>CM053598.1:53150550-53165748 GCA_028646575.1 Pseudocheirus occidentalis | reverse complement strand
TCCTTGTCCAGTCCTCAAGGCAATCCCCGGCACACACTGAAGTTCACCGGGTTCAGCATACCTCAAACCCTTCGGGACTTCTCTTGCCTGGAACTCAAGGATCAACCAGGCCACCAGTAAACAAAGTCCCATCCTGTTCATGTCTTCAGTCAGCTTTCAGATACTGGGAGAGGAACACTCTCTCTCTCTCCCTCTCAGCTGACTTCAGTCTCCACGAATCCACCTTCACTGAGGAGTCAACTCCAAAATCTGTCTGTCTCTCTAAAATTCTCCTGCTTATAAGCACTGGCCTTCTCCCAAGTCAACAGGGGAGTTCACACCTTTTCACCAATGGACAGGGTTCTATACTTAGCCCTAAGTATCTGATCTACTTAGCCCTAAATATAAAACAAATTGATTACCATTACAACACTACATTTAGGGGTATGAATAAAAATGATCCTTTGGGTTGCATGGTGCAGTACAAAAATCATTGGGTTTGAGATTAAAGCATCCAAATTCAAATCCACATTTTCTGGTGCTCAGTATATGTATCCTTTAACAAGACAGTTCAAATCTCTAAACTTTAGTTTCCTCCTTTGTACAACAAAGAGGATTGTGCTAAATGATTTCTGAAGTCACCCAATCAGTCAATAAATATTTATTACGTGCTTACCATATACCAGGAACTGGAATACAAAAAAAAAAAAGACAGTTGCTGCCTTCAAGGAGCTCACAACCTCACTGTTGTGAGAGACTATACACATGCGTATATACAATACATGTGTGTGTTTGTGTGTGTGTGTACATGTATGTGTGTATGCATATATATGTATGTATATAAAGTGTCTGTGTGTGTGGGTGACATCAGTTAGGTGACAGGCACAGTGGACAGAGTGCCATACTTGGACCTGAAGTCAAGAAGACTCCTCTCCCAGTGTTCTGACCTTGGATACTTACTACTTGTGTGACCCTGGGGAAGTCACTTAACACTGCCTAAGTTTTCTTATCTGTAAAATGGCCTAGAGAAGGGAATGGGAAGTCACTTTTTGTCTCTTTGACAAGAAAACCCCAAATGGGATCATGAAAAGTTGGACATGACTGAAACAACTCAATAACATCTCTCCGTTTCTGTATCTTTTTCTCTGTTTCTCTCCAAACCAGACACACACACACACACACACACACGCACACACACACACAAGCTATATATAGGATAAATAGGAAATACTTAACAGGGGAAAGGCACCAGAATTAAGAGAAATACTTAAAAGGTTTCCTGTAAAAGATGAAATTTTGTTTGGTTATTAAAAGGAAGCCAGCAAAGACTGCAAGCAGAAATGAGGAGAAAGCACATTCCGCCCATGGGAAGCAGTAAAACAAAATGCCTAGAACCCAAAGACAATGTGTCTTTTTCATTTAACAAGAAAGAGATTAGTGTCACTGGATCAAATTAGGAGTTGAGGCTTTGTTATAAAAGGACTTTGAATACCAGAAGAGGATATTAATTTGATCCTGGTGGCGAGAGGGAACCACTGGATTTATTAAGTGGGCTGGGGAAGAGGTGACATGGCGAGCTTCAGGAAAAGCACATTGGTGGCTGAATGGAGGATTAATTGGAGCTAGGAGAGAAAGTGTATTTGAGAGATATAGCAAAAGTGAGATCCACAGGGCTTGGCAAAAGGTTGGACACAGGGGTGAAAGATAGTGATGAGTCTAGAATGACATCTAGATTGCAAACCTGAAGGACTGGAAAGATGGCATTGCCTTCTAAGGTAATAGGGGGAGAAGGAGGGAGACAGGGTTTAAAGGGAAAGATAATGAGTTCTGTCCCTTTGAAGACCACAGCTATGATTCCATCACCCTATTATTTCCCTAAGCAGGCTGTCAGTGCATGACAAAACATTTCTGAAAGTTGATTCTAAGAAATTCATGTAAATTAATAGAAACAGATGGACAGTTTAGTCTCCTCTCAAATCTTTGGTTGATTAATTCTTAGCTTAAAAATTTCCAGAAATACTAATGGGAACAGATGATGAAACAAATTTCCCTTGTGGCACATGCTGATTGACATAATGGCTGCATTGGTTGGCTTTCTTTCTGTGAAAAGGTAAGGGTCAAGGATAAACCAATGATAGAGCAATGGAAAATGAATGTGATATTAAAAATTTAAAAAAAGTTATTGCACAAAGTTGTTTGTTTTTAAGTATCTTTTTTAAAGAAGTAAAGTTAGGGTTAGGTTATTCAACAGGAACCCAATAGAGACAGAGATACATGATCTTCTAGTAGAATATATCCATCATTTTGACAGTTTTTGGAAGACATTGTAGTAACCTCCAAAAATTCCTCCCCCCCGCCAAGGGTGAATTTGTATTTTCAAGAACATCCAAAATATCCTGACCTACCTTTTTTGAAAAGAAAAAATAAACTGAAGTTTCCACTTTGATACATTAGTTTGCATAAATATTTTTTTCATGATAATGTCAGTATGGTTCTGGGTGAAAAATGAGTAAAATTAAAGACTTCTATTTCTATTAAGACATGTTTATATCATCACATGGTAAGTTCTGCAAAGTGAACTTTGCAATCCTAGGACAAGCATCTTCTGTATCTAGGACTAAACTTTGTAAAGGTGCTAATTCCTTTAAAACAAATTCAAATGAATTTAAACAATAAAGGAGAAAGTGAATATCTCATTGGGACTCCAATCACTTTTACATTAAAAACTTGAGATCAAAATCAGAATTATTTTTTTATGGATGATGGGCAGTTTCCCACTAACAATTTTCTAAATTGCCTAATAATTTTATGTAGCCTAATTACAAGAATCCTGCTTGTGCATTATCCTTTCCTTGCTTCCATCTGAATACAAATTAAGGGCAATCATTCTAGTTAAGCTTTAAAGTAGATACTTAAATTATAATGATAGGATATAGCTATATAAAACCAAGATAACAGGTTAGTGATGGAAATATATACATATATACATACATATATATACATACATATATATATATACATACACACACACATACACACACATTCACACACACATTATCATAGTAATAATATATGCAACTGTTTTGAGGAATAGTTCAAGGCAGAATGTGCTTTCTGGTTAAGAATAGGCAACTTCACAAAACCAAATTCATGAATGATGAATTTGTCCCCTCAGCAACTCAAACTCCTATATATAAAATCTTACTCTTCTTCTAGAATACAGTTCCTCCTTTCTTGAGTCCCACTCATTTGTTAATGTTAAAACCATTCTCCCAGTCACCCAGATTAAAAACAAAACTAACAAACCTCCTAGTCACTTCTGACTTCTCCCTCTTCCTCAGCTCCCATATTTAATGGACAGCCTGCCAAATGCTGTTGAGTCTACATTTGAAATTTCTTTCCCTTCTGTCTCTTTGTTCCTCTATACCCCTTAAGCTGTCTTCATCATAATTCTGGCTCTTCTTAATATAGTCTTGGACTATTATTACAAACAGCCTATCAATATTCCAAAATCACACCCAATGCTTTTGTCTTCCTTCCTTGTGTTACTGTTGTCTTTGTCCTTAGTTTTCAAAGAGGGCCATGACGTCAGAGAATGATGGCATGACTTGTGGTTGACTTGGATTTGAGGTGTATGCAAGGTCACCAGCCTCAATTTCTCCTCCAGAACCATCTGTTTCCAGTGGTCTGATATTCATCCAGGATGACTAGAGATGGCCCAGGATGCAATGGAAGATCCTGGCCATTTTAGGCTAAAGTCTTTTCAGGTTTTCACTTTGAATGAGGTAAGGTCTATTTAGTGAATAATCCTCTTTAAGAAGTGAGGTCAAGGAATAGTTCTTTTAATTAAAAAAAAATCAAGCTGGGAGGGGAAGGCCCTCAGTGTTGCTGTTTAAAAGAGAAAAGTTACTATTTACTATATTACATTCTCCCTCCTCACCCTCTTCCTTCCTTCCTTTCCTTCAGCAAATGAGCATAGTAGTATGAGGAAAAGTACCAGATTTTCTGTCAGAGAACCTGGGTTCAAATCCTATCTCTGTTACCTACTTTCTGTGTGAACCTTGTCAACACACACATTCTCTAAACCTTTGTTTACTCAGCTGTAAAAATGAGCTGGCTGGAGTATGTGCTCTCTAAGGTCTTCTTAGCATGGACAGGAAAGGTGGGTGGGAGAAGGGAATATGCATTTGTACACTACCTACCATATGCCTGACCCTCTACTAAGCGCTTTACTAATGTTATCTCATTTGATCCTCCTAATCTTTCAAGATAAGTACTATTATTATCCTCATTTCATAGTTGAGGAAACTGAAGAAAACAGGTGATAAATGATTGGATGATTGGGCTATAATCACACAGCTAATAGAGGTCTGAGGCCAGATTTTAACTCAGGGCTTCCTGACTCCAGAAACTATCCCCTAGGTCACCTAGGTGCCTGGTAAGCAATGCACCATGCATCTTAATTGCAGCATTTCCTAAAGGGGTAATGGACATGCCCTTCCTGCACTAACCAATAGCACTGCAATTTTATGGCCTTCTCTTTGTAATGGCAAACAAAGAAGTACTTAGCACCTTGTTTCAGCTATTTAGTTATTTAGCACCTTGTTTCAGTTCAAGTTTCTTTTACATGATTATATCAAGTCTTTGTTAAGAAATAGAACTTGTGGACTCCACAGTGGGAGGAACTTGCAAAAAACAGGAACAGGGAGGAGCTAATGGCCATATAAAAGGCGAAGACCAGAAAGAGCAGAATTGAGAAGGGGAATTTTGTGGCAGTTTAGGAACTCTGTCAGTTCTGTTTGTGTTGATTTTTGCTTGCGATACTTTGTACAGAAGCCCTGGGACCTAACTGGAAGATCTGAAAGAGGATTTTCTTATTGTCTGTTTACAGAAGTCCTGGAGGAAGGTTTTAGAGGTCCTGGGATTGTACTGATGATGTATGTTAAGTTCTCAGACCCTGTTGGTAGGTTTGTGTTGATGTCACAGGCAGATAGTGAATTGATGATGGTGCAGGCAATATGTATGAATGTTATTGTGGCTCTGTTAAGCTTTGTCTTCCCAGAAACAGAAACAGCAAAGGACTTGAGGTAGACAGGACACTGTGAGCTTCAGTGTGGATTTAGACAACAAACTGGATGAGGAACTGGACAAGAAGCTGGAAAAGGAGCTGAGACCTGACTACCTGTCAATCCCAGTGACAATTGGGTAGATTCAGGTAGGAACTAGACCCATGGAAGAGGAATCATGAAACTGGGGAACCAGCCTCAAGTCAAGATGAAAATACATATCTTTGGGTGCTTAATGCTTACTGAGAAGACCATGATCTATTGTGGCCTAGGAGTAGGAGAACTTTGTACTCTGTAGCTTGCACCTCTTAAGGATTATTGAGTTAAGGATGATTAGAAACTAATCTCCAGTCAAGAAAAAAGAAGACTTTTTGACTGAGAGATTAAGACAATGTGACCTAGGGTGGATAACTTTGACTTTTTTACTTTGTGTCCCTTAAGGACGACTGAGTTAAAGAATTTCTGAATGATTGTATTTTGTGTCCCTTAAGGAGGCTTGCTCCTTAAGGATGATTGAGTTAAGGACTTACTGAATGGCATCATTTGTTTTAAACTATATGGCCACTTCAGTGATAAGTTGTTATATTATAACATTGTGAATGATGTACTCTAGTTTCTGTGAATGCTTTGCTTTAGTTTATTGCTGAATAAAGAGAGAGTTCACTATACTATGTGATCAGGTCCTTAACGCTGTTCACATTCCAGTCCTCTGGAAATTTGCTCATGCTTGGCTTTCCATTCTTCTTCATTCTTTTTGCCAAAAATTCTGTAAATTTCTCTTTCCTCTCACCAACTAGAATACAACAAAAATAACCACAACTAAAAATTGTATAGTGCTTTAAAATCTGCAAAGCCCTTTATATGTTCACTCATTTGATCCTCACACCAGTTCTGTGAGATATGTGCCACCATTACGATCCTTTTACAGATGAGGAAATGGAGAGTTAAATAAGTTAAGTAACTTGTTCAGGGACACACAGCTAGAAAAGTCTGGGTTGGAACTCTTCCTGGTTCTACGTCCAGTGCTTTACCCTCTATACAAATTAATTGGCAATGATTTCAATGACCCAATGATTCTTTCCTTCTTTCTCTCCTTCCTTTCTTCCTTCTCACTTTGATCTCTCCCTTCCTTCTTCCTTCTCCTCCCTCCTCTCTTTTCTCCATCCCTCTTTTTTCTCTCTCCCTTCCTCCCCTTTCTCTTCCAAGAAGGTTAGGGTTTAACATCAATTCCTTTATACTGTAGTCTTATCCTAGTTATCCTACTTCCCTTGATGCCCACAGTCTTATTTTCCAAATCCCAGAACTTTCTTATTCTTTTTTTTTCATAAAATGAAAAATATAGAAATCATTGGGGACCTTAGACATCACCTAGCCTAGCTGATTTACTTTATAACTAAGGAAGCTAAGGCCTAGAGAGGTAAAGAGATCTGTCCAAGGTCATACATGGAACAAGAGGCAGAACCAGAATATGAACTGAGGCCCTTAGACTCCAAATTGAGCACTCTTTTTAGCTCCTCATATTTCCTCCTCCTGACTCCAAACTTAGTTGGTTGGCCCAATGGCCAGTCCTTAAAACTAATTCGTCTAATGAAGTAATCCGTATTGTGCTAAACTGAGAAGGTTCTTCAACAGATGATAAAATATACTTCCTTCCCAGTAGATATATAGGGGGAAGGGGGAAGTGAATCAGCTGTAGAAAGTTACATTCATTGTTACTTATAGTGCTTTTTCCTCTACTCAGTTATATTTAAGTTTTCATCTTTGTTTTTAGGGAGGTTTCCATGGGGGAGAACAGTATATTAGGAAATTTTGTGATATTAAAAAAAGACATCGATAAAAACTCTTTTTAAAAGTAGTGACAGAGTTGAAATAGGCACAGTTTGTTCCAGTCTAACAGAGAGCAGACCCATATCTTTGTGGTCTTGCTCATAAATGAGACCTATATAAAAGATACACAGACATGCAGAAACACACACACACACATACACACACATATACATATGTACATATGTATATACTCATGATTTTTAAATATACCAGAAAGGATATTTTCATTTTCCTGACATCACTTGAGATCAGTGTGACTGCCCTTTTCCTTTTCCTACATTTCCCATTTCATTTTCTCTCTTGTTCTCCCATAAGGACATTACCATACTTCCAGGCATCCAGGTTTTATTCTTTGATAACTTCTTTGCCTTATCTTTCTCTCAATCAGATACCACATTTTGTAGATTCTACTTTGTTAGCACATCTCACTTTCTCTGACTTATGTCCATTCACAAAGGCCTTTACTCTATTTAAAGCCAACAACCCCCTCACCTAAACTATGGTCAGAGAACTAGCCTTCCCTTTCTCTAGTCTCTTCCATTAACAATGTAACATACGCGCTTAAAACCCAGATGTGACAATTTTATCCTGCTAATAAAAAAAAAATCCAGTATTGCCCTATTGCTCCTTGATAAAACGTATATCCAAGCCCCCCACCTTTTTGATATTGTCTACTTTTCCAGGATTATTTCATATTACTTCCCTCAAATACTCTATTTTCTAATCAAACTAACTTCCTAGCTTTTCTTCATGAACGATACCTCCTTTTCAGTTTTGGAAACTGCATTAGCTTTCTAGATGGTCTTATTGCCTCATCTCTCACCATGCCATTTTATTTGGTATTCTGAGACCTTGCTTTTCTTTTATACTTGTGAATATCTATGTTGGTTTTCTACTCACATCCTCAGTTCACATCATGAAAATCACATATCTAACTATAAGCTCCCTAATTGGGACATAAAGTAGCTTCTCTTAATAGCTCCTGAATATTCTTTTAAATTATTTTCAAGTAATTAAATAGAACTTTGTTGATTTTCTATCAAAACATAAAAGGATAAGTTCCATAAATGTTATATCACAAAATCAGATATTTTAGAACCCCAAAAGATCTTCTAGATGAGAACCAGGATGGTTTCATTGGAAATTATACTGAGTGTGGAGTCTGAGAAACTGAGTTTTAACCCTTACTATCTTTCTAACTACCTCGGGTGCTATTGCAATTCATTAAACTTGTTAGTCCTCAGCTTGTCCATTTTCAAATTAGACCAAATGACCTCTGAATATCTTTCAGTTTTCAAATCTATGATCCTATGATCCTAAATCTTATTTTTATAGGACAGGAATATTTTTGTCTTGACTTTTTTGGAAGAAGCAGGGCACATCTTGCTACACCTCACCTCTCAGTGGTATTCAATATTCAGCACCTTCAGTAGGCTCATTAAAGCTTGGAGATAATTAGTAATGCCTAACTTAATACTAAAGGGAAAGGATGTGGAGGTAGCCTGTGTTCTCATATCTTTTTGGACAAAAATGCATGTGTTTCATTTACAGAATTAGAATGAAGTAGATTAATTTATTGGTTGAAGGTGATCCAAATGGAATTGTGGTAGAGGAAGGACCAGAACTCACACATATATATGGGCTCATAGGCTAAGTATTTCTAAATTGATCAATTTTGTGACTAATCCAAAACACAACTCTTATTTGAAATTATTGAATAACAATGAAACCTTCCACAATATTAAGTATTTTTTTCTGTATTTGGATGAATTAATTTATTTAAACATTCTCAACATCAAAGGGAAAGAAAAAAAATGATATGTTGAGATGTAAAATCAGTAATAAGGGTTAGAGCTTCTACTATTCTGAAAAGCACCAAAAAGGGTTGGTATAGGAGTAGAGAGAAGATAAGAATGTATATAGAATATCTTTGAATCTAGGGAAGGAGATGACAATTTTCAGGACATCATCTGAAGGGAAAAAAAAGAATATAGGAGATTAGCCCAAAATAGCAATTTGGACTCTTAAACACAAATGATATTGAATTAATTTAATACTGAAAGGGTTTTAAAGAATAAAAAACATGGAAATAACTGATTGGACATAAAGGATGCCTGCCCTTATATAAAACTGACCAAACCTCCAGTTGATGAATTAAAATTATCCTAAAAAGTATGAGAATTTCAGTGTGTGCACTGGATAGTCATTGATTTCAAGTTGCATATTCTTATTGGACACACAACTACGTCTCATAAGAAAAACTTCCATTATTCTTTACTTGTATTTTGTCCCCATTTGCCTTTCCTGATAATGCTACCTGAGACATAAATATTCCAAATGAGGAAAAGAGAGAGATTTGCAGTTCACCTTCATTTATCCTCAAACTCAACTGTTTGAGCATATAAGAAACTCTGGCAGGCTTAAAATATAAATCATGAAATTTCCACAATCTAATTTTGAGAATTTTCATTGTATTCAGGGATTGCTTTAACTCTCTGATAGATTTGCCAAAACTAGTGCTATTATGACCTTTCCCCAAACAAAAACACCAACAGAAACAGTGCTATGCATGCATGCACACAGACACAAACACACATATATGCACACGTATTTTGTGAATATTAAACTTGGTGTGCTAAAAAGCAAAGGAAGATAATGCAAATCTATTTTAAATATGAATTAATTTAATGATAATGTCTGTACTAGGAAAGGTTATAATATTTCAAACTTGCTTTCAACAGATGATTTAAAAATTGAGAAGAGAAATCATAAAAGTGAGAACACTTTCCTAAGTAGCCTAAACACTACACCCAAAAAGTCAAATACAAATAAATTAGCATGATACTTAAAAATCATGTAATAAGACATTATCATCATTTATGCTAGAAACAATAATTCTGAGATCAATCCTTATTCTTCCGAGTAAAGTCTATGCCTTGAAGGAAGTTTCTATTGTGAAGAGGGAGAAGTTAGGAGGAAATACATTCTGAACAGGGACAACCTATGCAAAAGAACATGTTTCTAAGATGGAGAGAAACATGTTTTCACAATATGTTCTAAGGAAAACATGTGTTCCGAGGATGTTCGCAAAACCATCCTTAAAAACCCATTTTAATAGTAACTGAATAATCACTTTTAAGAAAGACTGAAGATGAAGTCAGTTTTAGCACCACATGATGTGAAATGTAGATATAAATGTCTGTTTTCACTGAAAATCAACTTACAAGGAAGATTAAGAAGAGTTAAATAGGATGTGTATAGGAATGCTCCAGTGATACGAGATCAGATGACGTGGAGACCCTAGGATCAGTAACTTCAGACATGTCATGAATTTGGTAACTAAGGGCATATACACAGCATATTGGTCATTGATGGTAGCATGACATCTGGCTGCCAATTGGTAGGGATGATGAGCACCCTTTCAATTATCTCTGGGCTCCATCTCTCATAATTTGGAATTTGGGAAAGAGGTATAAATTGGGCTGACCGAATCAATTCAACAAGCATTTAGAAAGCATTTTATGTAGTAAAAAAAAAATTGTCTTAGTAGCAAGGCAATCTGGATTTAAAGATTGATTCATTTATTAGCTTGGAAAATTTCTGGTCTTCACTTTCTCTATCTGTATAATGAAGTATTTTAGCTAAAATTCCTCTTTGTTCTTTTCTTGCTTTAAGGATTTGTGAATTTCTATGTTGCCTACTATGTGCCCCATGATGCACCTATTTAAAGATAAAAAGACATAATTCTGTTTATTCATTTAAATAGATAGATAAAAAGAGAGACAGAGAGATAGACCATCCAGAAGGTAAGAGATTGATAAACAGGTAGACGTCCTTGAAGAAAGTATCTGTAAGCAGTGCTAGCAATTCTTTTTGATTAATTTCTAACCTTCTGTAGTGTGGCTTCTGACCTCATCATTCAATTGAAATTGCCCTCTTTAAAGTGATCAATTATCTGCTAGTAGCTGAATTTAATAGTCTTTTAACCATGGTGCTAACTGATCATTCCATAGCTGCTGACACCATTAATCATCATCTCATTCCAGATATGCATGCCTCCCTCCATTTCCATGGCACCGCTATCTCCTGGTTCCCTTCCTACCTGCATAACAGCTCCTTGTCATGACTCGTAAATATAGATGTTCTCCTAAGCTCTAGCCTTCCTTTCTTCTCTTTCTGCTCTCTACTATAGCATTTGGGGATTTCATCAGCTCCTATGTGCTTAATTATTTCTTTGTAGATAACTCACATGTTTGTATATTAATCTGCAAAGAGATAACTCATCCATATGTATGTATATGCATGCATTTATACACACGAGTTATCTGTTTGTATATACACACATCTAAGTACATGTGTGTATACATACATATGTTTGTGTATATGTATACATGTACACATACCTATCATCTAATTATAGCCCATCTCTGCTGAGTTATGAACATATATCATCATATACATCCAAATTTAATTCCATCTACACAATTATATATGTCCTATAAGGCATTATTTTCCCACCCAAATCCTCCCTTTTTCCGAAGTTTCTTATCACTGTCAAAGACACCAAGATCCTTCAAATCTCCCAGCTCTGCAACCTAATATATTCTGTACTTCTCAATTTCCTTCATCCTATATATTAATACATTGCCAAAGATTTTTTTTTTATTTTCACATTTCTCAAACACAAACTTTTATCATCACTCAGACAGTCACAGTTCTGGTTCAGGCCTTTATCAGCTCTTGCATAGCTTACTAAAATTGCCTTCTAACTGGACTCTCTCTTAGCCTTTGCCCAATCCAAATTATCCTCCTTGACTCTTTCTAAAAGCCAAGTCTGATCATGTCATCTAATTCCTATTCCATCCACTGCTCAAGCAGCTCCAGTCCCTCCCTGTCAACTTGAGGATAAAATACCAAGTCCTACAAAATTTAAAGACCTTCATTATTTGCCTTGCTCCTATATTTTCTGCCTTGTTACACTTTACTCCCCTTTACAAACTTTTCTCATACAGGAACAGTAGCCAATTTCCCTGCTCTTGGCACCCTTTGTTCTATGTCTTACAGTTCCTTTGCACTCGCTGACTCCCTCCATGCCTACATGCTTTACCTCTCTCATTTCTCTCTGTTGTTTTCCAAGATTCACCTTTGGAAGATGACCATAAAAAGATAGAGAAAACAAAAGAAAAAAAATAAGAAAAGAAAGAAAAGAGAAAATAGAAAAGAAAAGGTAAGGGAAAGGGAAAGGGAAAGGGAAAGGAAAGGGAAAAGGAAAGGAAAGGGAAAGGGAAAGGGAAAGGAAAAAGAAAGGGAAGAAAATGTCAATATTGGATGGGACTACAAAGATAGGCACATTCATGTTTTCTTGGTGAAGCCATGGATTGATTTTTATATTTTTCTTGAAAGCCGTTTGGAACTATGACCTCAAAGTCACCAAACTTGGTGTACTTTTTGACTTGATAATATCATTGTGAGGCCTTTAGAGCAAATAAATGAAAGAATGATGAAAAGAATTAATGTATAAAAATATTTTCCTCCTCTTCTCTTATTTGGTTTTTAAAATCCTTCTTAGGCTCATCTATGGCTTGTAGACAGTCTTCATGTTTCTTGGAAGCTTTTGGTGTGGGAGTTCTGACTGTTGTCTTCCTCCCATTCCATGCTTTGATCCTTCCTGTCCCCTAAAAAGGAATCTAGAGTTTGATTGCTGTTCTTACTTTGCTTCCTTTGCCTGCTCATGTTGGCCAGTCAATTACTTGACTTTTTAGCTCTGTGGAACTCTACTTGCACAAGGGAAAGTCTGTCCCAAATTGCTGGGGGTTTTGCAGCTGCTGCAGCTATTAGGAAGCTGTTGAAGCCCCCACCAGCTTTGGCTCACTGAAAACGCATCCCAGAACCACCACCCAAGGCTATGATCCGGATCCAGGCTGCTCAACACAAGAGCACTTAGTGTCTGAAAGGTTGCTTGGTGCCCCCTGCAGTCTGCAGGCTGGGAGCTCTGAAGCAGCCACATAGAGGCAGCAGCAGGACCACTGCTTCTGCTGCTTCTTTGCCCTGGAGGCAGTTCATCCAGACTGATTTTCTCCCCCAAATTTAGCTGAGTTCCACTGATCTTTCACTTAGTCCTTGTTTCTTATGGCTTTATAATTCTGGAAACTGCCACAGCTGCCACTGATTCACTCTCATGAAGGCTCCAGCCTCAGCTCATCCTGGCCAACCCAGGGCCAAGAAGAGGTTTCAGGCTGGACTGGATTTGGCTCCCAGCATGCTGTGATGAGCCCTTCTTGCCTAGCTGCCTTCAGTGGGAGGTGTATTTTTGTGAGTTTTGGAGGCCTAAAATTTGTTTAGAGTCATATTTTATGGGTATTTGAGGAGGCTTTGTGGGAGATGCAGAACCTTGATGCTTCTATGCCACCATCTTGGCTCCTGTAATGGGAATATGAAGCTCTTTTCTGCCCCTAGCCCCTTTGCTTAAGTGGCTCTGAGAATGTTTATGTGGAACCCATGGTGAGAAGCTTGTTTGTTATTTTTTTGAGGGGAAATGGCCACAACTTGTTGCTTTGTAATTGGACAGTGGGTCAAAAGGGCTGACCCAGGAGAAGCCTATATATATATATATATATATATATATATATATATATGCCCTTATGTGAGGCTTTACTTTGGGGCTCACTATGAGAAGAGTTGTGTGATTTGACCAGGTGAGACTCTGGGAAGCCATTGAGCCCCCCCTGGCTTTGAAAAACCCAGAGGTTGGTGCTTTCCTATCTGCTAACTTGAATAGGTAATGGATGTGATGGTCAGATGGTTGGAAGCCCATCTGCTGATCTGTTTCTTGGTCTGTTTGTAACTTGTGCTTGTAACTTGTGTTTGTATTTTCTGGAGTTCAGGGTGCTATCTTTTCCCCCTGAAGTAGATAAATATATTTGTTTAATTAAAGAAAGATTGTTAACCCATTTTGAGTTGCTTTCCTTTAGAAAAGCAGATCTAAGAACCTGTGCTAGCAGCTGCCCTGGGTATGCTAGGGTGCTTGCTGATACAGCTCCACCCCGAAACAAAAATATTTTGAACAAATACTTTTTGTGTTGGCAAAGAATTAGAAAGTAAGAGGGTGCTATCATTTGGAAATTGCCAAACTATGCTATGTGAATTTAACAGTATATTATTATGCTATAAGAAATAATGAAGATTTCAGAGAAACCTGGAAATACTTATAGGAAATGATGTAGAGAGAAATAAGCAGAAGGAAGAGATAAATTTAAGCTCTAAAAACAACATTTTAAAAATGAACAGCTTTGAAAAAAATAAGAACTCCAATCAATGCAATGAAGGGAGTGGAAATGAAACAAAACAAATGTTTTTTAGTTGAAAAAATAAATAAAACATAAAATTTTATGGATACCAGTAGAGTACATACTAGAATTGATAGAATGAAAATTTTTATTTCAAAGTGAAATAATAATATCTGTTTGTAATTATTTGTATTTTAAGCACAATTATAGGGATAGAAGAAATTATAGTAAATTATAGTAAAATTACAAAAAAATTAAAATTATTTTTAAAATCTTGTGTCAATTGACACAATTGAAATACCTGGCTTTTCTCTTAACTACCATATCTGTGATTATTCAAGGATCTGAGTAATTTTCATTTGCTTATTGATGATGTGTACTTCTTTCAAGAACTATGTATTCATATCATTTCATCACATATTCAATTGGGAAAGACAGGATCATTTACATAGAAATTAGCATTGATTCCTTATATATTTTCAATGTCATATTTTTGCTGGAATTATACAGATAAAAAAGTTGATATAAGGAATCTTTAAAGACACACACACATCACACACACATATGCATATGTTATATGTATGTGTGTGTGTATACACACACACACATACACAAGCAATATTTTTGTGATATGGTTTAGATCAATATTATTTTTCATGACCCTACATTTAATAGGGACTTCACTGCATCTTAAAACCAGGAAGACTCAGCTAGTTTCCTTCAATTGAATAGACTCTTATTTATTTGTTTATTTCTTTGCTTATTTATTATATTTAACTGTATCATAATTAAGTCTAGCAGAATGAATGTGTTTAGATCTGACTTGTAACTCAGTGGACTGGAAACTGAGCATAGCCCTTTTGAATATGTATTGAGTTCCACCGATGTAATGCAATGCACCACAAATGAAGAAGCTAGAGATCTTGCTCCTGGAAGAATGTTGATGATAGGTAATTAAAGAGCCTTGGAATGATTTGGGACATGTGTAGATATTTTGGGCCTGATTCTATATGTTTGCCACATGAGGAAAAATGGAAGGA
>CM053598.1:53103148-53150050 GCA_028646575.1 Pseudocheirus occidentalis | reverse complement strand
AGCCCCCCTGCTATCTGCAGGCCGAGGGCTCTGAAGCAGCCCAGTGGAGGCCCCTGCTGCTACAGCCGCCTCCCACTGCTTCCTTGCCCTGGGAGCAGTTTGGCTGGACCCGCTCTTCTCCTCCCGAGTTAGCAAAATCCACTGACCTTTCTCTTAGCCTTTTTTTCTTCTGGCCTGATAAATGTGGTAACTGTGCCTCCAGTGCAGCTGATCTGTTCTCCTATAGACGCCGCTCCCCGCCAGATGCCCCAGGGCCTGACATGGCTGGGGTTTCGGACATGGGTCCCAGACTGCTGCAAAGAGCCCTGCCTGCTGTGCTGCCTGTAGCAACAGATGTGCTTTCTGTCTTTTGGAGAGTTTTGGAGCTTGAAAATCTGTTTAGCGTCCCATTTTATGAGTTTTTTAGCGTGTCTTTGTGGGAGCTGCGGTGCTTTGCTGCTTCTATGCCTCCATATTGGCTCCGCCCCCCCCCTCATTTATTCTTTACATCCTTTCTATCCCTTTTTGGATTTTTCTTTTTTTCCTAATGTAACTTCAATAAATTTATTTTTGTATTCACCCAATCCTTTTTTGTTGTTAGTTTTAGATTCTTTTTTACCCTACCTATACAGAATCATTGCTCTGAACTGAATAGATTTTCTTTTCTTCTACTATACTTAAATTTTTTTGAGCTAGAAAAAATCTCTCTACAATGGAATATCCTCTGTTTCTATAGGATTTTTATGAAAAGTATTCCTCTCTCAAATATATCATTTTCTTTTTTGTATTTTTGTGACTATCTCTAATTTTTATATCTTAATTCCATTACAAATTAATATTTTGCAACTAGGAAAATAATCTGAAGAAGATAATATTCAGTGATATGATAGTTATCTTCAAGGATTTAAAGTGTTATTGTCCTGGGGTGGGAGGGATTATAAATGTTTACTACTGTTGTGAATACAGATAGTTAGTATTTATATATTATTACAAGGTATGAAAAGAGCTTTATGTATGTGTTCATGTGTGTGTATACACATACACATATATACACACATATACATTTATGTGCATATATAGTATGTATATACAAATTTCATATTCTCCACAATCCTGTGAGGAAATTACTATAGCATTATCCTAAGCATTTTACATATGAATTTCTGAGAATTTAAATAATCCGTCCACATCTCTTAATTAGTAATTATTTTCCCTCCTCCCCCCAGTCACCTTGATGAAACAATGCTTGCAGAAAGCAGTACCTGGCATGATCAGTAGTGAAGGAAGTCTAAAATAAACTGTGGGGTGGGGGAAAACGCTCACAAAATACTGTTAGGCAGACCTTGAAAGACTGCCCCATGGGGGAAAGAGAGTTACTCTGAGTATCTTTAGTCCCAGTCACATTTGCAACCTGGAGAGAAACAGGGAGTAGGGGGAACTCAACTTGTTTAAATTTAAACAACAGCCTCTGCATTTCAGTGTCAAAGGGACAAAGCCTCAGTGAACTTGTCCTATTTCGTTTCTCTATCAGTGATTAGGATATATAGAATTACTGGGAAAGTTTGAGTCTTAAGATAGTTGTTTGACTTTTATGTGGGAAGAAAAACTTAGGAGGACTCAAGTTACTATGAAATTTCCTAAAAGAAAGTCAGGTACTCTTTTTATATTCAAATCTTTGTTCAGTTCATTGTCTTACATAGACTTATCAAGAAATTGGTACTGCTGAACTAACTCAATTGTCTGTGCACGGAGTTTAACTATGTTATAATTTGAACATCAATTTTCAGTCTACTTCCCCCTCCTATTTCCACCCCCACCCCACCCACCATGTATTTCTAGCCCAGTCAGACTAACCATGGTCCTTAATGAAGAAGCAATACAGGGTCTAGGGTTTCATGTGGTTGGCAAGATGCATAAGTAACCAGGATTATTATAAGAATTTTATAATTTGAATAGAATTCTATTTCCTTTTGGGCTAAGGTATCTCCATGTGAGTGGAAAACTTTATGAAGATCACGTATTATTTTCTTCTGCAACTGATATTGGTTTTTTTGGTATTTTGGGTTTTTTTTTTGCTTTTTGAAGGGGGGAAGGCAGGGCAATTGAGGTTAAGGGACTTGCTCAAGGTCAGCAGCTATTTTTTTGTGTTTGTGTTAAGTGTCTGAGGCTGGATTTGAACTCAACATCTTCCTCACTCCAGACCTGGTGCTCTATTCACTGTGCCACCTAGGTGCCCTTGCAATTGATACTGTTGATCTGAAGATCATTGAAAAGAGTTAATTCTGGAGCAGCTAGGTGGTGCAGTGGACAGCGCAAAAACCCTGGAGTGAGGAGGACCTGAATTCAAAGCTGTTCTCAGACACTTGACACTTGCTAGCTCTGTTACCCTAGGCAAGTCACTGACACCCCCCCCCCCCAAAAAAAAAATAAAGTTAATTTTGTGTTGATGTCAAGGGATTTGGGATGATTTTGAACATATATAGATGACACTTTTCAGACTCTTTAAGGTTTTGTTTTTTTTTCTCAACTAAATCATTTGGGTAATGGTTGGGGGAGGGGAAACAAACAAATAAGGAATACTGAAATATAATATATTCTCTACACTACTGTGTTAATTGGGTGATAACAAAGAATTGGTATGGTACAGAAAATTATTTTAAAATGTCCACATGTTCATTGAGGATCTTCTTTGAAAATGCACAGACCGTTTTAATAATTTATAAAAATGAAAATGTGGACATATGAAAAGAAAGTTGTTTTTGATGTTTTCTTGTTTGAATTTGTATTTGGTGATAGGATAGTCTGTTGACATTCTTTTAGACTCTTGCCCTCTTTGAAGAAGTTTTTAAAGAGGAAAAAGAGGGGAATAACCTTTTATATACTGCCTAGAATCTGTCAGGAACTATGCTAAATGCTTTTTACAAAGATTACCTCAATTTATCCTCACAACACCTCAGAGCTATAAGTGCCATTATTATCCCCATTTTACAGTTTAGGAGGCTATATTTAAACTCAGATCTTCCTGACTCTAAGTAACCAATGCTTTCTCCACTATAGCATCAATTGATTCCAACATTCAAGGATAACTTTAAAATGATGTCATTTACAGTATAAGATCTTATACTTGAATTTGGTGGGCTCCAGTCATTCTTCTCAACTTCACCTTCTTATGTGCCATTTTTATATGTTGGAGACTGAGAAATTATAGTCAATTTTGATGCTTTTTTATTGATGGTGAAAAGAACTATTGAAATACTGGTGAATACATTCCATTTCCTATTTTATTTATTCATTTACTTACAATGTTATTTACATATGGTTTGGGGATGATTTGACCTCTTTGGGTTATCTTTCCTACCCAGAAAGCTGTTTTCTGGATCATTTTCATTTCCAGTATTTTTTTTGCAGAAGTGATGCTGCTCATGTTATTTTATATTCTGCCTCTATAATATTTTGGAAATGAGTTTATACTCTAAATTTATCCTATAATTGGCAGGCATGTCTTTATTGTCTGGTAAATTGTTCAACTGTAACTTGGCTAAGACAGTTTGTAGGTTCTTCTAGTCTATACAACTGTTTTATCGCTAGTAACTTGTATAAGAAATAACTATAGTCAAAGTTCTGACCTTTTAAATTTTTTTCTGTTTTGGAACAAGCACCAGTTTAGATAAGTGAGGTTGGAGTTGTTGAAATTTCGAACTGTGAAATCTTTTATTTATCTTCTTTCTTTTAGATTTTATATGTATGTATATATATATATATATATATATATATATGTGTGTGTGTGTGTGTGTGTGTGTGTGTGTGTGTGTGTGCATACATATACTCACATACATATACATATGTTTATTTATTTACTTATTTTAACTTTTTACCCTTGTTGAGAGTTGTTGATGATTATAATAGTGCATTGATGTTCAGAAAGTATTTTATAAATATTTCATCCTCACAACAGCCCTTCAGGGTAGGTGTTACTAATATTGACATTTTACAAATGAGATAACTGAGCCTACAGGAAGATTAAATGATTTGCCCACGGTCACATAGCTATTAAATGCCTGAGGCATGGACTGAACTCTTGACTTCAAATCCAATGTTCTAACCACTTAGCTATTTAGTTGTCCTAATTAAACTCTGGTTATTGGTTCTACTAATAACAAGTTGTTGTTTTGTTTTGTTTTGTTTTTTCTATCTGCTATAATGTAAAACTATCCTTTTGACTATTAATGTGTTATTTAGTTCTTGGCTACCTAGAAAACCTTTCAATTCTCTTCTAGAAGTTTTCATGGTATGCAATTGTGAGACCAGGAAGCACACCATAGGCCTCTAAAAATTAATTTCTTAAAGTGGAACTACTTTTTTTTTTAATTTGGTCCACCCTCCATTTTGCCCTCACAGAAAAGTTAGGAATATGTGGAAAGATTTTGTCAGTTTTTCATAATAATTTTTCACTACTCCATTCTTAATAGTAAGCCCTGCATAAATTTTGCTTGTGTTAATCACTAGCAATGTAAGGTGAGATTACCAACTGATCTAGGGAATGATGCTCATTGTTGCCTTTGAGTTTATTATAAAACCAACAGTACTAATTCTTTTATTTGTCTCTGTGAGTCCCTGTATGTGGAAAAAGATAAATCATTCCGTTTCATTCTAGCTTCATTAGGTATTCTTCTACACATAGGGAGAATATGAAAATTGATGTGTTTCAGTTCTATAGTAACAAATTAATTCATTAATAAAAAATAAATCCTACATTTCATATACCAGTAGTTATGCTGAGGTTTATAAACATGTAATTCTTAGCATACTAGGTTTTCTTTCTTCACCTATCACTATGGAAGGAGAGAGTTTCACAGTTTTGAGCATTATGTTGCATTAAAGTTTTTTCATATAAATCTGCCATTAAAAAATTTCTCCTCTTTCCTTAGTGCCTGTTGCTAATTAAGTATCACTTTCCGTGGAAGGGCTGGGTTTTTTTTTGCTTGTTTGTTTTATGAGCCTCTATTGTGAATGGGTTCAGAAATATAGCTGTTTTTCAAATGAACAATTTGCTAAAATACACATACAAGTTCTGATCTCTTGCAGTGATTTTATTATGTTTCTTTTTAATGTAAAAGTACATATTTTCAATTAAAGATATTGGTTAAACATGAGAGAGTCTTGTTTAGATAAAAAAAATATATTTAGATTGTCTAATTAAATAAGATCTATGACTAATAAGAGAAAGAACTTGCAACCAGAGATCACTGTCAAAATTAACTATCACTTGTCTAGAGTTGCTGATATTTTGATGGAGATGGCTTAACATTTGCTGTATTCATTATCCCAGTGGTAGGCTTACATTAAATGCCTTTTAATATACTGTATCTTCCAGTGCCTGAAAATTTAAATATATCTACTGATGTGTCCCATGCAAATATGGTAATGTTAAAATTATACCCTCAAAATCATCTCCATTAGTAACTGAAATTTTACTCTTTTGGCATTTGAGTAGTAGCTTATGAATTTCCCATCACCGGCACATATAAATCAAGCACTGTCAATAAGCTAGGGCCAGTTATAAAGGGAATATCAGAATTAGAGTCTGAAGATCTATGCACAAGGTCCAGCTCAAACACTTCATAAAACTACTGAATTTTAGGTGGAAGGGACCTCAGACACCATCTAGTTTAACCTAAACCAAGAATCTCCTATACGACATACCCAAACATACCTCTAGGCTTTCTTTGAAGAACTCTAACTAAGGGGAAATAAAGCAGCCCTTTCCCCTTCAATAGTATTCATAACTGTAAGGAAACTTGTTTTTTGGTATTGTGCTGTTTTTTTGTTTTTTGGGTTTTTTTTGCCTATGATCAAAACTAAATATAATGCTCTGCTACTTTGACCAAATGTTCCCAATTCTTTCCTCTGGAGCCAAACAAAAATCTAATTCCCCTTCCAAACGACAGCCTTTCAAATACATGAAGACAACTATCATGTCTCCTCTGAGACCTTTTTTCTCCAAATTAAACAGCCCTAGATCTTTTAACCAATTCTCATATGCCATGGGCTCGCCATCCTGGTGACTCATCCATGGCCACTCTCCAGCTTATTAATATCCTTTCAAAAATTTGGTGCTCAAATCTGAAATAACAACAACAATGACAAAACTCATACTTACGTAGCTTCTTCAAGATGGCAAATTATCTATCTATCTATCTGTCTGTCTATCTATCTATCTATCGATCGATCATCTATCTCTCAATCTATTTCTCTCTATATAATCTATCTTAATTCATTCATATCTTATAAGAACCCTGGGAAAAAAGTACTATTACTATTTCAGTCTGATAAATGAGGAAAAAGGGATTTAGAGGATATATGAAAACAGCCAATAAATATCCACTAAGCCACGTTGCCTTCCTTGTATCCTATAGTACTCCAAATGTGTTCTGTCCAGCTCAAAAAGCAGTGATACTGTGGGACCAATGGGACCTCCTTATTTCCAAATGCTATGTTTTTATGAATGGAGCATTAATCGTTACATGACCGTGGGAATTTATTGTTCTCTACAGATTTTGAGTTCTCTAAATATAAACTAGAAGCAACAATATTTGAATGAACTCTTTATAAGTGGTATCATGATGGAATTTATCTGTAAATTACATAGTGCTGTATAAATGAGAGCTATGTAGCAGGCTGGACAAGAAGTCATGGTCAATCCAAGCTTGGTCCAGTGTTCATTTCTCTCTCCACTCCCACCTTGATATGCCGATTACATACCATTGCCTCTTTTCTGAACTCCAGAGACAAATGTAGCAGTGGTGACTGACAGTTCTGAATGCAGCTCATCTTATTATAGATACAGTGTCCTTTGGGGGTTGGTATAATAGCATGTTCTTGAAAACTGGCAGCGGGTGGCATTACTTGGCCTTTCTCTGTACCTCTATCTGATGGTGGCTGGTATTTGCCTTTTACTCTTTGTAGCAAGATAGTTCTCATTAAATGTCTGAAAGGCAGTTTGTAAGCTGTATGAGATACCCTTTTCTTTGTGTGTGAGGGGATGTGATCTCTTTCGACAAAGAAAATACTGAGTTAGCTTCCTTCCCTATATTTCATACGGAAATGTGGCATTTTGTCCTTAACACATTAAAGAGCTTACTTTCCCTAAACCCTTGTAAAATAAATTAATACAAATTTATTTTAGATAGGCATTATCCCTATTTGATAATTTCTAAGCACTGGCATTGAAGATCCTATCAGTTGACTTTGACTAGCTTCCAATGATAAGCCATCTGAAAAGATATTGACTAGAACAAGCTGTGCCTGTCCTAGAGCATTGTGATGAGAAATCACAAACTCATGCCCTTTTTAATTTTTTTTTACTATTTCAAAACTGCCTTATTGTCTAATCTAATCTTTCTTAGATTCAGACAAAGAAATTGAGGCTTTGAGAGTGGAAGCTCATTCTAAAATACAAATTATTTCTTCCCTCCATTTCTAGGGGAATTGTGTATTAAAAAAAAATTGGTCTTTAAGAAACTACTTGCACTTCGAGGATCACAAAACAGGTAAGAGGGTGATAGAGTGGAAAGATTCCTAGATTTAGAGAGGGTGGAGTTGGGCTCAAATCCTGGCTCTCCCTGTTACTAGTGTGTGACCATGGGTAAGGTATTAGTCTCTGGACACCAAGGTTATATTTAACATCAGAGGTGGGGTTATATGATATCTAAGATCCTTAGAGATTTGAATTCTTGAATTTTATAGTTTGGGTCCTGAGTAACCTCCTTTAGAAGTTTTAATTTCTAAATGCCAGGGGTCAATTCAGATAATATTTATTTAGGACCTTCTATGTTCAAAATGAGCAGGAGAAATAAATGGAAACCACTCCAATATCTTTGCCAAGAAAACCCTAAAAAGGGTTACAATTATCAGACATGACTAAAAATGATTGGGAAAAAACAACAAATGTACAAATTATCAGGTTAAATCCTTTGAAAATATACTTCCATAGCCTGAGGGCTTTATTATCTCACCACTGAAGGGATAACAAAACTGATGCTGCATTTGCAAGAGTTCACCCACTGCAGTGTCAGACACTCTTAAGAGCATAATGAAACATCAGTTATATGTTTTCAGTTCTGATATCTTCTGACAGAATATGGTCATGATCCAACTGATCATATCTGTAGAACTGAAAATAATGCTAATAACAATTGTCATAATAATCATATTTCTGTAATGTCTACCATGTCTTAGGGACTGGGCTAAGCACTTACACATAGTTAATTTGATCATCTCAACAATCAGGAAAGTAGATACCATTATCCCCAACTTATAGATGAGGAAACTAAGGAGAAGAAAAAGGTTAAATGACTTGCCCAGTATCACATAGCTAATAATTGTCTCATGCTAGGTTTTAACTCAGGCATTCCTGATGCCAAACACAATGCTCGATTCATTATGCCACATGGCTGGCACAAGAAATTGGGAGGAAGAGGAATATGGTGGACTTCAGAGTCAAGAACATCTGGTTCTTACATCCCACATCAGTCCCTGGGGGTAACCTCAATTCTCTGAGCCTCCATTTCTATATCTAAAAAGTGGGAATGATAATAATAACATCTAAACAGGGCATTTGTGAAAGTCAATTACTATTGCCATTTATAAAAGATGGTTTTTGTGCCATAAAGGATTTGAACACTTCTCTCTGGTGAATTACTGGTTACTAAATTTTGAAATCAATATTAGTACCTTTCATATGAACAGTATAACTTGGCTTTTGTAGCCATGAACTCATTTCATAGTTGCTCTAAACCTTGTGTATGAGTGTGCATGTGTTGGGAGGGGGGAAGATAGGAAAGATAATGTTTGTTATATGAGGAGAGTAAGGTACAGAGTTTTAATTTGGTCAAGAAATCATTTGACTTGAGTCAGTTCTCTATATATTTGAGAAATTAGGCATTTAACAGAAACACTGGCAATAAAAATTATTTCCCAGCTTTCTGTTTTCCTTTTATTCTAGCTGGCATTTTATTTTTTGTTGGGCTCAAATCCTGGCTCTCCCTGTTTTTTTAATTTAATATAATCAAAATCATCTATATTATACTCCCTAATGTTCTTTATCCCTTGTTTGGTTCTCTTCTCCACGAATCTGAGAGGGAAACTATTCCTCACTCTTCCTAATTTGCTTCTGGGATTACTCTTTATGTCTAAATCATGTGCCCATTTTGACATTATTTTGGTATACATTATGAGATATCGGTCTACGCCTAGTTTCTGAGATACAATTTTCCAATTTTCCCAGATGTTTTGTCTAATAGTGAGTTCTTACCCCAGAAGCTGGAGTCTTTGGGTTTATCAAACTCTAAGTTACTATGGTCATTTAGTACCACATCTTCTGTTCCCAACCTGTTTCCACTAACCCATCACTCTATTTCTTAGCCAGTACCAGATAGTTTTGAAGATTACTGTTTTATATTATAGTTTGAGAAGTGTTATTACTAGGCCACTTTCCTTTGTATTTTTTTTTCATCAATTCCCTTGATAATCTCTACCTTTTGTCCTTCTGGATGAATTTTGTCATTTTTTCTAGCTCTATAAAATATTTTTGGTGGTTTGATTGGTAGAGCACTGAATAAGTAAATTGCCTTCTGTAGAACTGCAATTTTTTTTCTTATATTGACTAGACCTACCCATGTACAACCAATATTTTCCCAGTTGTTTTGTAATTGTGTTGTATAGTCCCTGGGTTTGTCTTGGTTGATAGACTTGAAAGTATTTTATATTGTTTACAGTAGTTTTAAATGGACTTTTTCTATCTCTTTTTGCAGGGCTTTCTTGATCATATGAAGAAATCCTGATGATTTATGTGTGTTTATTTTATATCCTGCAACTCTGCTAAAGCTGTCTATTATTTTAAGTAATTTTTTAGTTGATTCTCCAGAGTTCTCTAAGTATACCATCATATCGTCTGCAAAGATAGTTTTGTTTCCTCATTGACGATTCTAACTTTTTATTTCTTTTTCTTCTCTTATTGTTATTGTTAATATTTTCTAGTACTATATTGAATAATAGTGGTGATAGTGGGCATCTTTGTTTCACCCCTGATCTTATTGGAAAGGCTTTTAACTTATCCTTATTAAAGATAATTTTTACTTATGGTTTTAGACAGATACTACTTATCATGTTAAGAAATGCTCCCTTTGATCCTAAAAATAAAACATGGGAACCCTGAAAGACATCTGGCAAGGAGAAAAAAAAATCAATATTGAAAACAGGGGAGTTGCCACACAAAAAGTATGTGGTTTTCATCAGTCCAGAGGGAAGAATATCATAGGGTACACAGGTAGATCAGCCCCTCCTCCGGGCTCCCTATTGACTTCTCCTTATTTGCAAACTTGCCAGATCCCTAGAAACCATCTGGTGGGCGAGGTCATCAGCTCTGGAAAAAAAACAAAACAAACAAACAAACAAATGGTTGTTTGGGTTATGGAGTTCCAAAATAATGAACTTGGTTTACTGAGAAGTGAAATTTCTTATGTATGTAAGTCATGGTGAATTTTATTGCTTATTTTAACTCCATGAGAGTAACAAAAACAACTGTATCAAGCCCTACACTGTGATTGATGAGAGTTGCCATTTGAGGTAAAAGACATTGGGACTGCAATTAGTTTTGAGTTTGAATTTAGATATAATTGTCTGCATTAAATCAGTATCTGAGAGAAATGCTACAATTTACTCAGAGAGATTGTCATCCTGCTACAGGTGAAGGTTTGCTTTTGGGAAAAGCTGAGAGGACAATTTTAGCTTCAATCTAAAATGGGACCCTCCTGGCTCAGTTTTCCCATTGTCTTCCTTTGAAAAGGACTATTTTCCACCTGGCTATTCCTGAGTCTAGCTATGAGATGGATTTAAAGTGACTCTTATCTGAATTCAAACAGAGCTAAGGATGTTTTATCCTGTCAAATCTGGTATGTTCCTGCTTTTTCCTTTGATAACAAATTTCTCAAATTAGAGCAAGTGGTCAATAAAAAATAGTAAAAGTACAATGCAGGTACGTGAAATTTTGCTGTTCTCGTTCTGAATGTGTAATCATTCCATACCCCAAACAACTGGGTAAATTAATACACGGGGTTGTCATCTGCCTATCTGCATAGTGAAATGAAAGGTTAAATTTCTGAATGATATGGGAACAATTAGACAAAGGGAAAACAAGCTTGTGAAACAAAGGTACAAATACAATATTAATCATTATCCCATATATTAACCCTGGAATACATCTGAGCCACTAACATTTGTGTTAGATCTGAGCTATTAAGCCTAAAATTATATTTCTTTCTACAGCCTAAATAGTTCAGTAAAAAGGTACTTGGCCTGGTGAACGGCCTGTTACTAGATATATCCATCTTTCTTCTTATATCTTGGGCCCTGCATATTGAAATTGCCTATCAGATTCATGTCTCTCAGATTACAGGCCAATTCACCTACAGTTGGCAGCAAGCAGTGGATACAAGTCCATACTCACCTACCATTCCCTGGATGTGATCTATGCTCAGTTCCAGTCAACCTTTTCCTTGGGACCCACTGAGACAGGGACAGTTCTACTCAGCTTTTTGGCCTGAAGAAACTATGGAAGCTGAGACCTTTGTCCCTTCTCCCAAATGAATTTTGGTCGTAACTCTTGGATGTGGAAATGATGGAATCCTAAAAAAGCTGCCCCCAGCCCCAATATTCTAACTTCATTATAGGCCTGGCCCTGCTGAACAGCAGGCTGACTGCACGTAACTAGCCTCCCCCCACCAAAGTCATAACTTCTTTGTATGTGCTTCACTGTTCACTGGAACAACAAGTTTATCCCTAAACTCTTAGTTCCCATAGAAACATCAGGTGGGTCCATCTGATGGGAACCCAGATACTGTCTCTACCTGGTCACTGACCCCAGACCCATTCCCACAGAAACAGGTGTGTTCTTGTATTCAATCACAATCACATCATCCATCTAGCCCAAGACAGGACCGCAATACCTAACTGTCTGTCTTAACCAAACAGCACCACAATAGCTAGCCATTTGGAGGGCAGAATGACCAGAATGTTTAACCACTGAACCATAGATGGGACCCCTCCTCCATTACCTAATCTTATAATAAACTCCTCCTGCCTTTTTTATATCAATCATATTCCTCTATTCTATGTAAATTTCTGTTATGTATTTGCATCAATACCTTATAAAATCCATCTTGCTTTCTCTTAAGTTGCTTGTTCCTGTTGGAACTTAGCCTGCTTCATGAGAGGTTTCAATCTCAATAAATGCCAATACTTGGATTTTTAAAAAATGCTCCCTTTATTCGTATGCTCTTTTGTGTTTTTGATAGGAATGGGTACTGTTTCTTCCTCCTTTCCTCTCTCCCTCCCTTCTTTCCTTCTTCCTTCCTTTTCATTCCTCCTTTCCTCCTTCCCCTCTCCCTCCCTCTTCCTCCTTTCCTTTCTCCTGCCTTTTCTCCCTCCCTTCCTCCCTCTTTCTGTTCTTTCCTTCATTCCTTCACGTATTCCTTCCTTCCTCCTTGTCTACATTCCTCTGATCTTATTTCTATTTCTACCTTCCTTCCTCCTTCTCTTCAACCTCCCTTCCTCACTTCTTCCCTCCATCCTTTTAATTCTTTCTTCTTCCTTTTCTTCCTTTCTTCCTCCCATCCTATTTCTATACCTTCCTCCCCCTTTCACCCTCCCTCCTTCACTCCATCATGTCTTCCTTTCATCCCTTCCATCCTTTCTTCTTTCCTTCCTTTCTTCCTTACTTTTTATAACATTCATTTTTTTAATTGAGTTTCAAATTCTCTCCCTCCCCTCAGCCCCTTTCCCACCCATTGAGAAGGTTCTTCATCTCTGTTCATGTCACAACATTCTTTGTCTGCCTTCTCTCCTCTGGGGGTGAGGAGAACAGATGCCAATGCAGATTTCCAAACAAGCATGTAAAAAGAAGACACCCACAATAGCATCCAATATAAGTCTGTTTTCTTCTATATCCGGACTGTGTATAGTGGCTCTGCTGGAGCTACCTCATGAATTCAGTGAAACACTCAAAATGACAAAACAATAGAAACTCATCAGGAATAGAAATCCCAAGGCTTCTGTCATGCCAGATTCTTGTTATCAAGGGAGTAGAATGAAAGTTTCATTGGTGTAATATTATTTGAAGTTGGTGCTTCAGAACTCCTTGACTTAAATAGTAAAGCTATTTTTATGTGCACTTTCTTTTGAACAATTCCTTGTTTGAAAATTCATTCACATTTCATTTCAAACAGGAAACCACTGGCAGACATCATGAGATCAACACTTGTTAAGTTCCATGAATCAGATAAATGGTTAATGATGTCACTGGGACCATGTAAACATAGAAATACAACTCTGTTGTTTTAATTATTTGAATATTATTTGAACCAACACTACAGGATAAAGATAACACATCTTCCAGTTTTGAATCTACTCCTTGTCACTTTCTTTAATCCTAGATTGATCACTATCATGTTAATACATGCCTAGCCAGTTAAGTTCTAAGGCTATGTTCTTCTACTCTTTGGTAATAGGAACTGATTTAGTGCTTTTAACTCAAAAAATATTGTGCCATTATGATTTCCAAAACTGACAAAAGATTGTGCTAAATATGCTTAAGATTATCTATACCTGAGGAAATGCAATTGACTGCATTTTTAATAATTTTTCCCCTTTTTTCTTACTTAGCAAGTTTTATATACAGCAATGGACTATTCAGCTCAAAGGCACCAAGAGAGTTTTATAGCCATCATCTCTTGTGCATAATTTCCATAACTGAGTATTCTTTTAGTATTTATTGGCATACAAAGTCAATTTTCTAGATACCTATTTTTACATGAAGTCGATTGTCCATGCATTTGCTAAGTCAGTAAATCACTAGGCTTCATAACTGTTGGTAAGTCTGTAAAACATACAATTGCTAATAGTTTAGGACAGTACCTCCAATTCAGAATGGCAGTGCCATTAAAAAATATCCTTTTTTGTACTTTGTTGCTGCAAATAAGGTAAAAAACTGAAATAGCAGCAAAACAAAGCAGATCAATTTCAGGAAATATTTTCCTTCTATTCTCAATTCACTTTGATGAAGACAGTAGATGGGAAAATAGTGTGTAATCTTTCAATCTTTTAAATGCATTGACTTTGAAATGTGAGTGGAATTCATGGAGGGTGATTTTAATGCAATTTTTGTGTGTTGGGGTATGAGGTGATGAAAAAAGATTATTTTAGCAGCACTATTGATGTTGCAGTACTGGTAAAAACAAGGAGACCAATTTGACTTGATTTTTAAATCAACTTTGCTCATGAGCATAAGATTTTACTTCTGTGAGTAGCAGATGATCTGTGGGCACCAAATTACCACAGTATTACAAGCTAGAGTAGGTGGTATAAGAAGTATGCTTGAATTAAACTCGAGAGTTTAAAAAAAATCCCTTAAGAGTTTGCTATATGCTGTTTATAGATGCATCATTTCCAGATCTCCAGAGTTTTTTCCAAAGGTATTATCCATGCTCTGAGGCTACTAGAGCATTTGAAGGATATTTCTCCAATGATGGTTCAGCAAGGGACAAAGATCCAGTTTGCACTTAGCATGTTTCTATTTTCCACTCACATTATTTATGCTCTTTGATCAAAGATTAATTAAGATATTTGTAAAGCACTTAGCACAGTGCCTGGCACAAAGCAGACACTTAATATATGCTCATTTTTCCTCCCTCTCTCCCTTTTTGTTGTACATCTTTTGCTAGCATAAATAGCTGCATCAACTTTTTTTCATTGTATTATGCATCCTGAGATAGAAAGAGCCTCAGAACTCCTGTACTTCAACTACATTACTTTAAGGATGAGGAAACTAAAGGCTATTTCCTCTCAGTCTTGGGAAAACCTTTGACAGTAGTAGATTAAGTAATCTAGGCAATAAATCCCTTCCTCCACATGCAGTCACCCACAATCACACACATAACTTGTGAATAAGCTATGTAAATGTCATCAGCAAGAACATATATAACTGGAAAAAGGTATGGATAGGTCATGAAAGGAGAGTGATGGATATATATGTGTGTGTATGTGTATATATATATATATATATATATATATATATATATATATATATATGATGGATCATTTGTATATGCAAACCTGGAAGGGCCTTCAGAGGTCAAAAAGTCTAGCCCATTCATATTATAGATGAAGTAAAAAAGATTCCAATTTGTTGTGGCTTGACCAAGGTTAGAGAGGTAGTAAGAGAAAAGCTAGAAGCAACTAGGTTCTCTGGTTCCAGATCAATTTAATAGAATGCAACAATAATTTTTAAGCAATTCTTATTTCTAAGACATTTGGGATACACAAAGAATCATGAGATTATTCCTACTCTGAAGGAAGATACTCTCAATTTGACCTAGGATTTTGCATCCATGATAAGTGAAAATGACCAGAGGAAGGCCTCCAAGATGTTGAGTGGATGACCTTTGAAGTATTGACCAAAATATGTGGCAAGAATGGAACAAATATCGACATGTATGAGTGGGTGGTGAGCTGCACTAGTTTAAGGAATGACACATCAATCAGCTCATTGCTCCACTAAGGTATTAAAGCACTCTGATATGCTGAAAATCCTTTTATTTTATGATTATGCATCATTTACTAAAATAAAAAGTGGGAAATAAGCTTATTCTTCTATTATTTTACTGCAAATTATCTTCACCATTTTGAATATATGTTTTAGTTATAAAAGCAGAAATGGCTTATGGGAAACAATCCCACAAAATACTCAGCAGTGGCATAAGGAAATGGCCTGTAGTTCGTCCTGTTTTCCTTCTAGGTCTGGTTCTTATGAAAGTTGTAGATAGTCCATGTTTAGACCCTGTTCCAAGGCCCTGGTCAAATATAGTTTATCTGAATTCCAGGAAAGCCACATTGTCATTATATACAATCAACATTAAATACTCTATTGCCTCTGTCTTATTAGCTATAATATATGTACCCTGTGCTAAGTTTAAGCCCTGGGTTGGTAGAGTGAGGAAAGAGCCACCATGCTTGTTCTCATGTGCTTTCCCTGGAGAGTATATAGGTGTATGTATGTATGTATGCATGTATAGATGTGTGTGTATGTATAGATATATATGAGTGTGTGTATATATGTATGTGTATGTATATGTATATGCATTTGTGTATATATCTAGATCTATCTATATGTATAGACATATGTGTATATATGTATAGATGTGTGTGTATATGTATAGATAAATATAGATAGATAGGTCTAGATATATACAAAATAAATATGTATTTGTATACACATATGTTTGTGACATACATATCACATTTAGATATGGCATACATACATGCATGACACACATACATGTTTATAGGCATATGTGTGCATTTATCCATATATGCACTCAATTATGTATTCTGTAAGTATTTAAGTATGCATTCATGTATGTGTGTATGTGTTTAAACTCTCTAGCCTAGGAAAGGAGGAACCCATTCTTCTCAATGATAGATGAATCATTTAAACATTTTTTTGAAGACTTGTTAGGTTCAAGGCCCTAGGTAATGATATATCAACATAAACTCAGTTTTAAAATCTAGATCTTCAACACAGATCAATGAAAGAATATTTAATTGAGTATACTTGGTTAATCTCAGTCAATTTGGATGGACTTTTTATATGATGTGTCTCCCAAGTACATGCTTTATATTGAGTGGTCTTGACCTTTGGTGAAGTTGTCCCGTAGTCAATAGGCATATAGATATTCAAACCAAATTTATATTATCACTCATTGGATTGCCCTTGTAAAGTTCCACAGTCGAGGTCTCCAGCAGAGTGTTATGTGCATAGTAGGTATTCAATAAATATTTGTGGAGTGATTTGTTAAATGGCAGGAGGCCTGAAAAACAACTTTTATATATATGTTCAGAATTTACTATGACAACAGCTTTTGTGTAGGAAAATGCATGACAAGGTTGATGAAAAGACAGAAAACTTAAAAAGGCCTTGTATTAATTTTGAAAAACTAGCAGACACATGCCTAAAAAATCCATTGTCAGTTCTTTTTTTTTTATTTTTCCTTTAAAGTTAAGTTATTTTGGCAAGGACCATATGCATACATGGAAATTAATCCTGACAGATGGAATCTAATGAGACAGATGAAAACATGACAATTGTGTCAAATCATCCAACCATGATGATGGTTTAAATTTGAGATTGCATCATTTAATATAATGAAGAAACAGTCTTGTCTTTTAGTTAGAAATAAATAAATAAATAAATAAAAATGGGTTCCAGACTAGTTTCCAAAATTAACTAGATGTTTGAACATGGGCAATTAGCTATAAAGTGCAGCAAGATTATCAGTCTTCATTGGTAGAAATTATTTCCACCCCCAGGAGATCCTCACACTCAGGAAATTCCAAGTACAGACCAACATTTAGACATACACACACACACACACACACACACACACACAGATACACACACATATTTGGTCCAAATTGCTGTCCTGATTTGATATTAAAAACGTAAAATAAAAAGCAAGGACATGTATCTGTATAAGGATGAGATGTATTAAATCTTCAAAATTCACCTATGTGCCATACTGGATCAGTCAGTCCAACGAAATGACCTATTTTCTCATAGAAGCACCAAGTGATTTTTTTGTTGGAAAGATTGTTTATTATCTTTGATGGCTCAAATCTTAGAAAATTATGGATATTTTCTGCATCCTTGTATTTCATCTACATACCAATGAATGACAGAAACACAAGCATATCAAATCTTTTCTTGAACCTATTTGTATTTTCAGAGACTTCAATACAATGGTAATATGATTTAATGCCCCAGGAATGTTAGTATATGGCACTTAAGTTATACGATCTGAATATAAAAAAAATTAGAATCTTATTTTATATAATTGCATTTGCAGATTCGTTTTCAGATGTCAGCTATAGTTTTTATTTGGTGGGGGGGGGTTGGAGGGCAGAAGGCGAAGCAATTAGGGTTAAGTGACTTGCCCAAGGCCACACAACTAGTAAGTGTAAAGTGTCTGAGGTCATATTTGAACTCAGGCCCTTCTGAGTCTTGCTCTATTTACTGCACCACCTAGCTTTCATTTTAAAAGAATCATTACTTTTTTAATGATCTAGTGGTTCATCTTTTTTTTCTCCTGCAATTAGGTTAGCAATGGTGAGCCATATAGATAACAAGTGGTACCATCCATCATTAGATGAAAATGATCATTAGCAGAATTTTCTTTTAGGTGTATTTAGTAACTATACAACTGGGAGTACACACTGGAGATTTTGAAGTATGAGGAAAAGATCATCAGACACAAAATAACTTCTAATATTTGTCGAATAGCAGATCAGAAAATAATGGGGGCTTCCAGGAAGGCTGTTAGGTGGTGCTGTGGATACTGGGCCTGGAGTTAAGAAGACCTGAGTTCAAAAAAGGCTTCAGATATTCAGTAGCTGTGTGACCTTGGACAAATCACTTAACATCTTTTTTTGCCTAATTTTCCTCAACTGAAAAATCAGATAATAATAGCACTTACCTTGCAGGATTGTTCTGAGGATCAAGAGAGATCATATTTGTGAAGCACTTAGTGTCTTAAGATAGTAGGTTTTTTTAAAGATATATAAATGCTAGTTACAGTTACTGTTGCTAGTATTAATTAACTGAAAAATAATTTTCCCTGGGAAAATCTCTCATTTGCTCTAATATAAAAGAAGAGAATAAAGCAAGCCAACAAGCATTTTCAGTGCTTATTATGCACCAGATATTATACAAAGCAATGTGGATATAAAGAAAGGCTAAACAAATCCTCCCCCAAATCCTCTCCCCCTGCAAAGGTACCCATTCTAATGGGGTGGGGGAAACAACAACACATAACATTTTTGGTATATTTAAGATAAACACAAAGCCAATGGAAGGCAAACTCAGAGGGTGAGAGAAAGATCTGTCATGAAACTTTAAGGTTGAATTATTTATTCTATGAGAAAAAAAAGGAACAGTTGATGAGAGTGACTCCAGATAACTTTGTCTTCCCTTTGGTTCTGGTTCTTTTCAATATAGTAACTTGGAAAGGGAATGCATCTTCCTTTAAAGTTTCTCTTATATTTCTACACAAACATGGTTGATATGGTTTTGGAAATATACATATGCATATACATGTTTGTATATATATTACTATATGTGCATATATACACACAAGTATGCATACGTGTGTGTTTATGTATGTATTATATCTCTAAACTTTTAAGTCAAGGTATTCTTATTTTCTCCCTTCCTCGGATTCACAAAGATTGGAGTGTGACTACCATCCCCGTAATATTGACACTGTGCTCTGTCCTGGTTAGATTACATTTTAAATATCAGGTTTAAATTTGGGCATTACATATTTTAGGAAGGACACTGATAAGCTAGAGAGCATCTACAGGAGGCAAGTCAAAACGGTGAAGGGACTCAAGATCACTCTACTTGAAAATTGATTGAAGGAAGTGTGGAGATTTTATCTGGTAAAGGGCAGATATGGCAGGGGGTAGACACATCATAGCTGTTTATAAGAACTATTTCAACTATTTGAAGGGCTGTGTCATTTTAAGATTGGATTTCTTACATTCTCATATTCAGATAAAAAACAATTTTAGATTTATTGTGCTTGGTCTGAGAGACAACTTTAAAATTTAGGATTGGTATAGATACAGTGAAAAATTCCTTCACAATTAAAACTGCCCAAGTATAAAATGAATGTAATGGGAATCCTCTACCCCCGCACTTGCCACACACACCTCATCTCTAAAGGAAGAAAAACAAGGTGTCTCAGAAAAATATCAGTCATGGTGGATTTGTTACAAGAGCAGTTCCTGAAATGATTATCAAACAATGAAGTTTGGCAATTAGATAAGATGGTACCCTAGGTACAAATATATATATATATATATATATATATGTATAAACACACACAAATGCATATATCTACATGTGTGTGTGTGTTTGTGTGTGTGTGTGTGTGTGTGTGTGTACATAACACTTTTAAGCTCTACTTATCTGGTTAGATGTCTTGTAACAAATAAGCTTAAACCCTGGTGGCAGAAACTATCTGGAGAGAAAAAGTTGAACCTAGACAAACCCTCAGGAACTGACCAATCTCTCTTATTATGGGGGGGGGGAGTAGAATCAGCTAAAAGTGGATTCACCTTTTTTTTGCTGATTTTTTTGTGTGTTTGCATGTAAGTTAGGCCTTCATGTAAGAAAGAAAATTTTTCTATTGCTACTTTTCTTAGTACATTAAAAGAGTAAATTCCTTTATCCTGAAAATAGACTGTATCTTCAGGTGGACTAAACAAGATAAACACAGTGGGGGCTCATAAGCCGTGGTTTTGAATGTTTGTGGACCCTTAAACTAATTTGATACTTATGAAACTTTTCTAGAGATATCTCATGCAAGAAGATGCAAGTGCTGTACCGCTAATTCTGAGATTAATGTGATAAGTTTCCTTTCCTAGAAATATAAATCTGAAATATCTATATCCTATAGTAATCAGGTATACTTCCTCTATATTAAAAATTTGTATATAAGTTTTTTGGGTTTTTTTACAGTGAGAATTCATTTCAGAAGGGGAAAATAATAATGGTACTAATAGTGGTAGCACATGAAAGTTGATAAGGATAGGCTGAACATTAGGTCTTATGTTATTCTTCAGTTCAATTCACCTTCATTCATTTTTTTTAGCAGAACATGTGATTATCAGTTTGAAATCCAACTGAGTATATACTATATATTTAAACCTATTCTTTCTGGCCTTCCTCAAATTACACAACTGGAATACAACTAATAATCAGCTTTTAAAATAAATGATATTATTTGTCCAAAGACTAAAAATCTGAAGAGGAAATTACAATATTTAGAGAATCAGTTGATAAAAAGATTGTTATTACAATAAAATATTAATGAAAAATGGTTATATTTCCCACTATATATTAGTGCTAACATTAATAGTAAATAATCACGTCCTAATATTCAATATTAGTAGAATACTTCATAGAAGCCTCAAGCCTCAAGACTTTGACTCAAGAGATTTGGACGGGTCTGACACTTACTAGCTGTGTGAAAATGGGCACAGTCACTTAAGCTCTGTGAGATTCATCTGCTCATTATAGAATGAGGACAATAACATTAGTTCAAAAAAGTTTGTAGAGTTTTTAAGAAAAAATTAGATTGTAAATCTTCAGGCACTACTTAAAAGAGAAGTGGATTTGAGTGCTGGACTTGGCATCAGGAAGGGTTCAGATCCTCCTTCTGACATATATAAGTGTATTATCATGAGAAAAATCATATCACCTCTCTGAGCCTTACATTTTCCATCAGTAAAATGGAAATAATGTCACTAGTACAAAAAAGGCAATAGAGACAGCATAATAGATGGAAAGTTGGCCATTTGGTCAGAAAGATATCGTTTCTAGTTTGGTTTGTGACACGAATTTGCTAAATGACCCTGGGAAAACCACTTAACCTCCGAGTGTTCTGGGCAAGTTTCTAAGATTTTAAGTAAAAGAGGAGATGATTGTGTAGGTAGACGAAGTTCCCTCCCTTGCAAGGTCCCTCACCTAATTAAATCACAGATTTGGTCACTATTGCTTAGTAATAGCAAAGTTAGTAATGCCTCATTGGGTTGTGCTGAGGTTCAAATGGAATAACAGAGAGGTTTCATGATTCAGCAGAAAAAATGCTGTGTTTCAATTAAGATGCTGGGGAAGAGTCTAAATAATAAGAATTTTCTGAGTGCCTGTATAATATCAAAAGCTGTGATCCCATAGATATTAACTCATTTGATCCTCATAAAAACTGTATAACGCAGATGCTATTACTATCATCATTTTATTGTTGAAGAAAATAAGGCAGACAGAGATTAAGGGACATACCCTGGGCCCTGGGACATACACAGAGTACATCTTTGAACTTGAATTTGAATTCAGGTAGTCTTGACTTTAGGTCCAATGTTCAATCCACTCACTATACCAGCTGTCTACCTTGAGGAAAGAACTAAAAGACTTTAAAGGAGGAGAGCTGGCCATGTGATCGTGAGCAAGTTGTTTAAATGTTTTAGACTTGTTTCCTTACACGTAAAATGAATGGGTTGAGTAGACTAAATGATCTACTTCTAAATCTGTGTATTCCTGTAAAGCATTTTGAAAACTTTCATGATATAGCTAGATATAGCGCTCTCTCTCTCTCTCTCTGTCTCTCTCTCTCTCTCTGTCTCTGTCTCTGTCTCTCTCTCTCTGTCTGTCTCTGTCTCTCTCTGTCTCTCTCTCTGTCTCTGTCTCTGTCTCTCTCTCTCTATCTCTCTCTCTCTGTCTCTGTCTCTGTCTCTGTCTCTGTCTCTCTCTCTCTATCTCTCTCTCTCTCTCTGTCTCTCTCTCTCTGTCTCTCTCTCTCTGTCTCTCTCTTTCTCTCTCTCTCTGTCTCTCTCTCTCTGTCTCTGTCTCTGTCTCTCTCTCTCTGTCTCTCTGTCTCTGTCTCTCTCTCCATCTATCTAGCATATAAATGTTTGTGTATATTTGTATGTTGTCTCCCTCATTAGATTGTAAAGTCCTTTTGCTTCTTTTTGAATCCCTAGCTCTTAGCACAGTGCCTGACACATAGTGGATATTTAATAAATGTTTACTGAATGAATGTATGCAGATGTAAACATGTAAATATATAAACATAGTGATGTATGTATGTATTTGTATATAGTGTTCATAATCATATGTATATACTCACATGTATATGTATTTGTGATATATGTGGCATAAAATTATTAATGAAATAGCCATATTTTAAACATACAGTAATGTACCAGACATTGCATATTCATGGAATGAAACATAGAGGTGTTCCAAGAAGCTGGTCATTTGAATCCTCAGAATAAATCTGGTTGTGAAAACTTTGTATTGTGTATTGGATTTGTGCTTGTCGTCCATGTGGACCATGCATTTCACTTTTCTTTTCTTTTTATATATATTCACTTGTTTATTTTTAGTTTTCAACCTGTCTTTGGGAGAGGGGAGGGAGAGAATGTTTAGAACTCAAAATCTCCTGGAAGTGAATGTTGAGCATACTTCACTTTTCAACATGGATTTCTTGAGCTCCAAGGGGAAGCAATGCATTTAGAAAGACAGCAAAGCAATATTTAGAACATGGTCCCAAATTACTTTTATCCTTTAGCAACATCTGTGGATTACCTTGAGGATAAACAGCTACAGGATACCTCTGCATGAAGCAAATGACAGACATTGTGGAATCCTGTTGTCATGACAATTTAGATTTTCACTAGAATAATTCAGTTTTGTTATTTCCTTTTGTTATTGTTTTGATCTATTTGCACATCAACTTTTCCTAACCATTGCACCCCTCCCTCCAAAATAATAAAACAACAACAAACCCTCAGGTGAGTTGTTGTATTTAATGAACTATACTCCTGGCAAGATATGAATGTGTTTAACACAGAAGAAGCACTAGATAGACCGAGTGTTTCATTCTTGATTTTTAACATCCTCCTTGACAAATGAAGAATGACTGTTGATTGAGCCATGGTAAATTTCTAGATCCTGTTGGTTGCACATAAGTGATACTACCCGTAACAGAGAGAGCTTCAGGATGTCCTTTTTGGCATATTTGAAGATCATCAAAATGAATTGTGATTCAGTTAGGTGAATGGTTCACTGAGTCATAGAGAGCATAGCAACCAGAATCCACAAGCCTTCTTTCCATTGCAGCAATACTTAATGGAACTAGTGTACTCAGGACAGGAGTCTAAGAGACATCAAAGTACTTTGCTTTCCCTAGTAGCTGACACAGCAGGGAAGTCTACATAGTAAGAAACATTTCTGACGAAATCACCGATAAGACGTCTAAGGTCCGTTCAACATCTAAAATTCTCTGATTCTAAGATTTCATTACAGTCAATCTACAAGCACTAAATTCATCTTTTTCACAATAAAGTAGGTGAGTTCGATGTGAGAACAACAGAGAGGGAAGGTGTGCTATAATATAATGGGGTTTAGACTTAGAGATCAAAAACCTAGGTTCTAGTTTCACTTCAAACTGCACTTCTAATCCGAACTGCAGGACCATAGACATAGTCTTCCTATCATACAGTGCCTCATGTTTCTCATCTGTAAAATGATAGCGTGGAAGTAGCTAGATGATCTCTCTCTGTCTCTGTCTCTGTCTGTCTGTCTGTCTGTCTCTCTCTCTCTTTCTATATATATACACATATATATGTATGTATGTATGTATGCATGTGTGTATGTATGTATCTTTTATGAACATTTGAACACTCTAGGAAACCCAGATAACCCAGATAATTGCTGAGTGGTAAGTTAACAGGACAGGTAGTAAAAAGAAAAAAAAATCAAAATAATTCAACCCAACAAATATTTACCACCTGTGATGTTTGAGTGAGATATGAGAGATGATAATGAAGTGGATAAACATATTTCCCTTGAGGATGGCTTTTCTAAGCAAAGACCACAAATGTACTGGGCCCTGAAGCTAAGGTCATAGTCCACCCAATATCTTCCTCTTTGAATCATTAGAATTATCCATACCTGAATATTTTAATGGGTTAGCCTAAATATTATTATCTTGCATATTAATGAGTAAGTATGTACGTTGGTTAGGCTATTAAAAAAAGACAACACGAATAACAACAAAGGTACTATCTAACATCTCAACTATAATTAGGATTTCTTTCATCTATGCCAACTCAAGCAGAAAGTGACTGTCTTAAATACTCAAACATCCAAAATAAAAGATCAATACAGAGAACATGGCTTTCACCTGACTTTCATTGTATATGTAAATTATGTCTTAAAAAGTCCCCAAACTGTACCATGATCTTAACCTTATGCAAAGGAGCTGCTTTGTCAGCTCATCCCCACTGCCAATTCTTTTTAAGTCAATTTTCCCACTCTTTCCATTAGGCTATTATTAGCCTTTGTTTTGTCACCATTCAAGTATATTTCCCCCTTCTCTGTTGGAATAACCCACATGCTGCTCCCCTGAGTTGGGAAGATTGAAAGTATTGGTTACTTAATTGAATTTCTACCCTCAAGGTGCATTGGGCTATTTGACTTCTCATGTCATTAAGGTCATCCTTAAGGAGGGAATCTAGGCTGAGTTCATCTTCATCCCTTGTGGATCACTTTATTTTTTGTACCTTCAAACCCCAATTCCTTCTTAGCCTAGAGCCCTGATGTTTATTGATTTCTGTTAAATGGAGCTCCCTACTGTTACCATAAGTGCCCCTCTTGGTGCTAGGCTGGTGCCCATTATTACACTGTTTTTTTCGGGGGGGGGGAGTTAACAAGAGCAGTTTTTCTTGAGGATTTGAGAAACCAGGTAATTTTTACAAACTTCCATTATAACATTCATTTGTCTCACTACACACACTGCAACAAGTACCTGAGCCGCAGTCCAGTCCACCAACTGACTGGATTTGTTTCCATAACAATGCTGATTTTGGGGGTTTTTTTGCAGGCAAAAATACTAGAAAGACCTAGGATTTTATAGCAATGTTATGAAATATCTTGGTTTGGAGATCTCTATCAACCCAGATCCAGGCTAATTTATGACTTAGTTGAAAAGTGCTGGGGAGTTGCCTCAATCCTAGACAGTTTAAATGACTTTCAAAGATTTACAAACCTAGTCGGGGTCAAAGAAGGTAGTTAGATATGCTGAGAAATTATCCAAAAAGCTATTTAAATAATGTAATTCATTATGTAAATTGAGTTCTTAACCTCTTATAAGTAATTCATTTAAATGTTTAAGCAACAGAGTATCTGAGAGATAGCATAGGCTAATGGACTGCTGTTCCAGGCAGAAGGATATGGGTTCAATTCCTGTCTCTGTAACATAATGGCTGTATAATTCCAGGCAAGTTACTTATGCCCTTAATTACCCAGGCTACTCTCTAAGATGATAAATCACAGAGAAGGTGCTGATCAGCACTGCTAGGAATTTTCTCACCTAGGAGTTTCCTAGAACACTAAAATTGGACAGGTTTGTTCTTTTTTATATGTTTCCAATGGGAAGACACTATGCTAAGTCTCTGACATTTATGTGAAGATTAGTATGAAATACAAATTTTACAGTTAAGAATGAGGGGACCTGGGGTGGCTAGGTGGCACAGTGAATAGAGCATGGCCCTGGAGTCAGGAGGACCTGAGTTCAAATCCGGCCTCAGACACTTAACACAAAAACTAGCCGTGTGACCTTGGGCAAGTCACTTAACCCCAACTGCCCTCCAAAAAGCAAAAAAAAAAAAAAAAAAAAAGAATGAGGGGACCTGGATTGAAATCTTATCTCTGACAATTATAAAGAATGCACCTATTGGTAGATTCCTCAGTCTCTCTGCATTTCAATGTATTCATTTGTAAAATGGGAAAAAGTTCAGCTGTGTGCCACATGACCAAAGGTCTTGATGTAATTGTGAAGAAAGTGCCCTGTAAAATTAAAGTGCCTAGGCACAGGGCCTAAACATATGATTGCTTAAGTGTAAGAGGAAGGAAACTCCCTCTCTCAGTGCAGCTTTACTGGCCTGGAGCATGGAGATAATAATTGATTTACCCAATGTTACACAGTCAGTCAGTAAGTGTCACCAGCAGGACTTAACCTCAGGCCTTCAGGTTTTGTGGTCAATCCTCTATCCGCTGTACCCGACTGCTTCTTATAAACCTCAGAGACCATTACAAATGTATAGCTGTCATTTATGAAGTTATCTTCTTTTGGCAAGTATTAGTGATATTAGTGAGAACACGACTGAAAAATAAGACTGATGAATCAATCCATTAACACTATATTGTCTCTTATTACAGTAATTATCAGTGACTAGAGAATACACGGTAGATACTTAAACAACAAAACAAAATCATTAAAAGAATAAAATAAAAGTATGTAATTCTGCATGATATCCGAAGAAAGATCAACTGCTTTTCCATAGTTGATCAGGGAAACCTCCATGGAGGAGAAGAGGATGATGGCTTGCTTTACGGTGGTACCAAGAGGAAGAGAGAAATAAAGAATATATAGAATATAGACTGATGAAGAATAAAGAAAAATAAAGTAACACTCCACCAGTTTACAAATCAAAGCAGACCTGATTGTTCAGTTAGATAAATTCGATTGACTATACAAATAGTATACAGTGGGGGGATTCAGAGAACTTCCAGAAATTACCAGTAATTTAAATACCGTCAAATATGATATCTGTCTTCATCTTTAAAGTGAGAGAGCTGATTGCAATGACCTTTATGTTCCTTTCCGATTCCAAATGCATTTATCCAATAAGGAGTTTTTCTTTTTTGCACAGTCATGAAAATGCCTATGCTTTTATTCATTTAAGAACACTGAATTTAACCTAATAACTTGTGACATCAGTCTTATAACATGATGTTTTTCATAACCATCTGGACAGGGAACAAAAGAATTTCAAAAGAAAGGAACAGATTATCACAATGAAAAGATTACTATATGAAAATTAATAGAATCCCCTATTGAAGACCAGAAGGAAAAATACAAATTAGTGGGGGGGGGGGAAAGAAGGGAGGGGTCCCTGTATGGCTGCATGATGAAATAATATGGCTTCTCTTTTCTACTTTTACTAGTCATCAGAATACTAGTTATAGAAGACATGTTGGGTCTTTTACCACTGCCTTCTACTTCTGCCCCTGAGATGTTCCTAGATACTGAGCTCAGTTGACGAGTACCTCAACTAACTGACTTGCACACTTAAACTTATCCATGAAAGAAAGCTTATACCAAACAGAAAAAATGAATCTTTTTTAACATCTTTCTACCCATTTAGATCAGGATTAATATGTGAATTACCACGGCTTTTAGGAAATGTGGAATGCTTAAAGAATAAATTAACATCACGTACAGTTTGCTTCATGGAGACATTAAGTTGCCATTTTAGGCCTTCAAGAACTTACTTTTTTTTTTCTCCAAAGTACCCACAGTTAATTATCTCAAACATACAACTGTTACAGGTTTGAGAATTTTAACCAATATCTTTTTAACTCCTGGGCAGCTCTGATTATTTCTTCATATAGTCAGGAGGCTCAATGGATAGTATATTAGACTTGGAATTTGGAAGACCTGAGTTCAAATCTCTGCCTTAGATACTTCCTATCTATGTAACAGAAGACAAGTCACTTGAGTTTACCTTGAGTTTAGTTTACATATCTATGAAATTGATATTGAAAAAGAAGAGATGATATAAGAATCAAATGAGATAATATAAAAAAATACCTGTCTTCAAATGTATATATTAAATGTCATTATAATTAATATATTATTAGCACACTATATATGGTAACATGTTATATACACCAAGGCAGCCTGTATGCATATTGATTTTGTACATATTTTATGTATTGTTGTTGTTTGTGTGTGTACATAGGTGTTTCACCCCCACTCCAACTCCAGTGTAATACAAGCTCCCTGAAGTTAGGCATTGTTTAGTTTTTGTTTGGGGTTTGGGCTTTTTTTTTTTTGGCTTTTTTGGAGGGAGGAGGGCAAGGCAATTGGGGTTAAGTGACTTGCCCAAGGTCACATGACTAGTAAATGTTAAGTGTCTGAGGTCATATTTGAACTCAGGTCCTCCTGACACCAGGGGCAGAGCTCTATTCACTGCACCACCTAGCTGCCCCAATTGTTCAGTTTTTGTTTGCGTATTCCTAGTACCTTAGTACCACGTACATATTAATGACTTAAGAAACATGCTGAATGAATTCAGTTGAATTACCATTGTATAATTTCATTTTTCCTTTTATTATTTGGCATATCCTACATCAGTGGTTTAAGGAGTTATTATTATTTACATTAATGCAGAAAGGCTTTCTGATAGCCTCTACCTAGTTTGAATATACTCCTGGTTGTCTAGACTAATCACAGTTTCAAAAATCTATCAAGTCTCTATGCTATAAGATAGTACCAACATTCAAAATTGTGATACTCAACTTATGGTCTTGTATAAAATAAATTAACACTATGCCACAAAATCACACATAAAACATTGAGATAGACGTTCCTTGAGGCCAATGTTGAAAACCTTACTCTTAGCATCCATTTCTATAAAATAAAGATGACGGCTGGTAACAAAGGTCTACTGTATTAAGGGCAGAGTATTTTACTCGAGTAGCATTTTTCTAAACAATTAAAGGTAGGAAGACAGATAACTAAATAGCAGGCGAAGAGATGCAGTGAGAAAAACACCACATAGAAAAACAAGAGACCCACATTTACGTCCCAATTCTGCAACTGAATGAATTATATGACCTTGAGCAAGTCACTTCAAATCCCTAGAACTCATTCTCCCAAACCGTAATATAACCAGGTTGTTTCAGATGACCCCTGACAACCCTTGAAGCTAGAAATCTTAAGTTCCATGATTTAGAGATACTGTGGGGAAAGAATGTATTTGATATCAGAGAAACCAAATTTGAATTATAGCACTGTCACTCAACTCCTTGGGCAGATCACTCAGTCTCTTAGGGCCTCAGTTCCTCATTAGTATATGTGGGTGTTGTACTAAAGCAGTCTCTGATGTCCTTTTTTAGCTCTGTATCTATGACCCATATCCCATCTCTCTACCTTTGGATGGACTGTCATCATTCCTGGGATACTCTGTCCAGTAACCTAGATCTCTTAGTTTCCTCTGATGCCTTCAAGTCCACTCAAATTCTGCTACCTGTAGGAGTCTTCCTGATTCCTAGCTGCTCCTAGTAATTTTCCATAACATATGACCTTACATATACTCTGTACAGTATGTGACTTGTATCTCTCGGTCATTTTCATATTGTTTCATTCATGGGAACAAGGTGACTGTCTTTGCTTTCAGTGGGTTTTATTTCTTTAGTTTTTGCTTTTGTTTTTTAAATCCTCAGAACATACCACAGTGCCTAGTTAGTGGATGCTTAATAAAAATTTGTTTGTCAATAACTTATTGACTGAGTTTATTATCCCATGAGATAATCTCTCAAGTTCCCTCTATTTTTAAGATTCTATGACTCCAGTACAACAGTATTCTATTTCTATGGCTTTCAAAAATACAAACTGAAAAAATTAATAGAAAAATCAAATTTCACAACCCAATATTTGAAAGTGAAAAGGGTAGAATCAGGAGGAGTACAGATTTCAGGATAAATTCATTTTCTAAGGTAATATGTGGATTTAATGGTGTGTGAGGTTGTGTGTGTGTGTGTATGTGTATAAAGAGCCACAGTCTTTTAATCTAAATCAATATTTTTTTTTCAAATCAGGAAGTAGAAACACAACTAATAGGAAAAATGCTTGAAATATTGATTTCTATGAACTGTATCCAAATCCTATTTTCCAGCACATCTCTCTCTCTCTCTCTCTCTCTCTCTCTCTCTCTCTCTCTCTCTCTCTCTCCCCTCTCTCTTCCTTTCCCTCTCTCCCTCTCCCCCTCTTCATTCATCTATTTATATATTCAAGCCACTTATTCATTTATATATTTTTACTTGCTTAATTTATAGACAGTGAGGCTAGGTGTTCTTTACTTTAAAGACAGAATCTATTCATTTAATAATAATTTTCATGATTTGAGGTTTATAGACCAAAATTTATTGGAAGGCAACTGGGTAGTAAGGAAATTTAGCAATTCTGTGGTTTCCTGCAAGCTCACACTGCTGGTGAAGGAGGGATAACTTAATGAGTGAATTTTAAATTTGTGATTGACATGCATGGCAAATTCCTTCATTGCCTTTGGAAGATTGAGCAAAAAAGTCTTACTCATCCTGAGTTCATCCAAAGGCAGTTCCTAGACAAGTCAATAGAGTGTTTGCATGAGGAAGCTGCATGACTAGATTCGCTGTGCTGTATTTAGTAAATGAGTAGACATGTTATTGTTTTGAATGCCAGATAATTTCATGCTAGGATGAATTTTACTGATGTTTCCTTACTGGAAATTGTTTTTTCTTTCAGAGGGGAAGAGAAGTTGGAATCTCTTTGGGATGTACTATGCCCTACAGTTGTAGCCCTTCATTTGTAAACCTAAGAAGAGAAAGTCTTATCAATTCCATCGCTAATTAGGTGGGTGCAAGTAGATAACTCATTTACCTTCTCTGGGCCTCATTTCTCTTATTTTTTTAAGGACAATAATAATTAAAATATATTTAAAGTAACTTTGAAAAGTATTAAGATATTTAATTTAATTTATGTGTGTGCACATATGTATGTGTTCATGCATACATATACGCACCTGTGTACATTGTATATATACACGTTTATTGTGTGCATGTTAGGAGTATCTACTACCAACTTTCTATAGAGAGGAAGACTGTGAGTCAACCATATGGTCACCAAAACATAAAAGGATCATTCACAAAGCACCAAGGAAAACAGTTCAATGGAATTATAAATATTGTCTTCTATTAAAGCAATGCACTGATTTCATCAAATCATGAGCTAAGCATAGAAATTACATGTTGTTCAAAGTCTGAAATAGAAGGGTCAACTAAAGTGGATGTAATTTAGGCTCAGATCTCTTTACCTTTGATACTCGCTGTCTTTGAGAATGAAAAGGTCTAAACTGACTCATACACGTATGAAAAAAATAATGTGATGACAGCGTTTTTTTTTCTTCAGATACTAGCAAGAACAAAAAAAAAATGAAGTACTGACTTACCCTAAGTAGGCTTACTGCTGAGGAAATCAATTACTTTTTGTTCATTTTTTTGTTACAGAATTTTGTTTAGAAATACTCATGGAAAAACTCATTTACTAGAACTCTACAGTCATAGAAAATCAGAGTAGCACTAGACTTTGGAGCTCAATGAATTCTTACCCTGCATGAATAGAATCATGGTCTCCAAGGTGAAGCAAGTGATAGCTCTTTGAGACTCTGCCCTGGTTGAGGCCTAAATAAAGTATTAGATTTAGCTAAGGACACCAAATTTTAGTAAGGACATTGGTAAGCAACATAATATCCAGAGCATACAAATACTCTGAAGGGCCTTGAGACCATACCATTGGAATATTGGTTGAAGGAACTAGAGATATTACACCTGGGAAGAGAAGATTTATAAGCAAGACAAAATAATTATCATATTCAAGCATTTAAATTCTATCATGTGAAAGAGATATTAGATTGTTTCACATCAGAGACAAAGAATACAAATGATAGATAGGTGCTTTAGAGGTATTGTTAAGGGGGTAATACAAGGGAGAAAACATAACTTTCCCAAAAAGTAGGAATGGCTGACTTGGGAGGTACTAGCTTCTTCTTAATGAGAAGTCTTTTAAGAAACAGCTGAATGGATATATATTTGTCAGGTATATTATGTAGGGGATACTCATTTGGGTGTGCTTTGAACTAAATTATTTCTAAGATTTCTTTCAAAGTTGAGGTGCTGTAATTCTATAATCTTCTAGTTCAACCCCTTCATTTTACAAATGAGAGAAATGAGGGTCATGCGGGTTACTGTTACTTCCTTAATATAACACAATAAATAGTAGAAATGAGACTTCAACTCAAACATCATGAATCTCATAGTGCTCTTTCCATAACATATTTTTCAGAGAAAGACCATAGAGATAATGATATTTCCTGGGAAAATATGGCTAAAGAGAGGCATTGTGGTTTGGTAAATAGAGGTCAGGGCTTAGAAGTAGGAAGAGCTGTGTGACCCCCGGCAAGTCACTTAAACTCTTGATCCCTCAATTTCATCACAAAGAAACAAGGGAGTTGGACTTAATGACCTCTAAGCTCCCTTCCAAGTCTCAGGATATCTCATCTCTGATCCTATGAATTTGGTTCTACATAATATCCTTCATAGAATACCTAAGGAGTTTATTCATAGACAGTCTCTTCATACACCTTCATTTTCAATGTATTATAAATTAAAGTTCTCTACTAATGTCCTGCTTTCATGTTTCATAGAAGTGTGTAGAGATAATCCTGGAACAAAGCACAATAAAAATCAAACCCCCAAGCCCCTCCTAGTACATAAGCCCTAGTATATATTACCATGATGGAAGACTTTAATTATGGCTATTTGCTGACAAATGTTATATCTATTCAAAGGATCCTGGGATTCAAGCCTGTTTCCTTGTGACTCCAAGCATGTGAAGACTTCCTTCTGGTGGAATGGGAACATTATGTTCCAATGGACATGAAGGCAGCTGATGCACTTAAAGCCTTATCAGATGTCAGACACCAAAACCATGTGCTGCATCCTCCACCATTGCCAGTCACCCTCACTTTGCCTTGCCACTAGACTGTGATGACTCTGAAGAGAGTGAAGCTGATGACTTTATTTAACTCTCACTTAAATCCAATTCATATAAAAGTCAAGATATCACCTCGTGGTGTCATTGATCCTCTTGAAAATGAAGAAACAAACAATAGTTTCTATTTGTGCAGAGTCCGACACCATAGATATTAAACATACTATCAGTGACTACATAGCCACTGCACACTCTGAATACAATAGATTATAGCTTAAACCAGCTTCCAATGTAATTGTGAAGTATTTATCAAAAGAAATGAAAACAAAATAGAACGTGGATAATGTTAATATGTGTTTTTAGAAGTCAATATGTGGTCCATAATTCTTATTTACATTTTAGTAGCCTCTGCTTTTATGTGAATTTGACAATGCTATCTAAAACAAAACAAAACAAACACACACACACACAACAACAACAACAACAAAAACAAAACCCACTATCTCTCCATAGCTATTGTTGAAATTGAATGGACTCCTCTTGTATCTAAGAATTATCATGAATATTAGGAAAATAATAAAATACATTCTGATTTGTTCCTCTTTATGTATCAGGATTTGAATGATTCTGATGATGAGTGACCCTTGCATATAGAATGCTGTACTTGTACAGATCTAAATGTTTATCTCTATGCAATTTAAAAAATATCACTGGTTACATATTTTCCCTCATTTGTGATTCATCACCTGAATCTCATGCATAGGCTCTGTTGCTCACAAAACAGCAAAGGACTCAGAAAATTAAACTGTTTAGTAAACAAAGTTGTCCATAGGGAAATCATTAGGATAACCTGATCAACTGGAGGCACTCAGTGGAAAGTAAAATAGTCCCTTACATCAAGTAGAGCCAATGTCTTTTGAGAAAGCACCTTGGATAGGGACAGAAGGGTGCAAAGAATATACTTGAACACTGAATTTTAATTGATTTTTTTACATCTGCCTCTGATTTATAATAAAATCTGTTCCAGGAATGTGTGGATTGGTGTCAATGAGGTGCAATTAAGGTAAAAGTGATTCACAGACTCCTGCTAGCTGTTGGAAATTAGACTTCTAAAATTGTTCTCAAGACACCAGAATTAAAACACATTTCAAAAGCAATGATATTATGATTCAAAATCTTCAATACTTCTTTAGAGTTCTATACAGTTTACTTACATACTCCATTGTGTCACATAGCTCATGGCTGTAAATAAGAGAGTAGTAAGATAAAATTTAAACAAATTATAATGAAAAATATTGTATTTGATGAGATCTATGGAATGGGCAGACAGGTAAGTGACACAAGGTAATAGAATGATGGACTAAGAGTGAGGAAGACTCATGTTCCTGAATTTAAACAGGGCCTCAGACACTAACTCTGTGACCGTGGGTAATTCACTTAACCCTGGTTTTCTCAGTTTCCTTAATTGTTAAAAAAAATAAAATGGAATATAATAAGCTGGACAAGGAAATGACAAACCACTCAAGTATCTTTTCCAAGAAAATCTTATGCGGAATCAAAAGAATCTGACATGAATAAAATGACTGAACAACAACACAAATTATATGGGAAGCATCTTTGTTGATATATCCCATATAGTTTACACTGGCTTTCAGACACTCAGAAATGGAAGGAACCTCAGAGGTGTAGGTAATTAATTTGAATTTAAATACCCCTTTTTGTTTTGGCAAGTAAACAGGTACTTAGCACTTTGTTTCAAGTTAAGCAAAGGCAGCAGATACTTAGCATTTAGTAATTGATGAAGCCACAATTGAGGAAACAGAAGGTATGAACTCCTGTTTCCTATTACTGACTTAACAGGAAGGGGTTGGCTGAAACTGGAAGCTAATGCTGTGTGTATATAAGAAAAATCCCCAGAGAGGAAGGGTCAGAATTTCTTGGGACCAGCATCTGGAGGCAGAGCAGCTACAGAAGAGAAATGAGAAGAGAGAAAGACAGTCAGATTTTGCTGAGAACTTGTTGTGGTGGAGCTTCTTTTGAACAGGAGCCCAGGGGCCCATGATGCCAGGTGCTCCCCTAACCCCAAGGCTGGATAAGGTGATTTTGGTTTTTTGAAGGCACTGCAGAAGACTGAAGAAGCATGAGCAAGATACTAAGAGTTTGTCTGTTTCTGGCTTGATTGAGCCTTGAATTCCCAGGAACAGAAATTGTGAAGTATTTGAGATGGACTGGACCCTGTGAACTTCAGTATGAAGCAGGAACTGCCTGGATAACTGGAAAAGGACCTTGGAACTGTCTGCCTCTGAATCCAGGTGACTGTTTGGTGGTTTCAGGTAGGAACTGGGACCATGGAAGGGAATCCAGGAAATCTGAGAGACCACCCCAAGTCAATCTGAAAGAAGAATTTACTTGGATGCTGTATACTGACTGAAGAACTGTATATTTACTAGTGACATAGGTGTGGAGTGTCTGTGTATTTTCTAATGATTGTGCTTAGTGATTAATGATACTTAATAACTGATTGCTGAATAAGTGACTGATTGAGTTAACTTAGTGTGCTCCATAAGTGGAAGACTTTAACTATTGTACTTTGAGATGATTGTTCTTTGTTCAAAACTTTGTGGTCACTATGGTGGAAACTATGTGGCCATGTTAATGATAAGCTGTTGTGAATACTATATTGTGATTTTCTGTGATAAGTTGTGATATTGTGAATGCTGTACTTTGGTTTTCTGTGAATGTTTTACTTTGATTTGTTATGGAATAGAGTGTTCACTCTACTGTGTAATCAGAACCTTAAAAGCTGCTCACAGTAGCATTCTTCTGGAAAGCTGCTCATACATGGAGTTAAAAGAGGTCATCTTGTCGAAGTCCAAGTCATAACTATACAGAACTCTCCTATAGAATATCTCTGAAAATTTGCCATTCTCACCTTATCTAATGACCCCTGATGAAGGGAAATCCACTATCACCCTTCTGAGGACTAAACAATTCAGTTTAATAATAATTCATCATATTTCTATCATAGGCAGAGCACTAAGTAGTCACTGAGAAAAATATGAAGTTTCATTAAGGCATTGTGCCATTTGCACGAATTCTCATCAGTGGTTATATTTGCCCAGAAAAAAAAAAAGTATACCCTAGGGATACTAGATAGGTTAAGTGTGTCACTGATATTGAGTTCAGGTGACTCATCCTAGGGAACCCTTCCTTATCCACTAAGCTGTTAGTGGATCATGTATGTACTTACCTTTTATAAAGGATAATAGAATAAAAGATTCAGAGTTGTAAGGGAACTCAGTTTATATCATCACATCAAACATAAATGGATAATATAATAATGATAAACTATATAACCATTAGCTTCAATAATTTGTAGTTAATGGTTATATAGTGGGCAAAATTCTGGATTTGAATTCAGAAGTCTTGGTTTCAAATCATGTTTCAGACACTGATTAGCTGTGTGACCTTAGAGAAATGACTCTCTGCCTTGATTCTTCATCTACCAAATGATCAAAATAATAACATCTACTCTATAAGTTTTGTATAAGGATTTGATAAAATAATATAAATATGTCATTTTGCAAACAAGGACTAAATAAATTAAGTCTAGGTTTAAAAAAAATTCTGCTAAAATAAGGTTTCCTGTTATTCTAGGTGTCATATGCACACAAAAGATCAATAGTATATTGCTAATTCATGTAAATCTCTTAGGGATCTTTCAGTGCTTTTGGAGCTAAAAATATAATAGTTCAATTCTCAGGTAGTAATGATAGTCCTTAATAATAATAGTCCTAAGGGAAATAAAACTAAGACTCCCACTGCTGTTCTCCATTAGATTCCACTTTCATTCAAGTTGTACTTTTTATTACTTCTTGAACAGACTCTCCCTAGGATTAATTATATGTTTTCATAAATACTGTACTTCACTTCCTCATGTATCCTAAAAACAGATGTTCACAAATAATCAAACCATGGGAAGCATATGTAAAAAGGATTTTTTAAAAAATCAATCATAGTTGATAACAAATATCCCAATCTTCAATACACTTTGCTAGCCAGACCATTATATACGCAGGAGGCATCTCTTTGAAAGACAGTCTTTTTTTTTTTTTGGAGGGCAGTTGGGGTTAAGTGACTTGCCCAAAGTCACACGGCTAGTTAGTGTGTCAAGTGTCTGAGGCCGGATTTGAACTCGGGTCCTCCTGACTCCAGGGCCGGTGCTCTACTCACTGCGCCACCTAGCCTCCCCCGAAAGACAGTCTTAAGGATAAAAAAAAAAGGTTGTGCATATCACAATTATTGAGCTTATATTTGTTATTAACTACTCAGAGTAAATTGGAATTAAAAGATCATAAGGCTAAACAAGACCTCAGTAGTCCTAGTCAGACCAATATCTGAAAGGAATCTCAATACAACACATTTTAACTGATAAGTACTGATTTACTCTCTATTTGGGATTAACTTCTTAATATCTCATGAAGGAGGACACCCCATAATCCAAGGCTACTCAATCCAATCTGGATGGCTGTGACTCAAGTTCCCTGTCCCTTTATATCATGTCTAAATGTAAAACAGCCTTGGGTTTAAATTTGATGTGGAGTCAATACTGAAAAATGAAAGTCATACAGGTTAGGCTATTATAATAATCAAATATTTGCCCCCCAGTCTCTGAAATAACTTATGTATAAACATTTTTAGTCATGAGGAAATTAATTCTCAGTGTAATATTTTCCATTTAAGATAGTCCTATTTTTATTCTCTGCAAATATATATTTTCTTGGTTCTTGACACATTTTCTCATATCAAGAATACTCCAGAGCCATAACGTATAAATAATTCAATTTTACTAAGCAATGAAATTTAAGAAATATTCATTAAGTATCTATTACACTCAAGGTATCTTACTCTGTACTGGGAATTCAGAAGGCATTTAAAAAAATGTCAGGTCCTTAATTGAATAAATTTTTGTTGTAGTTGGTTGATACATAATATACTTTGAAGATAAAGAAATGTAAGATAAGAGGAGGAGAGAGTGGACACTAACAAGGAGAAAAATCAGGGAAGATTTCTATAGGCAGTGGTACCTTGAAAGAGGGTTAGAATTATAAGAGGAAGAAATGAGGATGAAATGGAGTTCAGGTAAAAAGAACAACTTGGATAAATACAGAAAAATAGGACATAGAATATCAAATTTGAATAATATCAAAATAGGCTAGATTTTCTACAGCATAGAATAAAGCAAAATAATATGAAATAGCTTCCAGAATGTAAAATAAAAAAACAAATTATGTAGAGATTTAAAATGGCAGAATTAATTTGTTTTGTTTTAAATAGAGGATATAAAGTGAATTATCTATTTTGAGGAGGGAAATAATATGGTCAGGATAACATCCTTTTTAATTTTTTGCCTTTTTTTGGAGGGGGGAAGGCAAGGCAGGTTAAGTGACTTGACCAAGATCAAGTGTTAGGTGTCTGAGGCTGAATTTGAACTCAAGTCTTCCTGACTCCAGGGCCAGGGCTCTATTCACTGCACTACCTATCTGTGCTGTGATAAAATCTTAATAATAGCTATTTTGCATCTGTATAGATCCCAGGATTGGATTACCTAGAGAAAGTAGAGAATGACTGAAACAAGGGTCACAATTAGAAGGCTGTTGCAATAATACAACAGTGCAGTTCAAAGTCAATGAGGTTTTAGAGGAAGTGAGAAGATGGAATAGAGAAGAAAGCACAACGGGAAAGAGAAGTACCAATTAAAAGGCTATGGCAGTACTCCAGGGCAGAAGAAAAATGGAGTTAAAACTAGACTAGAAAGGGTGGAGCCAAGATGGAGGAGTAAAAGCAGAGACTTGATGAGATGTCACCCAAAACCCTCTAAATATTTGTAAAAACAAACAAACAAACAAAAAAACTCTAAACAAATTCTAGAGCAGCAGAACCCACAAAATGACAGAATGAAACAAAGTTTCCAGTCCAAGACAACCTAGAAGGTTAACAGAAATTCTATTGCCCTAGTCTGAGAGACGAGTTCAGTCCAGCAAGGGCTGTACAGGCACAGATGTACCAGAGCATGCCTCAGGGCACTGAATCACTGGGAGCCTTAGAAGTTTCCAGACCTCTCAAACCCAAATCACCAAAGACAACTCAGAAGGTCAGTAGGGAAGATCTGTCAGACTTAAGTAAGAGAGAAGCCTGGTCAGGCATCAGCCCCAGGATGGTGGCAGCAGTGGTACTAGCCACTGCTTCCAGAGTTCTCAGCCTACAGACAGTGGGGGTACATAGCAGCTGATCAGAGGTCAATTGTAAGGTTCTCTTTGCTGGTGCTAAGGTAGTATTCTCTTGTTTTTCCCTTGCTTGGATCTGGGTCACAGTACTGGGTGGTGGTCCTAGGGCAAGGAGAAGCACTGGTATGGCACAGCTTGTGGCAGCAGCGGAGAGAGAATCCTCCTCACATTTCCGAGGCAGAAAAGAGTGCTTGTGGTCACTCTAGACCAAAGGATAGGCCAGTAAAGGAATTAATAACTCCTTTGACCATACCGCCTTGGAAGAACTGAAAATTTACAGGCCCCTAAAAGTACCAGTGAAAACAGCTGTGTAAAACTCCTGAAGTTTGGGACAGTTTATTTACTACTCAGGAATTTTAAGTTGTTTTTTTTTTTTCAGAGACCTACCTTAACAAAGAGCTAAAAAGTCAAGTAATTGGTTAGGAAAATGAGTAAACAGTGGGGAAAAAAATCAGACTATAGAATCTTACATTGGTGACAAGCAAGATAAAAATATACAACCAGAAGAAAACAAAGACAAAGCTCATCCAAAGCCCCCAAGGAAAAAAAAATATATAAATTGGTTACAGGCCATGAAAGAGCTCAAAAAGGATTTTTAAAATCAAGTAAGAAAAGTAGAGGAAAAATTGGGAAGAGAAATGAGTGACACAAGATAATCATAAAAATGAGTCAACAGCTTGCTAAAGGAGACCCCCCCCCAAAAAAAAGCTGAAGAAAATAACACCTTAAAAATAAACTAAACCAAATAGAAAAAGAAGTTTAAAAAAGCCAATGAACAGGAGAATTCCTTAAAAAACAAAATTGGTAAAATGGAAAAAGAGATCCAAAAGCTCATTGAAGAAAATAATTTCTTCAAAATTAGAATGGAGCAAATGGAAGCTAATGACTCTATGAGAAATTAAGAAATTACAAATCAAAATCAAAAGAATGAAAAAATAGAAGGATGAAATAGCTGAAATATTTGAATATGAAATATGAAATAGCTCATTGAAAAAACAACTGGCCTACAAAATAGATTCAGAAGAGATAATTTAAAAATTATTGGACTACCTGAAAGACATGATCAAAAAAAGAGCTATCACCTTCCAAGAAATTATCAAGGAAAACTGCCCTAATGGTATAAAACTAGAGGGAAAAATAGAAATTGAAAGAACCCACTGATCACCTCCTGAACGAGGTGATAAAATAAAAACCCCTAGGAATACTGTAACCAAATTCCAGAGTACCCAGGTCAAGGAGAAAATATCGCAAGTAGACAGAAAGAAAGAGTTCAAATACTGGGGAAACACATTCAGAGTAATACAAGATTTAGCAGCTTCGACATTAAGGGATTGTAAGGCTTGGAATATAATATTCCAAAGGTCAAAGGGGGTAGAATTACGAGCAAGAATCACCCACACTGCAAAACTGAGCATAATCTTTCAGGGGATAAAATGGACATCCAAAGAATAGAGGATTGTAAAGCATTCTTGATGAAAAGACCAGCTGAATAGAAAGTTTCATTTTCAAATACAAGTATCAAGAAGAGTACGAAATTGTAAACAGGAAAGAGAAATTATAAAGAACTTATTAAAGTTGAAAAGTTCACATTCCTACATGGAAGGATGATATTTGTAACTCATGAGACCTTTCTCAGTTTTAGGGTAGTTGAAAGAATGAGTTGCATATGAAAGGATGTTATCTAAAAAAATAAAATTAAATTAAGGGGTGAGAGAAGCAAGTACTGGGAGAAAGAAAAGGGGAGAGGTAGAATGGGGGTAAATTATCTCACACAAATGAGGTAAGAAAAAGCTTTTTCATTGGAGGGGAAGAAGGGAAAGGTAAGAGGGAAGGAGTGAGTCTTATTCTCATCTGATTTGATTTAAGGAGGCAATAACATACACATTCAATTGAGTATTGAAATCTATCTAGAAAGGAAGGAAAATGAGAGAAGGAGGTAATTAGAAGCAAACAATTTTGAGAAGGGTCAGGGTCAAAGGAGAGAATAGAGTAAATGGGATCATGGGATAAAAGGAAGGGCAATATTGTTAGTCTTTCACAATATGACTGTTATGGAAGTATTTTGCATGACTACAGATGTATAGCCGATATTGACTTGTTTGCCTTCTCAATGATGTTGTGTGGGGAGGGAGGAAAGGAGAAAATGTGGAACTCAAAGTTTTAAAAACAAATGTTAAAAAATTGTTTTTACATGCAACTAGGAAAAAGGATATACAGACAGTGGTGTATAGAAATCTACCTTGCCCTATAAGAAAATAGAAGGGAAGAGAATAAAAGCAGGGGCATAGAGGTGATAGAAGGAAGGGGTCATCATAATGCATATTGGGGTCGAGGGAAGGGTGAGATGAGAAAATTTGCAACTCAAAATCTTGTGAAAGTGGATGTTGAAAACAAAAAAATAGAATTAAAAATAATTTCAAATGAAACAAAACAAATCTAGGTTAGAGACTTTTTGGATCAAGAGAATGTGATGAATTTTAATTACACTATGTGTGGATAATCAATAGAAGTTGCAACTTACGAGATATGGAGTGTGAAATGGAAGAGTTATGAATTTATATAATGTAAACTTTGGTAACTAGCAATAATGGTGGGTTCCTCAATAAAGATGCGTGTACTTAAAGGGGAAAATATTTTTTACATGTTGAATTTAAGCTGCTGAGGAAAGATATGTAGATAGAAATATAAGGCAGTTGGTGATTTAGGAAGGGAATTCAAGATCAAGATTAGGTAGGGTTGCATTCACAGATCTGACAGGTATCTAGACAGAGATAATATTTGAATCCCTTTGGACTTAATGAAATCATTAAGAGACTATCAAGAGGGCGGCTAGGTGGTGCAGTGAATAGAGCACCGGCCCTGGAGTCAGGAGTACCTGAGTTCAAATCCGGCGTCAGACACTTAACACAAAAACCTAGCTGTGTGACCTTGGGCAAGTCACTTAATCCCAACTGCCCTCCAAAAAAAAAAAAAGCAAAAAGGGACTATAAAGAGATAAAAGCAGAAGGACCTGAAGGAGCAAAAATGTAAGGCATCCATACTTAGTGGAGGATGCATGATGTTCAAGCAAAAGAAACTGAGAATAAACAGTCAAACCGAAAGGTTATCAAGAGATTCTAGTGTCATAGAAATCAAAGAAGTAGGAAGCATCCAGAACATGGCTACTGAGATAATATATAGTAGAAAGGTCAAGTAAAACCAGAGCTCAGAAAAGATGATAAAATTTAACACTTAAGATACGATTGGAACTTTGCAGAGAGCAATTTAGAAAGACTGTTAGAGTCAGAAGTCAGATTATGCAAAACTAAGATGTGAACGGCAGTCAAGGAAACGCAGGCAATAAGCGTAGATGCCATCATAGAAGTTTGCCAATGAAATGGAAAAGAAATGTAAATAGCATAGGTTGATAGCTTGAAGGCACAACAGGGTTAAGTGAAGGTCTTTAAGGATGAAAGAGACCTGAGCATGCTTGAAGACAGGAAGGAGGAAGCAGAAAAACAAAAATGACAATGAAAACTAGAGAAGGAATGTTTGATATACAAGTTAGAGAGAAAATATAGAATTCTTCCTCAAATAACAGTCCTCTAAATACCTTGAGCAAATAATAATAACCCACCATTTCCTCTCTTCTTTAGACTAATCTTTGCCATTTACTTTAATCACTATTATTATATGATTTGGCATCATTGGAATCTTTTATTTCCTCACTCTCCCTTGTCAGTGTCCATAAGTAAAAACAATGATCCAGAGGCATTATGCTCAGAAGAAAACAAAGAAGCACCCCTTAGTTATGGACACTGAATTTCTATGAATAAAATTTTTGCTTACAAATTCTGAGAAAGTTACATAATTCTATTGTCATATTGGGCATGTCTTCTAAAAACACCTTGAGCATTTTCATGTTTAATTGCTATGTGGGTTGGTCTCCTTTATTTTCTACTTGCACAGTAAATAGAAAATGAAAAGTATTGTACACATCACAATGTTTATAGAAGCACTTTTTTGTAGCATCGGTGAAGTGGGACAAAGTAGACGAATATCAATTGTGAAATGGTTAAACCAATTGTGGGAGAGGAAAGAAATAGAATAACACTATGCCCCAAGAAACAATGAATATTAATAATGCAGAGAAACATGAGAAAATTTATATAAAATGAATCAAAGTGAAGTAAATAGGACCCAGAAAATATAAACAAATGCACCAATGTGAACAGAAAAAAATAACAATAAACTACATAACTAAATGATGTCTAATTATCATCAAAGCTTTGTCCCAGTAAAAGAGGAGAAACTTTACTCCTCCTATTTTTAAAGAGATGGTTTACAATGAATGTGAAACAGTGTGCATATTGTCAAATAAGTGTTATTTTTTATTAAACTAATATTTTCCTCTGTTTAAAATTTTTTGTTAACAATAGATGGCTTGCTGAGAAAGGAATGGGTAAAAGTATATTTGGAAATGAAGGAAGGATAAAGGCAAAAAATAAACATTATTTTAAAAAACCCCTAAGAACAGAGTGTTATATTTATATTATTGAAATTTAATATCAGATATAGTATATTGTTCCAACTTAAAGAAAGATCTTTTCAAATCCTGATTTTATTAATCAATGTTAATTAAACTTTATAAATTTGTATCTTTCACAAATTTAATGAACATATATTAGAATTACAGGAGTTAGATCTAAAAGGAATTTTAAAGATCATCTGGTCCAAGCTCCTCATTTCACGGATGAATAGACTAAATCTAAGAAAGGTTACACTCATTTTTTAAAAATGACCTTAGAGCTAGTAAATAACAAAGCTGGGATCTGGGTCAAAAGTTTTTTACTCTAAGCATAACTCCCTATCTACTATAACATACTGTCTTCTATTCTTATTCATTCCAATAATTGATTTAAAATAGTAACAAGACAAATCCCTATGGGATACCACAATAAATCTCTGTTTAGGGGCAGCTAGGTGGTGCAGTAAATAGAGCACCAGTGTTGTAGTCCTGAATTCAAATATGACCTCAGACATATAACACTTGCTAGCCATGTGACACTGGGCAAGTCACTTAACCCCAATTGCCCAGCCTTCCCCCCTCCAAAAGAGCAAATAATCAAACAGATAGACAGATAGATAGATAGACAGATAGATAGATAGATAGATAGACAGATAGATAGATAGATAGATAGATAGATGGATGGATAGATGGATGGATGGATGGATGGATGGATGGATAGATGGATGGATGGATAGATAGATAAATGAGTAAATAAATTAATGAATGAGTGAATTTTCACTTAGATTGGCATCCATTCATTGAACTTTGAGTATTGTGTTGCTTCATGTAGTTAAAAAGTCACCTTAATTCTATTATCTTCTAGTGTTATTTTCTCTATTTTAGTCAAAAGGATCTGATGGTGATTTTTTCCTGTAATGGTTTGAAAGTTTGAATATACTAAATAATAGCATTTAAGACATTACAATCTAGAAACCATATTCTAAGAGATGATGGGATTATTTTCCCCATTCCATCAATAAACCCAAAATAGCTTAATCACTGTTTCCATGTATAAAAGAGGAATAATTTGTAGAGATTACTTAGTAAATAATACTCTAACCATGTGTGAAAATAATGAATGAAAACCTGGTATTTCATAATCTATTCCAAACTGTTGTGGCATATGGCCAGCAAACTAACTAATCTTTGAATTCCAAAATTTACCATTTTCCTCCTTTTAAATGTGGACTATTTCTATCTTCAGCTTTCTGGCATTTTTCTCCTTTTTTATGGTTCCTTAAAGATTGTGAGCAGCAATTCTGTCATCACTCCTGCAAATCCTTAAGTGTCTAGGTAAGTAATTGATCTTGGCTAAATGTTTTAAATTCTGTTCAAGGATCAAGGTGCTCTCTTATTATTTCCTGTAATCTCAGGAAATCCCAATTTGTTCAAGTTATTTCCAGTTTGAAGACCATTCTCCTAAACGAAACATCTGTTGACATGGGTCCTATGTGCCCCAAAGCAGAAGTGCTATCCTTATTTACATTGTTTTTTCTCTAAATGTATTTTTTTGTCCTTATAATCCTCTAATCATCTTAGACTTTTTCCCCTTCTGTTACCATTGTTACACATGCAAGCCATTTGAATTCACCCTTTTCTATTTTCTTGTGTTTCCATTTTTTCCCATATATCCTTTAAAAGTCTCTAGTCATCATCTTGGACTTGGCAGTCACAAAAAAGAAATAGTACATCCAGTAATAATAATAATAATAATAATAATAATAATAATAATAATAATAATAATAATTTTTCTGTAGGGTAGAGCCAAGATGGCAGAGTAAAGACAAGGACTCTCCTGAACTCTTCTCCACACCCTTCCAGATAGCTTTATAAATGACACTAAACAAATTCTAGAGCAGCAGAAATCACCAAAAACAAAACAAAACAGAGTGAAACAAACTTCTAGCCAAAGACAACCTGGAAGGTTGACAGGAAATGTCTGTTGCATCAAGCTGAGAGAGGAGTCCAGTTCAGCACAGGTTGCATCAGCACAACCCATCCCTGAGGATAATAGGAGCAAATCTTGGGAGTGACTGAATTGGGTGTGACAGTTTCTGGAACAGCAGCAGTTTCTGGAGCACTCAGCCTACAAATGGTCAGGGGATCAGACAACTGGTTAGAAGGACATTATTCAGGTCTCTTTGCAAGCACCAAGGCAAGAATCTGTTGCTCTATACATTCTTGTATCTGGGTCACAGTCCTGGATTACAGTCCTGGGGCAAGGAGACTACAATAGCAGAACTTTAGACACCAGTGGACAGGGAACCTTCCCCACAGTTCCAGGGCAGAAAAGAGTGGTTGTGGGGGGCGGAGCCAAGATGGCTGCGTAGAAGCAGCAAAGCACCACAACTCCCACAAAAACACACTAAAAAACTCATAAAATGGGACGCTAAACAGATTTTCAAGCTCCAAAACTCTCCAAAAGACAGAAAGAACATCTGTTGCTACAGGCAGCACAGCAAGCGGGGCTCTTCTCAGCAGTCTGGGAGCCACCTCCGAAAACCAGTGAGGCCCTGGGGCATCGGGCGGGGAGCCGCATCTATAGGAGAGGAGATCAGCTGCACTGGAGGCACAGTTACCACATTTATCAGGCCAGAAGACAAAAAGGCTAAGAGAAAGGTCAGTGAATTTTGCTAACTGGGGTGGAGAAGAGCGGGTCCAGCCAAACTGCTCCCAGGGCAAGGAGGCAGCGGGAGGCGGCTGTAGCAGCAGGAATGGCTGAGAGCCGCAGTGGCTTCCACTGGGCTGCTTCAGAGCCCTCAGCCTGCAGATAGCAGGGGGGCTGACGCGATCCATTGAGGCCAAGGGCTCTTGT
>CM053598.1:53066471-53102648 GCA_028646575.1 Pseudocheirus occidentalis | reverse complement strand
AATGGTTACCCCAGGAGTGGAAGATCAGTATATTGTGAATTGTTGATTGAATCAACTCCCTCTTAGGGAAACTAGGTCATTCCTTTTGTTAATTGATTGAATCTTAAAATGTGAAGCTGGTTTCTCCCTTAGGGAAACCAGCTGATTCTTCTCTTGTTCCTTGTTCCTTTCTGTAATGATATAATATAGAGACTCTCCTTGTTCTGAAGATTGTATATAATATTGTGAATTGTTGAAACTGTGAACATTGTACTGAATCTGATTTTGTAATGGAATAAACAGAGTGTTCACTAATACTGTGTAATCCAAATCTTAAAAGCTCGTCACACTAGCATTCTCTCAGGAATCTACTGCTGATTGGCTTTACATCATCTCATATAGAAGAGGTAAGGGATAACTGTTACAATAGAGTGGAAGAACAGGAAGACAAATGGGAATGGGTCAACCTTACACTCATTGAAGCTGGCTTAGGAATGGAATGGCATACACTCTAAATTGGGTATCTTTGCCTACAGGAAAGTAGGAGGAAAGGGGATGAAAGAGGGGAGGTTGGGGGGGGCAGGGCTGTTAGAAGCACACACTTTTGTAAAGGGACAGGGACAAAGTAGAGAACAGAACAAGAGAAGGGTGGAATAAGAAGGAGGGAAATATACTAGTACTGAGGTAGGGAGATCCATTTTGCCCTACCAGAAAGTCAGAGGGGTGATGGGGGAGGATATAGGAGAAAGCTGATTGGGGGAGGCAGTATACAGTAGGATCTCTGTTTTGGGGTGGTGGGTAGGGGAAAGATAGGGAGAAAATTTGTAAATCAAAATCTCATTGAAATGAATGATGTAAGCTAAAAATAAACAAAAGTTAAAAGGAAACAGATCTTGTGAAATCCACATTGGGAGGGACTTGCCAAAGACAGGAACAGGGAGGAGCTAATGGCCATATATAAGGAGAAGCCCCAGCTTGGGAAAAGCAGAATTGAGAATGGGAACTTTGTGGTAGTCAGGCACTCTGTCTGTTCTGTTTGTGTTGATTTTTGTTTGTGATACTTTGTATGGAAGCACTGGGACATTACTGGAAGCCCTGAAAGAGGATTTTCTTGTTGTCGGTTTACAGAAGTCCTGGAGGAAGGTTTCAGAGGTCCTGGTATAGTACTGATGATAAAAGTTGAATTCTCAGACTTTGTTCATGGGTTTATGTTGATGTCAGAGGCAGATAGTGAAGTGATGACGGTGCTAGCAATATGCATGACTGTTATTGTGGCTCTGTTAAGCTCTGTCTTCCCAGAAACAGATATGACAAAGGACTTGGGGTAGACTGGACACTGTGAGCTTCAATATGGAATTGGATGAGGAATTGGACAAGAAGCTGGAAAAGGAGCTGAGAGCTGCCTGCCTGTGAATCCAGGTGACAACTGGGTAGATTCAGGCAGGAACTGGACCCATGGAAGAGGAACCATGGAATTGGGGAAACAGCCTCCAGCCAAGATGAAAACACCTCTCTTTGGGTACTTAGTGCTGACTGAGATAGAGATTTACTATGGCCTAGCGGTAGGAGAAGTTTGCACTCTGTGATTTGTACCTCTTAAGGATGATTGAGTTAAGGATGATTGAAAACTATTTTCCAATCAAGAGGAAAGAAGACTTTCTGACTGAGAGATTAAGACAATGAGACCTAGGGGTGGAGAACTCTAACCTTTGTACTTTTTGTTCTTTAAGGAGGCTCGTTCCTTAAGGATGATTGAGTTAAGGACTTACTGAATGATATCTTTTTCCTTTTTTTTTTCTTGCTTTTTTTTTTGGAGAGCAATTGGGGTTAAGTGACTTGCCCAAAGTCACATGGCTAGCAAGTGTGTCAACTGTCTGGATTTGAACTCAGGTCCTCCTAACTCCAGGGCCAGTGCTCTACTCACTGTGCAACTAGCTGCCCCCTGAATGATATCTTCTGTGTAAAACTATGTGGCCACTTTTTGCGAAAACTATGTGGCCACTTTAGGGATAAGTTGGTATGTTATAAAATTGTGAATGCTGTACTTTGGTTTCTGTGAATGTTTTGCTTTAGTTTATTGCTGAATCAATAGAAAATTCACTCTACTAAGTGATCAGAACCTTAAAGATGTTCACAGCAGCAGTCCTGTGGAAAGGTACTTGTGGTTAGCTTTACATAGTAGAAAAGAGAAGAAGTGAAAGGGTGAGGGGGCTGATAGAAGGCAGGGCACATTGAGAAAATGGGTAGTAAGAAGCAACACACTTTTGAGGAAGGACAGGATGAAAGGAGATAGGGAATGGAATAAATGGGGTGGTGGATAGGATGGGGAAAATATAATTAATCTTTCATAACATGACTATTATCAAAGTGTTTTGCATGACTACACATGTATAAATTATATTGAATTGCTTGCTTTCTTAATGGCTGGGTGTGAGGTAGGGATGAAAGAAGGGAAAAAATTTGAAACTCAAAGTTTTAAAAATGTATGTTAAAATTGTTTTTATGTGTAATGGGAAAAATAAAATACTAAATAAAAATTTTAAAAAGAAAAAAAAACATTGTTCCACAGTGCAAGATTCTGATAAAATTATTGTGTTTTCAATGACTAGCTTAACATTTGACCAATATTTAATAGATGCACTTTTATGCCCTTTATGATGTCTTAAAATTCACCATAAGACATTCCAGGATGACTCTACCAGACAGGAATACTGAACTGAAAAATATGCTAGAAAAGAGTAAACAATCCACTTCATTGGCATCACAGTACTGCAAGGTTAATATTCATTTTAAGAAAATGCAACTTTTGACAAGCTACACTGATTGAGAATAAAGGGAAGTTTCATTATAACTTGAAATATTTTCATGGCAAGGGCAATCAGTAGACCTTCTATTATGAACATCATTGACTTGTGAACACAGCTATAGCAAATTACTTAAATTATATTTGAGTTGTGGCAAATATCATCAGCTGAATGTTTCAATGTTTACTCTGGAAAATCTGTGATGAACTTGAAATGCCTCTTAAGATTTCTCATCCTGTTATTATTCTGTGTCATATTACAGACATTATACCACATTATCTTTGGAGCCAAAATCTGAGTCAGGATGTTTCAGAATAATTTTATTGAAGTCCATAGAACACAGGCAGATATACACTTGTTTTCTCTTTGATTTTATTTATAATATTTATATATTATATATATTTATATATTTAATGTAATAAATACAATTTATTTATAATAAATTGTAAGTCATTGTATCTTAAGACTTCGGAAGAACTATTTAGAAAATGGACCCTTGTCATGTACAAAAGTTAATATATCTTTGAGAGTTATTGCTAGCTTGCTTTATAAATAAGATCTTGTATTTCCAATTCTTCTTTTCATTAAGGAGTTCCGAGTTGTCAGCAATTGTTGAGATTTCTCCCCTGGATACTATTATTTAATAATCAATATCTGATGAACCTCAAAGGCAATCACTCAGAAAAAAATCTAATTACCCTAATCTAGGGACAGCTCTCATCATGTCACTATTTTTTGAATCCTGACCAATTTAGATCAGTCCCCTGAATCTTTTGCTGCCATCCACAGTTAGAATAAAGCTAATGTCATCTTCCCTTCCTGTCAAGGTATTCCTGCTCATTTTGTAACTGAAGAACACAGCATGTGTCCCAAGTGCAAAGTCTAATCCATGGGGTGAGGGGTGATACATACTCATACAGACTGTCAGGTAAGAAAGCAATCCTAGATACTGTAGAAGGAGAATTCCTTGGGGCTTAAGATCTCTTTTGGCAGCTTAACAACAGAACACCACAGAATTCTTATTCTGCGATATATATTTCTAAACAACTAGTACAAAATGTGGAATTGTAGGTAGGGTAGCTGGAGTGTGTTTTTTTATAAAATAGCAATCAGATGATCAGTACCATGATATTTCCTTAATGGTGATTAAGATGTCTCTAATTTATCTTTTCTAATTATGGAGTAACTGCTAATCAGGAGAGTAGGAAGAGTTGAATTCCAAGTTAAGAAGCTTCCAGGTCATTTAATATCTAAATCTTTACTTCCCAAGGCATTTCAACCACAATTGCTAGAACCACTGCTTATTGGCAGGTATGGCTCTAGATAGACACCCACAAAGCTCTGCAGATTCTCTCTCTTTTACTCTTAAATCCTAAGGTATTTTTGTTGTGGACCTGACCAGATTAGATTATTACTCCTCTCTACACTGAGTGTTCCTCAAACTGCATATTCAAATGACCCCATTCTCTAAATTACTATATGTATATACATATGTGTGCACATGCAAGTGTGCACATACATATGCATATATATCTATATCTATATATCTAGGACTTGATGAAAGGGATACAATATTCTCCTTAGGAAAGTACACACGTGTATGCCTTCACTTTTGTCAATGTTTTGTAAAAGGAAATCCTTGATATCAAAGCATGGTTATTAAAAAAAAAAGAATGAACTAGGAAGAGCACATGAAGATCCTAAGCCCCTTATCATTCTCCCAAAAGGCTTTCCCATCCTCTCAATCATAACATCTCTCCTCACATATTGGCTATGTTCACACTATCTTTATTTGGGGGGGAGGGGAATGTTTCAAGTTTCAAACAATCCAGTGGATTTGAAAAAAAAAAGAGGTGTCATAGATTCCCCAGATCACTATTTCAGGTCAAACCTAAGAATAATCCCAATTACATCCGAAGACTAGGTCCCTCCATATCTAACTAAAACAAGAAAAGCAATTATGTATAGAAAACCGGGTTTTTCTCCAGAACATTTTCCCTCATGTAGCTGTAGCACATTCCTCTGCTTCCTTATTCTTTATTCCTGATTCTCTGGTTGAATTATTCCTATTAGTGACAATTCAGGTTTATTCCATGCTTTCAAAATGCATGAAGTCAATGTGGAATCAAGTTACTTTGACAGGAACAAATTGAATATTAACAAAAACATCTGAATGGAGTGGATATTATTTAATCAGAAAGTGTTTAATTGAAAGCTCTTGCTCATCAACCTAATAATAGTAAATGATAATAGCTTCTATCTAACAGGAACTAGGCTACTATACATCACGTTTAATGGAGAGACTAGGACTACAGGGGTAAGTGGTCCTCAACTAGGTGTTAAATAAGCATGAAACAATTTAGCTATTTGTTTGCCTAATAATTTTCTCTTTTCAAAAAGGAAATGGAAAGCTCCTTTAATTATAATGATGTTCAAGTAAAGGGGGGGAAAAGACAGATGAATGCTAGGATAAACTAGTTAAGTTTATCCTAGCATTCCCCACCATACACACACACTGCCCACCGCACACATACACACACACACACACACACACACCAGTGTATAATACACACCAGTGTATTATAATGATGTTCAAGTCAAGGGGGGGGAAAGACAGATGAATGCTAGGATAAACTAGTTAAGTTTATCCTAGCATATGTTCACCACACACACACACTTCCCACCACACACACACACACACACACACACACACAAACACACACACACACACCAGTATATTTCTTCTTGCAGTGGTAAATTTCTTAGAACTAAAAATATTGACTGTTTGAGTCACACATACTAAAAGGTAAAGGGATGGGGCATGTGACACTGGTTTGCTTTTTTTTTTTTACCATTTTCATGAAAAAACGGGAATAGGAAATGTAAGTATTCACCCAAATTTCCTATATAAACACATGTTTCTTAGCATGTTTAGAAAGTCATTAATGAAGCATATTTGTGTTTAAAATTGGTAAATGATGATCACATGACTATTACATGACACACATAGAGCTAGAATCCAAGAATCCAGGGCTTTTGACTCCCATTATAGTCCCCTTTCCAATTTGTTACACTAAATTTCCACTTCTTTTTTGTTCATATTCTCTCTGTGTGTTTGTCTCTGTCTCTATATCTCTTTCTTTCTCTGTCTCTACCTATCATCATCCTTTCTCTCTCTTCTTTACCCCTATCTTTTTATGTATCTTTCCTTCTCTCTCTGTCTCTACCTCTCTTATTGTATCCATTTTATAGATGAAATAAGAGAGGCAGATAGGGATTAAGTAACTTTCCCAGGGTCATAAAATTAGTAAATATCTGAGCCTGGATTTGAATTAGGTCTTCCTGAATCTAGTTCCAGCACTCTACCCACTGTTCCACCTAAATAATTAGAATAGAGAGTTTTTAATCTATTATGAAGTGGCCAAAGAGACATCCAGTCATAGTGTAGCAGATAGAAAACCGAACTTGGGGACAGGACCACATAGATTCAAGTCCAACTCTGACACACATTGGCTGTGTGACCCTGGGCAAGTCACTTCTTAAACTATTAATCTCCTAGGATACTCTCCAAGAGTTGAAGTAACAGGGCAGCTGCTAACTTGTTTTAATAGTTTCCTCACTGGTATTTCATTATACCAATGTACTCAGTGGTGATGATTGAAAAATGAGAGAGAGAGAGAGAGAGAGAGAGAGAGAGAGAGAGAGAGAGAGAGAGAGAGAGAGGGAGACAGAGAGAGAGAGAGACAGAGACAGAGACAGAGAGAGAGAGAGACAGAGAAAGAGAGAGAGAGAAAGAGAGAGATTACTATGCTAAAAATATTGTCTTAAACACCAGCCTTCCCCAAAACAAAGAAAAATTATGTACTCAAACTGTTTTTTAAACATTCATAAGATATTGTAAATAGGTCTTTGAATAAGCATAAGACTTTTAAGATCAGATGCAAAGCATTCATTAATTGCTCTTAATTCAAAATAGCACAACCTCTGGGATTCATGTAATAATGTCAAAGGCAAAGAGATGCCAACATCAACCGATGTGAATAGCGTGCATAGAAATAGACATGTTCCATCCATTATGAACCTCTCATTTTTCAGATCAAGAAGTTAACCAGATGTTAACTGACTTGGCTAATGTCACACTAAAAGCTGAGATAAAACTGCAATTCTCTTTCTACTAAAGAAGTAGCCCCAAGGCTATGTCAAAGGAATCAGTCAGCATAATCTATGCCAAAGAACAATATCAGAACTATGCCACACTGCGGGCTTGAAAAATTGGCCCAATCTTGTCCAAAGTTTCCATTTCATCCAAATAGAAAGGAATCTATTTCCAGAACTTGTAGCTCCAGGGTTCTAGGGTTGATTTAATCAAGCAATGAGGGAAAGACAGGAGAACAATTTATTTTACCAATAGCACTACTGAAAGAAAGAAAAAAGTCATCAAAATTTTCCATGCTCCATGATTCAGAATAATTAATTTAATAACTGTGTCATAGGAGAAAAACAAATAAAGGGAAGGAAAGGGCTATGGATATGAATGATCACTGAAGCATATAAAATTCAAGGAAAAAACGAATTACAAGTGTAGTCCTGGGAATAAAAATTCAGTAGGATATATTTTTCTGATGCTAATTTGATTTCCTACAAGGGGGTGCTGGGCCATGAAGCTACAGTGCACATAAGAGTATTATTTATCTACATCTGTTTGGACCTTGTTTATTGGCAGTTGGAGTATAATTCTGCATCTCTGAAGACCTCATAAACAACCACCTTCCACAACCCCACCATTGCCTTTGTACCCCGCAGCTCAGTCACTGGCCTGCCACAGGGCTATGTTGGTTCATTTCGAATGTTATTCTTACTAGAATGTATTCCACAAGCAGGGGTGTTTTTCTTTTCCTTAAAAAAAAGATAAATTATAGTGGAATTAATGAACCAAGACAAAAGCCTAAGACCTCCTAGCAGTTTTAGAAAACATCTATGGTTTGCTGGAGATGATACAGAGAAGCTGAAGCTAGTGTTGGCTTTTGGAACTGATGATCTCAATATAATCATATCCTCAAAAGACTGGCTTAATTATAAATACTTCTTAACAACAAGGAATAAATGAGAACATTATACTTTAACATGAATGAGTCTTATATTAAATGATATTAAATACCTAAGTAATATTTAAATATATGTGCATAGATATTGTAAGAATAACACCTCCTCAAGCTGATCTGATAGGTTTTTTCCTGAGTGCAGCAATCTTAAGCCGTATCAATTTGCCTTCTAGTTTATATTTCTCAGATATTAGAGAAATTGAGACCCAATGGCCTCCCATGTTTACACTTCTAACTCATCCATCACAATGGCTTTGGTTTTTGTCTCCTCGTGCCTCATTCCATTTTCCCCCAGCTCTGCACAGACTGAGCAGAAAACAGTGTGGGTCAGTGGATGGCCCTCGCTTACCGGCAGTGTTTATGTGACCCCGTCAAGGTTTCAATCACAAAGCATTCTCCTTCATTCAGACAATATGCAAGATCCTTGTCTTTGCACGGCTTAAAGTGCTCCGATCGTTCAGTGGAATATGTAGTCGTATCTGTCAACGAAAATGCACAGGGGAAGGAAATATACAGTCAGTATCTCATCAAAATCCAAGCCCCCTTTGCCAGACAGGTCCCATAAGCAATCATAGAATTATATGTTCTGACAGGCTTTCTTATAGAAAAAGAAGCATAGTATTATTCCATGGCACAACATGGAAAGAAAGGGCAGTGTGCTGTCTCTGTTCATATGGGACCAGTTATGCAGAATGTGGTCACTTTGTCAAAGTGTGTCATATTTCTAAATTAAATTTTAATTATTAGGCTCACCCCCAAGTATCTCCAGTTTAGAAAACATATTAAAAGTAAAAATGAATTATATTGTAGTAAGGCTTTCTGAATCTGCTTTCATTAATTTAAATTTTAACAAATATGGTGCATGGAAAATGGATACCTCTCTTTCTTTTTAATTGTCACTGAATGTTATAAAACATCTGATCAATGGATATTGTGACTATTCCATGGCAATCAATGTAGATTTCTGGTTTTTTAGTTACAACTCTAATTGGCTAATAGCAGAACCAATTATTCCTTCAGTGATTCTCTCTTTATTGCACAATTAAAATGCAAACATTGCAAATACTGAAAGAGACTTTTATGTGTGAAGAATGCTGGATCTACCTATTTAACAGAATCAAATTATTGATATTAGCTTTCTCTTGTGGATAAAGGGGAAAATTTTCATTCTTCTAATTCACGTCATTTCAAATCAGGAAGCATTCTCCTATCTTGTCCTAGGCATCAACAAAACAAAACAAAACAAAAAGAAAGAAATCAGCCTCTGACCTCAAGAACATTCTACTTCATACAAAGCAACAAAGGATACAACATGTAAATAACAAAGCCTATAAATCATCATTTAAAGTAGGAGAAGAGGGCACCAACAACTGGGTGGTATGGGAGAGTAAGGACATTTTCTTATAAATATTAGCACATGATCAGAGGCTTGATGGAACATAGGGATTAGGGGGTAGAAGAGGAGCACAACTCAGGCATGGCACAAGCTTATACAAAGTCAAGGAAGTGGGAAATGAAATTGTGACTAGGTTAGTTTGGCTAGAATGAAAAATTTGTGAAAAGACTTATTAAACAGTTGTCTGGTATATATCTTCCTGTTTATACCTTCTCTGATTTCTGCTTTGCTATCAATTTGAATAAATAGGTACCTTTGCTACCAGTTATGTATTTTCATTATAGAACTGGCAGTAGTTAAGAAAGGGGAAGGGGTCAAGCCTTAGATATAAAGCGTGGAATTATGTCTCTTCCTCCAGTTAATGAAACAGTAATCCAAAGTTAGTTTAACCCTAAATAGCATTTCTTAAACTGAGTCAGGACCCCATAGTTGAAGAAGCACTGAAAGGGTCACCAGTAGAAAAACGTTTAAGAAGCCCTGCCTAGACTAATAATATTTAAAGGAGCAGATAGATGTCGTTCTATCCCAGTAACAACTCTCTCTGAAGAGAGCAGTACAGCCAAGCTTCTGACCCCAATCTCCTGCTTTCCTTCCTGGGGAAAAATAAAATAAAGCTTCCTTGGAGAAGGATATGGGAAGAAGATGCTAGAGATATCTATTCTGTTCCCTTTTAGCAACAGAACACCATGACTACATCATGTGTGGGGGAGAGCCCTGACTACTTATAAATGCTTATATTTATATGCTTGTAATTGTACTTACTGGGTCAGCCAGGTGTCAAAATGGATAAAATGCAAGCCTGGAATCAGGAAGACCTGAGTTCAAATCTCTACTTAGATACTTAGTAGCTGTGCGACCCTGAGCAAGTCATTTAACCCTTTTTGTCCCAGTTTCCTCATATGTAAAGTGAATTGGAGAAGGAAATGCCAAATCATTCCAGTATCTTTGTCAAGAAAACCCCAAATAAGACCAGAGAGACAGACAGGCTTGAAATGACTCAACAACAACAAAAACAAAAATAATACTGTCCATCCTCCTTTTTCCCTCAAAATAAAATATATTCTCCTGAATGACAGAAATGATTTTTTTTGTTTTCTTTTGTATTGCTAGTGATTGCTTGCCACCCTAAATAAATATCTCTAGAATTGTTATTAGAGTCAAATTGTTCAAGGCTCTAAAAGCTAATCACTGACAACTGACCACCCTTCCTGGGGAAATAAACAGGCATACATATATACTCCAGATATGAAAATCAATCAGAGTAAGAATCTGAGTTGTAGCCCATGTGGACTCTTTTTTCCCTGTAATTAATTGATCAAGGCCTAAGAAATACACTGTGACGTTCTGATAAGCACAAAATTTAGAAGAAAAATTCAAAGAAGTATATGAAGTCTTCTGTGTTATTAACATTCATCATCCTACACAGTTAGCTGATTCAGTAAGAGTGTTGGGCAGGGAGTCAGGAAAAGCTGGCTTCAAATATGGCCCCAGGTGTTTCTTAGCTGTGTGACTCTGGGCAAGGCATTTAACTTCTGCCTCAGTTTTCTCATTTGTAAAATAAGGAAAATAATATCTACTTTCCAAAGTTGTTGTGCAGATCAAAGGAGATTGTGATTGTGATGTAGCTGTGCACAGTGTCTGGTACATAGCAAATTACCCAAATGCAAATGATTACAGTTGTGGTTGTTGTTGTTGTGGTGGTGGTGGTGGTGGTTGTTGCTGTTATATCCCCAAAGGTAAGTCTGTGAATGCAATTATCACAATATTCTCTATATTTCCAAACATCATGCCCATTTCAAACTAAGTGATTCTGGAACCATTAACAAAGGAGGTTTAGTGATCATTACCATTAATGAAAATCTTACTAAATAAGCATTTTTTTATAAAATAGAAAAGTATGTTCATATTACTACTCTCTAATTAAAGCTATCCCTAAGGAAGAGGTTGTAGTTCACGCCCTCGGTCAATCATACAATGAACTGCCTTGCCTTGCTCCCTTCAACACATCTACCAGGAGGCATTTGCTTAAAGAGCCATAAAGAGCAGCCTGGAGAAGTAAAATAAGACAGAAAGACACTAGGCAGCATTTAGCCTAAAGGATGTCTAGAGGGATATATGGCTAGCCCTTTCATGCAATATATTATGTGAATATCTTGCTCCATACTGAACTTATAAGATGTAACACATTCCCTGCCCTAGCCCTAGGGATTTGCCTTTTTTTTTTTACCAAGAAACACCTCTGCTTTAGATTCAAACTTAGAGATACCTACAATGCATGAGCTCTGCTTTATTAAACTTGTTTTTTCTTTAGATGAGAGAAAGAGAAAGACAGAGACAGAGATAAAGAGACAAAAAGAGATGGAGAGACAGATGGGGGAAGAAAAAGGGGGAGAAAGAGAAAGAGAGAGAGAAAGAGAGAGAGAGAGAAAGAGAGAGAGACAGAGACAGAGACAGAGAGATAGAGAGACAGAGACAGAGAGATACAACTATATTTAACTAGAGATAGATCAATAGATATGGCGATAGAGGTGATATATCTAGCTCTAACAATCTATCTAACATTTCCATTCAGCAGTCCCTACGTTATTGATAGGTTGTTTGAGACATGGACAGGAAGACAGAGATCACTAGATATAGATATGAAAAAGACATTCAGATCTATTTATAACTCTCAATATGTAAAACTCTTTATACATTTATGTACATTTAGATTTGTGTGCATATGATTGCGTGTGTAATCTTGATGCTGAGTTCAGAAAACCAATTGGGAACAAACAGGAAGAGTGTTGGAGATAAAAGAAACTGCAAATAAAATCTGAGCTCTCCCACTACTTTCTATATAATCTTGAGAAGGATTCTTAATATCTCTAGGAACTGGCTTCTTCATCTGTATACCAATAACTCTAGATTGATGTTGTAAATCAGAAACTTTGAACTCATATTATTGACCCCTTTAAATAGTTTGGTGAAGCCTCTGGATACCTTCCTGAAACAAAATATTTTTAAAATGCATAAAATACAAAGACTTAAAATGGAAAATAATTGTATTAAATACAATTGTGAAAGTACCAAATAGGCAAGTTCCCAGGCCCCATAATATATTGTCCCTTAAATGTAAACACTAAAATCATCCCAGAATCAGGAAGGCAATATAAAAGCCTGCAGGAATTTTAGAGAAATATTTAGAAACTTGGAAAATAAAACAGAATATTATAGTAAAAAGGAAACTGACTTTCAAGTTCTAATAAACATAGGTTCAAGTCATATTTTTGACATATTAGTTATGTGACCTTGAGTATCTCAAGCCTATAATTTGTAAAATGAAAAAAAAATTATGGATTTGCTTCTTTATTGAATAAGAGAATCACCCTCCACTGCTCCCATTACTTCCAAGTATCTATAGACACAAAAAGCAAAGGCTGTTTCCCCCCATCTTCTAAAATATAAGCTTTATGTAATAGGATGCCTGTTACTGATACCATGTCAGGAACTTTAATGGGTATTCAATATCTAAAACTGAAACTTCAGTGGTTTAATGTTCTTGTAGAGAGACTTACTCTTCCTGTGTCTACATGGCTCACCATAAATAGCCTGACACTGAGAGAATCATAAATTCATGAAGTCTTAAAGATGGAAAGGATATTAAAGGCTTCTGAATCTGATGTGTATTTAAAACAAACAATAGCCTCATCATATTTCCTAATCTGCATGGATGTGTTTTCAACCAAATTGTTGACTATTTGAGGTAGGTGACACACTTTCAAAACCTATTTTGATACATACTAGTTACATGATCATGAGCTAGTAACTTCATATCTCTCAGTTTCAGCGTCCTCTTCTATAAAAAAAGTTATACTCCCCTACCTACAAAGATATTGTGTGGAAAATATGCCATAAACCTGATATCATTATTTTATGTGCAGTATTCAGGATTAATGAGTAGGTATTCATACAAAGAGTCTCTCCTATGCCTGCATTTTTCCATAGTAAATGTTTAAAATTCAAGGCCTCAAACTAAGAAATTAGATATGAAATACCATGTACTCAACTGCTACTCTGTTTCACTACATTAATTCACTATTAGTTGGCTAACTTTTCCTTTAATTCCTTATTATCCATTTATTGATATTCACTGATCATTCTTACATGAAAAGCTTAGTCATTTGCATAACATACAACACAAAGAGTGAGATTCTTGTTTAATAATCAGCGATTTAAATAAGCTTCAATTTCAGAGTGCAATACAATGGCAAGCCAATTACAATCAATTAATTTCCATCTGACAATTGCTGTCTCTAGAGGTCACCACACTGTGCTATCAGTTGCTTTCTCCATTCATATTTGAGTATCTACTGAACATTAATAAGGTTGAGGCCATATGATAAATATTCCCAAGGGAAAAAAAAGAGAATACAAATTCTCCACTAAGGAGTCAACCTTACAATTCATTAATGTTTTTGTCACCTCTAATTGTTGTTGGTACTATTATTTTGGAAATTAAATGTACCACTTTTAGGTGTTGCTTATTGGACTTGAGGCCAATTTAATAATGAGGTATTAAGAATACTTTGAAAAATGAAAAATGTTAAATATCACATTGTACTTAACCGTCCCAGAGTAAAAAAGGAGTAGCTTTTTCACTAGCAATTTTTACATGTTGGAAGGTATATCTCAGTGTCTTGAGGATACTAGAAAGAATATGTTATTTTACCATAATGATAAATAAATAGATGAATAAAACTAAACTAAAAGATATCAGCTGAGAAGAGTGAAACCCCTTTGAGAAGGAGTTTAAAACAATTCATTGAAAATTAAATGTCTGCTCAGCGAACTATGTTGGATTTTGGGGGGCATTCTCATCTCACCACACATTGAATTGGTCAATTACTTTGCCAGTTGGCAGACTAATGAAAAGAGCCTACTTTTCCATATAAATGCAAGATTCTTATTTCTCTCTTAGGTAGCAACAGCAAAGATCAGCATTAGGGAGGCTAGAGTTATACCTTATGTGTATTCAAATCAATAGGAAAAAAATGTGCTCTCCTATCTTAGCTTCTTTAATACAAGTGCTGGAGAGGTTGTGGAAAAATTGGAACTCTAATGTATTGTTGGTGGAGCTGTGGACTGATACAACCATTCTGTAGGGCAATCTGGAACTATGACCAAAGGGCTATAAATAATTGCATGCTTTTTGACCTAGTAATACCGCTTTGGGGGTTGTATCCCAAAGAGATCATAGAAGTGGGAAAAGGACCCATATATACAAAAATATTTATTGCAGCTCTCTTTGTGGTGGCAAAAAACTGGAAATTTAGGGGATGCCCATCAATTTGGGAATGAATGAACAAGTTAGGGTATATGAATATAATGGATTACTATTGTACTATAAGAAATGGGAAGGAGATGGACTTCATATTTACCTGGATAGGCATATGTTAATTGATGCTAAATGAGAAGAATAGAACCAGGAAAAATTTGTACACAGTCACAGATACATCATTTGTGTGACGACCAAACTTGATAAACTGGACTCTTCTCAGCAACGCACAGTTAAAACACAACTCTACAAGTCTCATAATGGAAGGAGATACCTACACTCAGAGAAAGATCTAGAAAGACCAGAGTTTAAATGGAGACTGAAGCAACACATGCCATTGTTCTTTTCCATGTTTGGTTTTGTTTCTTTTTTTTTCCAGTTATTCATTCCATTGTTTACAATGCTTCTATACAACCGGACTACTGTACAGTGTGAAAGTGTTTGCAGATACCATACATGATTGTACACCACCATGGCGGGGGGAGAGAAGGGAGAGGAGAAAATCTGAAACTCAAGTGATTCTGTAACTGAATCTTGTAAACTAAAAGTAAATAAACAAGTCAAAAAATTAAAAAAAATATTGTGATGTAGATCTAACATACATGAATTGAACTAAACTCTTGTGGTACTATTACATAACACACCTATTACATATATGTATACACATGTGTATATACATATGTGTGTGCATATTTGTGGTACACGTGTGTGTTTTACACTTGGGGTAATGAATACTATGAGCAAGGCTGTCATGCAGATTATGTATTTTTGTTCTTTTAACATTACTTCAATAAGGCTATAAAGGATAGTCTCTCATTCTCGTATCTGATGATCAAATCATCTATCCCATTTGCAATTTAGACCACCAAATTTCTGTAAGTTACATGATTAAATCAAAGAATAGACCATCTGTGCCTTAATTGCTTTAGTTATCCTTCTTTGAGTTTTCTCCAATCTATATTTATCTTTACCCACACAAAACAGAACTGCAAATAGTATTCCAGGTAAGAATCTTTGGTGACTTTTAAATTTATATTATTGGTTGTTCTATTTGGTTTCCAATATTCTTTATGATGATAGGCACCATTTTGTTGGCCTTTTTGCCTGTGCTTGCATACTGTAAGTAACATGTTATAAGCATGACTCCTGGAACCCATTTCCAGCCTGTAACTGAAAGTTTAAAGCCAATTTTCTCATAAATCCAATAAAGATTATTTTCACTTTTGTCACATTTGGCTGTCTTTAAATTTGTTTATAACATCTATGTCCATTGATTACACTTTGTGAGGTCACCACTGGTGACTCTCTAGAAGGCTTAATAGTCATTTGAAACAGAAAGTTTCACATTGTGATTAATAATTACACAATCCCTCTCTAGAATTCAACCAGAACTCAGACTTAGTATATAATTAATATTTAGCTCAGAAATATTATATGTTTCAAGAATGACCTTATTCAAAGTTAGGGTAAGAATGCAAACAACATCTAGGAATGTTCTAGAACAGGACAAAACAACATTTGAGAGTCCCAGGAACATTAAGGCAAAAAGGAAAAAGAAAAAGATAAAATTCTCTGTCCTCAAGGAGGTTATATTCTAATGATCGATCCTCATAGGTATGAAATACTTCCAGGAAATCTAATCTGAAGACCTTCACAATTTTCCACTATTAGACTGAATAAACTCATCTACTTAAAAAAGACAATCTGATCATGAGGCACATCACACTATCTTCCTTCATAAGTACCAAAGCAATGAGTGCTTCTAGTCTTTGCTGAGCTCTTGACACCTCAAAATGTAACTTTTATACCCTGACAATCATATATCATCAATTCATCAAGTTGATTTCCAGTCATTTGGGGATTTTGAATGTCTTCTACTTTCTTGGAGCTTTGTAAGGACCTTCCTTGTTTCTGCTTCTCTGGAGATAACGTTTATTTCCTTCCATTCCTTGTTCTTTAAGGTGCCTGTTAAGATTTTCACTGGATACTAAAGGTCCCACTGACACTATATGTTTAAGACCTCTGGAATTTATAAAGTATATCTATAAATTCGATTGACTTTTCCATTTCTTTCATTCTCCAATGGGGGAAGGAGAAAAGGAAGGAATGTTTTTTATAGCTTCAGTTTTCTTCAAGCACATGCCAAACTTTTTGACTATCCTAGGAATGCCTATGTCAATCTAAGTCTTGAGATCTTTTACACACACACACACACACACACACACACACACACATCATTCTTAACAAAATTACTAGGTTACACCCAGATGATGTCTTTCTTCTTTGGGGACAGAATATCTGAAAGCCAGCAGCAGAAAGTCAATGTTGTGGTAGGGAAATGTACTGAAGAGGGTGGAAGAACAGATGTTCCCAAAACCAAAGTCCTAAATTAGGGATAAAATAAGGGTTTCAAAAAAAGGGGGGAAGCTAAACGTAGCTTTTTGCTAATTAAATTTCTGCCATGAAGAAATTACTATTTTTTCTCAATTAGCTTCTTAAAAGTTAAATTTTCTAAGACAAAGAGAGCATTATGAAATTCAAAATGCATAATTTTGATTATAATAAACTGAAAAGGTTTTGTACAAACAAAGGCAATGTAACCAAGATTGGGAGGTAAGTGGAAAATTGAGAAATACTTTTATCAGTGTCTCTGATAAAGGCCTCATTTCTAAAATATGCAGAGATCTGAGTCAAATTCATAATAATACAAGTCATTCCCCAATTGATAAATTTTTCAAAGGATATGAAAAGGCAGTTTTCAGAGGAAGAAATTAATGATATTTATCATCAATGTGAATAATAATGTGAAAAAATGCTAAAATGACTATTTATTAAAGAAATACAAATCAAAACAACTCTGAGGTACCACATCTCATTGGTCAGATTGGCTAACATGACAAAATGGGAAAATGATAAATTCTGGAGAAGACATGGGAAAACTGGAACACTAATGCATTGTTGGTGGAGTTGTGAGTTGATCCAACTGTTCTGAAGAGCAATTTGGAACTATGTCCAAAGTGCTATAAAAATGTGCATACCCTTTGACCCAGCAATACCACTTCTAGGGCTATATACTAAAGAGATCATAAAAGTGGGAGAGTCATGTGTACAAAAATATTTATAGCAGCTCTTTTGTGGTGGCAAAGAATTTGAAATCAAGGGGTACCCATTAATTGGGGAATGGCTGAATGAGTTGTAGTACATGAATGCAACAGAATACTATCGTGCTATAAGAAATGAGGAGCAGATGGACTTCAAAATAACCTGGAGAGACTTATATAAACTGATGCTAAATGACAGTACAACCAGGAGATTTTTGTACACAATTACAAAAACATTGTATCTCTTATGAATAACTTTGATAGACTGGGCTCCTCTCAGCAATGCAAGGATCTAAGACAACTCCAAAGAGTCATGATGGAAAGGACTCTCCACAGTCAGAGAAAAAAACACAGAGACTGAAAGTAAATTGAAGCAAATTAGGAGAGGAGGGATGAGGAAAGGTATGGTAGGAACATAAAATAAATGGAGGAGAATATAGTTTCTGTGAGAGAGAGACAGAGACAGAGAGAGAGACAGAGAGAGAGAGAGAGAGAGAGAGAGAGAGAGAGAGAGAGAGAGAGAGAGAGAGAGAGAAAGAGAGACAGAAACCAGATTGCTGGATATACTTTAAAGTCATCATAAGGACACCTAGTCCTGGGTAATAGGGAGCCATAATTTTTAAGTGGAAAATAAACTTTATCAAAGCAAGTCATTTGGACCAAGTAATCTCTAACACCTCATCCAGTTCTACAACTTCATAATTACTTGGCTTCTTGGTCATGTAGGTTGGAGCTTACTTGCAAATGTACTCAGTTTTTCAAGAAGTATAACATCATATAAAAATGACTTTTATTCTAACACAACCTTTTCATTACTTTTGCTTCATAGTAAAGCATTCTGTTGTGAGGGCAGAGAATTCAGACTCCTTTGATAAATGGTGTATTTCTCTTCTCTTTTCAACCTTTCATCAAATTAACACCCTCAATAGAACTCAGATGTCCTGATTCAGAAAGGCTCATGAAGGCTTTATGTAGCTCAAATTTACTGAACAAACTTGATATACACAATGTGTAAATTATCCTCAAATATCCCTCATTTCTAACAACATATTTTGAGGGGGAAAAAGAGCCAAATATATCTGAAGTAATGATTCTTGATAGGATTTCATTTATTTCTCAAAATAACACCGTCTTAGCTCAACCATCTAGCGAATGAATATGAAGTCTACTTTATGTGCCAAATACTGTGTTAAGTGATGGGGACACAATCAAAGGAAAAAAAACAATCCTCTTTTACTTCCTTGCCCCCATAAAAAACAACAACAACTAACAGCAGCAATTTCTTAAATACTTATTATGACCCAAAAATGTGCTGCCTTTATATAGAGCCTCAGAATCGTAGATCTGATTGAGCAAGACCATTCACAAGGATGTTTGTTTAGCTTTCACAGAAACTATGAAAGACTGTTATTAACAGAAACTAAAAGAAATATCACATCCAGATGAAAGACAAAGAATGCTCATTTTACTGATTATTTTTTTTTAGAATTTAAAGAATGGATTTTCTACAAAGAAGACATTTTGTAATAACCTACTACCCTATAAAAAACCCAGTAGTTTTAGGGACAGCCATTTGATTGAAACACCTTAAACAGAATGTAACTTTGTCCTTTATGCCATACATCTGCAGCCTGATTAGAATTTTCCATTCAGCAGCAAGAAAATGGTTTATAAAATATTTAATGGTCAAGAAAAAATTTAAGAATACAGCTCAGCTTGAAAGGAAAACAAACCATTTCTCAGCTGGCAGAAGTCAAAGATCACTGTCTCCCTGCTGCCAAAGATCAGACAATTGTTCACTTTGCAGGCATGGGAGAAATAGAGAGTTTTTGGCAAATAATTCAAAAGTTCAGTCGAATCAAGCAGCTGCTGAGAGGACTGACAGTTCTCTCTATAACCCATAATAATCAATTCTTGCAGTAAATGTAAAAAGGGCTGTTATTAAATTTGCATTACACACCTGCCAAACTCAAGGCTGGGATATTTCTTCTAAAGAGGGCTGTTCTAGCATTAAGTAAACTCACACATTATTCCCAAGGTGGAACTGAAATGGACTTATTTTGGTAATGGTGGTTCTAAATGGAAAGCTTAGATTGATGTCCTTTTTTTAGATTTTCCCCTGCTCTTTTTGGACAGAGAAAATTCAATAGTACTCTTACTCACATGTTAGTCTGCTCTTTTCTTCTGATATGTTGACTCAAACTGTAGAAGGGAATTGTATTATATTCTCCCACTACTCCTGAACTTAGTTTTCTGTGAATCCCTTACCTCTAATGACCATACAAGAGAGTGAATGAATCACACAGGATCCCAGAGCAATTGGTGGCAAAGGTAATGTCCATCTAGAATTTATAGTATTTTTCCCTTTCTTTCTCAATTCCTCTAGTTTCTGAGAAGTGCCCCTTACAGTGAAAAGTACTTCAAGTAAGGACTTACAATGTAGTCTCTTCATCTTGAGGTGCTGGGGCATACAGGTCCAGAGTATTTTTAAGAGTTACACGCAAAAGTAAAAGAAGCGAAAGGACACAAAATATTTGCCAACCCATGAAAGGTGATGTTTATTTTCAGGCTTGCCTTTCATATTTTGCTTTAGGGATTACAACCTAAACTAGGTTTTGCTCATCTATAAATGACTAAAGAAAATATAAACACCACGAGATCAGGAACTGAATTTTATCTATGTTTCCCATCCCCAAGCACAAGCTATACATATAGTAGGTAATTGATAGAAGTTTTTTGGACTGGATTTAATTAAACAACTTTTATCCAAAAGGTAAATTTAAGGCATTTATAGAACAGCCCCTGTACCCTTGAACCTCTACCATCATAGGGTTGGTAATCTCAAATTAAAATCCCACATAGCTCTCTTTCACCTTTTTCCCTGGTTTAGCCTGCTAAATCCAAACCCAAAGGGAATTTGGGAAAAGTAGGAGAAAGAAAGAAATAAGAGAGGAATTTCAGTGTGCAGAAAAGAAATAATGTTTCTCTGATATTTATTTTAAACTCTTCTACTGAATTACTGAAGTGATTTTCCTAAAGCATAGGTTTGATGTCTTATTTTGTTGCCTCTCTTCACCCCAACTCAATAAACTCCACTGGCTCCTTATTTTCTCCAAGAGCAATTATTGAACTCTCTGATATTTAAAACCCTTTGCAACCTTCCTGTCCTTTCCTACATGTCTAGTCTTTTTTTTTTACCCCTTTGCAAACACTCTATTGCCATGCAACATTAGCCAATTCACTGTTTCTAGCCCATCATATGCCGTTTTTGGAACTACATGAATTTGCACTGGGTGTTGTCTGTTCCTGGAATATTCTCACTCTTTATCTCCATTTATTGGCTTCTCTGTCTTTTTTCATGACTGAGGTCAAATTTAACTCCTTTTCAGGCTTTCTCCAGTCCTCCCCACCCAGCCACTGCTACTTCCTACCCTCTGAAATCACCTTCCATTTAAACATTTAAATGTATATATGGTACATAGTTATTTATGTATTGTCTTCTCAGTTCACATTTTATTTTGAAGCAAGCAGAACATTGTTATATTTGCATAGCTAATTTTGAGCATGGTGCCTGACATTCACACAAACACTTAAAAATGCTTGTTGACTGATTGAGCTAACCTCATTACGTCCTTATCTTCTTAATATGTCATAAAGCCAAACACTAGCAGCTTTCCAGAAGACTGATGCTGTGAATAGCTTTCAAGCTTCTGATTACATAGTATAGTGAACACTCTATTCAGTAACAAATCAGAGCAAAACATTCACAGTAAATCAAGGTACAGCATTCACAATGTTACAACTTTTCACTAAAATGGCCACATAATTTTCATCAGTGGTCACATAGTTTTGACCAAAAGGCAGTCATTTAGTGAATAAATCACTTAGTAACTCAATCATTCAAACAAAGAGTCACAAAATACAATAGTCAAAGTTCTCCACTCAGGGGGCGTAGTTACAGATTAGTCACTATTCAGTCATCATTCACTATTCAATCATCAGAAAATACATAGGCCACAGTCACAAGTAAATCATGATCTTCTCAGTCAGTACACAGTATCCAGGTAACGTCTTCTTTCTGCTTGACTCGGGGGGCTCTCAGATTCCCAGGATCCACCTCCATGGTCCCAGCTCCTGCCTGGATTCACCAAAATGTCACCTGGGTTCAAAGGCAGACAGCTTCCAATTCCTTGTCCAGCTCTCCGTGCAGTTCCTATTCCATGTTGAAGTTCACATTGTCCAGTTCACCTTAAATCCTTGATAGTCTCTGTTCCCAGGAAGTTAAGGTTTAACAAAGCCACAAATAGACAAAATACTGGCACTGCAGTCATGTTTCCTCAGCAGCTACCCAGCAGATCCAGCTGGCTCTTGGAAAAAGCTCTGCTACCAAAAGTTTCCAGGAAATTCTAACTTTCCCAGCTAGTGTTTTTTCCTTATATACAGTATTGCTCTTCCTTATTCAGCTCCTTCCTGTTACATCAGTAACAGGGGTTGATGACGTCTGTCTCTTTAATGGAAGCTTAATTTGAAACTAGGTGTTAAGTACCTGTCAATTTAGCAATACAAAATGATCTTCACAATTCATTACCATTACTTATGTGTGTACATATTTATTTTAATCACTGAGAAGTTAAATTGGATTGCTTCACAGGGTACTTGATTCTACCCAAATATGCAGACCATATCTTCCTTCCTAGCTCCAGATACAACTTCTAAAAAAATACACCCTAATATAAAAGTACAAAACAGCAAGTGATATTTGAACTTTCAGATGTCAAATTATTGATTCATTGGATACCATAAGCATCCTAAGTAGGAGATTTAATTAAATAAATAAGGAGTTTGTCAGTTTCTTAGATTAGAAGACAGATAAAATGTCTTCAATAAATGCCCATTTAATGAATGACCATGTGAAGCAAGGTAAATATTTGCTACATTAAGTTTACTGGGAAAAGAAGAGTTAGGTTAAATGATATGAAGGAAACATGTTGTAGTGCTAGTAATTGGTGGGGTAAAATATTGAGGAAATAAGGATATAACATACCAGGCCAGGACATTAAGGAATCATTACTCATCTTTCATTTTTGACATACAGTTATTTCTTAGAATAAATAATTTAGATCATGGAATCTGAAAAATAATTCAGATGTATTGTGTTCAAGTATTGACTAGTGTACACATTTCTTGCCTGGCTACCTAGGACATGTTTAACAAAAGCAAAAATAATAATATAATGATAGTAGTAGTAGTAGTAGTAGTAGTAGTAGTAGTAGTAGTAGTAGTAGTAGTAGTAGTAGTAGTAATCATAAATAAAAACAAAAACAACTAAATTAGAGAAAAAAGAATCTTGGAATTTTTAACATACTAATATAAAATTACCAGTTCATTGGTATTTCCAAGGTTCTGTCTTTGGTCTCAGGTGGTATAGAATACAAAGATAGAAAGATAGATAGGGAGATAGATAAGTGGATGGGTGGATACATTGATAGACAGACAGACAGACAGACAGACAGATAGATAGACAGACAGACAGACAGACAGACAGACAGACAGACAGACAGACAGATAGATAGATAGATAGATAGATAGATAGATAGATAGATAGATAGATAGATAGATAGATAGATGAGGCACTAAATAGATACTACTTAATACAAAAACCAATTCTGGAGCCAGCTGCCATCAATAGAAATCTCTTCTTTATAAATTCACCAGGTCTGATCAATTTCCCAGCACCCTGTCACTGCCATATTAGGAAAAAGTGCCTTCAAGTGAAGTGACAGATAAATGGGTTACCTCCTACGTACACTATTTTGACCTTGATATGCATATTGTATACAATTTCCTAGACCTACACATAAAGGGGTAACTTCCAAGAAAAACACACCCAAAGTACACAAATAGAAAATAGTAAGTGATATTTGAACTGGGAGATCATAAGTTTCTTGATTTGTAGGGCACTATAAGCATTTCAAGTATGGCCATTAAATGTAATTGGAAAATAATTAGCAAAAAATAAAATATAATATAATGAAACAGAACATAGATATTGTCAATATGGGTTTTATAAGCCAATATGTGACTTACATATGTGGATCTTTATGTATGGGTTAGCTCTTTGAGTTCAATACCATTAATCAGATATATTACCCTCTCTGAAATGTTTTTCATTCAGTACTTACAGATTTTTTTTAATCCTTTGTTGAAGAGACATGTTTGAAGGCATGCATTGCTTACAAGTATATTGTACAGATCAGTGACATTTCACCTTTACTGAGATGGGTTTGTTTGTTTATGTCTTTTTATAGACATTATGTCAAATATGTTATGTTTAGTTACACGTACCCTCCAGGTGGCTTACAATGCAAGCTAAAAGTCAAACCAAAGGATCTGACTTGTAAGAAGCTGCCCAGAAAAGACACATTTGCAGATTTAGGATACATGTCTGTACAGCTCCAAACATAGTTTTAGCTGATTGCCGACAAATTCAGGCATTGTGATGCTGCTCATGATCACTGTGTAAGAAATAAACAGGGAGTCCCTTTTCTATTTTGTCATTCATTAGGATCGTTGGCTCAGGTCACTCTATCACATGCAGAAATGTCCTTTGAGGAAAAATACTATTTACACATGGAAACATATTTAATATACATTTTATGGAGTAAAGTTGTTTTCTCTGGTTTTGGCTGTTCTAATTTGAGATGTTCCAATGATATGCTTGCTTATCCTATATGTGTGTATGTGTATGTATGTGTGTATAGATATGTATATTTATATTTTGTGTGTATACATACACATAATACACATGTGTGCACACATTTGTTTGTGTGCATACATATACATATGCAAGATAAATATGTATGCACATATGTATGAATAGAACTCTCTCCACATATACATGTATATACGTGTGTGTGTAAAGAGAACTCACATGTGTCACTAAATTTAATTTAACAAATGTTTGGTGAGGGTCTATTGTGTGTAGAGCCCTCCTTTGTGGATGTGGTGTGACCTTGGCTCTTATAAGATTATCCTGGCAGAGCATTTATTCCCTCAGATAGGCCCTATGAAGCTGAAGTGGGTGCTTGTTATATGGATTTAGCAATGGATTGTGTTTCAGTTTGACAGTCAAACTTGCTAACTTTGGGGTGGTACATCACTAGGTAGAATTCAGGGTGATGTATGTTGTTTTGCAGCAATTCATAAAGACTGTTTTTTGAGCCTAAAACACTCTGATCAGTATTGATAGAGAGAGCACCCCAACAAATAGAATGGCAGATTCTTGATATATGAAGGCATGGAAGACACAGCAAAGTGCTGAGAGGGTAGGATCAGAAGAGAAACCGAGAGAGAGACAGAGACAGAGAGACAGAGAGACAGAGAGAGACAGAGACAGAGACAGAGACAGAGAGACAGAGACAGAGACAGAGAGACAGAGACAGAGACAGAGAGAGACAGAGAGACAGAGACAGAGAGAGAGAGAGAAAAACACAGAAACACAGAGAATAAAATAACTGATAGATATAGGAAAACAAATAGATGATATAATATATAATTGACAATTAAAATATAGATTATAGAGATAGATGATGGATGAATTCTGTGGCTAAAACTTTGCTTAGTGCTGAGGCTATAAACGTATGCAAGTAGAATAATCACTCAAAGAATTTATATTGTAATGAGGGAAGCCAGTCCTAATAGGACACTAGAAAATGGAAGAGTGGTAGTAGACAGCAGGCTGGAGCATAGTATGCAGTCAGCAGGAAAATAGAATGGTTACCAAGGAAAGATAAGACAAAAAGCTCACCATGCAGAGCAAAATGATTTAGGAATGGAAAAGGTAGGTAGTAGAATGGACCCAGAAGTGACATGTAGGCCTGGGCTGCAGCAAATTAAGACCAAAGCTCACTTCTCAGAGCCAAGGAACACAGGAAAATAATTTACAAGGAAGGTGATGATGTAAGTAGAGGATGAGGAAGATCAAGAGTTCAAAAAGTATTTAATACTTATCTTTATAGAACCTTGCTATTTGGAAAATGTGACTCATATAATATGCAGCACAAGAGAGGGGATGGCAGGATAGTTTTTGAGCTAAGAAGCCTTGGGTTTATCTAATATAAGATCTAACACACAGTTAGCACTAAATAAATGCTTATTGGTAGATTGAAAATTATTACTGATTATGCAGAGAAAAGATAAAGTTTAGAGGAGAATCAAGATGAGATTGGCTAGACAGGTAGAAATTAAATAGGCTAGGAAGTAGAGATGTGGGAGAAGAAGTAGAACATGAGCATTCTAGGTATGAAAAGAAGCAGAGATGTTGGAAAGTATTGTGTGCACAAAAGTGGAGGGTGAATATTTCTCTTGGCTAGAATATGAAAAATGAAAATAGGAGTAGTGTGAGTTAAGGTGAGAATGGTGGAGTATTATCAGAATGAGGAAGACTTTAAATTCCAATGGCAGTCGAAGTTGATAGGTCTAGATCTGGGATGGATCTTAGAATCTAGCTCACCACACTTTCTCATTTTATCAGTGAGAAATTGGGGTCCAAAGAGGCTCAATGATTTGCTTATGATTATAGAACAGTCCTAGGCAATATGGAGCCATTACAACGGATTAAGTAGAGAAATGGCATGCCCAACTGTGACTGCAGCAGATTAATTTGGCATTAGCAGGAAGGATGGAGCAGAGAGAGGAAGAAAGAGAAACTGGAAGGTCCTATAAGCAAACTATGAAAATAAGTTAGTAGCAATGGGAACATGCGCTAAGTGCTTTCAGTGGGAATAAAAAGCAAAGAGGTATGGATATAAGCAACATGATAGAAGATATCAAGGGAAATTTTAAGTCACAGTACAGACTGCAGAATTTCTCAGTGATAACTAAAATTTCTATGCTGAATTTATTTAAAATAGGAAATGGATATGGACCAGTTATTATGGCCAAGTAACTAAAGCTGGCGACTCCACTTCCCAAAAGGATAGAAATAAGTCACCTTAGGTTACTAGAGAAGAAAGCTTCACTTAATGTCTGGTTTGGCCTAATGGTAAATTCATAGGTTCTGACACCAGGAAATTTTTTTTTCCCTTTATGAAATACTTATAAATTCCCCTATGGGCAGACTTCTCTCCTGGTATCCAAGAATTATGCTTTTATATAGTCCTAAAGTTGTCTTCTTGTGTCTAGTTTTTCCATGGTGTGTGTGTGTGTGTGTGTGTGAGAGTGTGTGTTTGTGTTTTACTCCAAATACAGACATTACCATCATCCATTGACCTGACCAAAAGGAAGTAAAAAATCTTACTTTTCATAGTTCATCAAGTCATCTTCTGGTATTTGGAAGGGAGAGGGAGGAGAGAGAACTTGATTCTCCCTCCAAGGACAAATTCATTAACCACTACTGCAGTGACCTTTTTCTAAAATATCCTATTAGAATGAGAACTTTCAAACTGTTTTCTAGTAGGTTTAGATGCATAGCTGTCTTAGATTTTTTTCAGTGAATCTCAAAACATTCCTTGTGTCATCTTATTTCATCCAGTTACCAAAGCATCTTAATTCCTCCTTGATTAATGATTTGTTCACATATATTTTATAGTTTTATTGATAAATTCAATGGAGACATATAAAGCTTCTGCAATTATATTAATCAGTGTTAGGAGGAATACACTTTATTATACCTACATACCCACCTATTGTTTTCTCTGTTAGAGTGTAATTTTAATTGAAGGTAATAGCTGTTTTCAATTTTGACTTTATACCCCAGTGCTTAATATTTTGCACACACACCCTACACACACACCTCACACACAATTGTGGTGTTTACTATAGATAGAGATACACACATATATACAAACATTCTTTCCACTAAACGGCAAGTACATTCTATATTGAAGGACAGAGAAAGAGAGAGAGAGAGAGAGAGAGAGAGAGAGAGAGAGAGAGAGAGAGAGAGAGAGAGAGAGAGAGAGAAGGGGAATGGTATAGATAGAATACATTAAAATACTGACATGAAAGAAAGAGAGAAAATGCAAGAATGTAAAAAGTTGCTTAATACCAAGATGATAATAAGCAATGTGCCGATAAAAATCAAAGTCAGAAGGGCAAAGGAAAGCATTCCTGGTTCCTTGAAGAACATTTTTCTTACCAAAGAACTAGATAAGTAGGTCAAAGAATTTACTGAATAAAAATGCCTAAAATAAATAATGCTATTTTAACCCTAAGATGGCTCATTCTTTCCAAGTAGCAATTTAGAAATTATTTATTCACTAAGGCTTCTATCATGTTGACAACCTCATGGTCTTGGGATAAGCAAGTAGGCCATGAAACATTTACATTATTCTAAAAATCTCTTCACATAAACTAGTCCATATATCATTCATTTTACCTTTCCTAAATCTCATTTTCTTTCCTTTGAATACCCTTAGTGTTTGTCCAGTCCTTAAGTAGGGTATCCCAAATAAATGGAGAAGATAATTATATTTTATTTCCCCAACATCTGTAGACATGGGGTTTGAGTCTACCTTCTGGAAATTGAATAAAATTACACACACACACACACACACATACATACACATACATAACATATATTAAATTATATAGAATAGACATGTCTAACCCAATGATTTATTTCAAAGATTTAAATTAATAAAAAAAACAACACATATCCATAAAAATACCATTATATGGCTAACACAAGGAATATACACATATGTACCTAATATATATGCATATTCATATATGTTTATATACATATGTATACATATATGCAATGCCTATAGCATGCACACAGTATGCACTATGTGTACACATGTGTATATATACTATATTCATATATGTATTCATGCACATTTTATACATATGTATGTATTGCACCCTATTTGATCATGGAAAAAGCATGACCTGAGGTCTTTGGGAAGACAAACTTAAGGCAAGAGAAGCTTAAAGATGTTTTCTACTGAATGAGATCTTTTATTTCCAGTGTGCTGTGAAATTAAACAGATTTTTCCCATAGAAATCCAGACATAACAAATGCACAGCAGTCAAATGTGAAAATAATCACCTAGTCATAAATTATCATGAGTTCTCTGTGGGATTTGTCATTGGATTATCTTGGATCTTGGGCATCCTATTTTTGTGATAGTACCTTGTAGTCCAAAAAATATCATGGACCTCTAACATCATCTAGCACAACCTCTTCTTGTATAGAAATCAATTTTTAAAACACCCCCCTAAAAAGTAGTAGCATACCTCTACTTAAATATTGCAAATGAGATGACACTGGCTAGTCTGATGGCAGGTCATCATATTTTTAAAATTTAACCGTCTATTTTTCTTCTGAAATTTAATATCAATAAGCTGAGTATTTCCATGTTTAAACAGAATAGAAAAATAAATTGTATTTGCAGCAACAAATATTCATCATAAATGACTTTTTTTAAATTTCTTTCCAAGGATACAACAAATTCAGCATGCTATTTTTAAAGTTGTTTCATCTCTACTTTTTGTCTTTATTCCCCACTCACCTTCCTTTGGTTCTATTCACTTTTAATATTTTAATTTATTTCTTTTCTCACTTACCTTTTTTATTTTTTAGTTTGGTAGCTATCTCCCTATCTGTTCCCTATCTTCCTACAAATCCATACTCTGCCAATGAAAATAAAAGAAAAAAAGTATCAAATATGCCCAGTAAAGCGAAATGAATTCTGATAAAGTCCATGTCTGAAAAATCGATGTTTCTTCATGCATCCTGATCTCATCACCAAACAACCAGGAGGTAAACAACATACTCCAGAAATGCAGAAATGCTTTTTTCTTTGAGCCCATTGCATTTTCCAACATCACTAGTATCTAAGAAGATTTTTCCTTATATATTGATAAAAATCTATTTAGTGACATCTTCAGCACATTTATTTGCCCATGTCCTACCTTTTTATGGAAAGCAGGAAAAAAAACCTAATTCCTTTTCTACATGGTATTCCTATAACTTAAAGACTACTATAATACTATGCCATCAGTAAGTTTTTTTTTCCTCAAGGCTAGTTACTCTCTGTTCCTTTAAGTCAGTATTTATTTTTGATTAGTTCCTTTAAGTTAATAAATATTTGTTCAATAATTTCCTTTAGTCAATCATTCTAATTTTTCAAGGACTTTATCAAGGAAGTTATATTCCTGAAGCCCCAGTTTGATCACATCATTCTTAGGATCAAGAAGTTCCAGTGACTCCCTCTCATTTCTGGAAGAAAGTACAATAAACTCTTCTGTGTGGATTTTCAAACTTTGCTGGGTTCATAATATATTACTCTCCTTCAAACATTGATCATTATAGCCAAAATGGCCTCCTTTTTCATTGACACTCCAACCTCTGTCGCTATGGCTTTTCCAAGGTTGGTCTTTTGCTATTCCCTTGACCAGAATTTACTCTTTCCTTATCTCTATATTTTTGAATCTATCACATTTCAGAATGAATCTTAAGGGGTGGTTCCTACAGGAAGCCTGTATTTATTGGCTCCTCATGTATTTTGAAGACAGTTTTAATTTAATTTTCTAGGACTAGTGAATAGAAGTTATAAAAACCAGGAGAGAGAGAGAGAGAGAGAGAGAAAGAGAGAGGGAGAGAGAGAGAGAGAGAGAGAGAGAGGGAGAGGGAGAGAGAGAGAGAGAGAGAGAGAGAGCGTGTGTGTGTGTGTGTGTGTGTGTGTGTGTGTGTGTGTGTGTGTGTGTGTGTGTGTAGTATTAGGGAAGCAGTTTAGGTGGAGATAAAGGCTATTAAAGTGAATTCTCTCTCAAGGGTTATATTCAAGAAGAGAAAAGTCCATCTTTGAATGGGGTTTCTGTACAAAGGATTCATACTCCCTATACAGATTATACAATACTTATATAGAAGTAAAGACACATATGGGATGCCCAAAAACTCTTAGTGAAAATTTAAGCTTTAATAACCTTTATCTTCACTTCAACTCCTTCCCTAATACTAAAGGACTTCAACATATATGTTGATGTTCCTTCAAATATTCTAACATCTGAGGTCTTAAATCCCATGACCTACCCCTCTACTCCACCTCAGTTCTGTAAACCAATGGTGACACCTTTGTTCTTGGCATTCCCATTAGAACTTAAACCCCATGAAATCAGGTAATATTTCATTTTTGTCTTCATATTTTCAGTGCTTAACAGAGTACTGGGAAGATAGTAGGTGCTTAAGCAATTATTGTTGTATTATTGATTGACTGAGACCCTAGAGGAAAGATCCCTAAATTCCAAGAATTGTTATTTTATTTAGTTAATTAATATGAAATTTACTTTAATTTAGAATTTCAGTCACCAAAAAATGAATGAGTCTTGACACACCTGTAATTGATAATTTCCCCAAAATTCCCAATAAAAATCTCTTTTTTTTTCCTGAGGTCTGTATTTCCCCCAAAGGAAATTTTATTCACCATACTTCCCAAATAAAACATTTAATTTCTATAAGCTTGACTTTCAGATTTGAAAGTTCATTTTAAGTGATTGGCTATTGATTCTTCATGTACAAAAAATAGATATAGATAGATAGATAGATAGATAGACAGATTGATAGATAAGCATCATACTAAAACCTTTTAGAAAATAAGTACTTAATTTTAATATGCAGAATATTATCTTGGAGTCATTGTTCAGTTTAATTTCTGAGAACAGACCTATAAATATATTTAAATTCTGCAGGAGCATAAACTGAGATGTTTTTAAATACCATGAATAAAGGAAGTTATTTCCTGTCTGATTAAATTTTAAAAGAACTCTAGTCAAATTATTTTGAAAAAACACACACAAATTCAATAATTTTATTACTAAATATGTGATTGGTAAATAAATAAATATTTAAATGACATATGACTCATCAAAGAAGATGGGACCCCAAAGGCATTAAAACCATCCATAAGTATTTATTAAACTCCTACAATGTATCAGGTACCACAATGCTAGAAAGTAGAGATATAAAAGTTTTGTCCTCAAGAAACTTGATTTCGATGAGAGACAGAGAATACATTCACTGATTTCTGAAAGCAAAACACATTTTTAAAATGTTGAGGATTTGATTTGGGCAGAGCCAAAGATGGTAGAGCAAGAAGCATTAACTTACTTAACTTCTTCTCCCAAACACCTCAAAATACCTGTAAAAATATAACTTTAAACACATTTCAGATTTAAAGAACCCACAAAATGTCAGAGTAAAACACATGTCCAGCTGACCACAGCCTGGCAGGCAGACAGGAAAGGTCTAACTCTATCACATTGGGTTGGGAGAAGAGCACAATCCTATGTGGGCCACGTCATCACAGACCAGGCCAGAGCAGTCCTTAGGGGACTGAATCACTTGCAGCTGTGGAAGTTTCCAGAGTTCTCAATCCCCAAACACCAAAGACAAAGTAAAAGCTCAGTGGGGAAACTCTAATGGACCTGGGTGAGAGAAGAGTATGGTTTGGTGACAGCTGTGCAATGGTGGAGGTGGCTACAGCTGCAACAGCAGCAGTAGTGATGGCAGCAATGGCAACAGCAGCAACAGCAGCAGGTGCTTCCAGAGGTTCAGGCCCACAAATGGTGGGGGGATTAAGCAGTCTATCATAGGACAACTGGAGGGATCTCCTTGCTGGCTCTGAGGAAGGATTCTCTTGTTTTGTGCTTGCTTGGATCTGGGTCACAGTCTCGGGTTGCAGTCTTGGGGTGAGGAAGAGAGCTGGCATGGCAGAGTTTGTGGTGACTGTGGAGAGAGAATACTCCTCAGAGTTTCAAGGCAGAAAAAAGTGTTTGCGGTCACTCACAGACCAGAACACAGGCCAGGAGAGGAATAAACACCTCTCCTTTTGTCATATCACCTTAGAAGAATGGAAAATGTACAGTTGCCAAGAAGTAGCTCAGACAATAGCTGTACAAAACCCCAGAAACTTAGGACAGAGAAATCTTCACTCCAGAAGCAGAGCATACCTTGCTAAAGAATTCAAAAGTCAAGTAATTGGCTGGGAAAATAAGCAAACAGAAGGAAAAAAATCAGACTACAGAATCTTACTTTGGTGACAAAGAAGAAAAAAAAAACAGAAGACAATGATGTCAAAACTCTTGCATCAAAAGCCTCCAAGAAAAATATGAATTGGTTACAGACCATGGAGGGGATCAAAAAGGATTTTGAAAATCAAGTAAGAGAAGTAGAAGAAAAATTGGGCAAAGAAGTAAGAGTGTCACAAGATAATCATGAAAAAGGAGTAAACAACTTGCTAAAGGAGATTCAAAAAATACTCAAGAAAGTGAGACCTTAAAAAACAGACTAAACCCAATGGCAAAAGAGGTCCAAAAAACCAATGAGGAGAAGAATGCCTTAAAAAGTAGAACTGGCCAAATGGAAAAAGGAGGTCCAAAAGCTCGCTGAATAAAATACTTCCTTGAAAATTAGAATGGAGCAAATGAAGGCTAATGACTTTATGAGAAAACAGGATATTACGAAACAGAACCAAAAGAATAAAGAAAAATAGTAGAGAATGTGAAATATCTCATTGGAAAAACCATTAACCTGGAACACAGATTGAGAAGAGATAATTTAAAAATTAGTGGTTTACCTAAAATCCATGATAAAAAAAAACATAGCCTAGACATCATCTTTCAAGAAATTATCAAGGAAAACTGCCTTGAACTTGAAAGAATCCACTAATCACCAGTTGAAAAAAGATCATAAAAATAAAATTCCTAGTAATATTGCAGCCAAATTCCAGAGTTCCCAGGTCATGGAGAAAACATTCCAAACAGTCAGAAAAGAAATAATTTGAGTATTGTGGAAATGCAATCAGAATAACATAAAGATCTAGCAGCTTATACATTAAGAGATTGAAGAGTTTGGGATATAATATTCTGGAGTTCAAAGGAGTTAGGATTAAAACCAAGAATAAACTATCCAGCAAAACTGAATATAATACTTCAGGGGAAAATGGATATTCAATGAAATAGAGGACTTTCAAGCATTTTTGATGAAAAGACCAGAGCTGAACAGAAAATAAGACTGTCAAATATAAGAACCAAGAACAGCATAAAAGGGTAAATAGGAAAGAGAAAACATAAGGGGTTTATTAATGTTGAACTGTTTATATTTCTACATGGAAAGATAACATTTGTAAGTCATGAGACTTTTTGTAGTATTAGGATAGTTGAAGAGAATATGTGTGTGTGTTTGTATACATATATATATGCATACATGTATGTATATGTGTGTATGCAGATACATACATATATGTATGTATAGGAGGGGGTATGTCTGTATATATAAGTGTATGTGTGTATATATGTATATGTGTATATATAGACAGAGGGCACAGGGTAGATTAAATATGAAGGCATGATATCTAAAAATAACATTAAGAGGTGAGAGATATTGGAGGAAGGATAAAGGGACAGATGGAATAAGATAAGTTATCTCACATGAAAGAGGCAAGAGAAAGCAATTACAATGGAGGGGAAGAGCAGGGAGATAAAAGGGAATGAGTCAACCTTACTCTCATTGGATTTAGGTTAAGGAGGTAATTACAAACATTCAAATGAGTATCTTTCTCAAAAAGAAAGTAGAGGGGAAGGGGCTAAGATGGGGTATGATAGAAGGGAGGGCAGACTGGGGGAGGGGATAGTCAGAAGCAAACACATTTGAAAAGGGATAGGTTCAAAGAAGAAAATAGAATAAAAGGGGGATGGGATAGGAAGGAGGGCAATATTGTTAGCCTTTCACAAATGACTGTTATGGATGTATTTTGCATGACTACAGATGTATAACCTATATTGAATTGTTTGCCTTCTCAATGATGGTGGGTGGGGAGGGAGGAAGGGAGAGAATGTGGAATTCAGTTTTAAAAACAAATGTTAAAAATTGTTTGTACATGGAGAGATGGGGGGAGTTATAAGGACAGGTAGCCTAGGGGAAGGGGTAATCAGTATGCATGCCATCTTATGGTGGGGAGTAGAGAAGAGATGGGGAGAAAAATTTGAAATTCAAAATCTTGTGGACATGAATGTTTAAAACAAAAAATAAACAAATTTTTTGGGAAAATGTTGAGTTCTTTTCCCTCTTTTTTGGAGAGGGGTAAGAACATAGTAACGTGAGGAAAATCACGAAAGGCATTTTCAAAGAGTTGACACATGAGATGAACCTTGAAGGCAGCTAGGGATAACAAGAAGCAAAAGAGCAAAAGCATAGAGGAAGGGTCATATATAGAAAATTACAAATGGGTCAGTTTGGTTTAGAATATAATGACTAGGATGGGTGATAATCAGGCTAGAAAGATAATAATCTGACACCACTTTGATCATGCTAATATTTAAATAGAATAGACAACATTAAAACTATGAAAATGGGTAACAAATGACTTTGTTGTGGCACCTAGCAAAGAAGGTCCTTTATATCTTTAGAGAGGGAGGTGGTCAGTATGGGTAGGTATAATGGTAATCAATTTGTTGGATATTTAGGGCTAAGTGGATAGGATACTTAGGGCTAAGTAGATCAGATACTTAGGGCTAAGTAGATCAGATACTTAGGGCTAAGTGGATCCTAGTAACTTAGGGCTAAGTATAGAACTCTGTCCATTGGTGAAAAGACGTGAACTCCCCTGTTGACTTGGAAGAAGGCTATTGGCTGAGACACTTCCCTGTTGATGTGGGAGAAGGCTATTGGCTGAGACACTCTCCTGTGGACTTGGGAGAAGGCCAGTACTTATAATGAATAATTTTTAGAGGGCCTGAGAGATTTTGGATTTGGCTCCTCCATGAAGCTGACTGAAGACATGAACAAGATGGGACTTTGTTTGTTGGTGGCCTGGCTGATCCTTGAGTTCCAGGCAAGAGAAGTCCTGAAGGGTTTGAGGTGTGCTGAACCTTGTGAACTTCAGTGTGTGCCGGGGATTGCCCTGAGGACTGGACAAGGACCTGGGAGCTGTTCATCCCTGAGGACTGGACGAGAACCTGTAAGCTTTCAGCTCCTGAATCTAGGTGATTGTCTGGCAGATTCAGGAGGGAGCTGGGACCAGGAAAGAGGATCAAGGGAATCAGAGAGACCACCCAGAGTCAAAATGAAGAAAAGGCTTCCCTTTGGACGAAATTGATGTTTGCAGAGGACGAGGATCTGGGAGCTGTTTTTCCTTTGAGGACTGGACAAGATCCTGCCAGCTTTCTGCTCCTGACTCTAGGTGATTGTCTGACAGACTCAGGAGGGAGCTGGGACCAGGGAAGAGGATCCAGGGAATCAGAGAGACTATGCAGAGTCAAAATGAAAAAAAGGCCTCCCCTTGGACTAAACTGAGGTTTGTTGGAAATCAAGGAGTGGAAGGTTTGTGTTGTTGTCTAAGAACTTTATTTGGAGACTAAAGTTAATGGTTGCCCCATGAGTGGAAGATCAGTATATTGTTAACTGTTGATTGAATCAACTCCCTCTTAGGGAAACTAGGTCATTCCTTTTGTTAATTGATTGATTGGATCTTTA
>CM053598.1:53023102-53065971 GCA_028646575.1 Pseudocheirus occidentalis | reverse complement strand
TAATATTGAGACTTTACTTGTTCTGAAGATTGTATATAATATTGTGAATTGTTGAAACTGTGAACATTGTACTGAATCTAGATTTGTAATGGAATAAACAGTGTTCACTAATACTGTGTAATCCGAATCTTAAAAGCTGTTCACAGTACCATTCTTTTAGGAATCTACTGCTGATTGGCTTTACAGTAGGGCTAAAGAAATGAGAAATGGAATTTGAATGAGAGAGAGTATATGGAATGAAGAAAACTAATCTAGACACAGATTCCATTATTTTCACCCTCAGGCCATTTAAAGAGCAAGTGGAAGAACCAGGATGCCATGGGGAGAAACATGGTATATGCCACAAGTCTACAAAACAGAGCATGCACAAAATACACTGACACAATGTCTTAGTCAAAAATTAGAGCTGCAAAAGCAGATTAATTCTGCAACTAGCTGAAATTCTATTTCACGGTAATGTGGTTCCCCAGCTGTGAAAGGCTGAACACCATGACTCTACAGAAATCAATGATCCCCTATCCTGTACTTATTGCTTCCTTATGATTCCCTTTGGGCAAAAGACTGCTTTTATAGAAACAATCCAATAAATCAAATCTCAAAAATAGCAGAAGGGTGTTACAAATAACTGTCCCTAAAACTCCCATTTATCTTCCACTTGCGTCATCATTTCACCTCTTTACAAGTTGATGAAGCAGGTGTAGTGAAAAGATCATGTGGATGCTGGGTGGGGTTACAGGAGAGGGGTAGGGAACAAGAGAGCTGGATTCTAGCCCAGGTTCTAGTTTGCTTCTTTCTGTTTTTTTTTATAATGATGATGAGGATGATGATGATGATGATGAAGATAAATACAGCATATGATGGGGCCCAAGCAGATCAGTACCAGATGGTATGTGTGTGTGTGTGTGTGTGTGTGTTTGAAAAGGCAAAGCATCTGTGATTTTGAGGATGGGGTGTTCCTCTACATGGTAGAATAAAGCATGTAAGCCTTAAGGAGCAACCTCAGGCAAAAAAAAAATATGACTTGGCAGGGTCACACAGGTACAAAATTCTAGAGACAGGAATTAGTCTTCTCTTTCATATATTTCCTTCTATCCACATTAAAAGACCATAATCTTCTGGTTCATTTCCCAACACAAGTGTCTCCCCACTCTCATCTACCCTCTACTCAGTTACCAAAGTGATTTTCTTAAAGCATAAGTATGACCATGTCCACCCTCCTACTAGTCTCCCCCCCTCCAACTAATAAACTGCATTGGTTTCCTATTGCCTCCAAGATTCAATATAAGGGCTTGGAAAATCCTTCACAGTCTTGTTTCTTCCTACATTTCTAGTCTTCTTAAGGCTTTACTACCTTTCCTTTTCCACTCTGGTCAGGTAACACTTGCTTTCTTGTGTTTTGTATACATAACAATTCACCTGGTGTTTACAACATGATATTTCCTTCCATGTTCACAGTGCCTAGAATGCTGTCCCTTCTGACTTCTACCTCTTGGCTTATTTTGCTTTCTTCAAAACTCAGCTTAATTTATGTCTAAGTTTTTTATTAATAATTGGGTAGTTCATAAGAAAGATGGTAGAAAACCTGAGCATGATATGAATTTAAACAGTAAAACCATTTAGGAACAGGTAAAAAGAGTAACTATTTTATACAAAGAAGGTGCAGGAGGAAGAACTGATACATAGGAATTAGACGGGTGAGAACTACTAGTTCTGGTAGCCTACTTTCATTGGGAATGGGTGTAAGAGGGAACAATACATACATATTTAAAAGAGTATAGAAATCTGAGTTCAGAAGAAATAAAATGGTAGGGGCAAAGGGAGTGGGGAGAGGACAAGGGAGGGATCTTGGGGCAGCTAGGTGGCACAGTGAATAGAGCAATGGCCCTGGAGTCAGGAGGACCTGAGTTCAAATTCAGAATCTGATACTTGACTCTTATTAGCTATATGACCTTAGGCAAGTCACTTAATCCCAAATGCCTTACCTTCACTGCTCAAAAAAAAAAAGTTTAAATCTCAACATCTGCAGCATCCTTCTTAGTCATATATCTTGCATGTACATGCTTTTTTTCCCCATTATAATATGTTTCTTCAGGGAAGAGATCAAGTATTGGACTATTTATTTTTGTGGGGGTGGGGCAGGACAGGGGTTTAGCCAATATTTAGCACGGTGACTGGCATATAGTGAATAATTAATAAATGCTTGTTGACTGACTTGCTTCCATTTTTCTTGACTCCAACTCTAGTATTTAGAAACACATTTAGTATTAACTTCGTTTTCTTTAGCAAATTGAAGGATTTACAAAAGAAAAACAAATGTAATTGTTAAGTATATATTTGGGTGCATATATACCTGTATTTCACATGTGCATATTCATATATGTTTAAATCAAGTCTTTTAAAGACAGCATAAGAATTCCATAATAACTTCTCTATTTTCTATTAAAGATTAAGATTTTCTATTAAAGAATCATCAAATTAGATCATACATATGTAAACTTCAAATTATGTTGTATATACATATATAATTTATTCAAAATCTATATATATATACATAGATAAAATACAACCATACATACGTTTTACAGACACACATACATATCCAGTATACATTTCATTTGAAGATTCTCCAAAAAGCAATAGAAAAATATCAGAGAAAAAAGTAGCAATAGGCAAATTGTTTTGGTGTCTTCAAACATTGTTATAAAGTCTGTGGTGGATGAAGATTCTCCCCTGTGTAAAATTTCACTTAAATACAGTAGCCCCAAGAGTGGTAGATCAGAGTACTAAGAACAACACATATATTATTTTCGATAATTAAAGAGCTTATGTAGGACAAATGTGATGGCCTTCTTTGTCATTGTGTGGTACCTCTCATTTGTGCCATACTCGCTACACTGTAAAAGAGGTGGCTGGCCTAGCTGAACTCAGATGATCCTTCTAGTTTGAACATTCTGGGATTAAGTGATTAGGTAAGTGGGAAGCTCCACACTCTGAAGAGCTGTGATCCTTGCTTTTATCCCTTATTCATTTTATCTCTTTTAAATTTCTTTCTTAAAAGTGATCAGGTAAGGTATTAGGATGGGCTTTATGGGCTTTATCTCTATTTTTATTACCCATTTAAAAAAAAAACATTGATTAAATTTAACACAAATTAAAGAGGTAAAGAGATAACTGGCCATATTGCCCATGAAGAGTCAAAGACAGAAAGACACCATATATAAAGAATGGTTACTAGAATTAGTTAGGGGGAATAGCAAACATAACAAATAGTAACACAACAGCAAAATAAAATTGGAATAAAACTGGGTGTCCTGGGGGCAGCTAGGTACCTCAGTGAATAGAGAGAGCACTGGCCCTGGATTCAGGAGAACCTGAGTTCTAATCCAGTCTCAGACACTTAACACTTACTAGCCATGTGACCTTGGGCAAGTCATTTAACCCCAATTGCACTGCCCCTCCAAAAAGCAAAAGAAAGAGAGAGAGAGAGGGAGAGAGAGAGAGAGAGAGAGAGAGAGAGAGAGAGAGAGAGAGAGAGAGAGAGGAAGAGGGAGGGAGGAAGGAAGGAAGGAAGGAAGGAAGGAAGGAAGGAAGGAAGGAAGGAAGGAAGGAAGGAAGGAAGGAAGGAAAGAGGGAGGGAAAGAAGGTATGAGGGAAGGAAGGAAGGAAGGAAAAATTGAAAGTGGGTGTCCATCTACTTGCGAATGGCTGAATAATATGTAATTTGTGAATATTACTAAATTATGAGAAAGAATGATGAAATCTGAGAAACATGGGTAGACTTGAACAATCAGATGTAAATTGAATGAGCAGAACCAGGAGAATACACACAATGATTACAATATAGTAAATGAAAATAAAACTAAAGTTAATCACAAATTAAGTGCTTAGTAATACCCGCTTCAGTGATGGACACTAAAGAAAAAAAACATTACAGATCTCTGGTGACTGCTTTCAGACAAAAGTAAAGGTCATACAAAAAACCATAACTGGACAAGTATTTAAAATAAGGATCACAGGAAAAAGAGATGGAAGGTTTTTTAGGGATCATAGTGAGCCAAACTCTCGTCCTAACAGGAGAGATGTCAGAGCACTCAAGGTTGATTGATTTCCCTAAAGTCACAGTGGTAGTTAGTATTTGAGTTGGACTTTGAATTCAGGTGTTCTGACTTAAAATTTACTTCTCTTTCCCATATACTACGTTGTTTCTGTTTAGTAGACCCCTACTGGAGGGCCACAAGGCAATGCACTGGAAGAGGTACAAAATTTAAGTAAGGCATATCACTGCCCACATGAAATGTATTAGAAAAAAAAACAGAAAAAAAGCTAACACTAAAAACAGGTTGATTACAGAAATAGAAAACTAAGTTTCGTGTGAAGTACAGTGGAGTACAAGGGATTATCCTTAATTGGGGAAGTGATCAGAGAAGGATTTATATGTGATATTTTAATTGGATTTCAAAGGTTGGGTAGAATTTTAATAAATAAGAGGAAGGGGTTGTCTTTGTTCCCCTGGTACTTCGCCAGTAACAAGCACTTAATAAATGCATATTAAGTTAAATACAATCAAATAGAATTCCAGGCATTGGGAAAAGCTTAAAAGCCAAGTTGTGGAGATGGAAATCTGGTTTATGTCCAGGAGAAGAGTAATAAGATACAATATTAAATTTATACAGGAATGAATGGTGAGAGAGTTATATCCATCAGAGAAAAGTATCTTCAATAGACTGGAGGAATAATAAGGTATTCAACTCTCAAGACCAGATTGGAAAGGATAAAGGAAAGCTCTGTGAGCAGTCCATCAAGTCTTCAAGAAAAGGATTATTGTTTAAATGATGAGCAAGTAAAGGGCAGCATATTGCACTGATGCTGTTAGGTTGAAGCTTTCACCCCTTAGTTCTTTGAAAGCGGGACCTATCTTTTCATTTATTTTTGTATCCCCAGTGCTCACCACAGTGTAAGCATTAGAGAACACAGTAGACACTTAATAAATGTTAGTTAACTGACTTCTTTTGGTGCTAGACAGATAAACAAATGAAAGTTATAATTGTATATTTCAAGGTCAATCTGCTACCATTCTTTACTAGATAGTATATGAACCAGACAAATAGGGGTTTGATATACCTCCAAATTTCCTTTTTTTTTTTGCTTTTGTTCATGCAACCCCTTTTGTTTAGAGTGATCTTTTCCCATATTGGGAGACAATCATACTGTAAAGTACTAGAAAAAAAATTTAATTGGCAGTAAATAATGATTTAATGTTTGCAAAATACTTATGATGTTATCCCATTTCATCATCCCAGGTAGGTGCTATTATAAACTCCATTTTATAGATGAGTTAATTAAGGATGAGAGACATAGGGTGATTTGCCCAGGGTCACACAACTAGTGCTTGGGGAAAGATTCAAATATACTTCTTTCTAATGTGTATAACTGTACCACCTAGCTGCCATGGTGTCTTATCTATGGAACTTAGGCTTTTTTTTTTTGTTTTTTGGGCAATTGTGGTTAAGTGAATTGCTCAAGGTCACACAGCTAGCAAGTGTTAATTTTCTGAGGTCAGACTGGAACTTAGGATTTTAGTATTATTTTTAGTAATTGTTTATAGATCATCTCTTCCAATTAAAGATAATTCTATAAAGAGTTTGAGAAGATAGGGACACTAAAGCACTGCTGGTAGATTCATAAACTGGTTCAACTATTCTGGAGAACAAACAGTTAGGAAGTATGTACAAAAGGCTATGGAACTGTGTATACTCTTTAGCTCAATATACCAAAGAGATCAAAAAGGGGAAACCAACTAATAGTACAAAAATATTTATAGCATCTCTTTTTTGGTGGCAAAGAATTTGAAATTGAGTGGATGCCCATCAGTTGGGGAATGGCTAAAGAAGTTGTGGCATATGATTGTGATGGAATTCTACAGTGCTCTAAGAAATGACGAGTAGGAAGGAAAAACATGAAAAGTAGTATATGAACTCACAAAATAATGGGAACAGAACCAAAAGAACATTGTACACAGTAAAAGCAATATTGTAAAGATGATGAATTGAGAAAGACTCAGCTACTCAGATCAAGACAGTGATTCAAGACCATACCAAAAGATCCATGATGAAAAATGCTATCTATCTTTATAGTGAGGACAGATTAACTCTGACTGCAAAATGAAGTATATAAAAACCATAATAGTTATTTCTGTATAAGATCATTCAAGCCCCAATTAATATCCTATGCTTCTTTGCAGTCCATAAAAAGAATTAAACAAACCAAAAACTCAGTGATATCTACCAAAAAGAGGGAGGGAATTCTTTATCTCTTTTTATGGCCAAGATGGGCAATTACTTCCATTCAGCATTGAGGTTAGTTTTTTTTAATTGTAGGCATTGTGAAGATTATTCTCCTGGTTCTGCTTATTCACATTGCCTCAGTTAATCCAATTCTTCCACGTTTCTTGGAATTTTATGTTCATTCTTTCACATGGTTCAATAATATTCTATAACATTCACATATTACAAATCGTTCGGTCATTTCCCTATAGATAACTATTCCTTTGACTCCAACTTTGTTTTGTTTTTATTTGCTGTTACTGTTGTTTTGCTGTTCCTACTGATTACTGCTATGAATTGAGATAGTCATGTGGAACTGTGCAGGAATACTGTACCTACTGTCAAGAAGAACTGAGTTCAAATCTGGCCTCTAATACTAGCTAGTGTGACCCTGGGCAAGTCATTTAACATTTATTTGCATCAGTTTCCATTTCTATTAAATGAGTTTGATAATAGCATCTATGTCCCAGGGGTTTTTGTGAGAGTCAAATGGGTTAAGAATCATAAAGCACTTAGTACAGTGCCTGGTGCACAGTAAGTTTTATGTCTTATTATTATTACAGAATTATTATCCTTGTATTTTTGACCTGAGTTAAAACCATCCCAGTGATTTACTAGATCACTTTTCATCCCACAGTTTGAAAGAAACCAATTTGTTGTTTGGTCAACCAGTTAAGTCCAACTTTTTATGGCCCCATTTGTTGTTTTCTTGGCAAAGATTGTAGAATGGCTTGCCATTTCTTTTATCCAGCTCATTTTACAGATGAAGAAACTTAGACAAAGAGGGTTAATTGCCAAGGATCACACAACTAGTGTCTGAGGTCCCATTTGTACTCAGGTCTTCATGACTCCAAGGCTGGCATTCAATCTCCTCACCCTCTAGATGCCCTAGTGAAACTTTAAGACATATATATATATATATATATATATATATATATATATATATATATATATGTCTTATGTATGTATGTATATACACACACACATTCACTTATTTATATATTCATTCATTTATTAATTAATTAATTCATTTATTTATTTTTTCCTCTCTTTTAGGAGCTATCACAAGTTTGAGAAAGACCAATTATCCACATCTAAAACCTTTCTACTTCTAATAATGTTTTGGGTTCCTTTGCGAGTCCCTACCTTCACTGAATGGGATTTTTATCAAATGACATACATCTGTTTAGGATGCAATTCTAATAACAGATTCCAGATAAAGTTTCTGCTTTGGGATCCTCAAATAATGTGGCACTCCATTGTAAGGAAGTATATTTTTACAGGCAGGTCAGCTAGGTGTGGGTTAGAGCACGGAGCCAGGAGTCAGGAAGACTGATTTTCCTACATCCAAATCTAGCCTCAGACATTTACCAGTTGTATTATGGATAAGTCACTTAACCCTGTTTGCCTCAGATCCTCATCTGTAAAAAGAGCTGGAGAAGAAAATGACCAACCTCTCTAGAATCTCTGCCAAGAAAATTCCAAATGGGATTACAGAGTTGGACACAACTGAAACAACTGAATGACTCATTTTTAGGTTTATTTTGTATGCCTGTTTTATTAATATAGCATCATTGTGTGTAATACTACATGGTAGTATCAATTTCTTGACCCTAAAGATTTGCTGTAGCCCTAATTGAAACTTATTTAGGTTCAACCTGGAGAAGTTTGAATTTTAATAGGATCCATATAAAGTAATTTTTTTAAATAATTGGCAGATCCAAGCAATTATTTACCATTTACTATATTCTTTGCTAGAAAAAAAAGGCAATACTGGAGTATGAATGTTAATGCAGAAGACCTTTTAAACTCCTCAATAAAATTCTAGGGCTGTAGGAAAGAACAGAATGAATACAAAAAATGAACCTAAATTGTTATCTCTCAGGAACTACTATAGCTTTATAAAAAAAAAAAGCACTTTTAAAGAAACTTAAAAAAAAAACAATTCATCTCCTGAACAAAGCAGCACACTGACTGACACCAGATGAGGAGAAAAGGAGCCACTCTAAAAATACCTCGGTAAAAATAAATGTGGAAAGAGCTGACATTTCCTTCTTTGCTCTGGGAAGAGTCACCTCTGGAAATGCATGTGGCGGGACTGTCCAGGAGTTTTATCCTTCACTCTTCATTTCATTTGTCTTATATAGGAAGTGGGAATGTCAAAGTAAAGCCACATGGTTAATTAGAATCTTCTTAATTTCTTTCTCAACAACCCAGCCAGTGAAAATTATTTTAAACAAGCATCACCACAAGCATTCATATTATTCCAAAAATAAATTTTGGGGGAAGGAGAAATCTTTGAAAAAATCATTAAGTTGAAATAAATCCAAGCCAACACTCATGGGTCCTGAACTTGGATTTGACATTTAAGTAGATGGGAGTGACTAGGTGGGAAAATGGAACTTCATCAACTTCTAATAACAATGGGCAGCTGTCTAGAGCCACATGACTTTCACAATTCAACAGACCTAGACTCAGAGACAAGTACAAACAAGCTCCTCAATATGACTCGTCATCCTCCAAAATCCACAATACAAGAAAGAAGTCAACCTGAGAGACAATATCATTAACTGAACACCTGTGCTAAAAATAATAATAATAATAATAATAATTAATAATAGTAATGGTAGTCTGCATATTCAAGATTCTTGTCACTAGATGGGAGCACAAGACCCATAAAAGTGCAATAGAGCAAAGAGATTGCCCCACCATATTGTGCTTGAAAATGTAATAGGCAATGGTGATCACACTGATTCATCATCCCCACATTTACTAGAATGTTAGGCAAGTAGCTCAAAATAAAAGATATTTCCTGAGAGACCAATAGCAATAAGTTGGTTCAGTGGATAGATTTGGGGGAAAATGTAAAGGATAGAAAGGAAAATGGACATGGAGATTGGAGATATTCCTTAGCTGGGTCTAACTCACCCAACTACTAACTAGAAAGATTCCTGTTGTTCATACTGATGGCTTTTAGACAGTAAGTCAGAGTGTCTTTATTACTAAGAAGTATTTGGTAGCTAGGTGATAAAGTGGACAGAATGTTGGGCAATCTGGCACCACTTATTAGCTTGCCCCTGGCCAAGTCTTTTAACCTCTATTTGCCTCAGTTTCCTTAACTGCAATATGGGGATAATAATAGCACCTAACTTCCAGAGTTACTGAGATGATCAAATAGAATATTTGTGAAGTGTATAGCAAAGTGTCTGTACATGGTAGGTGTTTAAGTAACTCTTATTTCCTTACATTTGTTAAGGATGTGCATTCATTCTTAGCTGCAATTCATATACTAAGAGATCCCATTGCTGTGCCTTCATTCCTTCATCGTCCCAGGGCTCCTAATGCAGGACCTTACAGACACCAGTAGTCTAGTCTGGTTAGACTTTACAGTTGACATATGTAAGTCTTCCTCCAATGTCTACCCCACAATGTGCTGCTTTGAGTGGCTAAGGTTTGTGAGAACTGTTCAATTTTTTTTGTATTCCCAGAACCTAGTGCATCGTAGGGCACATATAAAGTAAATGCTAGTTGGATGATGGATAACAACACAGTAAGCTGTGATGTGTCAATTTATGCCCTCTGAAAACTGAAGCCTGGGGTATGACTTTTGTTATTGAGACACTTCAGACTCTTTGTGACCCCATTTAGGGTTTTCTTAGGAAAGAAACTATTTCCTTCTTCAGCTCATTTTTCAGATGAAGAAACTCAGATAAACAGGATGAAGTGACTTGCCCACGGTCATACAGCAAGTAAGTTTCTGAGGCCAAATTTGAACTCATGAAGAAGAGTCTTCCTGATTCCAAGCCCAGTGTTCTATCTGCTTTGCCATCTAGGTGCTTGGATTTTGACAAAAAAAGGAGGGAGAAGTTGCTATTGGATATTAAGTCCTTATTATTTACATTTTACTGTGTATTTAATATACATACATACATATATATGTATATTTGTGATACTATGTTAAATATTTAATTGAAGGATTTAGAGGAAAATATGGGTGAGGAAGTTATGAAGAAATTACCACCATTACTTCTATTTTGTTTCTTTGCTGTTAAACCTCCAAATAGAGAGGTCTGAATCCTGTATCCTAACCACTCACTCACTCCCCACTCCCCAGAAATCTGGTTTCTGATATCATTCTACTGAAATTTCTGTTTTCAGGTTACCCCAATGCCTTTTCATTTCCTAAATTTAAGAAAAGGAATTTTCAAAAATTATATATGTGTGTACATACATAGGTACACAGACACATAATATATGTGTTTATACCCATATACACATATGTGTATGTATATATAGATGTGTGTATGTGTAGATACACATACTTATATGCATATATGCACATATATATGTATACATACACATGTGTATGTGTACACACACATATGCACATATGTATTTTGTCCTCAACCTCTAAAGCATTTGATGGTGTTGGTTATTCTACTCTTCTCAGTACTTCTTCCCTTGACTTTTACATACCTGAGGCCACTCAATAAAGATGTTGTGAATGAGAAGAAATTCATGCTTAGGTATGTGATAGACAAATTGAAATCTGGCACCCATTAAACTTATATGTTCATTTATTTCTAACTCTGAAATATCCTACTTTTGCACAAATCCTTTGCGGACCTCCCTAATGCTAATGACTCCTCCCCTAAAAAAGAATCTTGCATGGATATATTAATAAGAATTTAAATGCTCACTATGTGTCAATCACTGTGGTATAAGCCCAATGATTAAAAATAAATAAGTGAAGATCATTCTTTTCTTCAAGGAATTCACATTTTAATGGGCAGAGACTATACATATAGCTAAATAGCTCAGTAAATAGGGCACTGGGCATGTACTCAGGAAGACCTGAGCTCATATCTGGCCTCAGACAGTTACTACTTATATGATAATGGGCAAGTCACTTAATTATTGTTTGCCTTAATCCACTGGAGAAGGAAATGGCAAACCACTCCAATATCTTTGCCAAAAAAAACCCATGGACACTATTGGCATGCTATGGTCCATAGAGGTGATAAAAAATTGAACACAACTGAACAAATAAACAAAAACATATAAGGGGACAAGAGAAGAATATTTCTGTTGCATGGAACCACAGGAAAACAGAATGACAAGAATTTCCAAGAAAAAAAAGGCAGTAGCGGTTTGATTGCTGTTCCAGAAATCCTTTGCTGACCTCCCAACTGCTAATGACTCCCCCCCACCAAAAAAAATCTTGTATGAATAGATTAATAAGAATTTAAATGCTCACTCTGTGCCAATCACTGTGGTATAAGCCCAAAGGTTAAAAATAAATAAGTGAAGATCGTCTAGAACTAGAAAGACACAGGTTATAGGAAGGAAGAGGACCACCTAGGGAAATGGCTAAGAGTAAAGCTTTGCTTTGGCTCACCTGAAATAGGAGTCTCAGAAGACTCTTACTAGTCCTATCAGCAAAGACCCCAGGTCACTAGCATAGATATTGCCCGAAGGCTAGACGAAGGCCCTTGAAAGAAGAGACTGTTTCATAGTTGTTGTTATTTTCATACTCATAATCTAGGACCATGTCTAGCCAAATGTGAAGTGAAAACTTCAATGCTTTATGATTAATCTTCCCACACATTGCCCCTCCTACACATTTCTCCATTTCTATTGCTGATACAACTATAAAAGTTGTGAGTTACCTTGGATTCTTTTCATCATCTCACCTCATATACAAGTCCTTAGCTCTCTCTACCCTACTATCACCCAAGTGCAAATTCTTATTATCTCACGCCTAAGACTATGGTGATACCTTCATCTTATCTGCCCTATTTCTAGTCTCTCTCTTCCCAAAATCCTCCTTCATACAGCTGCCAGAATAATCTTACTTGTATATTGGATACAAAAACCCTGACATTCCTCTACTTAAACAATGGTGATTTCCTATTATCCACAGGGGAGAATAAAACACTAACAAACAAACAAAAAAAAAAAAACTTAGCCCAGCATAATCCAAACATCACTTCCACCCTTATTTCTCTCTACTGCTTTTGAAGACTCTCACTTCACCAATTACATCCATTGTTTGTTATCTCACTGTACTTTTTTGCATTTTACAGATGAGGAAACTGTGGCAAAGAGGGTTAAGTGACTTGGCCAGGATCACACAACTAATAAGAGTCTTAGGCCAGATTTGAACTTAGGAAGATGAACCTCCTTGTCTGTAGACCTGACACTCTATCCACTATGCCACCTAACTGCCCCCACTGAGTCATTTTACTCATGTGTAACTAAAAAAAAATGGATTCATGTCATGTCACTTTCACCTAATTGAAAGTGTTCTTTCTCTCCCTTCTTATAGCTATCTATTCCTCTTCTTTGTCCTTGTCACATTCTACTTTTGATTATATTTATTCTTGTATGTCTTAGTCTCATTCTTCAACTATAAGATTTCTGAAGATAGAGTATCCTTTTTTTTCATTTCTGTATACAAATTGCATTATTCCTAAACATATATGTAGATTGTATTTAAAATATGTAGATTGTACATTGAATTTAATTGAGGTGGTTTTTTTCCCATCCTGATGAATTTTACCATCCTGTAACTTTCAAGTTTTAGTATTTTTTTTCTGTCCTCTGGAATCAAGTAGAATATGACCAATCCATGGCACTGTGTTCATGTGGGGGATACTATTACCTGAGAGGTGGTACACACCTGGGAGAGAGGAGAGAAGGATTTAAAAGGGAACGAGTGAGTGATGTTTAAAAGAAAGAGATATTGATTTATGGGATAAGACTAATGGAGCAAAATGCATATGAGTATCCTAAGTAATTTTTAAGGCTAGTAAGGACTATCAAAGCAGTTTACAGAGTCTGAATTGAAAAATCATTTAGTATCTCACATAACCATAATGAGTAACAACTATATAAGTTTGATTTAAAAATAATTTCAATAACAGAAAAAAATTCCTGAATTAAATTTTCTAATTCTGCATCAAGGAGTAACCTAGTAGTAGAAATTAACCCATTACCATCAGATAGTTATTGAGTATTTATTATGTATTCTATCCTGTGTAATATTGCCTTAAAAGGAGAGATTCTTTCACTTCCTTCCCCTCCCCAAGAATGAACAGAATATCCATTTAGATAATTTTTAACTTTATACAAATAGATTTCCATCATTATAAATGTTATCCTAACAGATGACATCAAATTTCAATAAGTAGAATCATAACATCACAATATAAAAACATAGACAAGTAATTGACACATTTCTTTCCACTGTCAACTGCTTATCATGATTTCTTCTTCCTTACTAGATCAGAGAATCTATATTTCCCGAAGAATAACATAAGGACACACAAGGATTAATAACCTACCTATTTATACTTGAATACCTTGAATGGATAACCTCATGCCAAGAGCAACGATGTAAACAAGCACTTTTCATATATCAAAAGCCCTAAGCAGAAAAACCTAAATTTATAGGACTAAGCCACAACACATCAATATTGAGTTTTAGTATTTTTTCCCAATTCCCAGAAATCTTAAGGAAGCCAATAATATCTGAAAAATAACTTAAGCAAAAATAACTGGATTTTCTTGGAGAAAGCTTTTTTTAAAAAAATTCTTACTCTTGGGCCTTTTCTTTTAAATTTTAAATTATATTTTTCCTCTGACCTGAATCACAAAAAGAGAGTATTTCCATAAAACCACATAACATAGGATTCTTTTGACTTCTGGCAAGGACGAAGCAATGTGCTTCACGTGCTGTCAACAACCTGAGTCTCTTGAGGTTTCTTCTTGACCTTTTGGCCATGTTCCCTCTGTTTAGGAGGGCATTGAGCCACTTTTTGGTTTTCAGCTCTCAACAAATTGTTGAAAGGCAAAACCACCAGGACAGACTGCTGAGTTTTCATTATAAGTATGGCACCCCAATACTGCAAAGTGCAGCCACTTTCTGTCTTGCCATTTGGGCATATGCGGCAACAAACATTGGAACTGAATGGAACCTGCCCCCTCTTGGCAGAGTTGTTCCAAAATATTGCAAGATCTAGTAAAGGAGAAATTACTTTTCGTCAAAGCTGGCACCATTCTGGATTGTTCCAGAATTAACATAAGCAGTAAAGGTAGTCTATTATCAATTGTAACATAGTATGAATAATGTAATGAAATGCATTTGAAATCTTAAAAAAAAACAGAACATAAAGAGAAAATCCAATATGAAACCTTTAAATTCTATTTCCTATTGCCTGATTTTTGTTTTAGGACACATTAAAAATATTCATTCAATCATTTTTAGTTTTCAACATTCACTTTTATAAAATTTTGAGTACTAATTCTTTCCCCTCCCCTTCCCCTTTTCTCTCCCCAAGATGACAAGCAATCTGACATAGGTCATACATGTCCAATCATATTAAACGTATTTCCACATTAGTCATGTTGTGAAAGAAGAAACAAAGCTAAAGGGAAACCACAAGAAAGAAAGAAAAAAGAGAGAGAAAATAGTATGTTTCAGTCTACATTCAGACTCCATAGTTCTTTCTCTGAGTGTTGACAGCATTTTCCGTCTCTTGAAATTGTCTTAAATCCCTGCAGTGTTGAAAAGAGCTAAGTCTATCAAAGCTGGTCATCACACAATACTGGTATTACTGTGTACAATGTTGTGGTTCTGCTCACTTCATTCAGTATCAGTTCATGCAAGTATTATTTCCAGGTTAAAATACATTTTTGTTTTTATTTTTATAGCATCAAAATTTGCCACTGTATCCCTTCCCCCGCTTGCTCCAAAAGAACTGCCAATCTCATGTGTATATAATAAATCCCACATACTACTTTCAAAGCTCTCCTGCTTATTTATGCTACATTATTCCCTTAATTCTCTTCTACGCATTCAAACAAGTATTCTAACGGTCTTCTATTCTTAATTTTTGTACATGTGTGTGAATCACCATTGTTAATCTCCCTGCCTCTGTGATTCTCACCCCCTTCCAATAACTGAATTTTTTAAAAGTTGCAACAAATGAAAGAAATTATTATTAATAATCAATGATGTGAAGGGGTCCAGAGTTCACCCTTTTTTTCTATAATCCTTATTTTAAAACTTCAGTCTCTTGAAGGACATTGCTGATTTTGAGGTTGAACTAACTTTTTTTGTTCAAACCCCACCCAAGTGGGGTAGCTATAGTGTTCTGCTCAGGTTTAAATAGGGCATAAATTCTTTGAATAGATCTCCCAGGGATGGAGGTGGTCTGTGCATAGAGATAGTCTTTCTGCCCAAGCGTGACATGATGTCATTCTCAAAGCTTCATCGTAATATTCATTATTTTCTTGTTTGTTAACCAATCAGGGTTAATCCCCACCCTGGGGAACACCTACTCTTTGAAGGCTGTATAAACTGTGAGCCTTCTGTCATGACTGTCTTCAATCTAAGAGAAACCTTCAAATAAGCATTCCTTTCTTAATAAACATGCTGGATGTATTAATAAAATGATTAAATTGACCAGAAATTATGTCTCTTGAACATTTAATCACCACACATATAAACATAGAAATTCACTAGCAGCCATGCATAAAAAATGTTTCTGTGCCAAATATTCAAAGGGGTTTAGGACACAGAGTAAAGTTAAGAATTCCTGCTTTACATGATCTTCATCTGGCCTAGACCTAAGGCCTTCATCATCCCAGTTGCACTTCTTTGCATACTCTTCATCAAGTAATTATATAGCAGGTCAACTTTTATAGTCTTTCCATATGTATTTTATATATGTCATAGGAATAAGGATGATGAGCTTGCTTACAACCTGCAATCCAGAGGAGGGGAAGGATTTCTCTTCCCAGTCTATTGTTCTAGTCTAATAGGTGATCCAGTTTCTTTATAAGGAATGCAGAACCCTTTATCTCTGAAATTTTCATGATACTTCGACAACACATCACTGCCACTGCTGTCATAAACCTTGCCATATCATTAGTCTTTGACTCAGATAGTGTTTAGTAACAGAGGAAGATTAGAAAGAGGGACAAATACAAGTAATTTTCCTGGCAAGGAAAAATAGAGTTAGGTGAAAAAAGGACAGACCGGGCAGGAAGAAGGCTCTGTATCAGAAAGCAATAAGTATGTTGCTCCCTCTATAACAGCCATTGATGGAGCTTTGGTACCAATGAGATCACAGATCAATCAAGAAAATAAAAGCTGGACCCTCAACTTAGAAAAAAGGAAGAAAATACGTATTTACCACATTCTGTTTTATTTTTCTTCTTCTTCATAGGAATATATGTATATGGGAGCACAGATGTCAAAAAAAAAAAAGAGGATTAGAAACCTGGGGAGTGGTAGCTATATCTATTGGTCAGCTTGACATTCATGACAGAGTGAAAGCAGCGCACACATTGTGAGTCTTATCACACTTTCACCAACTAAATGACTTCTGAACATAATTAGCAAACACAAAGATTATTCTTCATATTCTATTTCTGGATGTTTTGTAATACTCCCCCCCCCATCAACCCCCACATCCCAGTATGTTGCTTTCTCATAGTTTTTGAATACAATGAAGAAAAATGCAGAATCATAGCAATGGCCTAGAAACGGAGATCCCTAAGCTAAAAAAAACAGTTATATTCTTTCTAAATACTTTGAATATTTTATGGTACATGAAGATATGAAGAAAGGTGAATTTCAGCCAAGTCTGCCTCACTCCTTCCTTAGAAACCAAATATAAAATACTCCAGGAATTATGGGTGTTATTTTGGGAAAAGTTTTCTATCACAAATGTTTCTGAATAAAAATAATAATATATGACGATAATAAATTAAAATAAAATAATATATACTATGTTGTAATATGTAATTATATATTATGAGATACATTAATATATTTTAATATAATAATATATACTAATAAAAATAGACAGCAATTTCATGGGAAGGGGAAATACTGTCTGGGGCTGCTCAGAAGATAATTTATGTAAGAGGTAGCTGATGAAGTGAGATTCTAAAGAGGTCAAGAAGTCAAAGTGAGGCAGGAGAGTACAGAATACATTCCAGACAAGGGGGGCAGCTTGTGCAAAAGTACAGAGATGGGACACAGAATGTCCTTTGTAAGGTACAGTAAGAAAAGTTGCATGAAAAAGAGGAGATCATTGAGCATTTCCATTTACCATAGAAAGTGAATTCAGCCAGGTATGGTGGCAATGCCCATAATCCCTGCCTCAGGGAAGCTGAGCCTGGTAAGACTACTTGAGCTCAGAACTTGTGAGCTATAGCGGGTTAACTAAAACAGTCTTCCACAAAAGTCAAACATCTATATTGCTAACTATCAGAAGTGGGGAGCCAATGGGTTATGAAAGCAGAGGGGACCAGCATAGGTTGGAAATGGGACAGGTCACGTGCAGATTAATAGTTGGATCAGGCACAATGATCACTTCTAGCCTCAGTGATATAAATGTAATCTCAAGAAGTGACTTCAAATTGTATAACCATACAAATACACTTTACCTCTATACAATATTCTAAAATTGAATGTAAACTCCATGTTTCTCTGGCTTCTAGTATTTTATTTCATCTGACACATATTAGGCTTTTAACTAAAGAATACACACACACACACATACAAACACATTCTGTTGTTCGAGTGATATGATTTCTCAACTAATGCTTCCTTATTGATGGTCATTTATAAAATTAATTTTTATTTTGAAATTCTGAAGGAATACAACAGTTGAGGAAAAATTTCTCCTGTGAAATACATTCTAAAATGAAATCCATAGTAATATAGAATATTGTTCCCAAAGGTCTGTAGTGGCTGGTCTAAAAAAGGAACTGAGAACAACCAATTGGGCTAGTTTCTTATTTCAAAGCAAAATGGCTCTCTGATGTCTCATATTGCAATAACTTATCCCATGAAAGTGACCTGGAAAATTTCAAGTTTGGAGTTTGAGGATTTTCAAGATGGGAAAAGTTTGAGTAGGTTTTATTGTTGTCATCTAAGAAACAATCTAGCCTAGTTGGATACCAAGAGATATAAATATGGAAGAGACCTGGAATTTCATTGCTATGGGGAACTCCTAAGTGTGGAGACTCCTTATACCAATGCACCTCAATGACTTTTCTGAAATTTATAATCTTAGGGAGGTGCATAGAGCATTGAGAAGTGAATCCACCTGCTTGGGGTCACAAACATAGCACTGATAAAAGGCAGGACTTGAACCAAAATTTTCCTGGTTTTTGAGGTCTGCTTTCTCATGAGTTTATTCACGGCCCTGTACAAAACTTCTGGGTATTATCCTTAGAATCAGTGGAGGAAGGATGTATCTAATATATATATATATACATATATATAGTAGATATTCAGATATTAGTGTAAAATAGGCCAAATTATATACAGGCATCAATAAGACTAGTGGAAAATTCTGTTCCAATAGACAGAGACCAATTCACATATAATTCAAGGTTGAGAGAAATAGTCATCAGTTTGCTAATGCTCACTAAACCCAATAATAAATAATTTAATGAATTCATAATCAATGCATCTTCACTGAGCACATGTGCAACACACTTACAGGTTCAACTGGCCTAATCAAAATAACCTGAAAATGGGAGCATTGCTGAATATATAGATATTGGCATTACACATAACCAAGGACTCTTGTTTTTAGGATCTATATGCCATAGGCTATTTTTTAAAAATAAAGCTTTGTATACTTGAAATCTTTTGAAATAAAAAGCCATTTATATGTGACTAGACACAACTTCCATTTTGATATTGAAATAAAACAGTGTCCATTCACAAGTGAGTATTTTCTTCCTGAATTGGGACTTCTCACTCAGTCTACACATGCTCCTTAGGAGATTTAAATAGTTTCCAAGGGCTCAAAAATAATATATATGCATATAAATCCCATTTCTATATATTCTATTCTAGTCTAATATTTCTTTGGAAGCCAGTTCTACATCTCTAACTTTGTCAATATCTCAATGTCAAAATGCCCAAAATGGGGGTGGTTAGGTGGCACAGTGAATAGGGCACTGGCCTTGGAGTCAGGAGTACCTGAGTACTGAGTTCAATCAAATCCAGCCTCAGACACTTAACACTAAAACTAGCTGTGTGACCTTGGGCAAGTCACAACCCCAATTGTCTTCCAAAAAGCAAAAAAAAAAAAAATGCCTAAAATGTGATCCATCCTTCCCTATCCTTCCCATTCTCTCCAACAACCCTAATCCCTTTCTAATCTATTTCTGTTGAGTACACAGTCCTCTTCCTAGACACCCAGGTTTACATCCTTATGACATTCAATACTCTTCCCTCTCATCCAATCCCACAGACAACTAAATGTCAAGTCCAAGTGACTCTACCTCCATAATATATTTTCTATTCATTCCATTCATACAGCTATCATCCTAGTTCAGATCCTCATCAACCCCCAAGGGCACCATGATGATAGTCTCTTAATTATCCTGCCTGTCTCCAGTCACACTCCTATACATAGTCACCAAAGCAATATTCTTGAGACACAGTTCTGATTGTAATAGGAGTCTCAAATTTTTTAGCGGTTTTTGTTGCTTGCAGTATAAAAGAAATAATTCTTAACCCGACTTTCAAGGACATACTACCTATTTTTCCAGAAATTTCATATTGCTCTTCTTCAGGCACTTGATGTTCTAACGAAACTAATTGTTCCTAGTACTTGACATTCCCTTTTCAATGTCTGAACCTTCACTCAAACCATCCCCAAAAATGGAGCACACTTTCTTCTCAGGCCTTCTGGAATACTTGGCTTGTCAAGATTCTGTTCATATGCCTAATAACTTCATTGTTGATGCTGCTCTCTGCCTTTTAAATTATATGAGTGTGTGAAGGCTCTCTGATTTCCTCCACATGGATGAATACCAGTGTGAGCACTCCTTCAATTAATGCAGGTCACAAACACAACATCATAGATTTGGAGCTGGAAGGGACTTTAGAGAACATATAACTACGTCATAGATTAGGAACTGAGGCTAAAAACAAAACAAAAGATTCGGTGATATGTCCAGGGTCATAGAGGTAGCAAATGAAAAAATGTGGGATTTGAACCAAGATTTTCTTGACTTTAGGCCTAGAAATCTCTTCAACATTCCATCCTACCACTTTCTTTAAATAACATAAGGTATGTCCTTGTTTTTATATTTATTGAATTTCCCCCCCCCCCCCCCGGAGAACACAAGCTCTTTTGGTAGAGCAATGCTTTAATTTTTGTTTCTCTATCACCAGTTCCTGTCACACTGCTCTATATACACATTGAATACATTGAACTTAATACACTGAATTCACATTTCATAGTTGAGTAAGACGCAGATTGTGATTTTCCCAGGGTAATACAGGTAGTGTGACAGAGGTAGGCCTAGAACCCAGGTCTTCTGATACCTTCTAATGTTTTAACCCTTACAAAATGGGGATTCATCACTTTCTTAAAATAGGTTTAATGTTCAGAAACATTTTAGCTAATAATTGGCATTTCAATTGTATTTTACTGTTTGCAAAGTGCTTCAATAGCATTATCTCATCTGAGCCTCAAAACAATCCAGTGCTTAACACAGAGACTGGCACATCGTGGGGTACTTAATAAATGTTTATTGAATTTAGTGAAGTGCTATTATTTTGTTCACTTTATAGATGAATAATCTGAACAGAGAGGTTTAGTGACCTTCTCTGTGTCACACACCTAATAAGCAGCAAAGTAAAGATGAAGTAAGCCCAGGTTTGACTAATCTAGGCAACTGTCATAGTGGAAAGGATACTCAATTTGGTGACAAGAATACCAGTGTTTAAAACCTGTCTCAAATACTTAATAACTGTGTGACCTGGGCAAGTAATTTCATAGCACACAGCCTGTTTCTTCACAGAGCTAATCATAACACCTTATAAGGCTATAGTAAAGATTAAATGAGATTATATGTTTAAAATACTCTGCAAATCTTAATGTGCTATATAAATGCTAGTTATAAGCATCAGATTTTAGCATAGTGGAATCCCCTCTGGTGCTGTCTTGCTACTATCGAGGAAAAAAAAAATGTTCAATCTTTTTTTTTTTTCCTCTTGGTCCAGAGTAACTGTAGAACTCAGATCTGAGAGTTTCTCATTCTTGTCCTGAAAAACCACTTGCAGTAAATATAGCTATATACTCTATCTGGATAACCTAATCACTGGGATGACAAAATCATATATAGGTAATCAGCAATTATTTCCTTCTTCAATTCTTATCAGGTCTCTAAAAATAAAATCTGAAGCCTATCCGGAATGAACCATTATCATCAAGTATCCCAGAATGCACTCCTTCTAAAAAAAATATTTCCCTCACACACATACAAAAATATGATCAGATGAAAAATGGAATCTTAGAAGAGCAATCTGTAGGCTGTTTCCCTGAGCTCTTCGCTCATATGTTACTATCTTTGCCCTGAAAAGCTTTTAAACATTGATCTAGGAAGGAATGGCAGCACAACTCATGTTATCAAACCCACAGCAGAGAGAAGGATTTCCTCACTGGAAGATAGAGCAAGAAAGCCTGTAACCAGTCACTGTAAGACAACTCAGACAGATTGCCTGCTGATCACCCACCCCACCTCATACCCTAATCCACTGACAAATGGGACCATGAAATCAGATGTGGTAGAATATATTAACTCCCCATCCTTGACTATAATCAGCTGCAACCAGCAGTTCATAGCCTTTATCCCACATTCCAGCCTTACTGTATTTTCATGACGGCCATGTAAAGAAAATATTTCACAGATAAATGCTGTATCTTATGTGCCATTGGGCATATTTCTGAAAAAGAAGGGTTATATATAGAACCAATGATGTGTTCTTTTAAAAAAAACTTTTTTGCTATGTTTCAGTAATAGATATTAAATGGCAAGGCAATGGATAATCTGGTTACAGTTCTGGAATCATCCATTAAAAGTACAAGAAAGAATATTTAGAAGGGAAAGGGGGGTGGGAGTGGGAAGACATTAAGAACACCAGGGACAATAGGCAGTAGGTGGTAGTGAAATCCATATGCAAATTACATGCCTCTAGGTACCAATTTGCCTTGCAATGGAATTTAGACAGCCTAAAGTTAAATTATGCATACAACAGCCTAATTTTCCATAGTAGTATTTTCATATAAAGGTCTGAAGACAAAATGTAAGTTTGCCTCCACTGTCTTTTAGAAAACCCTATTGACTAATTCATAAAAGGAAGAGCTCCAATTCTACTTGCTGATACATTTTCAGGTGGGGAGAATGAGACATAAGGGATTCCCTGAAGCAGTCATTACTAGGATTGTGCGCTGAGCTGTCATCACTCTGTGATTTCTTCTAAAGGTTTTGCAATTTGGGGGGCGGGGGGGAAGCCCAGCATATTATTCTAAAGCCGCAACTCCTACAGCCAGGTTTCTGGGTTTTGTTTTGTTTTCTTTGTTGTTGTTGTTGTTGGTGGTGGTTTGTTTTATTTTGATTTGTTTTGATTTTGTTTTTGTTTTTTTTAAGGAAAAATAAGTTTCTCTTAACAATGCTTCCCCCCTCAACTTTGCCCTACCCATACCTTTTCTCAAGTAATACAGTAGTCTCTAGTAATTTCATAAAGAATTTTCTTTTAGGTTTGGCTGCTCCCAAAGGAAAATAAAAAGAAGAGAAAACCAGGTCTTTGAAACTTATCTATCTATCTGTCTGTCTTTCTATCTATCTATCTGTCAGAAGGTATAGAATGGTATTTCGTTTTGCCCCCACAAAAGTTACTAGGAGATGATCAATAGCTGTGGGGAAGCTCACTTATCTTGTTTTACTAAAACAATGGCCAATCTTGGCTCCTGGCTCCAAGTGGAATAAAAAGGGGTGAAGCTGGAAAAAAAAAAAAGTTTAAGCCTGAGGGGTTTTGCCTGGATCACATGTATCCTCACTACCAGTTCTATGCAATTTGCATATAATCTTCATACATCAAGAATGTAGAATATATAGAAGGAAATAAGGGAAGGAGTATGAGGAATTTGACTACATTTAGCAGGTACTTAGGCCTAAGGATTAAATACTCCTGTGAAAGAAACAGAAGGTTATAAACTCTGTCTCTTTTTGACATAACAGGAAGGGGTTGGCTGAGACAGGAAACGTGTGTGTGTGTGTGTGTGTGTGTGTGTGTGTTTACGAAAAGCTCCAGAGGACAGCCAGAGAGAATCAAGAATTTTTCTCCTGGTGGTATCCTGGTGGAAGAATCATGGAGACTGAAGCCACCTGAGAAAGAGGAGAGGGGAGATGTAGAATAGAGAGAAAGGGAAATAAAGTAAAGAATTTGAGGGATTTAACTAGCCCTAAGTCTACCAGGAAGGACATAACTTGTAAACCCTCACTCCTACTTCTGTGTGAGTGTGGGTATGTCTCTAGTGAGCACCACACCTGCTTCCTTGCTGGAAGCATAAATAAACACCTTCCTCTGCACTGTTTCTGTATCCTTTTAATTAGAAGGTGTTTGTTGTTTTAAGGGTACATTATATGGATATTCCTAAGGATTCCAAAAGGGAAGCAGTGGGCATCAGAAGTTCATCCGAGCCTACCTCCCTGATACTGCCTTGGAAGTCCTGTGATACCAAAGAACATGTTTCTCACATATCTATATTAAAGTTCTTTAGGTGAATTATCTTTAGTGACAAATATTTATGAATCAGGAAGGCTGAATTATAGCTCTTAAAAGCAAAATATGCATCTACTGCAAATTCTCACACTTTGTTGTTCACTTAACCAGACCTTCCTATAGACCACAAATCTTTCTCCGTACTTTCAAAAATATCATGTCCATGACTCCATTCATTACCCCTACTAGATCATTCCCATATCTCTAAATCCATCTCTATTCCCAAATCTCTAGTGGCCTGCTGGGCAACTTCTACCAAAATGCTCTACTTTTGCTCTTAGGTATTTCATTTTTTTTTTCATCTGTAAAGTGAAGGGTTTGGCCCAGAATATTAGATGGCCTGAAATTACTTCCAGCTGGAAATTTGGAAATTTGTTGATCTGACCAGGCCTTAATCCCCTCTCACCTTGACTCTTCAAATAATCTCCTAAATGGTCTCCCTGCCACAAATCTTTCCTCTTCAAGCTCTCCTATATTCAACAAAAAACTAACATTTGGTGTTTTATATTAGATCCAAACTGTACTACCAGCTTTACAGTAAACATGATCTACATCTCTTATTTTGCTACATTCCCATAGATCACCATTTTCCATGCCTGGGATGTACTCCTTCCACATATTGATCTTATTGAAATCCCTGTCATCAATCATATTTTTTTGAAGATAGGAAGTCTTGCCATTTATTTCATATTATTCAAATTTAATATAATGTCTTGCTTAAAAAAAGATGTTTAATGAATTAAACTGAATTGAATGACAATAGTTAAATTGGTATCTAAAAGTGTCTGATGTAGGTCATATCAAATGTCAGAAAATGGCCACAGAACTGACCTTCCCCCACACTGATTCAGAGAAGAGATCTGATGTCTACTAACATACTCTAAAAACATTAACAAGAGACACCTGGAAACAGAAGAAATTTTCAATTAAGGTTTGCCAATAAATCTACCTCAAAATATAGAACAAATAGATTGCAACTCATCCAGGAAAAAAGATTGTTTTTGCCTTTTCAAGAATCTAGTTCTAGACATCACAGTAAAATATTGGAATGTCTTTTGCTGAATATGCATGGAAGGGAGTAGACATGTATCTGCCTGCAAACTATAATTTAGGGGGTCAGGGTTTCATCCAGCATCAATAAAAGAAGTATATTAGATAGGTTTGTGAAACTATTTATTGGTCTAAGTGCCCAGATCTTTGTGATATTTTTATAAACTTCATAATATTTGGGGGCTGATAACGAAATTTAAATTCTCTGACTCTCCCTGCCTTGATTTTATTTTTGTACTTTTTGTTTAGTGTTCTTGGGTATCTATAAAACGTTAGAACTCAATATGTATTTGTGTGTGTGTGTGTGTGTGTGTTTTGTCAGTGAGTACAGATAGATTTAAGGGGGGGGGGGGAGAGGAAGTGAATGAAAAGAGAGTAAAGACCTTTATAAGTGAGTAAAACTTTCTTAAATTTTGCCAAACATAATTTGGTGACCCAATGCCAAAGCTTTAGATATCATCAAATCAGTATCAAGAGCCTACTCTGTTGACGGAAATGTGTTAAAATGCAGAGATACAAAAAGGAGATAAAGGAAAGGAAACAGCTCTTGCACTTATAATGGTACCAACGCATTCACCTAACAATGGGATGCTTTTATGTTACCTGAATTTACAAATCATGTCAATTCACGGGCATTAAAGTACAGTCTTAAAGTTATTCCCTTTCCAGACACCAAAAATTTAAATTGGACCTACTTTAAAGTAGGTCAATTACTATATTGAAATGGGTGAAGTATTATGTGATTTGCTAACTTGCATGAGCTCTAACGAATGAATTCTTCCTATTTTGTCAGCATTAAAAATAGAAGGTGCATCTCTTAATTATCACAGAAAAATGTTAGCAGTTAAATGCTTTAACTCCACTAAAAAAAAGCCCAGTGGATCAAGTTTTGAATTTGAAGTCACAGAGAGGTAGGTCCAAATCTGGTCTAACACTAACCATGTGACTCTCAGAAGGTCACTTACAATTTCTAAGCCTCAGAGAGCAAGCTAAAATTTATATAACACTGAACTCAGTTTAGATAGAAGGAGCTTCTCTACCCAGGATCACAGATCCCTGACATATTGACAACTTCCTAATAAGGCAGGGTTTTAGATAAATCCATATGCAAGAAGAAAAATAGAACCTCATACATTCTGAGCTTCAGTGGTTTTTGACATCTTGACAACTCTTTTTGTTTGTAAAAAATTAAAGGGTGTGACCTTTATGTGGCCATCCAACTAGCTCTCAGATACTACCCCCCCCTTCCTTCTCCTTTTTTTTCAACAACACTGTAATTGCCTGTGATTATTCTTGCAAAGTCTTCTAGGGAACCCATTGATTGGCATGTAAAAATGAGTCAATATTTTCTTCTGGTTTATATTCAAAAAGGTACCATGCAAGTCCTCCAAGTTGAAGGCAAGAATCAACAATGAACATGGGTGCAATACCTGGAGAAGTAGGGGAGCGCTAGAAAAAGTCTGTCCGTGTCTTTCCTTAGAGTCACCCTAATGCAGAGTCCTTCATGGAAGCAGCAAGATGACCTGTTGTGTTAACCTTCATTGAATGTTGGAGTTTGCCTATCTGGGAGTTGCATATAATAATGAAATTAAAGATTTATCCCTGATCTCCTTAGGTTATATCAAAATACTCATATGCATACACAAATGTCCAGACAGAAAGACACAGGTCATTTTTTTTTTTTGCTGTCTAGCCAAAGTGATGATGATGATGATAATGAAGTAATGAGATTGATTTTCTAGCTAATAATAACAATTTCTTAGATTAGGAAACTAGCTGACAGGGGTTAAGTGACTTACCCAGGGTCACATATTTAGTAAATGTCTAGGGTCAGATTTTAATTCAGGTCTTCTGACTCCAGCAGCATTCCTGCCTTTGCTGTTGATACTGTGTGACTACAAGCAGATTACTTGACTTCTCTGAGATGTATTTTTGTTTTCTATCTGGAAAGCCTGTCCAACACTATACAGGGTTGTTTTGAGGCTAAATAAACAAACCTAGGGTAAAAATTTAAGTACTGTGCAGAAATCGATTTTTACTGTAGTTGTGATGATAACAATAAAGGTGAAAAAGTGAGGTAATGCCTAAGAATCACCTCAGTATATCCATCCACTATCATTATAATATGAACTATCCACCATACAGTTTCATATATTCTAATTTGTCAGTAGAAGACCAGAGTTGGTCTTTAGAAAACTCTCACAATATTCAAAATATATTTTCCTTGGTGTCTTAAAGGGGGAATTATTAATTTTCAAAAAGGTATATTTTGCTTGAGCGATATTCATTTATTTTTAGTTTTGTTCTGTTTTCCTCCAAAAAGATAAGAATCCAAAGCAGGTTCATCACATTATCATACAAACTGAAGTCTCTTTTTCAATACTTTATGGTTGGAAAATGCAATTTAGCGCATCTTTACAAAGTATCTCTTTTGTGCAAAGTTCTAGGGTCACAAAGATGGAAAACAATCTCTCACCTCAAGGAGATTATATCTTAAATTATGGAAATAAATTAAACTGGATGTTTTAGCTTCTATGTGGATTTTTAAAGTAATAAAAATGAATATATCAAATAATGTTGTCATTTCCAAATTATGAATTTTGATCATTTTGGACAATTGCATGTAAGGGTTCAGAAAAGTAAGTGAATAAATAATTCTCCTGGGCATTTCTTTCAATAATTTCTCTTTTATTTACTCTTTCTTGCTAAAAGAATAAAATAAAAGTCAAGAAGAAATGAAATTTAGGCAGAATAAAAAAAAAACTACAGAGCTTATTTTGCTCATCAACAATACAAGCTCCCTAGTACTTTGTGGGAATCTTCTATAACAAAATGCTTCTATTTTGTTGGTCCAGACCTATAATTTCAAATAAGTAAAGAGATATTGGTGCTCATAAATATTTAATGCAATATTTCTTTCCTGTAAGGAAATTCCATTCACTAATGCAGATAAACAAATTATGAGGAACTTATATGAGAAATGACTGGGAATTTAAGGGGTTTAGTGACTTTATAATGGTCACATAGCTAGTATATGTCAAAGACAAGACTTCACTCCAGTTCTCCCAATACACCATGAAATAGATGCTAGGAAATGTCAAACTTGAGATCAACATAAACAGGATGTACTGGCCACACAAAAACATCTCTAACTTTGGGAAAGGGGAATGTTGCTTATGACTGATTTTAATAATAGTTTAATTGAAATGAGTGAAGTAAGATTATTGTGTATTACTAACACCAAACAACTGTTTCTAGCTAAGTAAAACTGATGTGACATATGAAGGAGACCTAAAATCATATGCTTTGGAAGTCTGGAAATAACTTTTGTTTTGAATGGATAACTGGATGCAATTTTAAACTTCTTAGAAAATTGTCTTCTTATGAGAGAGAGCTATTAAAACAAATCAATATTGTCTTTAAATTTGCAGAAAGAGTAACATTGCTCCTGAATTATCCCACATAAGCTGGCAAATAAGTCATTGAGTCAGTTTCATTGTTACTATATGTTGGGAAATAGCTGATAAAACCATTGAGGGTGGCAAAATTATATAGTAGAAAGAACCATGACCCTGGAGCGCCTTGGTTCAAATCCCATCTCTGTCACTTGATAAATAATTCAAGCAAACTCTCTGTGCCTCAATTTCCTTATGTGCCAAATGAGAGGGTAGCCTTAGATGGCCTCTGAGGTCCTTTCTGACTCTAAAACAAAGACCTAAAAAGAGTTGTATATGAATATTATGGAATGAGAATGTAAGAAATGAGATAACAGATGATTTCAAAGAGATATGGAAAGTTTTCAAAGAGCCGATGATATGGGCAGAACAAAAAAGAACAATTCATGTTACATCATCAATATTTAAAAAAAAGAAATAATTTTAAAGACATTTATAACTTGATGAAGAATGAAATAAGCAGAACTAGGAGAATAATTCAGCCAATGATAACGTTTTAAAGACAAACAGTTATGAAAAGCTGTACGAACTCTCATTAACACAGAGAACAAGTACAGTTCCAGAAGACCAGTGATGAGGCTCTACTCACTATCCACCAACTTCTATTTTCCTTCCACTCCAAGTAACAAAAGGCCCCCTTACTCACTTCCTATACCACTTCCAGCTTTTCAGCTTCTGTTTGGATATGGTCTTCCCACATTTAAGTGGAAGTACTTGAGGGCAAGTACAACAGCTTTCTCCTATTTCTATCCCCAGTGTTAACACAATGCCTGCTATATAGTAAGCTCTTAATAAATGTTTATTGGATCGTTTTGGCATGTTATCTACATTCTGACAAGGTGATATTGAAGTGGCTACAAATAAACAAAACAAGACCAGACCCTTGGAAATCAAGAGAATGCTCTTCAACTGGGGAACAGCTTAAAAAAAAGAGAGAGAGAGAGAGGTATATGAATGTGATGGAATGAAACTACAAGAAAGAAAGAAATGAGGCCCAGGGTGCAGAATGAGATAATTTGTTCTTGTTTGTTGTCGTTGTAGTTGTTGTTTCTTTGTTTTGTTTTGTTTTAATGCAGCCATTTCCCCTGATTCTGAATATTTGTTATAAGAGATTTTTTTTATTTTATTTTCTGGAGGGGTACTCAGGAGGAAGAGAAAATTAATTTTGGTAAATAAAAAAATGAAATCAATTAAATTTACAATGACCGAGTTTGACCCTGCAGAAGAGATGAATATGAAATTGAATCTAATTTGTTAATTTGCATAGGTGGATGGTTATAGAAGATTAAATATAACATCAGATTTAGTTAATTGGCTGAGTAGTTTTGCTAGCTTTGTTTACTACCTTTCTTATTCTTTTATTCATAGGTTTGATTATTGACTGAGAAAGATGAAATTCATATGTTGGCAGATAAAGATGATATGAAAACAAGAGTTACCATGTTAAAATTACAACTAAACAAAAGACCCTAGTTTGTCTGACTAACTCAATTACATTATAAAGACATATTGATACTTTAATACTTATATATTGTTCAGAAGAAGCAACTCTACCTGAATCTAGTAAACCTTCATAAACTAATCTTTGGCCCTTACTTGTGAATGTTGAAAGCAGGGTCGTCCTTTAAATTGTCTGAGGCCTTTGATTGAGGGAGTCAACATGAGTTTCTCCAAGTGAAAAATGGAGAAGAAAGTCATAGAAAAGTTAGGATGGGTTGGAAGAGGGGTGAGGTTTAAAATTGGTTCACTCCCCAATTTTGCCAGACCTTTGTCCTATGTTCAGATCTAGAACTCTCAGCCTTAATCTTCCAATGGTACGACTCTAGATACAAATTTGTATTTCCTGTCATTCAGAAAATTTTGGCTACAAGAAATTGAAGTCACATCTGTGTGTGTATGTCTGTATGTGTGTGTGTGTGTATGTGTGTGTGTGTGTGTGAGAGAGAGAGAGACAGAGAGAGACAGAGACAGAGAAGAGAGGACTGAGTGGGGTTAAGGGGTAGAGAAGATGTATAAACTGTTATGCATCTATAAAACTCCCCTATACATAATAATAGATTCAATTCCAACAAATTAATATTAAACACTATGGTTTCTTCAAGTCACCCTGATAACCCAGCATTTACTGATCCCCAGGTTCCTAAACAAAGGACTGGTATATATGTTACTTAAACACTGTTTACAATTTTAAATGTCATTTCATCAAAGCTGCACTGGTGAGAAATTGTTCAGCATTTTGTTTCATTAAAATACTGGTTTCACATAGAAATCATTACTTCTTCATAGGAATGTATACAGGGAGCCATAACTGCCAATTTAGGGGAAGGGTTGGTGGCTACAGGAGTTTGGGGGGTTGTTTTAAACTATTAGATACATGTATCATCACTAATTAAATTATGGCCTTGCAATATGAAACAGTGTAAAGGCAGAAGAGCATATACCAAAAAGGACAAAAAAAATTCTCGTTACTTTCTTAAAGGCACTCACACACACACACACACACACACACACACACACACACTTCCTTTAAGCAAATTTGAATTTGGATAAGTCAGTGACAAAATTCCTCAACTCAAGAGTTTTCTCTCCATTGCCAAAAATCATAAGGAAAGGGGAAAGAAACTCCAGTAAATTCAATTCAATAAACATTTATTCAGCTTCAAGCTTAGCTCAAATATCCCATCTCCCTAAAGTTGGAAATGTGCTTTCTTTCCTAAAGGGTTGCAAAGGAATGAACTTGTGTCATGAACATGTGAAATTTTAGGTTGGATTTTAGTACTTGTATAGTAGCCATTTTAATTCATTCAATTTAAAAAAAACTTAAATGGTGAAATATATGTCATTTTTAAACGTCTGTAATATAAACTTCATGAGGAAGTTGTTCTTGTTCAGTTGTGTCTGACTATACCATAAACTTTTTAGGCTTTTGCTGGCAAAGCTACTGTAGTTGTTTGCTATCCCTTCTCCACTGTGTCACCATTTTATAGATGAGGAACTGAAACAAATGGGGGTTAAGTGACTCATCCAGGATCATAAGTGTCTGAGACTGGATTTGAACTCAGATTGTCCTGAATCTAAGTTCTGTATCCACTGAATCCCCTAAGTCTCCTCATGAGGACATGGAGGAAATGATAATTATCTTTGCATTTCCTCACCATAGGGCTTTTCACATAGAAATCATTTAGTAAATGGGTTGTGAATGAATGATTGATGAATTAGAGACCAACCACTACCAAGCAACATTTAATGAGTGCTCACAAGAGGCCTTCCTGTGTACTATTAGTGAGAATAAAAGGAGGTATGATCCCCACCTTCACATTCTCAATCTAGTTGGATTTAAATAGAAAGAGGACTCATAGTGCAGCAGAAAGAGTTAGATTTGGAAATGGAACAAACTGGATTACAACCCTCAGCTCTAGCACCTGCAGCCTATATGACTTTGGGTAGGTCACTTCTCTTCAGTTTACTTATCCCCCAAAATAAAGGGTAGTAGCTAAGTCCTAAGATCAGATCTGTCAAAGCTTAGAAAAATTCAGGTATGTAGTTATGACTTTTTTTCTTCTTATGAGATAATATATTTGAAGTACTCTATAAATATTAAAGTTTGCACAAATGCTAGCTCTTTTTGATGTCATCATTGTGCTGTTTTTTAATAGTGAGAGATCCATGGAGCATATGAGTGTTCTGTCTAATCTATTTACATATATGCTCATTTGCTTTTAGAGAAACAGAAACCATTTCAATGGTATTTTAATTTCACAAGTCACTTTATATAAATTATTTGTCTTGAATTTCACAACTCTGTGAAGTAAATACTATTAATATTATTATTTGCTATTCAGGTGAGTCAGCCTTTTTTTGAGGCAATTGGGGTTAAGGAGTCATACAGTCAGTAACTGTGAAGTGTCCGAGGTTGGATTTAAACTCAGGTCCTCCAGACTCCAGGGTCAGTGCTCTACCCACTGTGCCACCTATATTATTATCCTATTTTACAAGTGAGAAAATGACTTGAATCCATAGGCATTTTAATCTCAAAATTTCCCCCAAACCAAAACTAATAGTCTTTCAATCCATGTTTTACCTTCTTCTAAGTTTATCTGTTATTATCAAAGGTACCATCATCTTTCCATCACCCTTAACTCTTCCTTTTAACTCGTCCAACATATCTTATCTATTACCTTCTCATTTCTAGAATATATCTTTGTTACATTCACGAAGGCACCATTCTAGTTCAGGCCCCCCTTTACCTTTTACCAAGGCTATTTCAATAGCATTCAATTTTGTATCCCACCTTCAAGTTTCTCCCCAAGCAACTCAAAATGAGTTAACAATCTTACTTTAATCAATCAAACATATATCATTTACCTAGTTCAGGGGAAAAAGCACTCTGAACTTCAGAGAATACAAACACAAGTTACAATCAGAAGTTACAAGCAGACAAAAAAACAGATCAGCAGATGAGCTTCCAGCCGGCTGACCATTACATCCATACCCAGTCAGTTACCAGAGAGGGAATCACCAACATCTGGGTTTTTCAAAGCTGGGGGGGCTCAACAGCTTCCCAGAGTCTCATCTGGCCAAATCACACAACTCTTCTCAAAGTGAACCCCAAAGCAAAACCTCACATCAGGGCATATATATATAGGCTTCTCCAGGGTCAGAGAATGTCACAGCCCTCTTGACCCACTGTCCAATCACAAAGTAATAAGGCATGGGCATTCCTGAAGAACAAGCTTCCTGCCACAGGCTCCATATGACCACATTCAGCCTATTAGGGGGCAGAGTATACTTTCAAATCAGGGAAGGTTCTCAGAGCCACTTAAGCCTATCAAAGGGCCAAGGGGCAGGGAGGATCTTCAGATTCCTATAATAGTGCCCCATGTTCGGTAAGTGCTTTTGCTATACATGCTCTATATACAGTAAGGGTCATTATACACTATAATTACAAGACTCTCCAGAAACCATTAGCCAATCAATGCACAGATGCCTTGGGGATACAGGGAGGTACTTTGATTATGCAAAAACCTCAGTGTATTTTGTGAAATGAAGCATGATAATGTCATTTTGATTGGAGAACCTGGGAACACTAGTAATAAGGGGGTAGTTTTCTTTTAAAACATTTCTGCCCAGCCTTTGAATGCTGCAAAAAGCAAGATACCCTTTACTAAAATCTCAGTGTTTTATATTGTTCAGTAGATTCACAATCTCTTACAAGGTAATTAATGGATACACCATAGTATCGCAATAAAAATAGACACCTGCTTACATTGATTTTGAGGGGTTTTATTTTAGTGCTTTCCTCACCACAGTCCTGTGAGATAGCTAGTGAAAAGTCTTGTATCCCCATTTGAAAGATGAGAAAATAAACACTTTGAGAAGTGAGCCCTCATCCCCAATTAGGTAGCTCATAAGCCTAGATCCAGGATTGGAAATTATGTCATCTGTCTAGAAGTTATCACTAGAAATTAATACTGCTTTAAGGGGAAAAATTCTAACCCTAGTAACTACCAGAAGAAAATTCAAACACACACACACACACACACACACACACACACACACACACAAATAATACCATAGCTGAACATAAACTCCATTATTTATAATGTTACAAAGGGATGCACGTTTAAATATATCTATACCACACATGTCTCTCTTTATTTTCATGTCTCCTTCTGAACTTTTCCTTTTTGTAAAATATCATTTCCCTGTTTTTACTGTGGTGATATTGATGATACCCTAATGTGATTTCTTTGGTATAGGGGACTCTAAGTATGAAAACTCCCTTCACTGATACAGCTAGCAACATTTTTGTAGCTCAAAAGAAAGGTGAGATGTACAACTTTAGAGAATCTACCCCAAATGTTCACGTGGACTTTTTGTGCCTGACCTTTGTCAGAGCATTTTGAGGTCCTATTGGTCTGATAAGTCACAGCTGGACACACTGTAACTTGACCAAATATATGTCATTTTTGTCCTCTTCAGCAATAAAATATAGTGAATAACCAACCAACAAGCAACTTTTTTTGTTTGTTTGCTTTTTGTGACTTAGAGTCCTAGAAAACTGTCTTGGGGTTTAAAAAAAATAAATGACTTTTCCAGGGTCATGTGCTTAGTTTATATTAGAGACAGAATATGAATCTATTTCTTCCTGACTGCAAGGGTGGCCCTCTATTTACTCTTCCTTGTTACTCACTTCTTTCTCTTCCTTTACCACTTCCTCCTCTTTATCCTGATAGCATCAACATTATTGTACTTAGTATATGTTTTTATGACTTTTTGTTATTCATTCAATATCACATAAGTCTTGCCGTATCTTTGTTTATTTCTACTTATTATCCAGTGTTCTTTCATTAACCCACTACTCTTACAGAATAGGAAGTTTATGACCTTGTTCTTACCTTGAAGTGTCTACTTTTTTTCCCTATGAGGAAATCAATATTTATTTTCCTTTTAAGACTCAACTATTGATGTTTGCATTGCTTATTTCAGGTGGAAAAAGTTGAAATTTATCATATTCTCATAGAACCAACAGGCCAAACAGAGCCATGGGGAATAAAAAACAACCAGACATATACTGGACCCTACTAAAATTTAACTTGGATCATTAAAAAAAATTAAACTATTGCAATTGTGTTACATGATTTAATACACAGTAGAAGAATAGTATCTGAATATTTCACTTCTAAATAGCATTGCTAGGGCTTATGATATATTTGTACAAATTGTTTGAATGAATTAGAAAGCTGGATGACTATCCATCAGTTTCTTTAAAATTACTGGCCATGGGTCTCTGTAGTCAAGACTAATCAGAGAACACAAATCGACAACAGAAACAAGGAAGGCAGGAATAATCACTGCTAACTTTTCCTCTATTTTCTTAAAATTCGTACATGCACCAGGGTCAGAAAACAGAAGGCAGTTCCTTGCACTGACAATTCAAGCAATGTTAGGAGCAGAAACATGAGGAAGAAAAGACATGAAATTCTTGTTTGGGGATGAAGAAATCATGAAAAAAACCTCTGGGAGATGGCTGAACTTTTCCTGAGCTTAAGGAAAACAAAAAATGACTGGTGGATATAAGGAGAAATAGGAACCTGCTGCACATAGATACAAGGTTTCTGTAAGGTCAGACAGGATCTATTTGTCATGACTAATGGCAGGCCAAAAAGGATAACTCAGAGGACACTGTTCTTAGACTTGTCCTACTGCCCTTGGCTCTTTCTCTGCTGATCATGGGCACTCTGCATAGTCACATAGGGATAATTGCCTTATACTATTCTTTATTTCATGAAGGGAAATATTGAATCACTAGAGAGATTAAAAGGAACTTATTCTTCACAGTTCCTACCACGGTACGAGGCACATAATGGATACTCATTAAATATCTGGTGATTTAAACTGAACTAAATATTTGCCTTCATACAGGCATACAATTCAAACTTAGATGTTTATTTCTGTGTGAGAATGAAACTAAAAGCTTAAGACATAACACTTTAAACAAAAAAATATAAATATGAGAGAGAGAAGAGACAGAAACAATGAAAAAAGTAGAGACAGAGAAGAAAGAGGAAGAAATAAAGAGGAGATGTGGAGACAGAAGGGGAGGAGAGAAGAGAGAAATGGAGAAACAGAGAAAGACAGAGATAGAAGGAAAAAGAAATGGAGTGAAGAGAAAGAAATGGGAAAGAAGAAAGAAACACAGAGAGGAAGAAACAGAAGAGAGAGGCAGAGAGAGCAAGGGAAAAAAAGAAACAGGAAAAAGGAATAAGAGGAAAGAAGGTATGGGAAAGAGGTTGTGGAGAGAAACAGAGATGGAGAAACAGAGACAGAAACAGAGAGAGACAGAGAGAGAATATTTAAAATAATTGATCTTAAAGAGGTGCTTAAGAGATTTGATGATCAGGTTCTGATCAGTGGGCACCAATGTGAGGCACAGATTCCCAATAGATATTCCAATACTTCAGTGACGATGTGGTATTATTTAGGTAAGTACTATCAAAAAAGGCAAAATTTAACATTATTATTTATCAGGCACTGTGCTAAACAGGGAAGCGAGGTGAGGGGGAACAGAAGAGAAAGCAAACAAGAACCTTGCTTTCCAGGAACTCACAGTGTTAAGTCTCTATATATAGGAGACTTTTATTCATGTCTGCACATAGGTGTTCCTCATAGTGTTAGCCCAACATACTGAGGGGTTTTCTCTAAGTCATTTTCTATTATCTGGGCACAAGTGTTATGCACTGGATTTTTGTTATACCTTCTAATACCATGTTCATGTTCACCTCATGACCAGTCTTCCTCCTTTCCTTCCCTTCCTTTCTTTTTTGTCCCTTTTAATGCTATCTTTTCTCACCACTTCTCCTACACTATTTATAAGTGGCACTATGATGAAATCTATTTTTGTAACCACCTCTACTGCCCTGCAATTGTCTCAATATTGTTCTTTTTATGACCTGAAACTTGGTTGATTCTGGAATTCCATGGCTTTTATTATATTGTATAGTCAGAAGAATATTGCAATTAAAAAGAATTTTGGTTTCAGAGGGAAAATTGTTTTTTTGTTTTGTTTTTAAACACTGAACACTTTTATAAATGGAATTTAATTCTCATTTTTCTTTCCCTTCAATTACGATTTTGTTCCCTTTCAATGTTGCCCATCATTGGTACCTAAAATATTTGTGCTGATAGGCCAGATCAATAGGATGCCAATTCAAAGGCATATAATTTCATGGACAAAAGGTGTCCACTTACTTGCAATTGCCTGTGAACACTTTTAAAGATTTTTTTAATAGGCATAATCTCATTCAGGAATTTGAAGTGATTCGTATATTGATATAATAAGTAAAAAAAATACCTATAAGTTGGAAGATAAAGAGCACATTATCCCATATAAGAGATCATCCATAGTCCTTTTTAAATATATGCTAGACATCTTCCATTTTATATGTGTATATGTACTTGAGGGAGCATTATGTTTTCCAATTTTATTTCGTTTTATATTAACATTTAAAAGATTGAATCAAGCATTCCATGTTGCTGAATCTATTAAGGTATCTTGCCCACTACCCTTCATGTGACATACATGGGAGAAATATTATTGAAGGAGAAATTTTAAGGGTTGTATTTCATTATAATTAATCAGTTTTTCTCCTAGTCAACAAAGAACAAGAATGGAAGAATCTTATCTTTTTTGTATTTCTCCCTAAATTCTGAAACTGTGAATTATGATGGCTTTAGAAAACTTTATGGGGGGCGGGGGTGAAGCCAAGATGGTGGTGTAGAAGGAGGGAAATTCTATGAGCTCCCCCCACAACCACCTCAAATACCTATAAAACGTGACTCTAAATTAAATTTAGAGCTACAGAACAAAAAAAGTGACATAGAGAAACAAATCTCCCACTGAAGGCAGCCCAAGAGACCTATAGAAAGGGTCAATCGCAGCAGCCTCAGAGCAGTCCCCCGTGAGCCCTGTGGTGTTAGCCTTAGGGTGGCCCCAACAAGCCATGGTCAGAGCAGACTTTATGAGAGTGAATCACCAGCAGGTGCAACAGTTTCTAGACTTATTAACCCATACATACCAGAGAGTGAAAGGTAAGCGTGGAACTTGGTTGGAACGGGGGTGGGGGGGGAGGTGGAAGAGTGATGTCTGGCCCATGTCCCCAGAGCAAGAAGCAGTAGTGGTATGGTGGTTGTACAGATACTGCCATGTGGCTGCTTTCAGAGTGAATATCATAGGTGGGACCAAGCAAACATTCTGAGGGTAATTTCTCTTGCCTTAACCTTCTTAGATCTGGATCGCATTCTTGACTGGAGGTCCTGGGGGTGTGTGGCCAATGGGCCAGAGTTTCTAGGGGCTTCAGAAAGGGCACCCAACTAATAGCTCTGGCAGCTGTGAAAACCCCAGTGATTTCAAGACAAAGATCTCCTCTCTGGAAGCAGCGTTCTACCAAGGCAAAGAGCTCAAAAGTCAAGTAATTGAAATGCAACATGAGTAAGCAGAGGAAGCAAAGCAAGGGTAGCAATCAAACTTTAGATTCCTTTTTTGGGGGACAAAAAGGATCAAAGCATGGAATGGGAGGAAGACAAAAAGTCATACCTCCTGCATCAAAAGCTTTCAAGAAAAATATGAACTTGTTACAAGCCACCAAGCAGCTCAAGAAGAATTTTGAAAATCAAGTAAGGGAAGAGGAGGATAAATTAGGAAGAGAAATGAGAATGATGCAAGAAAATCATGAAAAGAGAGTCAATAATCTGACTGAAGACAATAACACCTTAAAAATAGACTAACTCAAATGGCAAAAGAGGCCCAAAAAGCCAATAAGTAGAAGAATGCCTTAAAAAGCTGAATTTGCCAGACGGAAAAGAACTTTCAAAAGCTCACTGAAGAGCATAATTCTTTAAGAATGTGAGGGTAGCAAATGGAAGCTAATGACTTTATGAGACATCAAGGTACTATAAAACAAGTCCAAACAAATGAAAAAATAGAAGGCAATGTGAAATACCTCACTGGAAAAACCACTGACCTGGAAAATAGATTCAGCAGAGATAATTTAAAAATTATTAGACTACATGAAAGCCATGATGAAAAAAGAACCTAGAAATCATCCTTCAAGAAACTGTCAAGGAAACTTGCCCTAATATTTTAGAACCAGAGTGCAAAATAGAAATGGAAAGACTTTGCCTATAAGCATTTGTGCTCGCTGTCTCTCTCTCTCTCTCTCTCTCCCTCTCTCTCTCTCTCTCTCTCTCTCTCTCTCTGGAAAGGGGTAGGGCAATTGGGGTTAAGTGACTTGTCCAAGGTCACATGGCTAGTAAGTGTTAAGTGTCTGAGGCCAGATTTGAACCCAGGTCCTCCTGACTCCAGGGTCAGTGCTCTAATCACTGCACCACCTAGCTGCCCAGCTATAGTCTATGATCACCTATGACATAAAATATTAAGCTATGTATTGAGTTCATTTGGAGGGTGTCATCAAGCTCTTCATAGATTTTTCTCTACCTTCACATACCAATGCAATCTTAGGTCTAATCCCAAAATAAATCAACCAAAACCAATATCATCCCTACTCTGTAATTGATATTGGTACCTAAATTGTAATGATGTTCATGGTAGCATTATTATTTTTATATTGTTTTTGTTGGTGTTTTTGTGTTTATCCTGATTCTAAGTACTTTGCATACATTCTATTACCAGAAGTTTCTGGTTTCCTTTTGACAACACTAAAAATTAAAAAAAAAACATGTCTGCTCCTTCATTTGTCTCTAAAAATGGATTTCTGAGTCATTCTTTAATTAATTAAACTGTCGCTTCCTTTACTTCAGTCCTCTGGTTTCATTTGCATGAAGAACATCCATAGTGCTACAATTTTGACTTATTGGTCAATGGACAAAGATCTAACATTTAGAGAATCAATAATTAAGATAATGTTTTATAACTGGAAAATTTTGTGAATTACAATGTTCCTCATGCCCTTCTGTTTTCACTACAGAATCACAAGGAAAAAAAAATACCCACAGCACAGGACTGAGGGCCAAATATAAAGTAAACATAAGACCTTAGACAGGCAAAATAAATCTTGAGGCCTGGTCTGTCAACAGAATTGCAAATAATCTACTGGACTAGAAAATACTGATTCATATTGCTTCAAGGTAACAAAATATCAGCATGACTAAGACATGCAAAACTTATGCTAAATAGTTATACTTGTTAAGACTGGAAAAACACAGTAATTAACATTTCTATTGGTAGAATAATAAAAACTGATTCTAGCACTTTTATGCTACAAACTGATAAAAGAACAAAGGCAAAAAAATTGCTTTACTAACATGATGACTCTAGGCTACATGTTACCCATTTGTTAATACTTCAATATCTCTGATTTATTCTGACTTTAGCCTCAGCCTATAGGAACTCCCTTCATCATAAAAGATGCAATTTGTCTGTGAATGAAAAGATGTCTTCTAGGGAGCTGCATAAGGCACTTGCTCACAGGTATATCAGTAGTACATTTCCAGGGTAGGATTTGAATCCAGGTTTTCATGACTTTAAACTCAGCACTAAAATCCAGCATGCTACTCTGACTCTCATGGGAGATGAAATGTCTTATATTTTTTTTTTCATTGTTTCTGAGATGATGATTGTCTCACTATATCAGAGAATAAAATATTGACATTTCCACAAAAGTACTGATGAAAAAGCATTTAACTCTGCAATTTTTTATACACCCAGATTACTTCAGCCCTATCAACCACACCAGGAAATGGCATCCAAAAGGCAGACTAAAAAATGACAAATTGGAAGAGATCAGGAAAACTAAGTTTAGAGTCATTATCCACAGAAATTAAGACCAGGGGTGATAATTGAGGCATTTTAATTCTGAGTGATCGTGTGCTCAGCAGATGTTATACAATTATTTGAAAATGTCAAAACATAGTCAGAATTAGAAGGGCATAAACTGAAGCTTTGAAAGGAGCATGGCTATAGGGAATTAAGAGATGTTCGTTTTAAGGTAAATATGCACAGGGATAAATTATAAACAAGAGCAATTACTCTGAAGGCTATGGATGAACTTTCCATAAAAATTCTCTAGTATAAGAAGGGGGGGGGTATATCTTTTTTTTTATTCTGTAGCAGATAATCATCAAAAGTATTTATTGTTTAGATTATAGCGGTTCTCAACCTGTGGGTCAAGTTCAGTTTGTAGCAATGAAAATACATCCTGCAGATCAGATATTTATGTTACATTATGATCCGTAAGAGGAGCAAAATTACAGTTATGAAGTCATAATTTTATGAATTTTTTATGAATAATTTACAAAAATAATTTTATGGTTGGGGATCACCATAGCATGAGGAACTGTATTAAAGGGTCATGGCATTAGGAAGGTTGAGAACCACTGGTTTAGAAGAACCCATCTAGAAAGAAAAACCTTTCCTTTTTGTCTTCATGAAGGGTCATACAATGAATATGCATTATTCATGTTTTATATACTAGTGGGGAAAAGGGATAATGGTTTATTTAAAATTGGTTGTGATATTAGTGTACCTCTTGTAAAGATAAATATTTCTTTCCCTGACTATATACACACATATTTAACATAAACAAATGCCAAAATAGAGATTTAAGGACACATAATCTAGCAAAAATAATAATTTCTTTTTCTTGTCTGTCCTTAGGAACTCTTACTATTTCTGTGTCTCTTTATATAAGAAAAGGGAAGGTTTCATGGAGGAGGTGGCCCATGAGCCAGGCCTTGTAGGAAGGTTTTAGTAGGTCAAGATGTAGAGAGAATGCATGGAGAAATGGCCCATAAATACATCCAAGTGGGAGAATTCAGGATGAGATCAAAGAAAAGATAGTAATCTGACTACGGATGTAGTACAGAAAACATGAAAATAATACTGAAAAGAGGGGTTGAAACTGGATTGTGGAGGGCCTGCCTGCCTGCTTGAGTTTTTGGTATTTTATTCTTTTTTTTGTATTCATATGCATATATAGCCTTCTATACAGACATATGTGTAAATATACATATATACATATATGTATATATATACACATTTGTATTCCCTTCACCTATCCTCATGCTAAGAAAAGTTTTATAAGTTACTATTATTGTTTTTCCATATTGGCATGTGAATAATACAAATTTGATAAGTTCCTTGTGACTTCTTTCCCATGTTTACCTTCTCACGCTTCTTGTGTTTGATTGTCAAATTTTCTGTTCAGTTCTAGTTTTTTCAGCAAGAATGCTTGAAAGTCCTCCACCTCATTGAATGACCATATTTTCCCCTGGAATAATATGCTCAATTTTGTTGGGTAGTTGATTCTTGGTTTTAATCCCAGCTCCCTTAATCTTAAAAATATCATATTCCAGGCCCTGCAATCCCTCAGTGTAGAAGCTGCCAGATCCTTGGTTATCCTGATAGAGTTTCCATAGTATTCAAATGGTTTTCTCTTGGCTGCCTGTAATATTTTCTCCTTTAACTGGGTATTCTGGAACCTGGCAATAACATTTCTAGGAGTTTTCTTTTAGGGATTTTTTGAAGAGGTGATCGGTGAATTCTTTCAAGTTTTATTTTGCCCTCTGATTCTAAAAGATCAGGACAATTTTCTTTGAGGATTTCTCGATGCTTTCCAAGTTCTTTTTCTGGTCATGGGCTTCAGGTAGACCAATAATTTTGAAATTGTCTCTCCATTTTCCAGGCCAGTGGTTTTGTCAAGGAGATATTTCACATTGCTTTCTATTTTGTCATTTCTTTGTAACTGTTTAATAGTATCTTGGTTTCTCATAAAGTCATTAGCTTCCACTTGCTCCACTCTAATTCTGAAGGAATTATTCTCTTCAGAATGCTTTTGAGATTCTTTTTCCATCTGGGAAATTCGACTTTTTAAGGCATTCTTCTCCTCATTGGCTTTCTGGGTCTCCTTT
>CM053598.1:52977959-53022602 GCA_028646575.1 Pseudocheirus occidentalis | reverse complement strand
AGGTAGGTAGATAGGTAGGCAGGCAGGCAGGCAGGCAGACAGACAGACAGACAGACAGACAGACAGACAGACAGACAGACAGACAGACAGACAGACAGATAGATAGATAGATAGATAGATAGATAGATAGATAGATATCAAAGATTTAGAATACCAAATTTGGAAAGCTATTTTCCAAATCTCATTCAGGCTGTACAGGGAACAATAACACTAAATTTTCAGTTCAAACTTATTAACACTGAGGTGTCTGTGGTAGTAGACTAGGTCGTAGACTCAGGAAATCCTAAATTTAAGCACAAATTCCAAAACATATCAACCATGTTATCCCTTATAATTCCCTTAACCCTTCAACTAAATTCAGACAATTCTCTAAAACTGCAAATCTTAATAAAGTTGCTCATTTGCATTAGTACAGGGAATTTCTTCACTGGGAATTCTCTAAATCAGCACAATCATTAGTCCAGTTTCAAAAAAAAAGTCATCACTACTTTAATGAATTCATCAAATTAAAACAATAATAACAACAAAGAATTATTGCCAAGGCAGCTAAAAAACCGTTCTCTCATTTTCCATTCCTGGGCTTATTCAGACACTAGCCACTCATAAAATTTCTTGCACATTTTCTTAGATCAAGAGTTTTTAAACTGGGGTTCTAAAAACTTTTAGAAATTTTATTAATAGCTATATTTCAATATATTTGTTTTCTTTGTAATCCTTTGCATTTTATTTCATTCGCCTAGAAGCATCATTCTGAGAAGGGCTTCATGCATTGTAACAGACTGCCCAAAGGGTCCATGACACATGAAAAATGTTTAAGAACCCCTGTCTTAGATACATTTCCAAAGAGAATATAAAGAAAGTATAAAGACAAAGAACTGGATATATCACTAGGCTTAGCTATTTATCTAAAAAATACAGACAAAGCTACAACAAAAAATAATACAATCCACCAATATCCCTGCACAACAACCCAATCTATCAAAAATAAATAGTGCATATATCACAGAAGCCAGAATTTGATGTTTTCCCCATTGTGTGAAACCTTAGGGAACAGATCTAATACAGATATTCCTCAAAAGGATGCATGTGGTATCTCTGTCACTACTGTGACAAGGAATGTATATATCGGAGAATAAAAAAATGTGAAAAAAGCCACATCAGGAAAATGTAACTCAGTTATATCCCTCTGTGTTCTAAAAGCTATGTCTAGAAGAGAGAAATCATTTCTCAATGGTTTATGATAAGTCATTGGTAACATGCAGATTAGAAAGTGAAGATGTTGCCTTGGAGTTCTGTACATTAACCAAAGAACATAGTAGTAACTCAATGACAGGGCCTGAAAAGTCAGAGAATATAGGCATACTCTGTAGGCCCAAGCCAATATTGGCACTTTTTTGCAATTTATACACAATGTAGTGAAAAGGGGAGCTCTTATTATCCTCAGCACCTAGATGTTTGGTCTAATTTAAAGATGTCTGGGGATTTGATTGTGGCAGAATGGTACAAAACAAAAATTTCTCTATTTACTATAGCCATCCCTATTAAACAATTTGTGCTCCTGCCTCCCTATGATTTAAGCACCCTGCTCCATTGTACTATGCATCAATCTGTCACCTTTCAAAGTGTGTCTGAAGGGAAAGAAAGAAAGAGTTGTAAAAATGCCTCACATACCACTGGTGAAAATGAGCTCCTAACAAAAAAAATGTGCTACATCCCTTTCTTACTGTGTGAGTGCCTATGATGGCTATTACTGTTTATGGAAAATCAACTATAACAACCAAGAATGTATTCTTCCATGCTGTGGGCATTACCCAGGTATTACTCTTTAAAAAAAAGATTTCATTGAAAATCAGAAAGAACTTTTTCTTATTGACAACACATTCTATTTGGTTTACGTACAGTAGGCATCAAAACATTCTTGAATTCAAAGCAATACTTAACTCCTCCACTCACTCCCTACCACCCTGTCTATCCCAGAATCTGGTGCTGAACAAACCATCAACATCACTCTAGAAGGCTATAGATATTTCTACAGAATCCATAAAATTTAATGAATTAAAAAAAACAGCCTATGAAAAAGGCATAAAAGTGTAGTTACTAAAATCTCTAGAATTTGATCTCATGGGGACTCATTTAGGTATCATATCAATTTAAAAGTATAATTAAGTAAAGTGCATTTTTCAGAAAGAATGGTCAAAACTAAAAAGGAGAGGAAGACAGTTTGTAAGAAGGGAATAATTGACATAGACATAATAGCACCAGTCTTTAATAAACTAAATAACACATGTGGCTCAAGTGGAATACTCCTGAGAGATGACATTAATATGTATCAAATAAGTAGTACATGTTGTCATTTTGTCATTTGAGTGGTATCTGACTCTTCATGACCACCATAGGGTTTTTCATGGCAGAGATTCCAGAGTGCTTTGCTATTTTCTTCTCCAGCTCATTTTATAGATAAGGATACTGAGGCAAATGGGATTGAATGACAAGCCCAGGGTCACACAGCTACTAAGTGTCTGAAGTTGGATTTTAATTCAGGTCTTTTTGACTTCTGGCCCAGCAGTGTATCAGTTGTGTCACCTAGCTGCCATATAGATAATATGAGTACACAAATCAATCTGCCATCGAATCTAAGACCAAGACCCTGATTAAAATGTCTTATACATTCGAGATATTGACTTTTTAAAAAAACATTTCTAGGAAGCAAAGCAAGTCCAGAGCAGATATATAGTTTTAAAAATGATTGATGGACTGGAAATATTAACTATGAGAAATGATTAAAGTGTTAGAAATTTTGATTCTAGAAAGAAATTGACAAAAAAAAGAATTAAGAACTAAGTGCAAAAAAGAATCTAATTGTAGTGGTTGAGAGAAACCATTAGTAGTCAAAAAGAAAATAGGGAAGGGAATATCTCCCTTGAGATTTAAGATGTAGTAGCCTGATGTACATCATGAATTACACATGAAAAGGGCTACTGAGATGGACACAGGGGCTGTGAGCCCAAAACATCACTTGTGGAAATTTCAGTCGTAGAAATACAAAGCAAACTATGTTATCAAATATGTGATAGTTTGTGGCTTGGGTTGATTAAGCCAAGTTGTTTATAGCATCTACGGTATGAATTCAAAGCTAAAAGAATTAAACGATTCATCTTTGGAGAAGCTTGTCTGACTAGCAGGGATCCCAACCATTAATCACAGGCAAAGCATCTTTTCATTGTCATCTCATCTTCATGGAAACACTGTATCCCCTTGTTAAGCACAGATGCCCTTTTTTGGTCAAAGTAGGTCAATTTTTCCTCTTCATCAGACAGAACATCATTTATATTAAATTAGGCAGAGTCATCTGGTATGATTCTAGCTTCTATTGTTGGATAAATAAGAAAATACAAAGCAAAGCCACTAAGCCAGTGGTTCTCAACCTTCCTAATGCCGTGACCCTTTAATACTTGCATGTGGATGTGCATGTGGGCAGACCCACCTGGAGATGGATAAAGGAGCCATGTCTCGGTTCCTAAGACCATGGGAAATATGTATTTTCTGATGGTCTTAGGAGACCCCTGTGACCCCTGTGAAAGGGTCATTCGACCGCCAAAGGGGTTGCGATGCACAGGTTGAGAACTACTACACTAAGATTTTTTTTTTTTACATGACCCACCTCTAACATTCACTCGGCAAATTATAATATGCTAATATTGATTAAACTGAATCAAAGAAGTGGAATTAATTAAATTGGGGGACTGTAAATTTTTAAGTGATAGCCCATTTGTTAGGAAGAAAACACATGGAGAAAGTAGATATTATAATGGATAGAGCACCAATCTGAAGTCAGAAAGACCTGAGTTCAAACCTGGCCTCAGACACTGAACTAGGTGTGTAACCTTGAGCAAGTCATTTAACCCTGATTATCTCCCCCCCCAAAAAAAACCACCAAAAGCATATTAATAAATATCAAGAGGAAAGTCAGCTACTGCCTCAGGGTTCATTTTTTAAACACATTCTGGCACATTGTAGACTCTCATCCCATAAAAAAAAAATGAAACGAAACGAAACTGGGTTGTGTTTTTCCCCCTTAATACATCTTCATTTTGTTCTTTGCTTTATTTAGCTATAACTAATCTCAGCCACAATTCATGTTGCATACAGAGCTTAAATTGCTGACTTAAAAAATATATTTACCAACGAAAGGATGATTTTTTTGTTGCTTGCCAGAAAATTCACACTAGAACACGTCATGTGTTAACATGTCAAAAATCTCTTTGGCATTAATTCAGGCTGTTCAATTACATTTATGCAAAGGAACATGAGAAGAAATGTCAGTTCTCCTGAATGACAATATGGAGCAAACAGCTCACGGTAGGAAACAGACAACTCCAAGGAAAGCTAAGTGCATGTTAAACCTGGCAGTAACTGGATTTTACAGCCAAGCCCTCAGGCTGTAAAAATAATGGTAAAGAGAGGTAGATAGATAAGTGATAGACAGATAGATAGATAGATAGATAGACAGACAGACAGACAGACAGACAGACAGACAGACAGACAGACAGATAGATAGATAGATAGATAGATAGATAGATAGATAGATAGATAGATAGATATCATGTGCTCAGACCTTGCTGTGTTCTAGGCACTATATTGATGGCTGGGAATACAAAGACAAAAATAAAAATTGTCCCTTCCTTAAAGGAACTTATGGGGCGGGGGTACACAATGTGTGCTGAAAATATATGCATGGCTAAGTCAGTAAAGATGTATAAAAATAAATACAAAGTTACTTTTTTTGACGTGGTGAGTAGTACTGAAAAGAGGTTCAGAAAAGGCCTCATTCAATATACTGAAGCCCCATTTTCTTTCATTGACTAGACAATCAGTCAATAAGCATTTATTAAGAGTCAACTCTGTGCCAGGCTCTATGAGAAGTGCTGGACCAGTTTTCAAGGGTTTTTTTTTAACGTAATTCATGCAAATGTTCATCAATGACTTAGAGGCAGTGATGACTGCTACTCCTATTTTCAGATAGTATAAACCTGGGTGGGATAAATAATACCAAAGTCACAGGAATCAGACACAATAAGATGTTGATATTGTAGAGTGTGGGTCAAATTTAATAAAGTAGAATTTAACAAGTAAACACTTACTTATATCGAGGTTCAAAATTAACTCCAAAATGGTTCTGAGAGGCAAAGCTTATGGGACCAGCCAAGTGATTGCCCATGGTTTATTCTCTGGCCTCATTTGACCACATATAGAGTACTGGATCATGTTACAGGGGCCTACATGTAAGAATGGGAATGGAATTAATCTTGAGATAGTTCTAAATACTGTCCAGAAGGCCAGATCCATGAACAGTCTTGAGATTTTGGTACAATGAGGACTAGGTCAATGTCCTGGAGATAAGTCATTCTGGTAAAGAGAAGTCTTGAGTGGGTGGGGAAAAATCATAGTACCTGTATTTGAGTATTGGATGAATTCTCACAGAAATGGTTTTTTTTTCCCTGCTTAGCCTAGACGCCAGTAAATAATCAAAGTTTTCAAGAGAAATTCAAATTAGATAGAAGGAAAACCATCTTAACAATTAGAGCTATCCAAAATCAGAATTACTGCATATCAGGGCAATGTATTTTTCTTAAATTGGAAGTCTTCAAGCAAAAGTTGGATAGTCACATGGGGGGGGGGGTCCATTTTAAAGGAGATTCAAGTTCAGGTATAGGTTAGACTTAAAAAACTTACATGTTCCTTCCAACATTTTGATCCTGTCATATTCAAGACTGCTTATCTTTGCTTTGTTAATTTTATTCAGGATATTATTACTAAGTTCTCCAGCTTAAGCATCATCATGAAAACCAGTTATTTAAGGAAAAAAGCCAGATTGTATGGGTAAATTTTTTGTTTTTGTTTTTTACATCATAGAACAAACTTAATGAACACTCAGTCCAATTCATTTACAATAAAAGTCATGGAACAATTCATCTTCATCTGAGCACAATAGGCTACTTTGGGTATCCACACAGATCACTGATAATGAACCTAAATATTTTGCTGTTCAGATAATTAGGATTTCATAGAGGTCACCAAAAAACCCATGATGTCTTGAAACTTCTGTCTTCTATTTCAGCCCTTGAAGCAATGCCCAGAGACAGGGCATAAACAATGTATTGGCTGAGTGATCTCATTTATAGTGAGGCAGGTCAACCCTTCTTTGAAGAAATGACTACCTATTTTACTGAGAGAAACACCACATTCATTACATTTTATCTTTAGAGTTGACCAGAGAGACATAGTTAACCAGACTTACACCCAGGAAGACAAATTAAAGGTTCTAGAAGTACTATGTCTCCTCCCAAAGACAGGCTGCCAAAATGTACAAAAGATTATAAAAGGTCAATAGCCAGAATTCACATTCTGTTTGTTTCTGAGATGTCTAAAATGAAATTAGGCATGAAGTCTTTCACTCACAGTGACCTTAGGGATGACAACAGTGTGCCCACATGCATGTGTGCTCAAAAGACACACACACACACACACACACACACACACGGTTAGAAAAGCTTAATGAATTTTGTCATATTTAAAATTCCAAACAATGATAGAGCAAATAAGGGGCAGTTCCAATTTCTTAGTCTGGAAGTTTCCTTTATTATTATTCAGTAGTACTAAATGAATCAGTTTTTGGTTGTTGATTTTTTTTTGCTTGTTTGTTTTGTTTTGTTTTTCTCACCCTTACATGAATTATTTTAAGATCTCAGTAAGTGTTCAAATAACTTTTTTTTCCTGAATAAATGCAAGGGCAAATAAAAATTGAGGTTCACTAAGTTAACTTGTCACTCAATTAGATCCTTTTGTTTTTGTTGTTGTTGAGATCTGGTCTAAAGAATGAAGTAAAAAAATTTTCTTTGCCAATACATATGTCTGGACATTTCAGGTCCTTGTCCAGAGGCACATAGTGTATTTAACAGAAACAGGTCTTGAACCCAAGCCGTCTTGGCTCCAAGGCCAGCTCTCTAACTTTACTCTACCTAATTAGGGGATGATAGATTTTTAAAAATTCATTCATCTTGTTCATCATTAATTCTTCTTAGGTTCCAGTGAATGGTGAGCAATAATCCTCATATACTTGTCAAGGGCATGAAGGCTAGCACTTCATTTAATAACCCCTGTCTGTCTGTTTGCAAAGGAGTGAATGCATTCCATACTGTTAGGCAGACAGAAAAAAAAAAGGCTTGAAGGGAGATCAAGAGAGGAGATATGGGATAAGTGAAAACAGAAGTAAAAGTATTCTAATACCTCATCATGTATGATGTCATCCTCCAAAAAGAGACAGAAGACAATGTTAGGCTCTAAGAAAAAGCAGCTCTGAGATCCCAGCACCAGTAAAGTACCTAGCACTTAGAACAGTGCCTAGCATAGAGTAGGCTCTTATTGTTGTTCAGGCCTTTCAGAGGTGACTCACTTTTTGTGATCCATCAAGGTTTTGCTTGACAAATATACTGGAGTGATTTGTCATTTCCTCTTCCAGCTAGACTTACAGAAGAGGAAACTGGAGCAAATAGGGCTAAAGTGACTTCCTCAGGGTCACACAGATAAGTGTCACAAGCCAGATTTGAACTCAGGAAGATGAGTCTTCTTGGCTCCAGGCCCTATCCACTGTGCCATCTATGTGTGCCTAGAAGACTCTTAATAGATGTCTTAAAAGAAGGAAATGAGTATTTATTAAAGGACTACTATATACCAGGCATTGTGCAAAGTAAGAGTCTCCCAATAATCATGAAGCATAGGTACTATTTTATTCTCATTTTACAGTGTTGGAAGTCAAGAAAGACAGAGGTTAAGTGACTTATCCAAAGTCATCCAACCTATACATTTCTGAGGCAACAATTGATCTCAGGTTTTCCTGACCCTATATCCATCTCTGTAGCCACTGTGCTACACATATAGCTGCAGTGTTTTGGGATAAGTCCTTTGTTTAATTGTCAAAATCTGCATGTTTTACACCAACCAGAGAGAGAAGATGGATCAGTCAGTCAATACACATTTATTAAATGCATTCCTTGTGTGAGCAGAATTTAACTAGAGATAGCTATAACAATGTGATTGGGAAGAGAAGCCTGCCTATGCCTGTGTTGTAGAGCTGGGATTGATTCTGACAAAACTCAGAACTTGTCATTTCAAATACATTTTCTAAAGCCAAAGAGGAGAGAATCAAATGGAACTTAGAGGCCTTTATATTGTCTCCTTATGCTTGAAACAAATGAAACACTGCAACTGGGTTAATGCAAGATATATATGCAAAATAAAGATAAAGACATAAAGGGTGGGATATAAATAATTCCTAGGGGAATCTAGAAAGGTCTCTTGGAGAAAGTGATCATTTAGCTGAGACTTGATGGGATATAGAGGGGATACAGGGTGATAGTATGGTAACTAGGTGGCACAGTGGAGAGCATGCTGGACCTGGAGTCAGTAGGATTCATATTCATGGGTTCAAAACTGGCCTCAGCACTTAGTAGCTATGTAACCATAGACAAATCCCTTAGCCCTATTTGGTTCAGTTTCTCATCAGTAAAAGAAGCTGAGAACTAAACGGCAAACCACTCCAGTACCTCTGCAAACAAAACCCCAAACAGACTCACGAAGGAGAGTCAGACATGACTGAAAAATGATTTTATAACAACAAGGGGCAGAACTTTTCAGCAACTGGGGATAGTCCATGCAAGGTTATACAGAAGAGTGTAATGGCAGATAGAGTAAATGGTGAGGTCAGTTTAGCTGCACATTGCAGTATGTGAGGAAGAGAAAAATATAGTTTGTCTCAAAAGAAATATTAGAAAAGTTAGCACTTTTTACAGGAAACCTTTACCTATGCCTTTTACTTCTAGTTCCATCTGCCCCACTGCTAATTTCCTATTTTGACTGTATATAGATTGTATATATCTTTTGCATTTTGTTCCTCTCATTAGATGGTGTTCTCTTAGACAACAAGGGCTATCTTTTCACTTTCTCTGTGGACTTAGTGCTTAGCACAGTGTTCAGAAGATAGTGGGTTTAGGATAAATGTTTATTGGTGTACTGAGCTAAGAAGGGCTTTAAAAGCCTGACCAAAGAGTCTTCATTTCATTTTACAGGTATGTAGAAGCCATCAGATGCAAACTTGGGTGACTTGATCAATGGTATTCCACTCAATAGAAAGAAGACTGTTAGGAAGAGAAGGTTTTAGAGTAAAAAATGGTAACTTGTACTTTGCACATGTTGAAGTTTGGATTCTTATGGAATATTCAGGTGGAGATATCAAGCTGGCAGTTGAAAATATAAGCCTAGTGGATTGGATTCGGGAGTTATATGCATAGAGATGATGGTTGAATCAATGGAATCTGATGAAATTACTTCAAACCATTGTAGAGAGAGAAGAAAATAGGACCCTGAACAGAAGTTGAGCGTATCCGCACACATGGGAGGCACAACATGGATGACAATTCTGCAAATCAGATGAAGAAGACTCAGTTAAATAATTAGGAAGACAAATGGGAGATGGCAACTTCCTGAAGGCACTGAGAGGAGAAGGAATCTAGAAAAGCTAAAGTATACCCTATTTCAAGGATGTCTAAAAATATGGGAAAAAGGCCATTAACAATTAATTTTTTAAAATAGTGGCTTTCAAGTATTGGAGAAGCATAAGTTTTGGCTATATTTACTTAATAGCCAATCAACAAAATTTGTCTGTCCCTTTCCCTTCTTTTGACCTGCTTATATAACCTCAAATAACCAAAAGCTGCTACCAAGTAAACCTTGAAATAGTTTTTAATGTCAGATCAAACAATTTAAATTCCTTTAAACTCTCTTAACAAAATCCTTTTTTTTATTCCTTTAAATGAAAATTCAAGACAAAAATAGATTTTCTCTACTTTGGTGGTAATTACAAAAAAACAGCCATTGTTGACTATTATAATCAAAGTGTACAAAAGATTTTATTCTTCATCATCTAGACAACAAAATTCCATTGATTTAGTCAAGCATTAAATTATATTGTCAAGATTTTCCATATCTCATCAATTGCATCAAAACACAGAATTTACCTTTTATAGTAGCCATGTTCATATCTGTTTAGAGTATTCAGAGAAAGCGACGTGAGCTTGGTTTTAATAATCTTTCACTTCTTGTTCATTGTCAAGAGAATGTGATTTTAGAAAGTCATTTACCCATTCTAGAATGTTATTAATGCAAAACAATTTTACTTTTGATTCTTTATAAAAGAAATCAAGACAGCCAACAGAAATCAGTTGACAAGTATGAGATTTTCTGTTAGTTAAATCTCCCTGAGACATTTATTGATGTTATCAGATACAAAACATTATTTAGATAAATGGCCTTATTGCCTAGTCAGATTTTCAACACAAGAAAAAAAAAGCCTGATCTTGATGGCATTTTAAATTGACTGCTAGACAGTTTAACAAGTCAACAAACTGCTAACTCATTGATTTCTTTTATCATCATCATTACATTCAGAAGTTGGAAATGATATTGAAAGGATTTTTTCATGTAAAATAATCCTCTTCTTCTCCCAGGTTTAGTATTCTGGTGAATTCAACATAATTATATCATCTACAAAGGTTTCCCCTGCTTAGCCCATTTTCTATTTACTATAAATGGAATATCTGCTTAACTATTTAGTTGATGTTCACCTAAGCAGGAGTGGACAATCTGTGGTCTCAAGGCAACATGTGGCCCTCTAGGTGCTCAAGTGTGTTCCTTTGACAGAATATAAACTTCACAGAACAAATCCTCTAAAAAGATTTGTTCTGTAAAACTTGGACTCAATAAAAAGGCTACACTCAAGGACCTAGAAGGCATCATGTGGCCCTGAAACGATAGGATTCCTACCCCTGAGTCATAGAGATTAAAGTTTATGGCAAAAGGTTTTACAAGTGACAGATGAATTCAAGGACACATTTTCTCTGAACTGTCAGACACTTCCTTAAGAACAAATCTCTCTCTCTCTCTCTCTCTCTCTCTCTCTCTCTCTCTCTCTGTCTGTCTCTTTCTCTCAATTTCTCTCTCTTTTTCTCTCAAAAAATTGTACCTACTACAGACTCATTGAGAGAAGAAAGCAGAATTTATTAAATCACAATACGCTTTTTTTTCTTATAAGACAATCTGATATTTCACTTAGATAACTGAAAGCATGTTCAAAAAGAAGTTCAAGGGGGTAAAGGAAGCAAAATTCAATATGTAGTAGGAAGTTGTAGCTTCCAAGGTCAGTAACAATACTTGTTACCTGCTCTTTTTTCAGGTTGGTGGTTTTATCTCCTTGGATCACAGCTTACTTACCTATTATGTGAGGAAATTTACCTAGATGATCAATAGCATCACTTCTAACTCTACCACCTATGAATCTACCTTTTAAACCATTTTCTAGAGTTAATGAAATGCTAAAGAATGGAGTAAAATCAAATAATACTTATCCAAAACTATTAGTTCTCCATCTTAAATGGGTATTCATATGGTAAGAGTCTAGACAAATGGTCCCATTCTTTATAAAGGCACATAGTTTTCAATCTTTAGAATTTTAACAAGGAAATAAAAATAACAATAAAAAAGTTCTAAATAGGTGGCTTTTTATGGACTGTATTTACTTTGCACATGGCCAAAATAAAATAATTTAAATAAGCTTTTTTGATATATTTTCCCGTTTTTAACCCTGAGCACAGAAGTATTAGAGAAGTTTCAATGGACTACAAGATTTTTTGCTCATAAAAGAGAGAGAATAAAGCAATAAGTGACATTATCTAGATGAGATGTAGGCTCTGGGACCCCCCCTTGAGCTCCTTGAATCTTTGAGGCACAGGCTCTGGGAAAGAAAACTTTCCCAGGGAAGACATTTGCCTGAGGTCTCATGCATAAAGTTATGGCTCTGCCCAAGTCTTTAGCCCCCCTTTGTTCCAAAAGTTTCCCCACCCTTAATGTTCCTGTTCCCACCCTTGAACTGGCCTGGCCCACCATTGTCTGTGGTCTCCAGGGAGCCTTCAGAAACTTCCCACCCTTAATCACTCATTACTGGAGTCTGGTCTCATCTTGACTCCTGAAGACCCTCCCTACTGGAGTCTGACCTCATCTGACTCCTCCTAAAGACCCTCCCCAATCTCCTCCTCTGGACCACCCCTAGACTCCTCCCACAACATTTCTGTATATAGAATCCCATCTTCCCTCCTTGGGGTGTGAGAGCACCACAGAATGCCCCAGCAGAGACTTGCTCTGTGAGAGCGCCATGGGATAGCTTGGCACAGACACACTCTGTAAAAGTCTAACCCATATATTTCAATAAACTTTACTTTTTCCTTGGCTGAGAAGATTTGAGTGGAATTCTCCTTCCACAGGACACAGCATGTTGGTATTTTGGGGTCTCAGACAGCCCTAACCCTCTTTGGGCACTCTCTTCAATCTTATCCACTCAAAGTTACAAATTTTTAAAAAGGAACCTGTTCTAAATCGGCTCAAAAGCATGTGAAACACCATATATGTGTATTAATAAGTTGGAAGCGATAGTGCTGAAATGAAAACAAATGGATCACCAAGTACAAGGTAAGAGACATTTTTGTTGGTTGCTGTTCAGTTATACCTGACTCTTCATCAATCCATTTGGGGTTTTCTTGGCAAAAATAATGAAGTGGTTTGCCATTTCCTTTTTTAGCTCATGTTATAGATGAGGAAACTGAAGCAAAACAGGGTTAAGTGACTTGCCTAGGGTCATAAAGCTAGTAATTGTCTGAAGCTGGATTTGAACTGAGGATGAGAAGTCTTCCTAACTATAGGCCCAGTTGTTTATCCAATGTGCCACCCGGCTTCCCCTAAGACAGTCCACCTGTTATTTAAAAGAACATCTTGACTTCTTAATGACAAATTTCTATTCTTTTTTCTTTCCATTTCAGTAAATTGTTCTAGATGTGCTATAAAATTCAAATGTCCTTCTATTTCCTCAAACTTGACGACAACAATTCTTTTTTTTGTAATAAATTTTACTGGGGAAAACAACTTTCAATATGAGGTTGGGGAATCATATATGCAAACTTGCTAGGTATACTTGTTTCCCTCCACTGATAAGGTAAATTCTATTATTGCATGCAGTAATTAATTTTCCTGAAAGGAACAGCTCAATACCATTTACTTCAACCCTCTGCTTTCTTTAAGGTAACAACAAATATACAGCCTCAAAGGTGGTGGTAATAATAATAATAGCAATAGTTAATCTCTACAATGGAGTCAAGTAAGAAGCTGTAGGGCAATCTACGGAGTAAGATATTTCCAAACAAGCTATTCGGTATCTTCTGAGACAAAATGCTTGAAAGAGATCAAAGTGTTCCAGAGTCAATATTCTACACTGACTAAAGTCTTCCAAATTCAAGAGAGAAGCGATGCCCCAGAGAAAGAAAAGAATTTGAGGAGTTCGATGTCTTAGCCATTCTAAAAATGATTTAAGTTTTTGCTAATATTCCACAGCTATTTACCACAAAAAAAATTGAAAAGGAAATTATCAGGTAAAATATTTATAAAAATAAAAAATACTAAACCTCCATTCATCTGGCAATGAACACTTGCTAAGTGACTACTATATGCTAGACACAGTCCTAGGTGCTTTCAATATAAAGCAACAACCATGGAAATAGCCCCTGCATTAAAAGGGTTTCCATTTAAATGGAGAATTTGTAGAAAGCATCTTTATCTCTATCATACATTTCAGCTTCATGAGCATAAAAGATGATCATATGGAACTATAGTCATTGGAAACTCAATTTGTTCATTGACAAAGGAATGAAATATACAGAACTTAAGATGGAAGAGACTTACAGAGGCAGCAGCAACTACAAGAAGTTAGGAATACCTTAGGTTTCCTTCTGAAAAATACCAATTTGATATTTCAACTTCTTTTAGGAAACAAAGGACATCATTTGCTTTGGGCTGAACCAATTCACTCAATCTTAAGAGTTCAGCTCTGAACTTTCTTTTGCAAACTTAAGTGAAACAAAAGACAAATTTAGGTCAAGGAAATATTCTAAACCTTTGCAAGGATGATGTTTTTAGGCACTCCAGCAACTTTATTTTCCTTCAATGAATTTTCCAGTTAAAATTATACATAAAACTTAGGTGTCAGTATTCTTATTTTATGATTCTCAAAGGGTCAATTGATGTGTACTGTTTAATTTGGAGAATAACACAAATTTTCTGCTAAGTGATTTGCTGATCCACTTCAATCATAACTGAATCACAAGTTAGGAAACTGAAAGAGAAGGGCCATTAAAATAAGGTCTTTATTCAATTTCTGTGTTTTGTTTGGAGAAAATATGCAGTAGATTTCTGGGAGCACTAAATGATACTGGATAAAACTTATGAATTACAGGAGTGCCACTCCAATTGTATGGCACTGTGGTGCAGTACAATTAGATGCATATACCAAAGTCCTACTGAAATGATTTTTCATGCCATGTCAGTGACTCTGGGTTCTTAAGAGCTATGCCAGGGAAGCTTTATATAGAAAGCTTTATATAGAAAGACAAAGTTATCTCTAGAACATTGATCTACAGGTGATGCCTGTACACACAAGCATATACATACAATAATAGTACCTCATGAATATGAATATAAAGGATTTTATTATCACCATTGGTAGAGGGAAAAATCCATGCCAGGGAAATGATGGATCTTTTGTATATTAAAATAAATATATGTACCTATGAGGATTAAGGAGCAGTTTTCTCTCCTCTCCTGCCATCATTTTGATTCTTTTTTGTCTTTGTTTTTTTTTGTTGTCTTTGTCTATCTGAGGTTAAGATGCATGATGTTTAATATTTTTTAAATAATATTTTTTTTCTTTTAATGCCATCCCTCCCACCTCATATTGTCTTGAAATTCAGGAAAAAAAGTAAATAAGATGATGGAGTTAAAACTGAAAAGGATTTTAGAATCCATCCGGGTCCATCCCACACATTTTACAGACTGAGAAACTGATTTCTAGGGAGGTAAAGTAACTTGTCTAAGATCATATAAACATTAAGTGTTAGTACGGCTTGTGGCTCTTTATCCCAAAACAGATATAATAATAACTGTGATATTCATTTATCCCTTAAATATTATCTCATTTGATATTTATAAAAACCCTATGAAATATTCAGCATACATGTCATTATTTCCATTTTATAAAAGAGGAAAATCAAGTTTAGAGAGGAAAGGAGACTTTGAGGTAACCACATACAGTGTCCGAAAAAGGTTTTCAGCCTTTTCTTTGCTATGACCTCTATTATATTTAGTGTCACAGATTATGTCTTATTTTAGAGTTTACCTTAAAGCACTGTCTCACAGTTGTTTGTTTGTTTTTAATGCAGCAATAAAATGTGCAATATATGTTAACAACATACTATGAAATAATCTCTTTTAAAACAATTCTAGGCTATTTTATAGAGTAGAAATATAGAAATACTATTATTTTCAAGGGCAGTTCATTGGTACTCCATTATTTTTAAACAATATTGGGTCATATCCCTTTCTTGAAAAAATATTAAAAGTTAGAAATAAAGCTTTTTAGAAATTATTAATTTGAAAGGAATGCAACATAGAGTGTGTGTGTATGTGTGAAATATGTCTCCTCTAACCATCTTTCCTCTACTAACAAGGTAGCCTCATAATTCTGTGCAAAAGAAGTAGACAATTGACATATAAATGCACATTACAGTCTTGAAATAAGCATGAGCAGAATATTAGTACAGAATTGAATTTATAAAAACCTCAGTATAAAATGTGTGTATTTAAAATTAAAGATTGGGGCAGCTAGGTGGTGCAGTGAGTAGATCACTGGCCCTGGAGTCAGGAGGACCTGAGTTCAAATTCAACATCAGACACTTGACCCATTTAGTAGTGTGTCACTTCACCCCAATTGCCCTCCAAAAAGCAAAAATTAAAAAAATATTAAATTAAAGATTAAGATATTGTTGAAAAGTCAACGAAGGGATACCTATTTGGAATAGTTAAGAATAATCAGCATGTTTATAAATACATATGTACACACATATATGCAGATATGTATGTATTTTTAAAAAGAATATATAGGTGCACATATGTATGTGTGTGTGCATATACATACACATACATGCATACATATATACGTATATATATGTATATATATACGTATATATGTATATATTCTTTAAAAGAAAGGGGGAGATGAAAGAAATGGTACCAGAAGCAGAATACAGTCTATTAAAATTGAAAAGGATTTTTGAAGTACATAAAGCAAGAACATTAGTGAGCTGTATCCACTTAAGAATTTTTGCTTCAGGATGCAATTGTGATAAAATCAAAGCCAATGACTAATAAATAGTTAGAAAAGAATTATATTATTCTGCCCAGGCAATTGAACTTACTCGTGAACTTGAACTGCTCTCATCTCTGAAAGTGACTGAAGACCCTCTATAGAAAAATGAAGTTAGTCTAATGAGAAAAGAAGTAATTCATCAAAACACTATGTTAATTTCTTTTTGAGTTCATAGGAGGCAAAAGACTTTAAAGGGCACAAAATTGCTCTTGGGAAGGGGAATAAATAGTGAAAAAGATCACAGTAACACTAGAAAGAGTTTTAGGAAAATAACAGTATTTTGGAGACGAATGCAGAGAGAAATGGTTATAGAAAACTTCTGGGGACATTTGAAATAATAAAAATAAATATGAAGGAGTTATTTTAAGCAGATCCAAAGGGTGCAAACATTCTCAGTGTAGTGAGATGGACTGGTTCCAATACCTGGTTCTGTTACTTGCTGTGTGACGCTAGACAAGTCACTTCAGTTTTCTGGCTCAGTGATTCCTTATCTGTGAAATGATGGGACTAGAATAGCAGATTCTCAAGGTTCCTTCCAGCACTTAGATATGCATAATAGTTTCAAGAGTGATTTCAACACCCTCTAATAAGCTTAGAATGTTTTTAACCATTTTTTTGTTTGCCTCATCACAGAAAGGTAGACTCATTTTTTTTTACTTGTTAAATACTTTAAAAAAGGGGGGGAGGAAGTATTCTTGTATTCTCAGCTACTTCAAACAAGCTTCCTCAAATGGATATGGAGTGTATTGAGATTATGTATTTATGTTTTACATACTGCACAAATCAAGTTTCATTACACTCTCTCACTGAGAAAGAATGAATAACGTGCTACAATTGAGAAAAATTAAAGATGACCTCATCTAGTACAGAACTAATTATGTGAATCCAGCTTGGCCCTGATAATGACTGACGTTGCAGATATCACTTTTTTTCTGAATTCACAAGCACCAATAATGATCTGTCCACCTGTGAATTTTCTCAGCTATGAAAAATGGCTGTTATGAGGATGTAGTAGCATTGGAAGAGCACAAAAAAAAGATGATAAAGGAGAATTCAGGTTTGAATAGATGTGCCTAATAACTTTTTTGTAGGGAGCACATGATTTAAGAGAAATTGCTCTTCTCTTTCTGGGCAACCCATTTAATCAATGTCAGCATTTGAACTCAGATCTGGGCTTTATAACTGTATTACTTTTTTTTCTATTTTTTAAAACAATGGAAATTTAGAAAAAGGTAATACATTAATACATTTCCATAAGATTTTACCCATTAATAATAATAATAAGAATGATAAAAATAATAAGAATAAATAATGAATACTATTTTTTGTATTCTTTTATCTACCTTCACAGATACAGTGGGTCACATTGTAGATTCCATAGAAATTTAGTGCTTTCTCCAGTCAGCCTATAATTCATGCAACTTTTAAATCCTCACAATAGAGTGATTAGGTTCATTGAGGTCAGGGGTTATGGCATACATTTCATATTTTTGTTCCTTGTTGGGTATTTGTAACACCATGCACTAGCACATTCCCAAAAGAATACTACTGTGAACAGCTTTTAAAGTTCAGATTACACAGTATAGGGAACACTCCATTTATTCCATTACAAATCAAGGCATACATTCACAACAAATTATAATATAATATTCACAACAAATCAAGGTACAGTGCAATATTTACAACATTACATCTTATCACAGAAAAATCACAATGTAGTGTTCATAACAGCTTAACATTAGAATGGCCACAATATTTAGAATAAGGAAGAAAAGAATAATCATCTGGTTTTCCTAACAGGGAAACCCTTCTCACTTAACCATTCAATCAATTCACAATACAATAATCAATCTTCCACTCATAGTGCAATCATACATTAACTTAATGAGTCACTTATCTAGGAATCCGTCACTAAGTTTCATTAATCACAAGATACAATCATTGGAAAATTCCACAAATCCTCCACCCCTCAGTGTCTAGTAAACTCATTCAATATCCAAGGAGAGCCCTTTTCTTCATCTTGACTCTGGGTGGTCTCTCAGATTCCCTGGATTCCCTCCCATGGTCCCAGCTCCTACCTGAATTCACCAAATAGTCACCTGGATTCAGGGGCAGATAACTCCCAGGTCCTCATCCAGTCCTCTGGGCAGTCTCTGGCACACACCAAAGTTCACAGGGTCCAGCAGATCTCAAAACCTTCACCACTTCTGTTGCTGGGAACTCAAAGATCAGCCAAGCCATGAACCAACAAAGGCTTATCCCGGTCATGATTCTTCAGTCCTCCAGCAGTTCAGTTGGCCCTAGGACCCATTAGAAATCTCAACCTTCTAGGAAGCCTTCCAGGCAAGCCCTCTCAGTCTTCCAGGAAACCTTCACTAGATTCTGATCTCAAGAAAACGACTCAGTTCTCAGTCAGCTTCCAGATACTAGGAGAGAAACTCTGTCTCTCTGTCTCTGTCTGTCTCTATCTCTCTCTGTCTCTCTGTCTCTGTCTCTTTCTGTCTCTCTGTCTCTCTCTCTCTCTCTCAAACTCCGACTCAGTTACTCAGTTCTTCAGTCCAGCAGTTCAGCTCCCAGATGTTGGTACACTCTTGCTTCCTCCAATAGGAGTTACCAGGAGGAAGATTCCCAATTTTGTCTCTCTGTCTCTAGAACTCTTCTTATATACACACTGGCCTCCTGTCTCAGCAAACCCCCTCCAGTCATGTCAGGACAGGAGAAGAGCTCACACCTTCCGTACATAACCATAAGTTACTAAGTGCCACATAGCTGCTAAATTGATTGCTGTTATAGTATTATTATATAGTGGTGATTTTCTGCCAAGTCATAATGAGAAGAAAGCAGGCATAAAGACCAGAATGTTATAGGTATGCATTTAAGGGATGAAGCATTTAGAATCTCATAATTTTTGGGGAAATGAAAGATCCAGTATTCTTTTTGAACACAGTTGTTCCAATTATACTGAAATTAATGCTTTGATATGATGGGAGTAGACCTGAGAAAGAAAAATATTAGCTAAAAGTTGTAATATTGTTAGAAGATCAAAAGAACTTAGAGCTGAGGAAAAGGAAAACAGAAAAGAGGAGGAAGATGGTGATCCTAATAGTTTCTCTGATGCTTACCTTTTCTGGAAACTTCCAGCACACAGACAAGAAACCTCAGAATCCCCCTTCATAGAATCCATATTCTAGTCACATCCTTCTGGCAACGTTCTAGTAACTAGAACATGACATTCTATCACCCACCACTGTACCTTTCCATAGGTTATATACCCTTAATGACTGGAATGCTTTTCCTTTAAAGTATCAACTTATCAAACTAAAGCCTTTTGGAATCTCCTTCCCAAGTTGTTAGTGTTCTCTCCAAATTAATTTGTATATATTTTGTATTTAATTTTTATATACACATTTCTTTTCCCCAGCACAATATAAATCTTTGGGACAAGGACTGTTTTTTTGTTTGTTTGTTTGTTTGTGTTTTTATCTTTGCATCTCCAGAACTAGTGCAAGGCCTGCGATTAGTATTTAATACATTCTTGTACAAATGAATTTCATAGACATGTATTGAAAGACAGATTATTAGAAGTGTGACCTTCCAGGGCTACTCTATGTGACAATATTGGTGGGGAACAAAAGATGTTTGGAGATGGAACGCTTCATTAGCCTTACCAACCTCACACTGTTATGAACATTTTGCTAATGCATTGGTCTGCATTAATGTAGCTTCCAAGAAGCAGAAAGAGAGCTTTCTTTTTTTATCTCATTTTATGTTATTTTATTTTCTAAACTTTTGCTTATTTTTAGTTTACATCATTCATTTCCATGAGATTTTGATTTACAAATTTTCTCCCCATCTTTCCGCTACCTACTACCCCAAAACAGTGATCCCACTATATACCCCCTCCCCCAATATGCTCTCTCCTATATACTTCCCCATCACCCCTCTAACTGTCTGGTAGGGCAAGATGGATCCCCCTACCCCAGTACTAGTATATTTCCCTCCATCCTATTCACCCCCTATTTGTTCTATTCTCCATTTTGTCTCTGTCCCTTTACAAAAGTGTGTGTTTCTAACAACCCTCCCCCCAAACTGCCCTCCCTTCCATCATCCACTCTCTAATCCTCTTCCCCCCTATTCTCCTGTAGGCCAAGATACCCAATTTAGAGTGTATGTTATTCCTTCCCTAAGCCAACTTCAATGAGAGAAAGGTTGACCCATTCCCTTTTGTGTTCCTGTTCTTCCCCTCCATTGTAACAATTATCCCTTGCCTCTTATCTATGAGAGGATTAACCCCATTCTGTCTTTCCTTGTCTCCTCTCATACTATTCCTCTCCCACCTCTCAATTTCGCCTTTTAAAATATCCCATCCTATTCAATAGATCCTGCTCCCTCTGTGTATGTACACATATGTACACACACTCACATTAGTATTCATATGCAATATACCCTCCTATATAGGCATATATACATATTTATGTGTATATATATACATATATGTGTATACATGTTGTATACACACACACACACATTTATATTCCCTTCAACTATCCTAATACTGAGAAAAATTTCTTAAGTTACAATTATCATTTTTCCATGTTGACATGTAAATAACTCAACTTTGATAAGTTCCTTCTGAATTCTTTTCCATGTTTACCTTCTCATAATTCTCATATTTGAATATCAAATTTTCTATTCAGTTCTGGATTTTTCATCAAAAATGCTTGGAAGTCCTCCATCTCATTGAATGACCATATTTTCCTTGGAAACATTATACTCAGTTTTGCCTGGTAGGTGATACTTGGGTTTTAATCCAAGCTCCCTGGATCTCCAGAATATCATATTCCAGGCCCTTTGATCCCTTAATGTCTGCTGCTAGATCCTTGGTTTTCCTGATTGTGTTTCCACAGTATTCAAATTGTTTCTTCTTGAAAGCTTGTAATAGTTTCTCCTTGATCTGGGAACTCTGGAACCTGGCTAGAATATTCCTAGAAGTTTTCTTTTGGGGATCTTTTTCAAGAGGTGATTAGTGAATTCTTTCAAGTTCTATTTTGCCCTCTAGTTCTAAAATGTCAGGGAAATTTTCCTTGAGAATTTCTTGAAGGATGATTTCTCGGTTCTCTTTTTGATCATGGCTTTCAGATAGTACAATAATTTTTAAATTGCCTTTCCTGGATCAATTTTCCAGGTCAGTGGTTTTTTTTTAAGGAGATATTTCACATTGCCTTCTATTTTTTCATTTGTTTGGATCTGTCTGATAGCATCTTGATTTCTCATGAAGTCATTTGCTTACATTTGCTCCACTCTAATTCTGAAGGAATTATTCTCTTCAGCAAGCTTTTGAGATTCTTTTTCCATCTGGAAAATTCAACTTTTCAAGGCATTCTTCTCCTTGGCTTTTTGATCCTCTTTTGCCATTTGAGATAATCTATTTTTTAAGGTGTTATTTTCTTCAGTCAGGTTGTTGACTCTCTTTTCATGATTTTCTTGCATGATTCTCATTTATCTTCCCAATTTTTCCTCCACTTCCCTTATTTGGTTTCCAAAATACTTCTTAAGGTGATCTATGGCTTGTACACAGTCTTCGTGTTTCTTGGAAGCTTTGGGTGTGGGAATTCTGACTGTGTGGTCTTCCTCCTGTTCCATGCTTTGATCCTTTTTGTCCCCAAAAAAGGAATCTAAAGTTGCATTGCTGGGCTTGCTTTTCTTCCTTTGCCTACTCATGTTGCCAGTCAATTACTTGACTTTTAGGTTTGGTAAAACTCTGATTTCAGAGTTTCAAACCCCAAATTGTTGGGGTTTTTGCAGCTAGCAGAGCTATTAGGAGACCATTATTTCTGCAGCCCCTACCAGCTTTGGCTCAGTGAAAATGCATCTTAGGACCACTGCCCAAGACCATGATCCTGATCCAGGCAGCTCAAAGCAAGAGCGCCTAACCTCTGAATGATCACTTAGTCTTCCTGCAATCTGCAGGCTGGGAGTTTCTGAAGCAGCCACATGTAGGTTGCTGCAGTGCCCCCACTTCAGCTGCTTCTAGCCCTGGGGCAATCAGCCAGACCCTGTCCACCAAATTTATCCAAGTTCTACTGACATTTCACTTATTCCTTGTTTCTTATGGGTTGGCAATTCTGGAAAATGCCGCAGCTGCTGGTGATTGGCTCTCCAGCCACAGCTTGTTCTGGCGGCCTTAGGGCTCCAGCCATAGGTTCATGTGGTACTGGTCTGGGTTCCCATCACTCTGCGATGAACCCCTTCCAATCTGCCTGCCTTGCTGCTTTGTTACTCTGTCATTTTGTGAGTTCTGAAGCTTTAAAATTTGTTTAGAGTCATATTTTATGGATATTTTAGGTGGTTATGGGGAGAGCTGTGACATTTTGCTGCTTCTATGCCAGCATCTTGACTTCACCCCCCCAGAAAAAGAGCGTTCAAAAAAATGGAACAGACTGCCACTGGGAGACAGGAAATCAGTGATCACTGGGTAAGGTTAAAGAAATGGCGGATAACTATTTCCTAGGATGTTGATAAGATTTCTCACATGGATATAATAGTTGTTCCCAGTGATGCTCTAAGCCTATGATTCTAAGATTTACAAAGTAAATCTTTGGATCAAGGATCAGGGTCAAATTATCAGTATACATGTAAGCCATTGATATTGTAGATAATGAGGTAGGTGTGTTCATGGGTGGGGTTTGTACCTGTTTTAATATTTGTAGTAAATCTATCATGAGTTAAACTAAAATTATAAAAGAAAAAAAAAACAGTTTCCAGGAGGCTTCTTCTCTGAAGGCCAAGTGATACAGAGATGAGAACAATTTGCTAATAAAACTGATCCACACAAAGAGCTTCCCCATATTCAAACAAAATAGCAAGCAGCAACAACGACAAAAATAACCCAGTGTTTTCTCCCATCCCTGTTTTGTCTGAATTAATCAGAATCACTTCAGGTCTCCACAACACTTGTCCTATATTAATCCTAGCCAAAAGTCAAAGTGTCATAGAATGATACATCTTAGTGGTACCTCACAAGATCTTATGGTTCAGATATCAGCTTTTATCATATTATTTCCCCATGACGACCTTTTAATATGAAATATTTAATTTTTCATTCATCCTTTTACATTATTTCTTTTATTCCTATTTTCCCAGACCTCAACACTAATAAATTCAATTTATTCAAGTAACATGAGAGAAGTTAATATCATTCAACAAAATATGCAAGAAACTTAAAGCTAATCTTTGTTTTCCAGAAGCTTTGCTACAAAAGCTCCAAATGTGTTGGGCTTTATTATTATTATTATTTACAAAAACTTATTTGCCTAGGGAATCCCAAACAGGGTCATGAAGAGTCAGACATGACTGAAACAAGTGAACAACAATAAATGTGAGAGAGAAAAGAAATATTCTTGCTCAGTCTATGAATTAGTGTTCCCATTTTGTCATATATAAACAACATATAATACAAGCACATTATTTTTACATGACATATCTCTTTCAAACTTTCATGGAAGAATAAAGGAATGCAGTCTGAAAAATCTAATTACCAAATGTATACATTTTAAATACCAATTATGCAATACCTAAAAAAATTAAAGAGGGTACTTTAAAATAATGAGTATACAAATATCTATCATCACTATCTTTTCCCTGTACGGATTCCATCTTCTGCCCTTGACCAATATGATATGGATTGTAAATATATTACGATGAGACCACTTTAAATTCTGGTTTTTTTAATAGTACAATATTTACAGCACTCCTTGAGGTTAAAAAATATCAAATAATTTGCCATGTAAAATAAACTTACCTTATAAAATTTATTTTATGCATATGTGTAAATAATCTGATGCAATTCACAAGTCCAACATTCCGCATATTCTAGGCACTTAAATAAATATTGTTGGATTGATGGAAATCTATGTAGCCAATGACAAAAATGTGAGATGTGGAACCTGAGAATTTTGGTGGAGGGAGCAGGGTTTAACAAGTAAAATGATTCTAAAAATTTGTTTGAATCTGACAAAATCCAATTTCTTGGTAATGTAAAGTAATAAATGTCAATGACTTATAATTATGAAATTCATACAAGTATGAATTAAAAACACAGAGCATCTATGCTTTCTTTTGTGGTAGAATAGAGATAAAGAAGAGATGATCATTATAAGCCTGTATGAAATCACTAAGATACCACCCCTGACCAACTTCCATTAATTTCTGATAAGACTGTTAAGATTTCCTAAGCAAGAACATTTCATAGTGTTTATATTGATTTAGAAAGACCTTATATTTGTCACATATCTTTGTTTTATCATGTACCAACCATTCTCCATTATTTATATGAAGAGATTAATGGTTGAAATAACATGGTGAAAAGACAGCGCTGAGCATGATCAAGTCAGCCTGGAGGATCCGTAGCAAGCAAGAGGATGCTGTTTTTCACTTGATCATGATAGATATCAATGACTTAGATTCAATCATCCTTATCAAAGCTACTGATGATAGAAAACCCTTTATACAATATCTTAGACATAGAATAAGCATTTATAAATTGTCTAGGTATAATGAAGATTTAAACCCAAATTTTAAAATTTAATCTTGGAAATTACAAGATGCCTTGTTTAGGTTTACACTTAAATTTCAATATAAGGTAACTTTCTTGACAGGTGTATGTGATTTGAATATTTTTAATTGACCACTAGTTAAAGAGAACAAAGAGAATAAAGAAGAGGAGGGGGAGATAGAAGTGGAGGGGAAGGGACAATCACTTGAGTGCTATGTTTACTATATCAGTAAAATAAATTAGTCCTAATTACAGTAGAAAATGCAAGGCTTAGAGGAAATGGAGTAATTATCTTCTACAATTTCAAGGATTGTCATGTGAAAAAGTGCTAAGCATTTTGCCTTTCTCCAAAGAGTAAAACTAGGACCAATGGCTAAAAGTTATATGGACAGAGAACTTGGCACAAGGAAATTTATAACAAAAAATATCATCCAAAGACTGGATGGGTTATCTGGGAAGTTAATGAGGTTCCTCTTGTTGAAAATGTTCATTTATTAATTTAAGCATTTGTTACACAAATATTACTTAAAGTGTCCATTATGTGGAGGAAAAAAACCCAATAAACAAAACAGTACTAGACCCTGGAGAAGATATGTACATATATATATAAATATATAAATATACATATATTGATATATATACATATAAATGTATGTATATATGTATATATATCTTAGATAAACATGATCTCTGCTTTCATACTTATAGAGTAATAATACTATAAGACACAAATCAAGCAATTGTTAATGTTAAGCATTTCACAATAAATTAATTAATTCACATTACTAACATATCACATAAGGATCAAATGTCATTACTGAATTTCTAATCCATTAGGAAGTAATTAAGGCCAAGACTCAATTTAATGCAACAATCAGTTTAACATACATTTTTTTTTCAAATAGTAAATGAAAGCTACTGTACTAATCATTAGGGATATAAAGATTCTTTTTTTTAATCTGCTCTCAAAAATATTATTTAACTGTTGTTATTCATTATACATTATTTCACATGCTCTTGCTTTTATTAATAAATTATCCTATTTTTTCCTCTTGATTTTCTTTTTACATTTTTAATCTTTAAAATACAAATATATAAAATATATAAAATATATTAAGTATATTTTACATTTAAATATATAAATATATGTTTAAATATAAAATATATTTTATATATTATTTATATTTATGTATTTAAATATTTGAAGTGTACATTTAAAATATATTTTATATATTTAAATATAAAATATGCTTTATATACACATAAAATATAAATTATATATTTTTAAAATATATAAAAATATAAATATTATAAGGGATAGAGTGGTAAGGGGAGAGAGGAAGTAATAGAGGAAATTTTGGGATGTCAAGAAGAGAAAAAAATAAAAATAAATAAATAAATTTAAAAAATAAAAAGGGACATTAGTAAAAACATTTAAAATAATTTTCATCATATGTCTACTTACATATACAAAGAATTCTAGGAAAGGAAGGTTATCTATGAAATGATACATCCCTATTACAAAAACTGTTTTTCAGCGTATATTATATTAACATAGTACTAACCCTGTGCTGCTTTTCTTTTTTTCCCTGGTACACTTCCTTCTAAAGAACTTAGATTTTAACTGTACCATTTGGAACCAAGATCTTCAATCTTCAATACCTAATCTCATTTTATCTAGAGCAATACATTAACTTCTGAAATCAATATATTACCAATGAAGAGTCATTCAAAGATGAAAGAGACATGTCCTACCCTAAAAATATAATGATCTAATAGGTGGCAGAATAAAGGCCTAAGAAATCTTCACAAAAGGTAATCAAGGGAAGAACACCAGGTATCATGTCAGGAGATACGAGTTCACGACAGTCCTCTTATTCAGTCATTTGATCTCCCTCAGTTCCAGCTTTCATATGACTAATGTTACTAGTACAGAGTCAGCGAGGTGGAGCAATAGACAGTGTGATAGACCTGAAGTAAATAAGACCCAATCTGAGTTGAAATCTGGCCTCAGACTCTTATCAGGTATGTGACCCTGGGTAAGTCATTTCACCCTGTTTGCCTCAGTTTGCTCATCTATAAAATGAGCTGGAGTTGGAAATGACAAACCAGTACAGTATCTTTGCCAAGAAAACCACAAATGGGATCACAAAAGAGTTGAGTGCAACTGAAATGACAGAAGAACAACAACAACTCTGGGACAACCTACCTCATATGGTTATCAGGAATGAAACTCTTCATGAAATTTAAAATGCTATTTAAATGTAAAAAATATTGTTTATTATTATTCATGTAAAAAAATTCAGATGATACTGGTGCTGATAGGTTACCTTTGTATCCTGCTTTAAATGTACATATTGTTTTAAATACATTATCTCACAACACACAACAACTTTGTGAGATAGATACATCTACATCTTGATTATCGTGAATAACAAATCCCCTGAAGTGGTCACATGTATTCAAATTCCCAATTGTTCACATTTACAGTTAGGTAAAATCTGAACATTGGTTGAAGTCAAATGGAAGCATACAGTGTGAATCTGGATTATATGACCTTTAATAGGATTCATCTTTCACAATAATTGGAAGGACCTCCCTGTACTACATATAGTGTTATCTCCATTTTACAGATGTGAGGAAATCGAAGAGAGAGATGAAATGGTTTGCAGATTCTCATCCGTCTAATCAGTGATGGAGCAGTTAGGATAAGGATAACTAAGAACTGCTCTCCCTATATTCATTTACATTCCTCCTAACTCGTTGCTTATCAACATCATTGGGAGATATCTGAAGCATATATAAGTCACAGTGAAGTCAAGTCCTCTCCCTGAAGAATCCTTTTCAATACTTCCAATATCCACGATTTCATCAGTCATGGTACTCCCTCCACATGTGCTAAACATAATTCCTTGGCATGATGGTGAGATGGTCTTTGTCAGTTACTGTGGTCAAAACAATTCCTTATCTAATGATCCTATGCTCTGGGATGAGATCCATTGAATCTAGCTCAGTGGTTCTCAACCTTCCTAACGCCGCGACCCTTTAATAGTCCTATGGGGTGTATCTACATGTGGGTAGACCCACCTAGAGACAAATAGAAGAGCAGTGTCTCGGTTCCTAAGACCATCGGAATTATGTGTTTACCTATGGTCTTAGGCCACCCCTGTGAAAGGATTCTACCCTCAAAGAGGTTGGGACCCACAGGTTGAGAACTGCTGATCTAGATGGATAGTTCTTTCGACTATATAGACCCATGCTTAAAGGAAGGGCCTGCTGGCTCTTATGCTCTCCTGGTATTGACCATGAGAACTAAGGGCCATCTCTGTGTCATGAAGAAGTATACACAGAAGACTTTAGCAGAGACTCCCTGAAGGAATAAGAAGACATGACTGTATTTCTTTCTCTATGCCAGAAGCACACAGTGCTGTAAAACTTAATCCCAAAGGCAAAGTATAAATTGTCAGCAAGAATCATGAAAATAAAGAAGACAGTGCTCAGGGCCTGCTAATATAAAAGCTAACCTGACTTTATTTTGTGTTTGAGCCAATGAGATTTGCCTCATTAACCCAGGTGGCCTAGCAGTACATTTTAATGACCATCCCTTGAAATCACCAATTTACAACTTAAACAAAAGAGCCTTTGAAAATATCTAACCTCTGCAATAATCAATTTAAACATTAAAAGAAATCAGAGTATTCTCAGTCGGGTAACCAGAAGTAATGCCAGCTCTACTGTTTTTCACTTATCTGTACTCATGTCTCAGACATCAATGGCCATTGCCTTGATAGCAAAGGAAAGAATTATTTTTCATTAAAACTCAATATTGATAGCCAAGAAGAGGAGTTTTGGTGCTTTAACTTATATATTTGGTATTACAGTCATGCTTTGCCATTCACTGTTATTAAATTCCAGTAACAATTATAAGGAAATAACCTGAGCTGAGGCAGGGTAGTATAGGCCTAGGCTCATGGCCATGCTAACGCATTAGAGTAAAGACTGATGAGACTATCAGGCTATTGTCTGAAGAGAAAGTTGTACTGGATGGAGAAGATGCATGACGTAAAGTACATTTTCATGGAACCCTTTGCAGCATAATTCCCTGATTTGTTATTCCCTGAGTCATCCTTGACTTGTCACTCTCTTTCCCTCACATCCAATCAGTTGCCAAAACTTGTCAATTACACCTTCCAATGTCTTTCATATATATTCCTATTCTGATACTGCCACCACCCTATTGCAGGTCCTTCTTACCTCACTGCAAAATCCTACTAGTGAGTCTCTCAGTTACAAATCACTCCCCACTCCAGACCTTTTCCCCTCAGCTCAATACACATGACTTTCCTAAAGTGCAGGTCTGTATATGTCACTTCCATAGTCAATGAATTCCAGTGGTTTCTGATCACCTTCAAGTAAAAAAAAAATCATCTTATGTTTGACTTTTAAAGCCTTTCATAATCTTACCTCTTCCTACCTTTCCAGTTTTCCTATATAGGCTTTGGTGACTTCATGCATTCTATGATCACATGGCACTGGACTTGAAGTAAAAAAAGCACCTTAATAATTAGCATTTTCCAAAACTTGGGCATTATCTTCCTCTGGAGGCTTTAAAACAAAGATTAGTAACCACTTATCAAGCATCTTAAAGAATTTGTGTTGAAGAGTGAGATGAAATTGAAGGATTTTGCTGCTGCTTCCAAATTCTGAGTACTGTGACTCTGTGAACAATCTGGCATGGAAGTCCAAGTGTTCAAAATCATCACCCCTACTTCCCCTTCATTGCAATTGTACTCTGAAGGACCAAACAGTATGTCTACCCTACTTTCATATGAAAGCTCCACAAATACCTAGAACCTCTATGATTCTTTCTACCCCCAATCTTTTCCTGATTAAATAAATCTACTTTGGGACAGCTAGGTGGGGCAGTGAATAGAGCACTGGCCCTGGAGTCAGAATGACCTGAGTTCAAATCCAGTCTCAGACACTTAACACTTATTAGCCCGGTGACCTTGGGCAAGTCTCATAGCCCCAACTGCCCTGCCTTCTCCCCTCCCAAAACAAAAATAAACAAACAAAAACAACAAGTCTATTTCCTGGCACTGATCCTTATATGGAATGGTCCCAAGATCATTCTCCAACCTGGCAGTTGTATATCCTTTGTATATACTCCAATTGATCAATACCCTTCTTAATTGTTGCAAATAGAAATGGACACCTTAATCCAGATGCAGTTTGCCTAGGGAGAAAGGGAAGAGCACTTATGATAAGCTCTAACTCTACCTCTTGCCTCCAGCATCAAATACAAAATGCTTTGTTGGCATTCAAAGTCTTTCATTATCTAGCTGCCTCCTAACTTTCCCATCACTTTACACTTTAATCTGACAAATGCTCTTCAGTCTAGTGACATAGGCCTCCTGGAATTTCCCAGAAAAATAATATTCCATCTCTCAGATTTAGGCATTTTCTCTGGCTGCCCCCTCTCCCCCATTCACCCATACCTGGAACACTCCAGCTCCTTTGCTCCATCTACTGACCTCCCTGCCTTCTTTTAAGTCTCAACTAAAATCCTTAATTATACTGGGAAACTTCCCCCCACTCTCTTAATTCTAGGGTCTCCCTCTGTTAATTGCCTCCTTCTTATCCTGTATATAACTTGCTTTGCATATATATATATAATTAAACTGTACACTCCTTGAGGGCAGGAACTCTCCCTTTACACCTTTTTGTATTATTACCAGAATTTAGTTCAGTTCCTAATACATAGTAGATGGTTAATACATGTTTGTATATTGTTTGTTTGATTGATATAGAGCCTACAATACACTAAGCACCCTGCTAAGTGTTTTGTTTTTGTTGTGTTGTGTTTGGTTTTACAGATACCATTTCATGTTACTAGAGGATGAGTTCAGAAGAGCAAGTCTTCTCTTTATGACTTAAAGTTATGCTCCTTTAATGAAACCAAAGCTCATTGGTCAACCTCTAACAAAAATCAACCCCTGTATCATATTTTATTTTTTTAATCTTCCTCTTAGTTATATGTTAACATTTTGCAGAAAGGTTCTCCTGAAATGTTTCAATGCATACCTTTAAACCAAAGGTAAAAGCCTTGACACAAGGTATTCAGACTTTAAGTATATAACATAAATAACCTTTGGAAAGAAAGATGTGTTTGAAAATCATACTTAAATAAGGAAGATAGGGGAAAAAAACAGATGGAAAAGACAAAAACCTCTGATGCAGGCATAAAGCCAAAATTGGATGAAAATCACAAGGCCAACACAAACCCATTGATCCATTATATAGCCTGAATTTCATCAACATGCAGAACAAAATCCCAGTTCTGGAATGGATTTTTTTTTCCCCCATTTTGTTTGGTATATTTTGAATGGCCTAAACAAAGCCTCAATCTAGTCTAGTCTTTATGTGTGGTATTTGATAGCTCCCTGAAATCCAGTATTTCTTTGAGTCTAGTTCTGTGGCACTTCAAGTTCTATTTACCCAAGGATACAAGATCGAATTGGACCCCAAAGTCCTCATTTTTAAATTCTATCTGCCCAAGCTATTTAGAAATGTCCTTTAGAGAAACTGAATGTTCAGAAGACCAAACTGACTATAAGCCATGACTATCAGTTTAATGTTTGGTAGAGCTATGACCAAGAATTCCAGCAGCTGGCTCAAATTGAGTTGAGTGGCACTGGGAAAGAGAAAGCATAGGGGGTCAAAATCTCAATGTTCTTGTTCATGGTTGAGAGACATTGGAGGGGAGACTTTTTCCTAGGTGTTAGTAAAGTTGAAAAACTGAAAGCTCAGTGTATTGGAAGGGAATAGGATAGGTGGAGAAGACTGTAAATCAGGTACAGAACTTACTGGGGAAAAGGAGGACTTACTTGAATAATGTTAACTATAGATAACATTAAAGATGTGAAGAAGATGAAATAAAATTAAAAGAAGACAGGTAGTTGCTGAGTGATATTATTCAATTACAACATCATGGGTAACAGATTTGCAAGAAACATACGAATTGAATTATGGTGATGAGGTCACCAAGTGAAAGAACATAGAGGGAGAAAAACAGAGACCTAAGGACAGAGCCTTAAGGGATACCAATGTTAGCAAGTGTAACTGTTCGAAGATCCAGCAAAAGACACTGAAGAAGGATCAATTCATAAAGGAATGGGAAATTTAACAAGAATAGCTAATTCTAAATGAACACAGCAGATCAATGTACATACATTCTATAGCCATGTCTACCTGCCAGTGGAGAGGGACAGTGCCTGCCTTTATTCCTTAGGAATAGCCACAGGCAAAAAAGGTCTCATACTTAGCATATTTTTTGCCATTGTTTTATTTGCATTATTCTCAATATATTAAAAAACAAACAATTTTGTTTACTAGATAAACAATGTGTGAGAATCAGAGAAAATGAGGAAAAGAAGAAACCCTAGTGATTACTGAGTTCTAGTCTTACTACATTAATAGTTATAAAGAGTATCTTATAGCCAAAGAAAGTCCAGAAAACTACTTAGACTGGTCAAACTATTAAATGTGTATGATCTAATTTCAGTAAATCGATCGTTACTGTAAAGTGATTTAAGAATTTCATGATTGGAAGAGAACTTGGGGTCCACCTGTTTAACCTCTGTTTGGTATAATGGATAGAGTCAGGAATTCCTGCATTATGTCTTGTTTCAGACACCTAATGGCCATGTGGGTGGGCCCCTCACTTAAACTCACAGTTCTGTTTTGTTGTTTTGGTTTAGTCATTTCAGTCAGTCAAATCTTCAGGATCCCATTTGGAGGTTTGTTTGTTTTGGAGTTTTGTTTTGTTTTCTTTTTTTGCAGAGCTACCGGAGTGGTTGACATTTCCTTCTATAGCTCTTTTTACACATGAGGAACTAAGCACATAGTGTTAAGTGAGCTGACCAAGTTTACACCAGCTGATAAGTGTCTGAGTCTGGGTTTGAACTCCTGAAGATGAGTCTTTCTAACTCTAGGCCTGACGCTCTATCCATTGTGACATATAACCTATATAAGACTACATACAGAGAAAGGGCTGCCATATAATGTTAGGACTATTTCTTCCTATAGGAGTTTTCTCTATTAAAGAAATCATGAATCTAGTCTCTATCCTCTGTTCATCTCCAATTCTTCTCTACTCTGAACTGTATTACATTCTCACTTATATGACAGGTATTTATGTACTCTCCTTCTCCGTATTACTAGTTTACATTATATGGAAAGTATTTTTAAACGTACTTTTGCAAAGTACTCTACAAAACTTTAAAACTCTCTATCTATTTTAAACTCTCATTCTTATTAATATAAACAACTGGGTTATAGAGGGGACCAGGGTTGTTATTTTTCATCTTTGTGTCTGGTAACTAGCACAGTACCTTGCACATGGTAGTGAAACGTTTGTTTAATTCAATTAAATCTTCAAGGCAAAAAAGTGGAATATCATTTATTCCATTGGTAACTCAATAGGTAATGGCAACCCTGAGGTCTGGAAGAGTCAATGTCTCTAGTAATTTAGCCCTAGGATAGAATTAGGACTTCCATGTGTTTATCGTGTTTTCCCTTCAGGTAATGTTTATTCAGCTGTAGCACTCAGTTTGTACTGTTTCCTCAGGAAAGAAAATCTGAAAGTATGATAGAGTTTCTTCAACAAATGCACATTGAGTATTGTGATTAATAAGAAGAACAAAGGGAAATCAATCAGGAAAGATCCAATCATCAAGAACAAAATGAGGCAATGTCTGAGGACCATCAAAATGGCCAATTTTGACTTCAGAAGATGAAGGTAACAATTCTACCAAGATTTATTTTCAAAATACATACATGCATAAATACATACATACACACATACACACATATGTATGCATACATGTATGCATAAACATACACACAGACACCTTAGGAAGTCTTTTAGGCATATAGCTATATCTATCTCTCTATGTGTGTGTATATATGTATGTTTAAACACACACATGTTTGTTATACACATACATTTGTGTTATATAATGTATGTGTGTATATATACTTATATAAGGTATTTGTGTCACAAATATATTTGTGAAGCACACAAACACATAGACACATATATGTATGTATGCATAAGCATACATATGAATATAGTAAAAATGATGCCAAATTAGTATTTTAAAACTAAACAAAACACATATTAGCAACTCACAAATTCCTTTAGGCTTACAACTTTGAAACTTAAAGAATATTTTGATCAAACATATATGTAGAAAACATAAATATATATGCTGAGTTATTCATTTGAGTCTATGATACAGATATGATGTATCAGAAAGACTACAATATAGAGAGGTAGTTAGGTAGATGTATCATGGTACCTCATGTCATGAAGACCTGAGTTCAGATATGGCCTCAGGCACTTACTGAATATGTGAACCTCAGCAAATCACTTAATCTATCTCCCTCAGTTTTCTTAGTTATAAAACTGAGGAAATAATAGCATGCATATACATACACACACACAAACACACACAAACACACATATACATATATACCCATACACATTCATATATGTTTATGTATATTGATTTTTTCAAATGAAAAACTTATAAGGGCTTAATTTTATAATTACCATGCTATCTTTAATCTAATTTTATTGAATAGGTCATCTGTGCCCTTTACTTTCAGGAAAAAAAAATTCTGCCATACTACATAGTGAGAAAAAAAATATCAGAATTCCCAGGGCAGCTGGTTGAGGTATTTGAATATCTCCTGAAAACTTACTTAATAGGTAAATAGGATTTTAAGTGGAGAAGCAATGCCATAGTACAGGTGGTGAAATGATGAGCTGAAAGAGAAGCTGATTGACAACTTTTACCATTGAGATCAACTTCTTCTGCATAAAGTCATTTTGAGTATGCTTATCCCAGTGGTAAAAGGGAAAGCTGAACCCAGGGAGAAAAGGGTAGAAGTTGTAAAGCTTGGCCTAACACAAGTAACTTTGATTTACTCAAGCCCTGGCAGGATTTAATGCTATAGCTTTCACTTTTGATTTTTTTTTTCAATAAATCTACTCCAAGCTATATCTGAGTGAGTAATTCTTTCAAGTCACAGGAAGTTGGGAAAGAAAGTAGGATCCTGTGGCAATGGGGATAATATGAGCCAAGAGTTTTATAAATAATAGTAGGATTGAATCAGCCCTATACTAGATAAGAGTCCAGGGAAGAAGTTAAAAAAATAGGCAGGTCCTTCTATCTATGATTGTACAGATAGACTAAAAAAGCTCTCACCACTTAAGGCAGAGTGGTTCTGCTTCTACCTATATTGATACTAAGGCTAGTAATACAGGATGCAGATAGAGCACCATTTAGTAACATTCCCCAAATCAGCTCCTTGAGAAATTACTTATCTACACTCCCTTAGTGCCAGTGGAAAGCAAAGAGAAATAGAAATACATCACTGGGGGCTCTAAAGTTAGAATATGGAATGAAGGAAATTAATTTCCCTTAAACATCATTATCCCCTACAACTTTGAGAGGATTTGATTATATGTGTGGTGGTGATCTTTTACCAGGAAGTGAGATCTTCCAACATGAAAGCAGATTGTAGTGAGTAAACAAGCAAGTAGCTGTCCAAATACTCCTTTTGATAAGCTAGAGGTGCTACAATATGGGTGGCCACTCTTTATACCCTTTGGCGTGGCATTCAAGGATGACTACAATCTGTATGTATTCTTCCCCCCCCCCCAAACCATCCCCTGCCACCCACAGGGTAGGCTTATTTGAATCCCTTTCTTATGTCCTATATTCTAGAAGTACTAAGTTACTTGCCTCCTCTCAATATATCCTACACTTTCCCACCTCCATGCTATTTATTTACATAAATCTGCATGCCAGAAATTATCTTTCCCCCTTCACCTTTGTTAAATAAAAAATGACATACTTCAAATCTCAACTCAAATGCTAATTCCTCCATTCCATTTTCGCTAATGCATCTAGCAAAAACTAATCCCTTTTCCTTCTACTACTCGTAGAAGTATATTATCTTTATTTCTGCAAATATCTCCCTCCCACCTTATAAACAAACTATAATCTCTTCAGGGGCAGGCATAATATTTTATTCAATTGTGCAGTTCTTAGTGTTTAGCACAGAAACTTGCTCACATTAGGTTCACATTAAATATTTGTCAAATTAGATGAAATGAAAGCAGATCATATTATATCAGGGCCACCATATATCACTAAAGGATACTTAATTACCTACTCAGTCTTTGTCATCTGATGATTCACATAATATATTTGTTATTCATTAATGTCTCTAACCCAATTTAGAAGAGCTGAGTCTCCAATAAATGATGCAGAATAAAATATATCATATCAGACAATACCATGTTGCAAACAACATAAATTTATCATAGTTGAAGTTCCAATTAAAATGTTTGCTTAAAATACACTTGGAAAGGGAATTTCAAGCCTGAGGACAAGAATTTTGTCTATAAGGCAATCATTGCAGTATTTGCTTATGGGATAAAAGTTTAAACACTTGTCAAATGACTTTCAGGAACAAGAGCATTTAAAAATCTTTCCTTGGGTTGTGATAATGTTCTTTTTTATCATCTTATAGTAAGTATCCTTTTAGTCCAGTGGTTCTCAACCTTTCTAATGCCTTTACTACTAATGCCGCAACCCTTTACTACTCATGTGTGGGCGTATCTGCATATGAGCAGACTCTCCTGGAAATGGATAGAGGAGCCATATCTTGGTTCCTAAGACTATCGGAAATATGTGTTTACCGATGGTCTTAGGTGTCCCCTGTGACTCCTGTGAAAGGGTTATTTGACCCCCAAAGTGGTCACAACCCATAGGTTGAGAACTGCTGTTTCAGCCCTAGGTTTTAGGTGCTACTTTCTAAATATTACTCAAAATATCTAAGCAATCTTTAAAAAGGATTCTTCATTTATAAAGTGTCCATAAGTAAATTGGACAACAATTTGAATTTATTCTAGACAACTATTACATCTATCTGTGTATCTACACATACACACACAAATCATGTCTGTCTGTCTATATGTGTGTTTGTATCTATATCTAGATGGATAGATGGATAGATAGATAGATAGATAGATAGATAGATAGATAGATAGATAGATAGATTCAGTATATTTTCAAAGCAATTTGGAAAGGGTGATAGATGATAGTAGAAAAATTCTGTAAGAGTGACTTTTAATCTGAGTTCTAAATGGAGAAAATTATTTCAAAAGGATAGGGCAGTAATATGAAAATTCTAGATATGGAAAACACTTTATACAAAGGGAGAGTAGGGCAAGATAGAATCTCAAGGGACACCAAGAAAGCCAAACATTGAGTTTGGGCAATCAGAGACACAGAAGTTTCTTATAGGGCCCTGGGAAAACATGGATAGCATTGCCTGGTTCTACTTCAGTAATCAGAAAATAGATGGCTGCCATGTGACTACTCATTCCTGTAATAAATGTCAATGCCTCTATGCTATATCACAGTCATGGACTCAATTGGAATGGTAAATGTTAAAGATGCATCTCATGCTTTCATATTGCTCTGGGCTTTATTCTTTACTCTTCAGACTTCTTTCTCCACCATGATCCAACAGACTTTTCTACCTGAAAAGTACATTATCTCTCTGGCACCTTCCTCTATTATCCAGGCTACTCCTATTCTTTCATTGCTTTCTCTGCTCTGCTTTTTACTCTTCCATAGCTTAGAGAATCCCCAGTCAAATAGTAAATGCTTAATTATTATTTGTTGATTCTGCTTCATTATTCTGAATCATAACACTTTAATGCTTTGTTTAAAGCATCAACATTGTGGTGATTCACATGGGAGAAAAGAATGAGGAGACACATAAGGAACTTTTTGGATTTCATAGACTTTCTGGGGTTAATCTACCTTACCTTACCTTTAAAAAGGAATATACTGTACTACACTGCAATAATAATCTTAAGCATAAATAATGGCAATCAAAGTAGTACTTCATGGCTTGTTTCAGCTATTCAAATGCCTTTGAGTCTCACCTTTGTATCAAAAATCTTTGTTGGAAACAGTATACATTGTGTTGCCCTTAATAGGCCCAAGGGAATTTGAAGACCTACCCTGTCCTTAATAAGCCTAATTTCATCAGAGGGAGCCCACAGTGGGAGAAGATTGCCATAAAAGGGGAACAGGAGGGGTAGAACATAAAGGAGCAAAGCAATAAAAAAGGTAGAACAGAGCTAGGACCAAGTAGAACTGAGAGGGGGAATGCTTGTGATATTGGCATTATGTCTGTTCTGTCTATGTTTATTTTACTTTGTCAGAACAAAGCATTCTGTCTGTTGAAAGAGGACTTTACTGTTGTTACAAAAGTCCTGGGACTTCACTGTTGATTTTGTTTGATTTCTCAGACAGAAGTCTTGTCTGTTGATTTTCATTATTTTGTCAGAATGAAACGATAGTGACGGAATCCTAATAAAACTGCCCCCAATCCCAATACTCTAACTTCATTATAGGCCCAGCCCCAGTGAACAGCCAGTCCACTATACCTAGCTATCCCCTCTCCCCCACCAATGTCCTAATTCCCTCATATATGCCTCACTGCTCACTAGAATAACAGGTGTGTCCATGAATTTATAGTTCTCACAGAACATCAGATATATCCATGTGATGGGATCCCAGCCACTGCCTCCACGTAGTTTCTGTCCCCAGACCCATTTCCACAGAATCACTTGTGTTCTTGTATGCAATAACAATCACATCATCCATCAAGCCCAATACACTCCCACAATACCTAACTATCTATCTTGACCAGACAGGACCACAATAGCTAACCAACTGGAGGGCAGCACAAATAGAATGTTTAGCCAGCAAACCATAGATGGGATTCCTCCTCCATTACCTAATCCCTTATCAAACTCCTCCTTCCTTTTTAATAGTAATCATATTTCTATATTCTATATAAATTTTGATTGTGTGATCAGCACGTTTACCTTATAAAAATCCATCTTGCTCTGTCTGAAGTTGCTGTTTCCTCTGGGAACTTAGCCTGCTTCATGAGAGGTGTCAACCTCAATAAATGCTTATACTTGGATTAGAGTTGGTCTGACTCTGAATTCTTTGAGATGGTTCGAACAGAACAGAACTTGGAACCCCAACAGTTTTGGATGGACAGAGCCCCTACCACAACAGTTTTTTTTTTTTGCATCCCTGGGTTTAAACCACAGCAATAGTACCAACAATGTGTCTAAGTATTGCTGCAACTCTGTTAGGCTTAATGTGTGCAAATATCATGGTGACTCTGTTAATCATTGTCTTCCTAGAAACAGAAACTTCAAAGAGCTTACAGCGGAGTAGTAAGCTGAGGTACGAAACAGGTGAGAGTTGTCAACATGTGAATCTAGGCAAGAGTCAGAAGCAGTGAGTCTGTGGAAGAGGAGCCGTGGGATTTGAAAGTTTGGAAGTCAGAGTCATGGGATTTGGCCATCAGCCTTGAGCTAAGATGAGAGAGCACTTTACTTGGGTATTTTATATTGACTGATGAGATTGTGACTTATTGAATGATATATTTTGTTTAAGATTATATGGCTACCTTAGTAATAATTATTATGTCATACTCTTGTGAATGTTCTGCTTTAGTTTCTTAAATTTTATGCTTTAGTTTATTGCTGAATAAATAGAAAGTTCACTATACTATGTGATTAGATCTGTAAAGTTATTCACAGCAGCGGTCCTTGAGAGAGCTGCTGGTGATTAGCTTTACAACACATAAGGCATCCCTTTAACAAACTTCCAAATGCTTCTCTTTATCAGCAAGTTGCATAAGCAATAAGATTTTAAGACCCACTTTACTAAGAAATATCAAAGGATATGATGTCGATAATCATTTTATGCAAATAATCATCAAGCTAACATTACTAGCCAGGTGTAATTCCAGAGGAAACTATTTTTGTATTAGGAAATTATATTCCAAAATATTACTTGACTATGATTGACATGGAGTCAGACAAAAAAGTTAAAGAGAGGGACATATATGTATATATTTGGATATATACACACACACACACATATACATTCCATACTTATTTTACTCCCATATATAAATTAATATAAAAACAAAAATAAATAAAGTCCTGGATTACTGAAAATTTTGTCTAAAGTTCTATTTTTCTGATTCAGAGTATAGAAGCAAATCTTTGTTATCTAAGAAATCAGTTAGATAGCACAGTAGTTAGAGTGCTATGCATGGAGACAAGAAAATCTGAGTTCGGGTCTCAGGCATTTGTTAGTTGTATGATCCCGGGCTAATCACTTAGCTGCAATCTGAGACGGATAGAGAGAGAGAGAGGGAGAGAAGGAGAAAGGGAAAAAGGAAGAGAGAGACAGAGACAGAGACAGAGACAGAGAGACAGAGAGAGACAAAGAGAGACAGAGAGAGGAAGAGACAGAGAGACAGAGAGAGACAGAGAGAGAGAGACAGAGAGAGACATAGACAGAGAGAGACAGAGAAAGAGAGAGAGAGAGAGAGAGAGAGAGAGAGAGAGAGAGAGAGAGAGAGCTAACAATGAGGGAGATTAGAAAATGTTCTGGTGGTTTCTGATAGGTAGATTTGAGGGAAGAGTACATTCTAGGTATTGGGGGAGGGAGAGCTTATGCAAATAAGGAGAAGTAAAATGTAATGTTTAATTCACAGAGTTGTTTTGCTTCAATGTGTGAATGAAGATGCTGATGACAGTATTTAACTTTTATACAGCTTCAGGCATTGCAAAACATTTTATATACATTATCTCAAGAGATAATTTGTAAGGAAGTAATATCATATAAACTTAGAGAGGTTGTTTGGATGAAGATTTTAGAAAATGGTAAGTGTCATGCTGAGAAATTTGTATTTTTCCTGGAAGAGATTATTGAACATGGAAGTGATATGCTCAAATCTCTGCCTTAGGAAAATAATTTTATCAGTTCTTCCTTGCACATAGAAGTCATTTAACAAATGTTTGTTGAATTCAGTGAAGCATCATTCAGGAAGGAGGGAGACTAGAATTAGAAATAAAAATTAGGAGGCCACTATCATAGTCTAAGTGAGAGATGATGAGGAGGATTTGAACTCAGGTTTTTGTTTTGTTTTGTTTTGTTTTTTGGAGGGCAATTGCGACTTGCCCAAGGTCACACGGCTGGTTTTTGTGTTAAGTGTCTGAGGCTGGATTTGAACTCAGGTCCTCCTGACTCCAGGGCCGGTGCTCTACTCACTGCACCACCTAGCTGCCCCTGAACTCAGGTTTTAATCATATGTTTAAGAGAGAAGGGGGCAGATGGAGAGAAAGCCAAGTACAGGTTATAGGGGGTCAGCAAGTGATCAATGAGCATAAAAGCTGACTTTGAATTTAAACATGGTTGCTAGATCATAGTACCTTCCACAGAAACAGGAAAATCTGGAGGAAATATGGATTCAGAGTGGAAATCTGAGTTCTATTCTGGATGTGTAGTATTTGAGATGCTTCAGGGACATTCAAGGGAAGATATTTAAAAGCCAATTTCAGATGATAAGAGGAACACCAGAAGGTTGATGATCAGATGATGATACTTTGGGGCCACATCAACTGATGATGATTTTCAGCTCAGAGGTTAATGGGGTGCCCTCTTTATTAGTAAAGAGAATGCTCAAAGAATAAATTACCAACAAGTAACTATTAGGTGTCTGCATTGTGCCTGACACAATGACAGGAGGTGGGGATGTCAAGAGAAAAATGAAAGAGTTCTGACCTCAAGAAAATTCCATCTACCCACATCATGAAATCACAGATCTTATGTATTCAAATATTTTTCACAAGCATCTATTTTATCTTGCTTATAACCAGCCTATCAGAATCACTAACACGATAGGACGCAAACTCCTTAAAAATAACCAAAAGATAACAGCAAATCAGATCAATCCTTTATGTGGTATCAATCCAGAGCAAAAATTCCATGAAAAAGATACATAATAAGTATAATATAGAATAGCTTCCAGCTCTAAAACACGTCTAAGACTTAGCATATAATTCTTAATAACTAGCAAGGGATGCAGAGATGAACTAATTTGTTCAAGTTTACAGAGCTAGTAGGTATCAAAGGAAGGTAGTGAAACCAAGCCTTTATGCCTTTATGCCTTTAAGCCTGCTGCTCAATTCATTATGACATAGTGCATACATTTTGATATGATCATAATGTAATAATATATAATTATGATTGATATAATATGTTTATTACTAGGAGAATTTAGTAGGAGAAATCAATATACTACTCTAGCTAACAATGTTACAGATGAGTTGTTGACTTCTTTCCTGGGAGTTCCTTACATAGATGAGCTCATGTGCCCCGCCGCTGACACAAAAGTCTAATTATGTAATACAGATTTACTGAGATATTATGATCCAATAGGTGTTAAATATTTGTATGAGAAATTATATAAAGACCTATATGAAGTAATACAAAGCAAGATCAGTTAAATCCAAACAATATAGATAACAAAACCAGCTAGAAATAATACAGAAATTGCTTTAGATCTATGGAATGCTATATTCCTTTTTTAAAATTTATTTGTACTTGGTGGTCATTAACATAGAAACATTTTAAAGTTAATTACTATACTCTATATTCATAGGGGATTGTAAAATATTATAATTCATAAAAAATATAAAATATTATAACTCATAGAGACCTTAGATTTTACCTTGCTCAGTTCCCTTCTCCCAGAGAGGATGGGCCCTCAATATTTTCTATTAATTGTTTCTCCTTATTTTATATCATCTATGTATTTGATAAATATGTCACCTTCATCCAACTTGTGGAAAAAGAATGTTGAATAGAATAGATCTAACAGCAAATTCATATGGACCTCCACTAGAGAAAATTCTCCAGGTTTTGTTGTTCTTGTTGTTGTTTTAGGTTCACACTCATGATCTCATTATATTGTAAACTTATGGAACAGATATTTTCCCCCACCCCATCTATCTATATTAGCAACTTATTTATAGTTTTAGATATTTGTTTATGGATTTGGAAGGTCATATGGTTAACTAGGTAATATATATCTCTATCTATCTATATTTCTATCCATCTATCCATCCATCTACCTATCTATCTATCTATCTATCTATCTGTACAATTAGTATGTGTCAAACACAAGATTTGAATGTAAGTCTTCCTTACTCCAAGACTGACACCTTTCTTCACTAACTCATGATACTATCATCTTGCTCCCATTTCATTAGCTACCACACTCTAGATCAAAGTGAATCATCTGGTTCTAAATCTACCTAAAACATATTCTAAAACAACTCATTTTATTATTTGTTTAATCTCGTTTTATTCTGGCACTTGTTTTTAGAAGGTAATGAAATTTTGAAAATACCTTATTTTCTGATAAATTTAAGTATGTATAGAATAATATTTTTATATATACATATATATGTGTAGTGTGTGCGTGTGTGTTTGTGTAAAGGTAGCTATCTCTAGGGTGGGGGATAAAAATAGGAAAGAGAAAAGAAAGACATGATAATTTTATAACGTTTTTAAAATAATAGCAAGTTGTACATAATAGATTTACAATGTCATGTGCAATCATCTTTTTATTATACTATGCTATGTTTTATTCATAGTACTATTATACTATGTTTGTTTTATTCAATAAATTAAAAATAAAATCTTTGAAAAAATAACTTATTCTAAGGTCTTAGTTCTAATGTTCTTTTAAGGAAAACACCAGAATGGGGGTATAGTATAAGAGCATTTATATCACACTCCTTTTGGAAATTCAGTATAATTCTTTAGAAGTTTCAAATTGTATTCACAATGAACTGTAGAAATTACATTACACTGGCTTGCTGTAGTACTTTCCTTTTTCTGAGGAGGGAGGGACATGAGTAAGACCTTTCATTTTATCAGACAATAGGAAATTCTAATATGGAAATTCCCTCAACCAATCGCAGATCAACTACCTTTTGCAACTTAAAATCTTAGCAAATTTCCTTGCACATTGAGAGATCAAGTAATTGCTGGCATCCAGACACCCACTTTTTGCCAGAGGCAGGTCTTGGACCTAGCCATTTTCATTTCCCAGACTCCAACCTGCTAGCTCTTTTGCTGGATTACACAAGTAGAAATTTTTTTTTATCAGAAACATCATAAAATATGGCATAAACTATCATTTTAATGTTTATATAAATACACAATTTCTACATTTAAAGCCATTGGAGGAAGTAAACTATAACTGTTTTATTTAATTACTTTGACATTAATGTAATTAGCAATCTCTAGAAAAGAGCAAAAATTACAAGATGAATGAAAATAGTCCCTGAAATTGACAGACATTTCATTTGCCTAAGAGCCATGAGTCTTCTTTCAATGTCATAGGAAATTATTTGGAAAAAAACCCTTTAAAATAAAGCAGATCAAGTAATATATTAACTATCATCACCTGAAAAGATCAACTTTGTTGCCCTCAACTGTAAGGAAAAAAATCCTGAAAGGATTCCTTTCATTTCTGAGAAATGTAGCATACTAAAGAACTGCTATTTTAAGGTTTGATCATGAGCTGTTAAAATCTGGGTTTAATGCGGAGCCAAGATGGCGGCTTAGAAGCAGCAAAGCACCGCAGCTCCCACACAAACACGCTAAAAAACTCATAAAATGGGACGCTAAACAGATTTTCAAGCTCCAAAACTCTCCACAAGACAGAAAGCACTACAGGCAGCGCAGCA
>CM053598.1:52920249-52977459 GCA_028646575.1 Pseudocheirus occidentalis | reverse complement strand
AGTCGAATTTGCCAGATGGAGAAAGAGTCTCAAAAGCATTCTGAAGAGAATAATTCCTTCAGAATTAGAGTGGAGCAAGTGGAAGCTAATGACTTTATGAGAAACCAAGATACTATTAAACTGTTACAAAAAATGAAAATCTGGGTTTAATACAAATTCCCAAACCCATGGTTTTTGTTGTTGTTGTTTGTTTTAATACTTTTCTTGGTAGCTCACAGGAAATGAACAGAAATATTAGCTCAATTTTGACCACATTTCTTATAAATTTAGTAGCTTTGAAGTTTCCCAGGACAGAGTCTCTCTCACACTTTTAAAAACTATCCTTTCTTTCCTGTTGGTGTTGCCTTCCAAAATACTTGCAACAAAAGTATTTGCCTATTGAAATGAAATGTGCATTGCTGGTTACCCTAGACTGTGACTTGAATACTTTTATATCAACAAAATACAGAAGATACTCTGATAATTAAAAACCAACACATGGTGCTGTGAGGGTAGGGTTGAGGGTAGACAAAAAAAAAAAAAAGATTGTGGACCGGTATATACAGCAGGAGAGGGTCTGGGGGTAAGTTTAAGATCCAGAAAGGGCTATAAGTCCCTAGGGGTAACAGATGCTTTATACAGTCGCACAAGACAGCTGATCATTAGAGAGGTAGTATACAGAACTATGGGCTTCCTCTTTCCAGCCCATTACCACAGGCTTCTTTGGATCTATGTAAACACCTGCCTATATAAGTCTTACAAGTGTTAGAGAAATCTGACCTTTCTAGTGAAATGAGCAAAGAAGAGAAGCCCAAACAGATTTCTAAACTATTTACCAGCATCATAAGTGGTGTGTGTGTGTGTGGGGGGGGGGGGTTGTGAGTGGGAAGGTGGGGGGTGTGTTTACTCTTGGCATTCTCCCTCACCCCCTTCTAAAATTCTACCCATATGTCAAGGTTCAGCTCAAAGGCTGCCTCCATCATGAAACATTCATACATGAAGCTGAAGAAGGAAAATTGGAAAAGTCTTTTCTACTTTTATTGTCATAAAGCATTCTGTGCCTCATATGCTATCTTGCTGCATCCCAGTTTGCCTTCTAGTTTTCATACGATTATTGTATAGTGTTATGAATTTGTGTATCTGTCGAATTCATTTTGTTAGATTATAAATTCTATGTAAGCAGGGATCAAGTGTAAATTATCTTTGAATTTTTTATAAGTGCCTAAGTTGCTTTTTATGTATAAGGGGGAAAAATACTGAATGGATGAATCCCAAACACCATCCCCACCTGAGCTCCATGCAAATTTTTCTGTAGTATATATTTTTTAATAAAGATCTGTGTCTGTTTTGTTTTGCTAAAAATCTGAGCTGTTGAATTTTGTGATGGAATAAATATGTATTTACTCTTAATCATCTATGTAAATAGGAGATGTGTATTTCATCATGGCTCTCATTCCTGCAATGTATATTTCTCTAAAATATCTAACATGGATTTTGTCAGTAGCGTACTGCAGCAAGTAATCCTTTCTTTTAATAATTATTAAAATATAAAAGTGGCATGTAAAATCAATCACAGTCATTCTATTAAGGAGCTTTGATAAATTTTTCAGAAAAAATCTTTTGTGGCCAGGTGGTTTTTTTTTTGGAGGGGGGAGGAATTTGAGGGGAAATGACCATTATATAGAGGGGGAAAGCAATCAATACTTTTTAGAAAATAGGAAGAATGTTCCATTCACTATAGAAATGTAGATATAAATTACTGTATTAATAAAATTAGAAACATATTTTAAATGGTTTTGTTTTGAGTCAAAGTCATCACTTTGGTCCAAGTTATTTATGTAGAATAGACTTAGAGGAGACTGACCATATACAGCATATTTTGCAGTTTAGAGGCTTTGAATTATTCATTTCCTTGCCCCACTTTGAATCCCAGGGATAACTTAAACCATTCAGAGCTAAAACTCCCACAGGGCAATCAGGGCTTTGCCCTAGGGCAGTGAAATTTAGAAATAGGGCTTTCAGTCCTTCAGCAGCTTAGAAGCATCTGAGTTTAGAATCTAATTAGCAAAAATAACTAGCTAAAATTGGAAGCTATTTACTATACCACATCTTATTTCCCTTGGCTGCTGTCCCAGGTGAGCTCTATTACACCCTCTTCCCACCCTCTCCCTTTTCCCCACTCATTGCCTCTACCCCTTCCCCAAGTTCCCAGTCCCAGTCCCAGCACCAACCCCATGGTTGTATCTTTACAAATCCATCTCCTTCCTTACTTGCCTCAACAGTTGAAATGAGGCAATGTTTCAAGTTTCTTTTCCCAGGTTTATTTCCTACTTGCCTTAGGTGTAAAAATTCTACAATCTACCTTATCCAGATGTAAGAATTCTCAATTATGGCTCTGTCGCATTGTAGTACAAGGATTTCCCTATTACAACTGGTCAAAACTTGAAATTTGCCTGCATTGCAATTCCTGGTTTTTATTGGATCATTTCATGGTGCTACTACTAATTGATGTTTTGTGCTGAATCACACACATATAATCAACCCCCTAGGCAGCCAAAGTGAAAGGCGTCTGGCCTCAGGGAAGACCTGCTTAATTCCTTGTGGGCCAAATGTTACTAGGAGAGCTGTACTTGATTATTATTACTCAGAGATGGGTGTTTTTAGATTCAGGAGTGTTTGTATCACTGTAAATGACAAAAAGTTCCTGCAAGTTTTTTTTGTCCAATAAATAAGTGACTATCCTTTCTCATCCCTTGCCCTTCGAATTAAGACAGTTCTCATAAAGTTAGGAGATAAGTGCAAGTTGTCATTCTTTGGCTCAACTTAGAGCCAATAGGCCCATCCAATAGAGCTGACACAGTTGACAAAGAGCTGGCACACATTTATTTTGTCTGTTCTTTGCAAATTCTTCTTCATTTATCAGAACAATTGTGTAGTGTAGAAAAATTTGTAATGGAGAGAATGCAAGTTTATTGTTATTCCCATGTTATAGATGAGGAATTTGCCCCGTAAAATTTATGGCTGTAAGGCATTTTAGAGATCACCTACCCTGAACCAATCCTTTTAGAGATTAAAAAAAAAAGCACAACCCTAAGACCCAAAGAACTTGATTAACCTTCCCAAGATCACATGGCTAGTAAGTGGTAATAATTGAAGACAATTTTAGATAAAAACCTAGTTGTGCTGAAGTATCCACAATGCTTCTCTATAAGCAGTCTCTATTCTATTCAATTTGATCTGGTGGTTTCTTGATGATGCTCCATGTTACCCTGGCTCTGTGCCTATGCAAAGTGTGAGTGTGTGTGTGTGTTTGTGTGTGTGTGTGTGTCTGTGTGTGTGTGTGTGATAAACATTGATGAAGGATCAGTGAGCTTGACTGATAGTTAAATAGGACTACAAATTAACCTAAGGCAAGCAGGATGAACAATTCCTATACGCCTTACCATCACAAGAGAAGTGCAAACATAAAAAAAAGGAGCTGCATGAGAATGAAAGTATTTGATTATTATGTATAGTCATCTAATCTACTATCTTAGACAAATTAAAGATACAAACGTCCCCCACATGATAACTTTTCAAGCATAGTATGCTACACTGTGTCACTTTTTGCAATCTCCTGCCTCTGTGCTTATGTCCAAAACACCAGACATTCCTGAAAGGATCCTTCAGTAATTACTGCTTATTTACATTCTTTTATTACATTACGGCCCAGATTATATCTCCTTCAAGAAGCCTTTCCTTCTTTCCTCACATTTAAAGAGATCTCTCTTTACATAGATCTCACGATGACCCTATATGACAATCTGCATACCCTAACGTATATTTTAATTAATTTATAATTGTCTTTACTAAAGTTTCTTTGTCCCTCTCCCCCAACCTCCATCCAATTAGACTATATTGCATGTTATTAACTGGTTTCCCTTTCTCCAGGTTTCATCTTCTCTTATACTATACATTCTTGGCATCATTGCTAGAATTCCTTTTATGACCCATAGGACTGATCATATGCTCCAAAGCCTAATTAGTATATATGTGTATCTGCGTTTATTTATGCATTCACTAATACACACACATACATACATCTATACATTATATGTATAGATGTAAATATATTTTGCATTAGAAAAGGATTTCAAAAGTTCTATGTATAGATAATTTTAAATAAACAATATATATATATATATATATATATATACACAGATGATAGATCTGCTTACAGATTACTTAAAATATTTTTTTCTCCTTTCAAAAAAATACCGCCTTCTTTTAAAATGCACATTCCTATTTTCTCCATCTATAAGTATCACAGATCATATATTTAGAGTTGATTGGATATTAGAGAACATCTAATTCAACCCCTTTCTTTTTATTAGTGAGGAAACTGAAGTTTGGAGAGAATAAGTGAGTTGTGCTGCATCACCAACTAATAAGAGTGTCATGTGTAGTCCTGAAATTAGTAATCATGTCACAGGTAGGATTTCAACCCAGGTCTACTCATCACTAACCCAGAACTTTGTTCACTATACATGCAACCTGTTTGATCATTCTCTCTTTTTCGGATTCTCATACCAAGCTGTGTGTACTTTTCTCTCTTAATTCTTAGTCATGTTTAATTTTCATTGTAGGTAGAGGTGTACTAGACTTTTTCATACTTTATCCTCTTCCATGAGATTTGAAACTCATTCAGAAGACTGATGTCATCTTGCTTAATTTCTGTATTTACAGTACTCTTGTTACAGCTGTGGTTGCTTCTACCGAGCACTTTGTTTTTATTCTAGTACAAAACACATAAGTGTATATACACACATACACATGTATGAATATGTATACAAATATTAAAACACACAAATCCTTTTCCTCTTTTAAGAAGATATATACTGTATTTTACAGTGCATATATGTGTATATTCATAATTATATATGCATTCATGTCTATGTCTGGAAACCCAGAAATTATCTATCACATGATCATACACACAGATATATGTGTGTGTATATATATATGTATAAAATTATGTCTTTATATCTATCCATCTATCTGTAGCTATATCTAGCTATAGCACTATATATTTATACACATAACACATACATGTCTATGCCTATGTCTTACACACACACATGAACATGTATATATCTACATATGTATTTGTATCTGCAGATATGTGTTTATATTTATGTATATGTACATGTGAAACTTTGGGGTCTCTGAGCCCTAATCTGCTTATCTGTAATTCAGGAATGTTCACAATATATTTCAAAGGATTTTTATGATGAAAGTATTTGGCAAAAGCATGGCATTATAAAAACAGGAATTTCTGTTGTTGATAAATTAAATCATACTCAGCTAAAAATGAGTCCATTAAAATCTAATATGAAAAATTGCTCCCAGGTCAAAGGGATTTTGTCACTTTTTCATCTCCCTTTTCCTTATGTGGTCCTTCTTATCTGGTCCCAGGCATATTTCTCATACTAGGTTCAGTCTTAGGGAAGCCTTAGCTTATAACGAGAGGAGCTAGGCTTTCCCCTATTTTTCATACCCTGAATTTGTTGAATGGCAAACTTTATACTGTGTGTATTGGACAGGGTTTGGGGGGATGATTTAATTAAAAGATTATATTTTGACTTGTGTCCCAGTACTCTGTAATGAGAGGAGTATAATGATATCCACAGTATAATATATATCAGGTTTGGGGTAGTTATTTATTTCTTATCCACAAAAAAACCCAAACAAACAAAGAAACAAACTAAAAGACAAAGATAGACTTAAAGCATCCATCAAAAGATTTCAAAAAAGATATGTAACTCCACATAGAATTCCCTACAGTTTGTGGGATTGCCGATTTGAGATTTTATTAAGTCCCCTTGCACCTACACTATCTTCTTCAAAGTTCCTCTATTCTGGCAAGCCAGGCTACAGGTTTAGGTACCTCCTTTTGTTTGTCATTTTTTTTTTCCAATGAGGAAACCACCCTTACCTCTAGTCAACATCAATCATTAGACCTAATACCTTCTAATTTAATATAGTAAGGTAACTTCCAATTCTAGACTTATCTACCTCAAGAACAATGTTTGATCATCTGCCAGGAAAGAAAAAAAAAAGTGAAAAGGCAGGTAGGGGCCCAAGAACAAAGCTTCTTTTTCAAATTCACTTACTACACTTAGGAAAGAGCACATCTCATGCCTCGAAACTCTAACATGAAATGTACAAAGAAAGAGCACACTATTCGTGACATGGGAGAAACTAAGTTATTTCAACAAGAGGCTCTCTTTCTTTTAAAAAGACTCACTGACTCATTGACTTATCTAGTTCAATAGCAAATGAGAGATCAATTCACCATTTAAAGAAAGTTCATGTCTTTTGGTGCTGAGCCATCATATATCCAGAAGTGTCCAGAACATTTATTATCTCTAAGGGGCCTAAATGATGAGTTAGCAAATGGGATAGGCCAGAATTAGAAAGGGCGATTCTGAATATTCTCACAGTATTACCATTAATAATTATATGTGGATAGTTAGCTAGTTAACTAGATATGTGCATATATATATATATATATATATATATATATATATATATATACACACACACACACACACACATATACCTATGTATAATTTACACATATATATATCTACCTCTATATATATAATATCCATATATCTCTAAATTTTACATACACATAAAATATGCACATGTACACATGCACATGTGTGTGCAGCAATAAATATTTACTAAGTACCTACTGTATGACAAGCACTGAGCTAAGTTCTGGGAATATAAATGTAGGCCAAAGATAGTCCCCAGCCTCAAGGAACTTATAATCTAATGGAGCAGAAAACATGCAAATAAATCTAAACAAAGTAAATTATATACATAATAAATAGGAAATAATTGAGAGAGTTAAGAACTAGAATTAAGAGGGATTGGGGAAGGCTTTCCAGTAAGATATGAGATTTTAGGTGAGAATTAAAGAATAAGCTAGGAAGGTCAGAAAATGTCCAATGATGAGAGATGAATTATTGTTTTTTTGTGGAACAATCAGGAAGCCAGCGTCACTGGAACAAAGCGTATGTAATAGAGCAAGGTGTATGAAGAAAAAAGTAAGACTGAGATTAGTTATGAGGGCTTTGAATACCAATATTAATACTTTGTATTAGATCCTTTAGGTAATAGGGAGCCACCAGAATTTCTTGAATAGGTGGGAGTGACATGATTTGATTTGCACTTTGAGGAAGTTATTTCAGGGGCTGAATAGAGGATGGACTAGAGGGGGAGAGAGTTAAACAGGAATACACACCAGCAGTTACTATAATGATCCTTTTGTGAGGTGATAAGGGTTTTAAATAGAGTTGTGGCAATGTTAGAGGAGAGAAGGGGCCAAATCCAATATATGCCACAAAGATGAATTCAACAAACCTTAGGAACAGCTTGGCTACGGTGGTGGTGCGGAAAGGAGAGAGAGAGATAGTGAAAATGGGATGACTGCTGGAGTGGGAGGCTGAGGGACTGTGAGAGTGGTGGTATCTTGTATAATGAACTTTTATAGTAAATTTTATAGAAACTTTTTATAGTATTTTTTCTTTGTATTGGATGTAGTGAATTTAGGATGTATATTGGACGTCCAGCTCGTAATGATTGAAAGACAGTTGGGGATTTGAGATTGGGGGTCAGCAGGGAGGTTGAAGCAATTTAGGAAGATTTGAGAATCATTAGCATAGAGAAGGTAATTAAATCCCTGGGCTTTGTTGAGATAACCAAAAGATATCTTTAGTGACAATTCATATATACATACATATTTGTCTGGATAAATATGTATGTATATATATGTATGTTTTAAGAGTCCTTTGAAAGTTTTTCACATTTTTCCAGCTCCTGATTCCTCAGAAACAGCCAGTCTTCACACTATATTTAGGTTCATTAATTATGCCTGCCGTATTTCCCCGTTGTCAATTCTAAGGCAAATGTCTGGATCATTTTCAAATTACGGGATTTGTATCTATTATTAAAGATTTATCTTATATTATCCTGGGTACAACAGTTCCCTCATAAAGTGTCTTATCAGTTATTTGATGAAAAGATACTATTTTAGAAATGCTTTTATTAAAACCTCATAACTAATCACAGAAGGATATAACCACTCACACACTGAGGAAGGCAATGAAGCCCAAATATATCTTAAATCAATATTAGCCAATTGTGTCAATGGATTTTCCTGTAAATTGTGATCACAGAAGTTCAATCAACAGCTCTGCACCTTAACTGTCTCGTTAGCAAAAAGGAGCTTATGGTAAAGTTTCAGTAGCACCTCTCATAGTCACTAGTTAATAAAATTTGTCTCAGATATGTGAAAAAGGAGTTACTGACATGTCATCAGCTGGGCATATAAACAAAGTTAAGTTGCCAGTCAAGGAAATAGATTAGCTTTAGCTTAAACATTTAATACGCAATGTTTTTAATGTTTTTTTCACCTCATTACTAATACACGCAACATACACACACATATTAATGTAATTTCAAATAATGTGTACATGTATCCTGAGGGAAATCATATACACAGATACACACAAACATATGAGTATGTCTGTATGTATAAAATTATTGCTGTTCAGTTGTTTCAGTCATGTCCATATTTTCATAATTCCATTTGGTGTTTTGTTGGCAAAGACACTAAAGTAGTTTGCCATTTTCTTCTCCAAATCATTTTTAACAGATGAGAAAATTGAGACAAATAGGGTTAAGTGACTTACTCAGGGTCACAAAGCTAGTAAGAATTGAATTCAGGAAGATGAATTTTCTTACTCCAGGCTCAGCATTTCATTTATTCTGTCACCTTGCTGCTCATATATTTCATCAAATCAAAGAATTTTAGAACTAGAAGGTAAATACTCCAATAAAAGGAAACTTGCTTTCCTAAGGTTACACAATGAGTTAGTGGAAGAATAAGGACTAAACTCCATGTATCCATAATCAATGCCCTGTGATAACTTATGTAATCTACACTATTTCTACCCTCTTTTTTTTTTTTGCCCAGCCTGTGATCATAGAGAATCCAACACAGAAAGCCTATCGAGTGAAATAAATTAGTCCATATCACTCCAATGCATGGGTATATTTATTTAATCACTTCAGTTAAGGAGTTAAACATGCCAAAGGGAGAGAAACTATGTAAAATGAAAATAAGGAGAACTTTGATGGAAAGTCTTGAAGAGGTTAGGAAGAGCTGCATGTCTGAGGGATCTCATATGAATCCCTAGAGGGTTCTTGTCTGGAAAGAAATTTGCAGGACTCAAGCTAGCTTTTGGCAAAGTTCTAAAGTTTATTGTTATGCTGACTTAGCAGCAGGCAGGAGGAATAGGGGGACCTGGAAGCTTACAGGGAACTAAGATAGAGTTATAAAGTTTTACCCTTTGCAGCAGGCAGGAAGAGGTTAAGGAAAACTGCAAAATGCAGGGGCTAGAGATTCTTATTTTTATAGTGATAAAACTGTCAGTCAAAAGTTAATTATGTTAACTAGGTGGGTAAGGGTGAAGTTAGGGAGGAGTTCAGGAGGAGTTTAGGAGTGGTCAGTGCTTAAAGGGACATGCACTTTTAATATCAACTGTGCAGGCATATTGTCCATAATTCACTGGGACATCACCCTAGGTGGGGCTACCGGGAGATGTGGTTTTTGCCTTGTGACAACACTATATTACTTTTGGTCAAGGATGAATGAGATATGTCCAATATGGCTGTTAGGAGGATAGGCTTGATTGTTTTAGGAGGTGCCAAGTCTGGAAGCTAGACTGATCAGGGATTCAGGAGGTACCATATTGGGAGGGAGTTATCTCTCTGATAATGTTATTCAAGGCTTTTAGGTGCAGCTGGCCACTTAGAACAAAGAGGCTATGCATTTACCTAACTAAGGATTTGTTTATAGAATGCTTTTGAAGGATTCATAGGCACTGTCTCTAGGCAGACTGCTAGCTCAGGAAAAAGACTTTTATGCTGGGGGCAGGGGAAAGGCAGAGTTAATGCTTTTATGGATGGGGAAAGTGTGACTTTTACAACTTAATTGCAGTCTTATTACAAACTGATGTTTCATATATAGGTACCCAAACACAAGTGAGATTTTACAAACTGAGGTTACAGACTGTATCTCAAATACTTATTAACTGCATCCCAGACCACATCAATCTCACTTCAGTATTATCATTATATGAGTAACAACATTAAGGGCAATTAAAACTTTTACAAGCAGTAAAAATGGTATAAAACTGAAACCCTTGTATAATCTTTTTTAAATATATATATATTTTTAATTTATTTAACTACATCCCAATTACATTTTAAAATTTCAATTCATTTTTTAAAACTTTGAAGTCCAAATTCTTTCCCTCTACCTCACCCTTTTCCCACCCCTTGAGAAAGCTAACAATGATATTGATTATAAATGTGAAAACAAACAAAAATATTATCATATTAGTAATGTTGCACAAAAAAAAGTTACACACAATAAAGTGAGGGGGAAAAGATTCTTCAGTCTGGACAGAGTTCATTGGTTCATGCTCTGGAGGTGAATACCATTTTTCATCCATTTTTCATCATAGGTCCTTTGGAATTGTCTTGGATCATTGTCTTAATCAAAGTAGCTAAGTTTTTCCACAGTTGATCCTTATTACAATATTGCTGTTATTATGTACAGTGTTATCCTGATTTTGCTCAAATTCACTTTAAATCAGTTAATATAAGTCATCCCAAGTTTTCTGAAACCATCCTGTTCATCTTTTCTTCTTGTTGTTGTTCAGTCATTTCAGTTGTGCCTGACTCTATGACTCCATTTGGAGTTTTATTGGCAAAAATATTAGAGCAGTTTGCCATTTCCTTCTCCAATTTATGAGGAATTAAAGCAAATAGTGTCTTGCTGTAATGGGAATCTGAAGCTTTTTCCTGCCCCTATCCCTTTGCTTAAGTGGCTGAGAATGTTCCCTGATTTGGTGGTCACGTGGAACCCGTGGCGAGAGGCTTGTTTTTTGGGAATGGCCACACCTTGTCACTTTGTAATTTGACACTGGGTCAAGAGGGCTGACCCAGGAGAAGCCTATATATACGCCCGATGTGAGGCTTTGCTTTGGTGCTCACTTTGAGAAGAGTTGTGTGATTTGGCCAGATGAGACTGTGGGAAGCCGTTGAGCCCCTCGGCTTTGAAAAACCCGGATGTTGGTGCTTCCCTCCCTGGTAACTTGAATAGGTAATGGACGTGATGGTCAGATGGTTGGAAGCCCATCTGCTAATCTGTTTCTTGGTCTGCTTGTAACTTGTGTTTGTATTCTCTGGAGTTCAGGATGCTGAATTTTCCCTCTGAACTAGATAAATGATATGTTTGTTTGATTAAAGAAAGATTGTTAACCCATTTTGAGTTGCTTTCCTTTAGAAAATCAGATCTAAGAAACTGTGCTAGCAGCTGCCCTGGGTATGCTAGGGTGCTTGCTGATACACTTGCCCAGGCAGAAAAAGTTAATAAGTATCTGAAGCCAGATTTTAACTTAGGAAGATGAGCTTTCCTGATTTCAGGACCAGCATTCTAACCATTCTCTTACCTACCTGCCCCTAGAACAATGATATTCTATCACAATCATATACCACAACTTTTTAGCCATTCCCAAATTGATGGGATACCCCTCAGTTTCTAATTATTTGCTACAAAAAAAGAGCTGCTATAGATATTTTTGTACAAATTGGTCTTTTTCCCCTTTTCTTTTATCTCTATGGGTGTTATATAAAGGGTATGTGTAGTTTTATAGCCCTTTGGACATAGTAGAATCCCTATATCATGTTGAAGACAAGGGTCAGCAGTACACGGCTCCAATTTTCTTGGAATAAGCCAAAATTCTAATATGCTTTAGCTTTATGACAGCAATGATTGTGTGTGTATGTGTGTTGTTTCTATTGACACTAAAATGACTCGGAATATGTAAGCTCACCTAGAATAGTTTGTGCTGGTTTCCTGATCTTTAGTTAATTCTCTAATGATCAAGTGTTAGATTTCATATCATATACATGTTCTTTATTGCTTTCATCTGCCATTTTTAACTATGTATCTGTTAAGCATGGAAGGCAGGATATATGTTAAATGTGGAGCTCTAAAATAGTACGTGGTAGTGGCTGTTAGAGATATTGCAGCAGCTGCTGGTGGAGGGAAGCCAAGCATTTCAAGGATCATTCAATCCCACAGTGAAATGGGATCACTTGCATTGAAGTATAAAGAACAATTTTAAAATAAAAATGTCAAGAACTGACCAACTATTGCTGCAAGATAGCTTAATTAATCTTCGAAAAAATAAGGGGAGACCTGCCACAAAGGGACCTGGCATATGGAGCAGTTGTTATTGATTCCTCTATGGTGAGGCTAAAAGAAATAGGAAGAATAGCTAGAAGATCAGTAAAAATAAAATAAACAAAACAAAACAAAACAAAAACAAAATAAAATAACATAAGAAATTCTGAAACAAAACAAAATCATGGTGATGTTACCTTGAATGGTTAATTCAATCAGCAAGCATTTAAGTATGTAAAATGTTCCATATTGTGTGCTAGGTCCTAAGGATGCAAATTGAATAAACGAATCAGTCCCTACTCAGATGGAACCTACATATTAATGAAGAAGAAAACAAGTACATGAATAAGTAGATAGAAAGAAAATGTAATGATAATTTGCATGCACAAGCACCAAAAAAAATACAGAGTAGCTTAGAATAGTACTCACTAGAACTTTGAGCTTTTAATGAAGAAGGCAAAAAGTAACACAAAGACTAGAGTACTGAAGAGTAGAAAAATATATTTTTACTGATGAAACCAATTTTTTATAGGTCTGCTAAAAGCATCATCAAAAGAAATCCTGGTGAGCCTGTGAAATCTAAGCTTTTTTTATCAGACACTAAATCACTGATTCCCTCCAACTCCTTAACATGTTTCCAGACTATTGTTTTTATACCCGCTGGTTTAATAAGACTTTCATTCATTAAAGGATTGAATTATTATACACTGAGAAGCAGAAGGATTCTAAACCTATAGAAATTCCCAAATGGAGATAGGATAATATAACATGGCACCATGCCACATCTCATGAAAGGTTAAAGCATTTATTTAAGAAATGCAGATGAAAATCCTTCAATACCCTGGGAACTCACCTAATTTTAAATTCCATTGAAAACTTCAGGACTACAAGCAAGACAAGGAGAAATTTATGATTTTATTGATGCAGAGAATTCCTGAGTGAGGATGTTTCCTCTACTGATTCCTCTAAAGTTCAGCATCAGCTCTACAATATGTAGTCTTGGTTCTTTCCCAGGTTCTTACCCCTACTCTCATGCTATCTTTCCTTTCCCATGGTGACCAACTGATGACCAACTGAACTCCACATTTTCCTCTTTTGTGAGACCCTTACCCCCTTGCCTTACTGCTGAATTTGCCTTGCCAAGACTCAGAGTTGGATTGCTCTCACCATCTAGTGCCTTACATTCTAACTATAAAATGAAAGAGATTTTTTCCCCCCACTGAAATATGAGTCAAGGTTCTCAGTAGAGGAGGAAAAAGAAGAGGCACAGGAGGTTTTCAGAGGGTTTAAAACGTTGGGTAAAGCTTTTGTGTTGAGTGTGACTATAAACCAATCAGGGAAGAGAAAAAAAAAGTTGCTTCACAGACGTGAGGGTCTAGTTAAAATTTGAAACATAAATTTCTACTGGATTCTTTAATTAGTTTCATCATTTTCTTCAGCTTTGTTCAGTAGTAAACGAGTAAGAATAGAGCATGGCCTTGGAATCAAGGAGACTCATCTTCATGAGTTCAAATCCAGGCTCAAACACTTATTATCTGTGTGATTATGAGCAAATCACTTGCTACTCTTTGTCTCAATTCCTCAGTGATAAAATGAGCTGGAGAAGGAAATGACAAACCATGGCAGTATCTTTGCCAAGAAAATTCTAAAAATGGGGCCATAGACATGACTAGAGTCAGACAAAACTGAAACTGAATAAAAACAATAAACTAATTATGTAGATTTTAAACAATGATAGACAACCTTTTTGGTGACCCTTCAAAGTAATAAGAAGGACTTAGACTTCTTTCACATCTAACATCTCGTTTGCATTTAAAATGTATAAGGAAAGAGAGCAGGGATTAATTTCTCTATGAAGAAATGAATGAGAAAGCTAGTTAAGTTGTAGGGAAACCATAACTATTATGAATTTATATTTTACAGTTACTTAACATTAATTTGATCTTCACAAGAATCTTGTTAATTGGATATTATCAAGTATTATTCCTATTTTGCAAACCAAGCAACCAAGTTTCAGAAATTTAAGGTGATGTGTCCACTTTCACTCTTCAAGTAGTGAATTTAGCTATGGCTAGATCATGGCTCAGAGAATTAGTGCAATAAGGAGATATGAAGGCCATCCAATCTAACTCGTCTTTCAATAATGTATATGTTGGATACTGAAGAGGTTAAATACACGATCCAACATCACACATGTAATAAATACAAAAAACAAATAAACTTGGATTTCAACCCTGGTCTTCTGACTCTGAGTCTAGTGTTTGTTTTGGAAAGGATGTAGTTCTGGTTTTTGTGATTGTTGTTGTGTTGTTTTGCAAATCTCATCCAGCTGTCAGATGAGCTGATTTTTTTTTCAAACAATACCAGATTTCCTAATTCTGCTTTCCCCTTCCCTCTTTGGATTCATATCTCTATATTTCTCACATGCTCATATTATATATCTCAAGGACTCAAAGCTGGTGACTTCATTCCAAAATAACTATACATACTCTATCTGGGACCAGTCCAAACTACTTAAGTTTGTCCCCAAAGTCCAATGTATTCCAAACCAGATTATCTCCTTCTACATGGGTATCTAGTATAATGAATGCCTGTGAAAGGTATATACTAAGGCTTCTTTAGCACCTCACAGCTTGAGGATTTCTGGGTGCCATCACTGGTCCAGCACTGAGATGCCCGAAGGGTCTACACATGATAACCCGTGATAGTGCTAAAGATAAATTTTGAATACCCAACAGTTTGGCTCTTCACATTAAAAGACTAATTACATTTCCCAACCTTTTATTTCACTGAGCATTGTCCCTGTCAACTTCACCTTTTTATTACAAAATTACCACTGTTGTCAGTTCACAACATTTATTGAGTGCTTCTCATCAAAACAATGAAAAGGGTTTATTCACAGGAAAACATTAATCCACTATCTCGAACACATTCTTATTTCGCTTTGGTAGAATTTTTTAAAAAAGACAACTAGATGCCAAGGAGGGAAATGAAAACTGCAGCCAGACATGTAAAATACATAGGTTTTGCTTAAAGCCTAGTATCCTAAATTCATATAGAAATCTTATAGAAATGGAAGTAGTGCAGTGCAAGATACTGCCAATTATTTATGTGGTTTATGAAACTTTTAAGAATAACTATCATTTTTGAAATGCTGGGGACAGTAAATGATAGTTATTTTTGTCTTGTTTTTTGCTTTTTGGAGGGGAAGGCAGGGCAACCGGGGTTAAATTACTTGCCCAAGGTCACACAGCTAGTAAGTGTTATGTGTCTGAGGCCATATTTGAACTCAGGTTCTCCTGATTCTAGGGCTAGTGCTCTATTCACTGCACCACCTAGCTGCCCCCATGTAAGTAATAATTCTGAATGACTGGAAACACTCCACATTTTTCAAAGATATTCAATTAAAAATGAGTAAAGGATGAGTTTTGAGATATTGAACCAATTTAAAATGTGAACATTCAATAATAAGTAGTTGGCCAAATTTGTTTACTCAATGAAAGACGCACATCTTCAACAACAATGACAAAAACATCAGGGTGAAAATGATATTAAAGTAATTTAAGAAAAAAATATATTAATTTACTGAAAAGCATCTGGATGTGCCAGGTAGGGAACTGTCATGGTCATCCTGACAAGTCCTGCCTCTTCCAGGCTCTAAGTACGTCACCACTGGTAAGTCATTTAATTGCCTCTGTTCTCTAGGCCTAGAAGTCACAGAGTTGCTGGTCTGGAGTGATGGACAGAGTTTCTACATTGTTCATTTCAATGTTTATAATATCACAGATCCTAACCTTACCCACTTCCCAAGACAAAAAAAAAATGAACATATAATACACTTGTTTCTCCTATTGTGCAAATTTTGCCCATTATTGTTTTGAAACTATCTTGACCTCACATAGCACTTCTAACTTCTACCTAATTCCACTGGTAAGACAAAGTGTTCAATAAAATAGGAAATAATAGGAACTTTAAAAAATGTGAATCAAATGTGAGCTAAGAATGACATGAGAGAATGAGGAATTACAATCAAAATAAAATCCCAGTTAAAGAAAAAAAGCAGGAAATAACATTGAAGAAATTTTGCTAAATTTAGCCGTTCTATTAGTTATATGATCAAATGTCAAAGTCATAACTAGGGAGAGTAGCCAGGAATTTTTCCCCTGGGGGAACCAAATTTAGAAGGCTTTGTTAACTCTTTCAGTACTTTTGTAGTGAAGAAAAAACATAGTGTAGTAGCTATCTGCAGAAATAATAGTGAAAGCAGGCCGCTTCCAGCAGGTGAGGGTGAGCTCCTTCCAAAACCTAGCGGCTTTCCTAGAAATATCATCTCACTAGTGATTTGGAGCCTCTGACTCTACTGCAGATGCCCCTTTCATTATGTACTTAACTGATGGTACATTCAATGCCACCTGTCCTAGGTGTGGTTTGTTATGGTTGCTTCTGGAATATGAATATTGCTTTGAAACCTTGGCTATTTTGCAGCCTAATGGAGAAATGTATATAAAAATGAAATAACTACTAAGTTATGGTAATGAGCATGATGGCAGCCCTTAAAACATCGAGGCCTATAATGCATTAATGATTTAACCACAGATATGTCCTTAATTATATTGGAAATGTTTCCTTTAAACATTAAATAATTAAGCTGTAGTGTTAAGTATATAGAGCAAACATACTCATTGGAAAAGTATTCCATTCTAAGTGGAAATACTGTCCTTGTATTCAGCAGACTTCAGAGCGGGACCAAAGACTTCTTCCATCAAGGGAGCTAAAGTACTGTTAAATGTGCATTTCAAATCTCATACACATGGAGGGAGTACTTTTAGCTGTACTCATGAAAGCTGTTCCTCCAGCTTTCATCAAAATATTTTTAAGAATTGACCCTAACTGACAGAAGTGACTCCACGCTTGATGACAATGTTTGTAACCAATAACTGATCTACTCGGCTTCATTTCGACAAAAAAATATAAAGTCATCCTATTCATAATAAGTTTAACACACTCACCTTATCTAGGTATGCTGTGTTAACAAACTTTCCCAATCACAATGCCCTCCTGATCAATAAAAGTTGCCATATAGGTCACCAGTTGATTGGTTACCTTTAAGATAACCTTCTCATTCAGACCCTAAGAATCTACCCAGTAACAACTATTACATATAAGGGTAGAACTCAGAGTTCTGCGCTGTCCATCAGGGGGATTCATACCACCTTCACTATTGTTTACCAACACCAACATCTCATGTTTGCTCATGAGAATGCAATATATAGAGACATATATTTGCATGCCTAGGAGTAATGTAAACCGTTTACCTTGTGATCCTTTGGGCACTTGGTTTCCTTCTCAGAACCTCATATACAATCTCTTTACAATATTATTTGTGAGTCTGTGCATCTTTAGTCTTTGGGTTAATTAAGAAAGAAACCTTACAACCCGAGGCAAGTTAAAAGAGAGGAGCATAGGCATCGACTATTTTCCTCTGGGTTTTGTGTTACCTCCCCACCCACACACCCTGCCCCCGTGATGATGAATAAAGCACCCCACCACAGTATAAAATTTTTTCTCTTATCTAAGGGCTGTAAGGTGGATGAGGAGGTTGCACACCAAAAGTTAGCAAATTAACAATGGAGCACATGCGTCTACCAGGTATGTCTAGGGCATGATAGTCTCTAGAAGGACATTTTTTATGTACCACCTACCTGCCCCTCCCACTGTACTTTTATACCCTAGTCCCCTCCAAAAAAACACTGCATTCAAGTGATGCTGGCCTCTTTGCTCTTCCTCATAGACAATAACTCCATCTCCTAATTCTTCATTTTCACCCTCTCCCTTAAATCTGGAGCTTTTCTCCCCTCGTTTCTGTCTCCTAGCTTACATGGAATTCTTCATGTTGCAAGTAAAGTACAATCTTCTTCAAGAAGCCCTACCTAGTCCTCCTTAAAATCAGCTGCTTCCTAATTTAAACTGCAAATATTTTATCTACATATAATACTTTGGTGTCTCTTCCATTAGATTGTGAGTTCCTTGAGAATAGAAAGTTTTTTTTGTCTTTTATGGTATATTTTCTTGGTCATTTTGTCTTTTCCCCCACCCTATTTTGTATGTCACATCCTGTTACAGAGTGCCTGGTATACAACAAGTACTTAATAAATGCTAGTTGAGTGCTTGATTGAAGTGTTACAAACACTGTATCATTTAACTTTGGTGCCCTATGGCAGTATATTGATTACCATCTTCTACTTACAGCTATCAAGGAAAAGGCTCTATAACAAAATTCATGTATTTCACGAAGCTGAAACAAAAATTCTTCTTTGCTTATTCTGAGTTTTTTCCACTCTGAACCCCTTCCCCCCAACAGTAACTTCAATAACACTCTTAGCAGTTTGTGACTTTTTCTGACCTAAAATAGTTGTCTGGCATGCCAGGTAGGCTTCTCTAAACCCCTTCAGTGCTATTCTGGGGCAGAGGATGGGAGAGAAGGTGATATTAGCTTGTCTGTATCCTCTTTGGGCAGTCTGGAAACATGTCATTAAAGAGGATTTGGATTTTAAAAATGCATTAGGAGTGGAGAGGGCAGCTGCATTTTGTTGACTATATCTGAGGTATGAGGTATAAACAACATTGATGATAGAACCACTGCAATTTGTTGAGAGAGAAAATGCAGGAAAGCAAATACAAGTAAAACACATAAGATGCATTTATGGAAAGGGACTATTTTGACTCTTATATTTAGTGACCTAATTATTTTTCTCGCTTCCTGCCAATTTTTTTTTTGGCAAAGGATGTAGAGTAATTTAAATAAAATCATATGCCCAGAAAGCAATGATTTATAAATCAAGCCCATTTGGCTATTTGTCTAGCCTATTTGATAAATATTAGATTAGAAAGGAATGCTAAAGCATCTCAATGTTGCATTACTCCTACAGTGTAACAGGAAGTACCATAAGCAAAAATGATCAGCAAAATGGGTCCTTTAAGTAATAGTTGTCTAATGGTTGTAGTTTTGCCTGTTTCACTTACTAGCTATATGACCTTTGACACATGAAACTTCTCTGGGTCTTAGTAATCCTTGTACATCTTTCCTCATAGAGTCAAATGAGATAATATATGTAATAAGGCATACGATGTCCCTTGCTACCATCAAAGCATTTCAATTTTCCAAAGTCTTCCATGCTTTCCATGAGTTGCTATGGCAAAAAAATCAAAGACAGGAATGGCAAACCACTGTGGTATCTATGGAGAAGACCCCAAATGAGGTCACCAAGAATTGGACAGGACTGAGACCTTCAAGATCCAATCTTTCCATTTTGCAGATGAGAAAATGGTTGGAGGGAATTTAATGCCAGCTCTGTCTAATGTCCCAGATAGGAAGTGGTAGCACTGGGGTTTGAATCCAGATTGTCTGAGTTTAAATGCAATGTACTTTCTACCTCATCAATGTGAATCCTATTTATTGCCATTATGATTATTGTTTTCACTGCCACCAAAGCCAATTTGGCGGCGCTATTCCTAAAGATGACTTTCAAAAAAACCCCATATCACATCAGAATACCTAAGTGACAAGTTACAAAAGGCATATCATTACTCATGAAATAGCATTGAAAGGAAGGTCATTCCAAAGTCTTGGAGCAATTTCGTACCATTCGCATCAAGATAATTTGGGTTCCATTAACTAATTATATCTAGCACTAAATTAGGGACATGAAACAAACACCTATAAAAACTGAAAAATAGAGAGCAGAGCTGGAAATAGATGGCAAAAAATAAAATAATATTTAAAGTGAAGAAATGGTTTAAAAATGAGAATGCAGAATACAGATATCAAAAGGACTGAGCTGAAATAAGAATCCTGGCTATATGCTTTATAAATGCCCCCTGAAAGTTACAAATAGAATAGTGCTTCTAGAATTGAGGCTCTTTAATGGAAGCACAAGTAGGCCAGTCTATGAGAGGATGTTATAAATATATTCTTTATGTACATTGTGGGAAAAATTTTGTCGCTGACACCTTTAAAAAAGTTTTTAATCTTAAAAAGCAGACTATTCTAAATCGAATCATCTCTGAGGTAACTCCTCTCATTACTCAAAGTAAATAATAATTTAATGATCATAAACAAAACCCAAACTAATTTTCTCTCAGCTGCCAAAACAATATACTTGACCATCTTTAAAGAGCACTTAAGAAAGAAAGCCCTAACCTCAGGAGCTTTGAGTCCTCAGTTTATTACAATACTCCAAGAGGCAGATCCTTACCTCGATCAGACCTGAGAGGTTTGTCCTTAACTCTGAAATCTGAATACTCATCTGGTATTGCCCTAATGTCATTTACACAGTTTCTAGTCTTTCATCTTTATAGCAACAAGTTTCAATACTATGCCTTCTGACACAGCAATGCAAAAAAGGTTACTTACTCAATCCTTAACAAATGAGCAGGATTAATTGGCTACATACAATGCTCAGGCCTGGTTTACCTTCAAAGCCAGTTAATTTTCCTAACTATGAAAACGTGTAGATTCTTTGAAATAAAATCATACTGGATTATGTGGGCAACAAGATGTATGTTTGAAGCCAGGTGTGAACTTAGGAAGAGGAGTCTTTCTGACTCTAGGACCAGTACTCTGTCCACTGGACTCTTTGTAAATGGAGGCAAAGGAGAAGGTGGAAATCCAGTGGAGGTAATATTGAAGAAGCAGGACTAGGTCATTATGGACAGAACCTGGGACTCCATTAAAACATTAAGAGAGTACATGAAAGGGGGGACAGGGTGGGAAGTAGGGGTATAGAGAGAAAAATACGATGCACCAGGATCAAAGGTTAGAAATGAAGGGAAAGTAATTGCTGAGGTCACAAAATAAAACTACAAGGGAGTAGATGAGAAACAGGGAAGGATTAAAAAGGAGGAAGGGGGGGAAGAAAGAGGTCTTGCTTTGATGGGGTAGGTAGTTTTACTGATAAATACCCCTGGAGGTTGAAAAGAGATTGTCTGTGAAGATAGATGAATTTTGCCTGGGGAATTTTGTATTTGAAAAGTCTACTTATCCAGTCTTAGAAGGGGGGAGTAGGAGGAGGAGGTAGAAGTCCTGGGGGCAGCTGGCACCAGGGGGAATGGAAAAGCAGTCATACACAGAGGAGATTTTTAAGAAAATAGCAAAAAAGGGTAACTACCAGAGGGATTTAATCAGCAGTGAGCTTCATAATCGGTTACATGGTGGGGAATAAGCTCTACCCTGGGGCAGTATACTTTCTGACACCTGCAAGAAATGACACTATTCCTGGAATGAGACACAAAGTAAAAGGGGGATCCACAGGGCAAGCTCTACAAGGCAGGGGCAAAGACTGCCTAGAATGGATATCTGGAAAGTTGATTTCATGAGGAATATAGAGAAGTAAATCATAGGGTCCAAGTATAAGAAAAGGTGGATCTAGAGAAGACAGAAAAGGTGGATGGATAATGAAGAAAGTGAGGGAAATCCTTTTTGGAAGGGGGATCGAAAAAATAAATCTTAATGAATAAGAGGAAAGAAAGGATGAATTTTTTTGAGTGAGGAGAAAAAAAGACTGAAGGAAGAATTAGAATAGCAGATGAAAACGGGTGAGAAAAAAGACCTACTAAAGCAAAATTCCAAACTCCCAGCAGACGCGATATATTTATCCGGGTTCTTGATTGATTTTCATTTTTTATCTGTGTCTCTTTCATAAAGCTGACTTAACGTTGCTTTTTGTTCTGTGTTTCCATCTACTAACCTGGTATTCAGAATCTTTCTAAAATTGCGTGAAAACCATATAGAATATGGTGGGGCTATCTAATTCTCATAGATTTGTTTATCTGCTAAAGCACTATTATTTCTCATTTGTAGTAACGATTTTTAGAAATCAGTAACGATTTTTAGAAATCAGTATCTTATGTGTGTATAATAGAGTTGGCACGGCATAGAGGTTGGCCGTGGAGTGAGGGAAACCTGGGTTCCGAACGTATCTCTCATACATTCTTGATGTGTCACCTTGGACAAATTACTTGAGACCTCAGTGTAACCAAGCAGTTCTCTAAGAGACAAAATTATGAGTGACTTTCTCAGTAGCAGAAATTTTCAGTCCAGAACATTTGCATACTAAAAATTAATAGGTCTGGACACTTCTCAAAAAATATTTACCAATCCCCCCTACCCCCAATAGCTGGTGTGGCCCTTAATAGTTCATAAAATACTTTGGTATTTAACCTTCCCATTGTTTACTCAAAATTATCACAATGATATTTAGTGATAAGTAAAATAGATATTAAGTACCTCGATTTTTACAGCAATGACTGAACCCAAGAGAAATTAAGTCACTTATCCCATGGCTTCAAGCAAGCAAATAGCAGACTACAGCAGCAAGCACCCTAGCATACCCAGGATGGCTGCTAGCATAGGTTCTTTGATTTGCTTTGGTAAAGGAAAGCAACTCAGAAGAACTTAACAATCTTAGTTTAATCAAACATATATATCATTTACTTAGTTCAGGGGGAAAACATCAGCACCCTCAACTTAAGAAAAACACAAACAGAAATGACAAGCAGACCAAAAATAAGTAAATAAAGAAAGAAAGAAACAAACAATTAAATGAATGTATGAATGAATACAGACAGACAAATGAAATAACACAATTCAACAGACCAACAGGTCCTCCAGCTATCTGACCATTACATACACACATAGTTAATTACCAGAGAGAGAAGCACCAACATCTGGGTTTTCAAAGCCAGGTAACTCAATGGCTATCCGCAGTCTCATTTGGCCAAATCACAAGCAACTCTTCTCATAAGTGAGCTCCAAAGCAAGACCTCACCTTAAGGTATCCTTCTCCAGGGTCAGAGGACATTATAACCACTGTGAGACACTTCCTAATTACAAAATAACAAAAGGTGTGGGCCTTCCTGAAAAACAATCCTCCCCTAAGCAAGCTTGTTTTATTGGTTTCCAGGTGAAGCCCATTAAAGTGCAGAGAAGATTTTCAAATTCCCTATGCCTATTAAAGGGGGAGGGAGGACCTTCTAATTCCCTTAACATTACAGACTTATTACTTGAATCCATGTTTTTGGCATTTATCACCCAAATTTATCATTTCCTTTTTTATCCTAGATACATTAATTTTATTTGTGCAGATTTTCAGTTTCAAATAATCAAAGATGTCTAGTATTATCTTTGGTAATTTCCTCTATTTCTTGTTTTATTAATAATGTATCTTCTACTTATAGCTGTTAAAAATATATGATCTGTTTCTCTATTATTTTTTCATAGGATGACCTTTAATATTAAAGGCACATATCCATTTAGAATGTTTTATAAAATATGATGTAAAATGCTGGTCTAAGACTAATTTCTGACAGACACCTAATCCAGGTATAAATCAGTGATGTTATATAACCACTACACTATGGTATAAATAGAAGTGAGTATATTATATATCATCTTAATACTTTGGAATATTTACATTTTTTTAAAAAACCCATTACAAAGTATCATACATTTAGACTTCAAAGGTAATATCATAAACATATTAAGGGAGGATAAAAAAATGTCATATCTATAAATAGGGCAAGAGCTGATGATGAAACAAGGGATCGAGAAGTTTATAGTCAGAAAAAATAAACAATATTAAATATAAAATTTTTAAATGCATTGACAAAATCAAATGCAGCCAAAATTAGAAGAAAAGCAGGAAACTGGGAAGGGGGAAGGGGGGAGGTTCAAGCAAGTTTCTCTAAAACTGTTTTCATTTCTCAAATATACAGAGAGAACTGAACAAAATACATAAAAATAGGATCTGTTCCCCAAATGATAAATTATCAAATGATAACTCATAAAATGATAATGCCAGAATGTTTTCATGTGAAAATAATGCTCCAAATCACTAATAATTAGAGAAATACAAATGAAAATGGGCAGGTAGGTGGCATACTGAATAGCGCACTTTCCCTTGACTAAGGAGGACCTGTAAGTTCAAATTCAGCCTCAAACACTAAACACTTGCTAGCCTTTTGACCTTGGGTAAGTCACTTAAACCCACTTGCCCTACCTTCCCCCCTCCAAAAAAAAAAAGAAATATAAATGAAAACAACTCTGAGGTACCACCTTATACCCAACATATTGCCTAATATGAAAGAAAAGGAAAATGACAAATGCTAGATGGGAGGTAGGAATATAGGCACACCAACGCACTACTGTGGAACTCCAAACTTGTCCAAGCCTTCTGGAGAACAATTAGGAACTATACCAAAAGTGCTATAAATATATATATATATATATATTCATAACCTTTGACCTATCAATGTTTCTATTAACACTTTACCCCAAGGAGATGAAAGAACAGAAAATACTATTGTACCATAAGAGAGAATGGAGGGGATAGTTTCAGAAAAACCTGAGAAGACTTACTTATACAAAGTTAAGAGAGCAGAACTAGAAGAAAATCTGTACAATAACAGCAAGAGTGTAAATATAATCAACTGTGAAAGACCAGTAACTGGTCAATTGAATGATCGGCTATAACTCCAAAGGACTCATGATATAAAATGCTATGCATTTCCAATTAGAGAACTCAAAGTTAACCTTGATTTTCTTTCACAACATGGCTAATGTGGACATATGTTTTCCATAACTTCATATGTATAATGGGGTTTTTATTTCTTGCTTTCTCAATGGGGACAGGAAGGGAGAAGAGAAAAAGTAGAATTCAAAAATAAAATTTTGACATTTAAAACAAAAAAAAAAGGATCATGGATTCAGTTATATTGCGAGTTAAAAAATGATTTTCATGATCACTACCGTCATTAGCATCATTAACACCCACACTAAAATCTAGGGGAAAAAGATATAATAAAACAATGTCAAATATCATCTCTGTTCTTCAGGAATTTATAATCTCATTGGGGAGGGATAACAAAGATATAAAGAAATAAATGTTCAGAGCTGGCCTGAAATTGGTATCCAGCGAATGGCAGAGGACAAAGTAAACCACATTAATCCAGAGAAAGTAAAGAGGAAGTGGTCTCTCAGGTCTTTGGAGTCAGGGAACCTAGACTTCATGGAAGTGGAAGGGGTTGAGCTGAACTTGAAAACAAAGAAGAGATTTTTAAATATAGGAGAGACAGGGAAACCTTTCAGACAGATTAGAATTGTGGGAACAAAATTACAAAGGTGAAAGTGGGCATAGTGAGTTTAAGGAATACTGTGTAAATAGTAGGTTAAAACATTAGCTAAACAACTTAGATTCTATCCTAAATGAGAACTCATAGAAAGAGTAGAATATGCTAATCGGTGTTTCAGAAAGTTTAATCTGGTATTTGTGTGTAGGATAGATCACTAGGGACATGTGATCTGGGGTGGACTTTGAAGACTTGGAAAACAATTTAGAAAAAAAAATGCATTAATTCAAATGTGAATTTGATGTTTCTGCAGGGCATTTAAATTGAGATTTTTCAACAAAGCAGAAGTGTGGGATTGACCTTCTGGAAGTAGTTCAGGGCAAGAAAAACAAAAGAGGGAATTTTTCCCATAAAAGGGAAACAATAAGACTAGATTAGATCTGTAAGATATAAAGTATACAGAGCAGGAGGATTGAGGTGAAAGGCCCTGACTCATGCCATCCAAATGCACATTGTAAAAGACAAATCTATGAATCACAGAATGAACATATTTTTCTTCTTTTAAGAAAGGGTCATTATATCTCATCCATTTATATCCTTTCATAATACACATGAGACCAAGTACTACATTCAATATTGACTTTAGTTCTTATGCATGTTATTGAAATAATATTTATATAGCATAGAATTGTTTACAAGGTGCTTTAACCAATATGCTATTTGATTTACACAACTGCTTTATAAATAAAATAGCATTAGCATCATTTCCCCCCAGTTTTAGAAATAAAGTTCAGAAAGCCAAATTAAAGAGGAGTTTACTTATTCAATAAGTAAATCAACAACAACAACAACAAATCTGCCAGATATCATGTAAGATACTGGAAATACAATGCAAACATGCCACTACCCTCAAATAGCTGGAGAAAACAAGCACATAATGAGCAAAAACTGAGTTACACTGTAAGGGGTGGGGAGATTTGAAGATCATGTGATAGTGGTTTCAGCATCTCAGTCCAAATGGTCTTGCTCCAAGCTCAGTGACACCTGGAAAACAGAATTCTGTTGTTTTTTTTTTCCCCTAACTTCAAAGCTCCCTTGCAATCTTAGTTTTTTTTTTTCCATAACCCTATTATACAATACAATACAGTTGCTTTTATATATGGAAAAGCTATGAGTAACATGATGAACCAGAATGGAGCTCTAAACGTCCCAAAGCAGTGTTTATATGATTCTAAGCTCTGACTCTCCGTTATTCCCAAACTGTACCTTTTCTATAGTTATTTTGTGTAACAAATGAAGAATATTTAAAATTCATCTCTTTTTACATAGCACAGACTGATTTTTTTTCTTAAAAAGAGTCTCATAAGACTGATGAAAAGAATGAAATAGGCAAAATATTTATATTAAAAACCTTAATAATATAATTTTGCCTTGTTAAAATTTATTAAGCTAAATCTGTGTGCTGACATAACTGATATTATTTCATTACTATTAATGACTGCATATATTTATCTTTCCACGTGAGTGTGACAAAGTAAGGGCAATATCTTACTTGTAAATTACGCACAAGATCCATTAATTCATATTCATTGATTTCAACAGATCCAGCTAAAGAGTCTGTGGGTTTCTGGGTTGATGTTAGGTGTGAGAGTAGGGGAGTGTGGTTGTGTGGAAGACAACAACCAGGACTGACTATGACAGAGACAGTGGGATGTTATCTATTTTCTTACTCCTGGTGGCTGACCATATGTCCCTTAGATTCATCCCATGAAGCTTCCACTTTGGAGACCACTGCCTTGGAGTATTCTGTAAAACAAATGTTAATGCGCAAAACTTTTTATTCTTAAATGAAGTTATCTACTCTGACAATTTCAACAGACTTTTATTTTTTTTTCATCTTTGGTTAAAAAAAATCAAATGAGTTTGCTTCAGAAGGAAAGTACAATGAAAATAAAATGAGAAAAAATGATTAAGCCTTAAGGATCCCTAATTCTATATGAGGTATGCCTGTGTGTGTAAGTGTGTATGTATGTATACCATGATACCCTACCACCAATCCCTACTTGCTATGTAAATTCTTATCACAAAAAATGTATCAATCCTACTCTTAGCATTGTAAAGCAAGTGGTGACAGTAAAATGAGAACCTCAGAAACTTTGAAGTATCAAATTATTTTTTGTAAATCAGCACTTCAGAGTCTTATATATAAAAATGGTTTCATGGAGTTATGAATATTTTGTGTCTATCATGAGACAAGACGCCACTAGAATATACATCTTCTGCTTTTCCCGTACTATTTTTTGGCAGTGAAAGCAAAACAAGATTTTTCTTATTAATACAGTTTGATGTAAAACATCAAGGGAGGGTGGGGTGGTAGATTGGTCTGGCTTTAGAATCAGAAAGAACTATATTCTTGTCTTTCCTCTGACACATACAAGTTGTGTGACCTGGACAAAATCACTTGCATTCTCAGTGCCACAGATAATTCTCAAAGATTATAAATTACAGACATATCGGTCTTACTAGAAGGAGTTACTACAGCAGGAGTATACATATGGATAGTTACAGATTCTGACCCACTCATGCTTTTGCTTCTGCCCCTTGCAGGAAGGGGAGAAAGAGGTAGGGAAAGAGAGAAAGAAAAAAAATAAATAAGTAGGATTCTTCAAAGAAGAAGCCTTAGGCTTAGAAGAAGAGTGAACATATATGAATATTTTAAGAATGGGTAAAAGTATATTGTGAACACAAATTCTAACAATTAACCTGAAGAAATTAAGCGATTGTTAGAAGACCTTCCTGGGATATAGTCAGACACACAGCTTGATGTTTTAAAATCAGCTTCACAGAGTGGGTAGAGTGTTGCCCTTCCAGTGAGAAAGACCTGGGCTTAAGTCCTGACTCTGATAAGTGCTGTTTGTGTAACTATGACAAGTCATTTTACTTCTCAGTGATCCAGGCAACTGTCTAAGAATGAAGGTTATAGATGATTTGCCAATCTGGATTGCTTCAGGAAGTTTTATGATCAGATCCTAAACTAGGCTCTATGACCTTAACTACTTCTATAATTATATTTCATACCATTGGTGCCCTTTGTGAGTTTATATATTTTATGCGCTTACAAAAAATGTTCTGAGAAGGGGCTCATAGGCTTCACCAGGCACTGCAGAAAGGGTCCTCTGGGAGAGTTTTAGTTAAGAACCCCAGTTGTAGATGTTTTAAATACATTGTTTGATTTTGTCCAATAGAATCATATAATACTCAGGGTGGCTAGGTGGCTCAGTGAATAGAGCACTGACTCTGGAGTCAGGAGGATCTGAGTTCTAATATGGCCTCAGGCACTTAACACACACACACACACACACACACACACACACACACACACACAAATAGCCCTGTGACCTTGGGAAAGTCACTTGATTCCAATTGCCCTGCCTTCCCCCTCCAAAAAGCAAAAAAAAAAAAAAAAAGCAATACTCATCAGAAAAGTGAATATTAAGCAGAACTATAGCTACAACTTTTCCATTACATGTTTTTAAATTATTTACTAAAGAAATGCAGTAGGTGTTTTCTTGTCCAACTTCACATACCCCCTAAATGAATGGAAATCATTTTTACTCAATCAAATTTTACTGCTCTTGGGAAACAGGAAGCAGTAGAAGGAAGGGGAGGAGGATGAAGAGGAGGAAGAGGAGAAGGAGAGGGTGAGGGAGAGGGAGGTAGAGAGAGAGAGAGAGAGAGAGAGAGAGAGAGAGAGAGAGAGAGAGAAAGAGAGAGAGAGAGATCCATACATTCTAATGATATTTTTGAAAATGGATATGTTCTTAATTAACTTGATACTAATTAAGGAGGACTTCTCTTGATACAAGCAATTAATTGATATTATAATTGATGGAAAATACAATGAAAATAAGTAAATTTTAGCTATATGGATGACTAAAATGATAGAATCTGTGGATGTGAATAGAAAACATCAATTTGGTGCTCAACTTGTCCTGCTATTTGGAGCAACAACCATAGAAAACTATGAAGAGGCTACTGAAAATAAGGGATGCTCTTTGTTAAGTAACATAATAAAATAATACCTAGAAAAAAGTGAGTGTTTGGTATATTGAGAGAACTTGGCCACAAGACACCTGAATGTTTCATCTCCCAAGTAACTTTAGGGTTTCTCTCTGTACCTACCAATTTCCACTTCATTTACATATACCTATTTCTTGGCTATTATTTATGCTTCCATGCCTTATTTTGCCTGGCTTGTATTTCTCCAACTACCTTCACCAAAATTAACTATAAGCTTCCATCTTCTAAACTGTATATATTATAGCCCTCATTTTATGGAATGAAGAAAGAAAGAAAGAAAGAAAGAAAGAAAGAAAGAAAGAAAGAAAGAAAGAAAGAAAGAAAGAAAGAAAGAAAGAAAGAAAGAAAGAAAGAAAGAAAGAGGGAGGGAGGAAGGAAGGAAGGAAGGAAGGAAGGAAGGAAGGAAGGAAAGAAGGAAGGAAGGAAGGAAGGAAGGAAGGGAGGAAGGAAAGAAGGAAGGAAGGAAGGAAGGAAGGAAAGAAGGAAGGAAGGAAAGAAGGAAGGAAAGAAGCAAGGAAGGAACGAAGATGATAGAGACATGAGACAAGGTAGGATTTATTCTTTGCTTACAATATTCTAAGCACTGTACTAAGATAAGAGCTGGAGATACAAAATCATTTCAAGATAGTCCCTATGTTAAGGAATTTATGTTCTAGTAAAGAAAGATAATGCATAAATGAGAGCATGAAAGACAGAATAGGACAGGAGAAGCTACTCTAACAAGGAACAAGATTTCTTTTGAAAAGGTGGAAAAACACAGAAAGTGAATTGAGCTGGAAGTGAATTAAGCATGGTCAGGGTCCCACAGGAAATGGCAGTATGGAACAATGTAAGGAAACATGTTCTAGGCCTGTGATTTTATTGGTGCGTGGATTTCCAGGTGTGGAACCTCATTCCTCTGATGCCCATCGGCAACTTGGCCACTTTCCTAACACTAATAGTCAAGATTATAACAAAACTATCTAGGGCACTGAAAGGTTAAGCAATCGCTGAGAACACAGTGTATTTCTAAGGTAGAATTTGAACTCAAGTCTTCCTGATTCCAAGGTCAATCCACCACCCATTGTTCCATGTTCTCTCTCATGGAGAAACATGCATGGACTTAAAATAAGAAACAAAAGGATGATCACAAAGTTACAAGAAACTTTAACTACTTATAGGGTTTGAGAGCTTAGGTCTTTAATGAAAATATAAGTGGAAGCTAGGGTTAAGAGAGCCTCCCTGTTTAGGAAGTAACACGTGAGTTTAAACTTGAAGGAAGGAAGGGCACCAGCAGAATGGAACAAGATTTAAGATGGGCAGAGACCATTAAACAGAAGAAAGATGGTGTGACCAAAGGCACAGAGCTGAGAGATCAGGGTGAGAACAGCATTGAAAATAAATTTACAAGTTAGTTGGTTTAAGTCTTTTTTGAAATGTGGTTTCTTTGCTCCCTGTTCAAGGCTCCAAAGAAACAAAAATATTTTACATGAATAACTCTTTCCAGATTTTCTTATCCTTATATATGCTGTAGCTGTTTGAGTGTATTAAAAGGGAAAAAGCAGCGTCTGACTTCCAAGATTATAATTTATTGAAAACTCATTTTCCTCTAATTAATGCATTGCCTAATTTTCTTCCAGTGTTCCTTCAAGCGTTAAAGTAAAATGAGAACATGAGAAAATTCATATACCACTTTTACTCACAGCACTGTTAGACTTTTCAAGTATTAGTACCTCTTTTTTCCAGATGAGGAAATAGTCTCATAGTCTAAATATCTCAGCCAGCATCATACAGCTGATAATTAATGAAGTCAGGACTCTAAAACAAAGTTTTATGACAATAAACTCACTCCTCTTCTTTCTCCCCTCACACTATCATTCTTTATTTTCATTGTTTTGTTAAGCAACTACTTTTAGCCCATGATAATTTTTTTTTAAATAGCATCTTATCTTTATGTAACATTCTAATTTATCTGAAGGACACAACAACCACATGATGGACAATAAAGAGACTCTTGTTTTAAGAATAGTCCCTAGATAAGGTTAATTCCCTATGAATACTCTGATCCCCCAAATAATATTAACATTTCTCATTTTATGCTGTATACCATCAGATAGAGAACTGATGGAATCAGTGCTGATAGAAGGACATTTTTTTCCTTTTATTTCTAATTTTAGAATATGGCTAATGTGGAAATAAGTTTTTCATGACTAAATATATTTAATGGGTATCACATTTCTTTCCTTCTCAATATGAGGGAAAGGGGCTGGAGGGAGGGAGAGAAAAATTTGGAATTGAAAATGAAAACATATATGTATATATACATCACACATGCATGTACACATACATGCATATATAGACATACACACATATATGTGCATTTGTATGTGTGTATATGTATATATTAGATATGTGTAGGTATATATGTATATATGAAAATATATGTGTATATATTAGATATGTATTAGATATATTATTACATATATAATACTATATAATTATATGTGTGAATGTATGTGTGTATATATGTACATGTATGCATAAGATATATGTGGGTATCATGTTAATTTGCTCTTAAGGGCATTTTGATATCCATAGAATCTTCCTAGATTATGATAACTTGGTCACAACTCACAAAACTGTATGTTGAATTTTTAACAGGACTTTGCAAGATAACAAAAATGTTCCTGTAACTTACAAATTGAAAGAGATTTCCTTATTGCACATTAACCTGAAGGAATTATTTCTGAAAATATTTATAAAGTAATAATACACCACTTTCATAAATGTGGAAACTTGAATTCTCCCTTCTGATTAGTGTCTACAAAGGAATACTCACCTCTTCTATGGCATACACCACCTTTAAGAAGGTTGTAAATTTTATTGCATCCGTTTTCTGCTTGTGTACTCTCCAAAGCTCCCAGCCCTCCTCACTCCCATTCTTTTTAACTTTGTCTTTTATATAACTCTACTCCCTAGCTTCTGGTTCAGAGCAAAACCAATTTCCTCCAGAATCAGAATTAGTACTGCATCAGGAAATATTCCATCAGAGATCTTGCTCCATTCTACACTTCAAGGCCTTCCAGCCCAAAAGGCAGAACACTCCCCTGGGGCCATGTCATCAGATTGGATTCATTTTATATTTACATTTTGAGATTAGTATGTTTTAAAAGGAGTCCTTCAGAGTGCAGTCACATAAGCCAAATTTCCCCAAAAAAGTCATGTTCAGTAAGTGTGATGAGACATGAACTTGTCATATATAATTTTACCTTAAACTAAATTAAGTAAAACAAGTTCATCTTTGGCTTAGATGAAAATATTAAATATGTTTTCAGGTTTACTTTAATAATAAACTCTTCTTTATTTTTCTCATTCTGGTGATCCCTGTAATCAGAAACCTTATGTCCTTTCTATCTGGTTACCTTCAAATTTTTCCTTTTGTTTAAAATTCTGTTTTAGTCCATCTTCAGCACCACCAGGTTCTAGTTTATACTAGGAAGTTGGTTCTCTAACTATACCAGCAAATGCCAAGCTAAGCACTATCTCGAGGTGTCTGTCTTTCTGCTTCTTCCCCCCCTTCTCTGTCTCTCTAACTCTCTGTCTCTCTCTCTGTCTCTCTGTCTCTCTCTGTCTCTCTGTCTCTGTCTCTCTCTCTCTTTCTCTCTCTCTCTCTCTCTCTCTCTCTTCTTTCCTTCCTCCCTCCCTCCCTCACTCTATAGTTCCCCCTCTCCCTTTCTCTCTCTCTAAGAGTTAAATGGGACAATCCAGACCTATGGTCTCATCCATGCAGGGAATAATCAGTTTGGAAAGTCCCTGCTCAAATGTAAATTGGCAAAAAGGATGCAATTTATGCTCTAAGAGAATTGCTTCAGTGTCCTAAAGTCTAAGTGAACTATCTCTCTGTTCATACATTATGAGTCAGAAGCAATAATTGAACCCAAGTTTTCCTTACTCCTAAGCTGGACATTTATCCATATTTCCTTCCCCAATTAACTGTTTCAATAAACAAGATTATTTCAGCTATTTTGAAATACCCCACATCCTAAATTAATGAGATTTCATTGTATAAGAAAAAAAATAATGATCTCTATTTTTTTCATCCAAAAATATTCATACAAATGTTATGACTCTTGTTTCTGGAACCAAAGCAATCGTTACAAGTAGAGGTTTTACATGCTATAATATAGAGATTAAATTAATTTAACCACATAGATGTTTATTAAGTATCCACAGATGTAAGGCTGAGGCAAAATATATAGTACTATGTGCTATCATAGAAACAATTGTATAACTGACTTCATGGTTTAATAAATTAACAAATAAGATTTGGGAATGATAATTAAAAGAAGGACAGGACTTTGTTGACTTCAAGGGGGCAAAACGATTCACAACAAAAATGAAAGATTCTTTGTTATGGGGAAGAGCCTTATGGGAGAAGAGAAGGTAAGGGAGATGCAGGGAAAATAGAGGCAATATGAAAACAGAAATCAATGAAAATTTATATTGTAAAAAATATTACATAAATGCAGATTCAGGCTCAATGCAAAGGCAAGTTGCTGACAATCAGAACTCTTCAAAAGCAACATATCCTGTAAACAGAGTCTGGATGGCCACTTGCCAGCTATTTTGAATGGCACCTGTGAGGTCCCTTCTGACTGACCTTTTTGATTCTGTCAATAAGCAACTGGCTCAGCAAATGGCTATAAGTCAACAGAGTGCGTAACTTTCTAATATCATTGTTTAAAATCAAATATATTGATTTTTAAACTTAATCTCTATTGTGAAAGAAATATTGTCAATGTAAGGTTATAATTAGTATCTCAAACCCACAGTTATAAGAGTTAATATTTATATAACACACTTAGGATTATAAAGAATTTCCCTATCTAATCTCATTTTATCCTCACAACAATTATATGAGGTAGGTGCTATTACCATCTTTTTACAGATGAGAAAATCAAAGAAGGCGTTCCAATTGTCTTGTCTAGAGCTGCACAAGCAGTAGATGTTTGAGGTAGGATTTGAATTCAGGTCATCTCACTTCAAGTTCGGCACTATATTTAACTGTCTAAGATTCTAAAGTTCTTCTACTGAACATTATTTAATTTAGTTTTTGGCTCATTAGATAGTTTAAGAAGAGCTCTATAATTTAAAAAAATTTTCCAGCTTTATTATTTCAACTATTCTACTTTTATAAATCTCTTTTTAATTTTAAATATGTTAAATTGATAAGGCCTTGAGGAAAGCAAGCATTTTTATCCTATTATGAAATTTAACTTAAATCTAAGAGAAAAGTACTTATCAACTTAATATTATTCCAAATATATGTTTACAGCTACATGAATGTTGATTATCAGATATGTCATTAAATTGCATTTTGCTCAAAATTAAACTTAAGACAGACTATTCCTCTTAATTAAGAGAATGAATTTCATAATTCTCAGCTATTTGAAAACATCATTTATCAAATTATTCTAAGTTTCCTTTCCAATTTTTCATTGTCTTTGAAGTGACTTGGCATTCTTCATGTCCATGACAACAGAAAACAGTTTCTGCCATGTCTTTTTTGAGCTTTTTCTAGTCTAGAAGAAAAAACAGAAACAAAACAAAAACAAAAAAAACCCTTAATTTTGAGATGGGAACTAGCATTGTATAATGGTGGGATGCTCTTCTCCAGAAGGAACAGGTTTGAATTATATCTTCAAAGTAAATGCATGAAATGGCTCCCAAAAGCAAAATGATTTTGAATCCCATGTGACTCCTTTTAACAATCAAGTGAAAATAATGACACAGTTGTAGATAGGAAAGGTACTAAAAATACAATATGAGGGTAGCTAGATGGCCCAGTGGATGGAGTGAGATGCCTGAAGAAAAGAGGATTTATCTTCCTGAGTTCAAATCCAGCCTCAGCTACTTACTGCATGTGGGAACCTGGGCAAGTCATGTAACTGTTTGCCTTAGTCTTTTATCTGTAAAATAATCTGGAGAAGGAAATGGAAAATCACTTCTGTATCTCTGTCAAGAAAACCCCAAATGGGGTCATACAGAGTCAAAAATGACTGGAATGACTCAATAACAACAAAAATATTGTCTATAAACATTAATTTGAGGTTAGATACTTTTGGTTGTATGATATTTAACCAAGGTCCAGCAACTTATCCATCCTGGCATTTTTACTATAAATGAAACCAGAAGACATAAAGAAGTTGCAGATAAATAGAAATAAAATTTGGAGACTCATTCAAGAATCAGGAAAAAATAGTTCCTAAAACTAGAGCTAAGAGAACCTCAGAGGTTATCAGGTCCAACTCTTTTTTTTTTCCTCTTTAGCAGATGAGGAAATTGTGATCTAGAGAGCTTTTTTCCCCAAAGTCACACAGATATAAAGTGTCAGTGTTAGTATTTGAATCCAGGTTTTCCAACTTTAGAGTCAAAGGTCTTTCTCTTACACCAATCTACTTCGCCAGGTTGTTGGAACTTGTTTTCATTGTATACCAAAAAGTGTGGAGAAATGCCATTTTATTAAATATTTGGCAATTTTGTCTTAATTATAGTGTACATATGTGAAGAACTAATGAAGGTTTTTTGATGTTATGTTTCATCATCTTTTAAGGTGATATAAGGAACTTGTTAAGATCTGCTTTACAAAGTGAACTGATACTTTGATACTCAATGACTTTCATGTAAAACTAGGCCAATGGTGAGTTTTTTAAAAAATCTGCATTGAAAATTTTACCTTAGGCTAAAGAAACGAAAGGGAACAAGACCTGTAGATTACTCAAATCAATCAGACAACCATTCAGATAAAATATGTACAGATACTCAGAAATGTCATGCTTGGATATCTTGAAAGCTTTGTTCAAGAAAAGAATAAGACATCTCACCTCACTCCTATGCAGAGAAGGGAGGAGGGGAAGGTGGATCCTTGGTTGGGGGATATTACAGATGATGGCAGATTTATTTCAATTGACTGATTTTACAGATTTTTTTCCTCTTTTTTCTGTTTTCTTTCTTTGAAAAAAAAACTTAATTAATGAGGAGAGATGATGCAGAGGGAATATAACAATTAGAATAATAATAGCTAGAAGTGATATAGCACTTTAAGGATTGAAAGCTACTCTTTCTTTTTTTTTTTTTGCTTTTTTTTTGAGGGTGGAATGCAGGACAATTCTGATTAAGTGGCTTGCACAAGATCATACTGCTAGTGAATGTTAAGTGTTTGTGACTGGATTTGAATTCAGGTCCTCCTGACTCCAGGGCAGGTGTTCTATTCACTGCACCAACTACCTGCCCCTACTCTTTCATATTTTTATGTTTCATCAAAGCAAGCTTGTCATGTAGTTACTTTATTCATTCCCATTTTAGAGATGAATTAACTAAGACTGGAGGAAATTATTTATCTATGTTCAAGCAACTAGTACATTTAAAAGAAAAATTCTAACTCTGATCTTAGTGATGCTATTTTTTTTCAGTTTATCCACTCTACTGACTAGTTACCAAGACAATATGAAGGTTAAAAATGTTCAAAGTAGGGGTGGCTAGGTGGCGCAGTGAATAGAGCACCGGCTCTGGAGTCAGGAGTACCTGAGTTCAAATGCTGCCTCAGACACTTAACACAAAAAGTAGCCATGTGACCTTGGGCAAGTTACTTAACCCCAACTGCCCTCCAAAAAAAGCAAAAAAAAATGTTCAAAGTATCTACTAATAAAAGCTAATACAAAAAAGAGACAATCAGAAGTTGTTAGATCAATTTGCTTATTCCATTCATGTAATAGGCCATTTCTCACATATTGAAAAAGAAAATATTGGATCTGTTTATAGCAGTCATTTAAGAAATAAGTTTTTCTGAGTTTCTCATTCACAAGGTGGCTAGATCCAAAGTCAAAGCAAACATTAAAGAAGATGAAAAGAGAAAAATAAGAAGAAAGTGAATGAGTACCTAACAGTTCCTCAAATTAAAATCCATTTCCATAAGAAGTTGGTATCCTTTCAGAGGAAAATCAACAAAAATTAGCAAATGTATGGACTTAATTGTAATACATGGATGACAATCTTGATTATAGTATGCTACTAATAATATTTCTCAGGTTCTACTCTGATGCCTCACTTTGGAATGAAGGAACTATTGGATTCTTGAAAGCTAGAAATGTTTCTCGCATGTGCCTAGTAGGTTTGGCTGCCAAATGACAGATTTTTTGCAGGAAGAAGAGAGGAGAACAAAAACTTAAAAATAAATGGGAGGGGACTGTGTTTGTCAATGGTGGGAGGACCAAAGCTAATGAAACTACAAGTCCTTGAATGTTGAAGTGTATTATCAAGCTGTAGTCTAAATGTCATCTTTTTAGAGCTATTACAGAGATTATTAATTTTAGATGTGTGCAGAGGTGAGGAATTTATGTTCTTTTAAACCTAGAACATTGACCCAACCTGATCTTATCACATTCTTGGAGAATATTAACTTCATGACTCTTGACATGCTGTTCCAGCAATTTTTTTCTAATACTGAGGGCTTTTTTCCCCTTCTTTTCTCTCCATCCCTCACTGTTTTTTTTTTAAATACCTCCTCCCTGTCTCTCCTCTCAATGTCATGTAGTTATAAGAAAAGAGATTTTGGTGCAGTCCCCTGGGGTTGGATAATGAGAGTACAGCATATGTTTCTTGCTGTCTTCAGAGATTGCTGTATGTATTACAACTGCAAACTATCTCCAAAAGACAATTCCAGATTACTTTATAATACAATACCAGATTGCTAATGACCCATTGTAGCTGTTGCCATATTTCAGTGATATTTATTAAATAGTTATAAGTATGAAGCTGTTTTGCTTTACCTTGGTAATAAATTAGCAGAAAGATGGAAGGTTTGGCTTTTTAAAATCATCTTTTTGTCTGGTGAGTTTTTCTTAAGTGTCTGAAGTGGACAAAATATTTTTGCTTTGACTGTTTATCTTTCTTTAGGGAAGATACAAAGAGGACGTCTTTTCAAATGTACTTTATGTGTCTGTCCAATAATTTGCCAAAATGAATGATTGGGAATGTTTTATTTGGGTGTTTAATGTTCATTTATGAGAAACTAATGAGAGACATACAAGAAGAGCAAGATTGGGAACATGTTACACACTGTGTTGGATCAATGATTTCAATTAGGTGGGAACCAATTGTAACTTTCAGCTGACAGTAGAAAGACACCCTCTCCAAGTCCTCAGTGTTTATGATTCTTTCCAAAGCATGTCTGTAAATCCTCAGTGAAGAATCTACCAGATGCATTGGAGGACTTCCTGTTTATTTGACTATTTTGTGGATTTCAGTGGAGCACTTGGTAAAGCGGAACCGTTGGGTCATCTTGAATTCAGGAATTTTGTGTTTCAACTTCCATCATCTACAAAATGGTCATAATATTAAAAATATTAACTAGCTCACAAGGTTGGAGGAAAAACACTTAGCAAATCTCAAACAATTATATGAATTTGAATTTTTGTTCATTTAATAAATATCTATTCTTTGCTATGGGCAGGTGATGCTAGGCAAATAACATAAGAGCTGTTTGCCTCAGCTTCTTCATCTGTAAAATGGGGATTATAATAGCAGTGTCTCCCCGGGTTGTAATGAAGATAAAATAAAATAATAATTTTAAAGTACTTAGCATAATGTCTGGCATATATGAAGAATGAAATAAATACTAGTGAGGTGGCTAGGTGGCATAGTAAATAGAGCACCGGCTCAGGAGGATCTGAGTTCAAATCCAGCCTCAGATACTTAACACAAGACTAGCCATGTGACCTTGGGCAAGTCACTTAACCCCAAGTGCCCAGCCTTCACTCTCCAAAAAAAAAAAGAAAAAAAGAAAGAAATATTAGCTATTCTTACTACTGTGATTATTCACAAAGCACCATAGTGTTGCAGATAGAAAGCTGAGCCAGGAAGACCTGGGATCAAGTGTCCTTTCCTATAGAGCTTGAATTTGTGATCCTGGGAAAGTCTCTTAAATTCTCAGTTCTTGAGACATCTTTGTAAGGTTGTAAGCTGCACTAAAGGTGCCAAAATTACTTAGTGTAAACTACCTAGACCAATGAAATTATAGGACTAGTCCCTATTTGAGCTAAATGTTCAGGGCACCCGACTAGATGCTACAGTTACCAAGGGAAAAAATAGAAATTCTTTGTTTTAATACCTTACATTCCTCCCTCCTATCCTTCCTTTTTATCCTTTTATTTCTTCCTCCTCTTCCTCATCATCACCATCCTCGTTCTTTTTTTGACTGCATAGTTGTTACCCCACATTTTTATTCAGTGATCAACAATTATATTTTTTGGGGGGGGGAGTTCATACAGGTCTTTAATGATGTTGCTCTTGGCACTTAAGCCATTGTGGATAATGTGTTCCACCTTTTGTAGGCCCACCAAAATCTACCAATCAATTAACCAAGCATTTGTAAAGTGCTTTTACATCTCTTCATAACCTTGCCCCTCCCTATCTTCACAGTTTTGTGACGGTTTATACCCATCCATATTATGTCTGATTCAGTCACACTGGCCTCCTTGCAAGGCCTTTCACATGACATAATATATTCTGAGCCTGAGCAATTTCACAGAGCAAATTCAACATCATGGCTGAAACTCTTTCCTCCTCATCTCAACTTTCTATCTTCCCTGACTTACTGGAAGTCTCAGCAGAAATTCCACCTTTTACAAGAAGCTTGTTCTCAACCCCACTAGTCTATAAGCAGCTTGGCATTTTTTGCCTTTCTTTGAATTCCAGGTGCTTATCAGAGTACCTGACACCTAATAGACACTTACTATGGGATCGTTGTCTTCATCTGACTTAGACAGTGGGAATATAAACGGAAAAAGAAAGACAACCCCTCTTGTCTCTCAGAGTTCTCACTCTAATGGTTGGAGACAACTCCTGAAAAAAAGGACAGAGTAGATCAAAATACCTGGAAGTCCTAAAGATATTGAGGCCTTAATATGTGCCAGGAACTAGGCTGAAGATACAAAGAAAGGCAAAAATAGATTTAAACACAGTAAGAAATGGAATTCAAAGCCAAGACTAGAAGTCAATATGCGCGAGTTTTCTGACAAGTTCTGCCACTTATTTACCTTATGATAGTTGTTTAACCTCTAGAGACCTCCATTTCATCATGTAAAATGGTGAAATAACCTAAACCATTTCTCATCTCTCCTCCAACTGCAACAGGCTATGTCTTTGTGCATAAGTCTACTGGGTGTTCAAGAATGGCATACTTTACTTTTCAGAGAGGATTAGGAAGGCACAGAAAAGAAGTTCTGGATCTTTTTGGTACTCTAGGAAAGGCAACTGATGTTTCCCTTTTATATGGCTCCATGCAAAGGCTGATAAGATAGCTTTATAATTCTAAGCCCACAATCAAAAGGCACTGTATAGAAAGTAATTTTTAAGACATTTGTAATAAATGGAAAAGCAGGCATTACATTTTTCAGCAAAAGTAGTTTTAGGCTGAATAGTAAATATATTTATGCCTACATACTCATATATACATCAGTGTGTATTTGAATATTATATATATTCATATTTGCATATAAATATAGTTTAAAACTACACTAAAACATTTGCAAAAGCACACATACACACACACGAACACACACAGAAACACGTGTTATATAATCTAGTGCTGTTTAGAAACTAAAGAGTTTATTTTTGATTTGTGGTTTCAAGTCCCTCCTCTGAAATTTCCACTTGTATTACCTTAAGCAAATCAGTTAATTTCTTAATTACCTATGCAAATCTCAATGTTTTCTAAGTTTCTCTCAGCCAGAAAATCCTTACACAAGTAGAATCACAGGTGCAATCACTAAAGAGTCCCTATCCTAGCATTGTTGCAGAATCAAGATGCATAAGGCAAATCTTGTCATGAGATTGCTTACATAAACAATTAGAATGAACTTTGACTCAATAGGCAATCAATGATGATTTTGAACTTAATATACAGTTTTGGTAATGGTAATATATGCTACGATGGCCATTTTATGGAACAGTTATAGTAAATCTTTCTCCCTTTTTCTGCTGCCTAATTTTTGGCAATTCTACTGTTTATCCACAACTCCTTCAGAGTTGTTTCTCAACTAGGAAAACTAAAGGATCTAAAACTTAATTTAATTAAATTTGCATTTTTTTTTGGCAATGTAGAACTTTGGTGAGAAAGAAAGCCCAAACAATTTGGCTTAAATCAATGGAAATAGATTTTAATAATCTATCTAAAACCATGGAGATGTAGTGGGGGGAAGAAAGAATAGTATTCCAAATTTGAAGGACATTATTTTTCTCCATTTTTCTGCCAATCATCAAAAGTTATAACCATTTACCTTTCAGCTATTTCAGTTGGTCAGAATCTTTAATTTTACCTCCACTGCTTCAAATCTTCTAAGTAAAACATTACTTTTTCCTGCATTATATACCCATAAGTATAAGCTGAATCAATCTTGCCATTTTTTTCTTTTGTATTAAAGAATGTTATTTTGTTATGAAAGACACTAAAATTTGTGATGAAAGCCAGAAATATATTGAAGATTTCTGTAATATTATCTCTTTCAAGACAGTAATCTTTCACAAGCATATCTAATGAACCCACATATGATACTTCTTATTTAGAGGAATCTCTTTTGAAAGGAAGTTCCTTCCCCAGTTCCCTGCTGGAAAGGCCAAAGTTTCATAGCAAATTCTCAAACTTCTGAATAACTATCTTTTCAAAAACTATCCATCAGAATAATGGCTTCTTAGGAAAGCACCTAGTTTCCTTATACAGTTTGACAGTATTTAAAAGAAATACTTTTGGTCTTAAGAAGGAGGCAGCCCTACTAATCTCAGCAGATTAAATGACCCAACAGACTCAGATGTCATTTCAGTGGACACTACATCTTTGCTATCAGATTCCAATTATTCCACTTCCTTGGCTTCAGCCTTTTTTTGATTCAGGTATCTCATCTCCAAACCTCATCTTGTTTCACCCCGCTCAGCTTTGCTTTTCTCAGCTGGACATCTTTTATGGCATCGTGAACCACTGCCAAAATCCTAATAATGTTGCAATGCAAGAATGTCAAGATACTGCTGGGCTTTCAATTAAAAACATTCTCTTCTGATAGCCTTCTGTTAGCTAGTATTCCTGGTTAAGATTCTGGCACAAGGAATTTTGCTTGCTTCTTGCTGGGACCTGTGTTTCCTCAACACAACCATTGGAGAGACCTAACATCGGTAACTACTAGGCCTGACCCTGTATTATTGGCTCTGATGACATAGTGCTGCCCTCTGCTGGCTACTGCTTATTGTACAGTCTTAAAATGGTACATCAGGCTTAAACGAAAACCCTAAACAATAAAACTTCTCTGTTGCTATAGATAAGGAAAAAAATAGAATGAACTTTCAGATTATATTGCAAAGAATAGTTGATTAACATGCCCAAAGGAAGGAAAACACATGTACTGGTATAACAAGATTAACTGCAGACAATATATGCCTCAGCTTCTTCTAGAAGATTAAATGTAATATTAAGAAGAAATGCTAATTTTAATTTCAATTCAAATATGTTTTTCAAATCCTAAAATTCTCAAGATCAATTCCCCACTTTTTTCAAAACGGTTCCCTCTGGCAATTTAAGTTATATCTCCCAGGGTCCTCTCTTCCCAGCTTGGCACTGATATTCTATTCAATGACAGGCCGTTCCGTAGTTTTAATTCTTGCATAAGGATGATGTGGAAAACCAAATTGTTTCTTCTTGACTCCTTAGTTTAATAACAGAGCTGACAAGAAATTCTAGGTTGGAAGAACCACTACGGTCAACTCAAGCAGAATTTGGCTATGATGCGGGATTTATCTGCATTTTTGTTTCTTTTATTTATGCATCTTGTATTTATAACACAGCTATTTCTAGATCGACTGAATCAGTCAATAGTGTTAAAAATAGTAGATGTGGGAGAAGACCTCTGCTCTTGGTCCTGTCAGTTTCTTCCCAAATTCTAAGCATGTTTAGCAGTCCAGTGCTCATGGCTCTTGCCCAGTCTATTCCAAACAGTTCTTCCCATTGGGGAGTACCGACTTGTTTTGAATGGAATCACTACTTGCTTCAGACTTCAGTGAGACACTATTTCAGGATCTTCTCCATTGCCGGGCTACCTTGTAGATAAGATTTCTTTATTCTCTTGTCCCCTGGGCCATCTAAGGAAAAACAAAAGACTCTGGACTTTTGATTGGTCTCTCATAACTCTGTCTACTCATCAGTGTTGGAAGGCAAGCCTTCTTGGACCTTGTGGGCCAAGAATATTTCTACTAAGAAGAAAATGGAGAAGTTTATCATGGAGTATAAGAGATTTGGGGGAGACATAAGAGCATCTTTGAGTATTTGAGTGGTTGTTTCATCCAAAATGGAATAGTTATTCTTTTTGTCTTTTTGTTGTTGTTCAGTCATTTCAGTTGTGTCCAACTCTTCATGATCCCATTTGAGGTTTTTTTGGTAAAGAAATTGGAGTAATTTGTCATTTCCTTCTCCATCTCATTTTACAAATGAGGAAATTGAGGCAAACTGAGTTAAATTCCTTGCCCAGGGTCACACAGCTAGTGACTGTTCAAGACTGGATTTGAACTCTGGAAGATGAGTCTCCCTAATTCCAAATCCAGTGCTCTATCCACAGCATTAATAACAAATGAGCAGAAAAGCACAGTTCAGATTTTGGCTTAATGTAAAGGAACTTAACCTGTGTTGTGTCTGTTTCCTCAGTTGTAAAGTAAAGATAATAATAATTGCACCTACTTCACACAGTTGTTGTAAGGATCAAATTAGATATTTGTAATTTTATTAGCATGGTGCCTGACATATGGTAGACGGATAATAAATTCTTATTTCCTTTACTTTTCCTTTTCTTAACATTTGGAGCTATTAAAAAAAGCACCTTAGGAGGCAGCAGGATTCTGTTCACCAGAGTCTTCTGGTGAGGACCAGATGATCACTTGTTCCAAGGAGAGGCGATTCTTAATGAAGTATGAGTCTCTGAAGTTGTTAATTTTGAGATTCTATCTTCATAAGCATAAAGCTTATGAGTAAGAGCCATTGAGAACCTTGGACAGAGACCTTCTACTAATAGTCTTAGCTCTATTTCACTGCCTGGGCAAAGAGCTAAGGGGCGCAGTGTCCATTTCTTTGGCCACAAGGATTGATGGCAGGAGACAGGTAAGCTGAGGTATTCAACTTTGAATGTCTATGACCAGTTTTCTGTTCATTACTTTGGGAACTAGGGTGAAAAGTAACTAAATGTCTATGTTCTCTGAATTGAAGAATTAAAAAAAAAACACTTCCTAATGAGCCCCATATTGCTTAGATATGGTAAGAGCTTACCTAGAAATAGTTCAGAGATCTTACATCAGTTTGGCTTCTGCCTGCACTGATGCCCATCACAATTCTTTTATGACTGAGGACTCTGAGGTTTCTGAGGATGAAAAACTCATTGGCAAACCTAGGTACGAGAATCTTGAGAAATAGTTGGGATGGTCATAGGATGATAGATATTTAAGTCTCTACTCAATATCTGCCTTTCTTTCTGGGACCTGCAGGAATTTATTTATTTATTTATTCATCTATTTATTCATTTATTCATCTATTTATTTATTTGTTTGTTTGTTTGTTTATTTGCTTATCTATCTATTTATTCATTTATTTATCTGTCTATCTATCTATCCATTCATTCATTCATTCATTCATTTATTTATCTATCTATCTATCTATTTATGTATGTATGTATGTATGTATTTGTTTGTTTGTTTGTTTGTCTGTTTATTTATCTATTCATTGCTCCTAACACCTTGGAGACTACAGGGTCACGTCTTTATCACAACGAGATAGCAAAGTAGGACTTATGATTTAATGGAATGTGAATTTAACCATAGAGAATATAAATCAAATTTTATATGTGTTTAAAAATTATAATAAATGTACCACAATTTTGCTTTTTTTCTAATTGAATTGTATCATTTCATCTGTCTTTGTTACTTAAAAAATCAGGACAGTGTAGCAGAAGTGGGGCCTACTATTACTCTATCCTTGCTTCTTCACACTAGAGTCATAATAAGTTATATATTTTACAATAATTTTAATTATTGTATATGCATGATTATCTCCAATTACTCTTTCCTCTCTCTAGTATGGATTTTTTGCCAACAATAACAAATATCATGTTACCATTTCAGTCATTATCAAAATACTCCCCTACCTGCTATTCCAAATCATATCCTACAGCTAATGTTCATATCATAAATACGCCTATATCTAACTTACCATTTAACTTTAACAAGCAAGTTTGAACGTAAACTAAAAGAAGAGGCATCAGTTTACTTCTGAGCAAGTTGTGTTGGTTTTCTTAGTTAATCTATCAATGTAGCTTAACTATACAAGAAACTCTCCCAGAGGAATCTGAGGAATATTGACTAGTGAAATGGAAAACAACAAAAACCAGCAAAACAAAAACAAGACTTCAGCACTCAACTAGGAAGGAGGGAAACTGCACAAAGACTTGTTTAATAGGTTATTTCATTTGCACTTCCAAGCTATATTTCCTCTGGCCCATGTGGTCCTCCAAGGCCAGACAACCTCCTAAATCCTCTTTGAATGTCTATCCCTCATCACAAAAAGGGAATGTCTATGATACTGACTATTGATTATTGAGTCATTTCAGACATAATCTCTTTCAATCAAGTGATCATATTATTTGGACACTTCCAACCTGATTAATTCAGACTACTCTAATATAGGCAGGGTGAGCTAACATTTGTACAATTTTACTAATACCTTACTTGTCCTGATATGATGAGTAAAGCAACGAGAAAAAAGTCCTAGATATCATAATGAAATTCCAGGACTACCACTTAATATGCATCCTTAACTTTAGATGTCAATGGCTATATAAATGAATAATATAAACAGAATTTTGGATACCATTTTAACGCTGATTTTAAAAAGCAGACTGTCTGGTATCCTTCAGTGTCTGTATATATATATAAAGTACTTATATGCAACATTATAAATTAACCTTTTCTATTCATTGGGTTCTCCATATGTCATACCAGGTAACAATTTGAACAAGTGAAATATGGTAGACCCATCTGAATTACTGAAAATAACTAACACAATTTTATAACATAATCCATAATTTGAATTTTCAGTTTTTGTCTACCATTCTATGATCCACTAATATTACTAGTAATACAAACTAATCAATGAAGCAAATATATACACATACTATCTGTATGTATATAACTGTATGTGTTTGTAATTAGCATGTAGTAGCATTACGCATGTATATACATACTTGAGTGTGTAAGTAGGGGTGTTTATATGTGTGAATCCACATGCAGTCACATACACATACATTCATAATTAGACTCTCATTACACATCTACACATCTAAACAGGTAACTCTTTGGAACTTTGTACCTAGTAATGATATCTTTTTCCTACTAGCCTATTAGTAATGCAGATTTAATAATATTACAAACTCTTTCCAAGCCATCACTTATCTTGGCTTTTCCACTAACTTGTGTAGATGAAATCTGTCCTTTGATCTGATAGCCAAAATATAATCTATTTATAATTATATTATAAATCTATCTTATAAATCTTTAATTGTAAATCTTTCCCTTTCTTCCATATGCAAGCTGAAAATTCACGAAGACAGCCATATAATACAATGACTCTCTGGGCAATAATTTACCTGTGTTTCCCTTTTTACATTTTTAGCTAGCTATGCTAAGGTAGTATTATCTATGCAATCTAAGACTGCATTCAGAACAATGTAGTGACCAGAATGAGAGAAATGATGATTTTACTATATTCTGCTCTGGTCAGACAACATTTGAAAAATTACACTCAGTTCTGACTACCTGATTTTCAGAGGATCCATGACAAACTGGATTGGATCTGGAGGAGGATGACCAGGGCGTTGAATGGATGTGAAAATATTACAAAAATAGATGAAGGCATGTTAATTTAATGAAAGATCAGAGAGGAGAGAAGTAAGGGGAAAGGGAAAAGGGGGAAAAATAAGATTTAAAATGGAGAAGGGGGAAGCAGACAGAATGGAAAGGAAAAAAAGGGGCAGAAGTGAAAAGGAGGAAGGAGAGAGAACCTAAAAGAGAAAAAAAAACATTTCAAGGACTATCATGATAAAGAGGGATCAAGTTTGTTGTGCCTCTCAAGAGAAGCTAGAATTAGAACTAATGAATGGAGGCAATAGGGAGGTAAATTTTAGTGTAGTGAAAAAAAAACTTGATAATAATTAAAGTTATTTAAAAATGGAACGAGCTACTTGGCAAGCCCTTAAGTATCAGGTGATAAATAGTAAACTGAGGGTAAGGCCACATAATAAGAAGAGCCATGTTTCAGGAGGAGAAAACATTGATGTTCCCTACCACATTAAGATTACATGACTTGGTAGGAATTCTACAGAGGATCCATTCTTCAAATAAGGGTTAATGGGGGGATAGATTGCTAGACTTGGATCTTAATTGACACTACAGTTGAAATCCTGTATCCTACACTTACTAGCTACGTGATCATTTGTAAGTGACTTATTGTTGAAGTTTCAATGCTAAATATTCAGAGGGGAAAATGAAACACACACACAAAAGCACACAAAAACATATAGATATGTGCGTGTGTGTGTGTGTGTGTGTGTATGTTTTCACCTGGCTATTATGAATATGATTTGAGATATTCATAGAAAGCTTTTCTGACCATAAATAATCATACACATTTTAATCTTACTATACTCTTTGTCATCATCCTTATTAGTTCTATGACTACTCCCAGGTCCAATTACTATATTGTTATCTTGAACATTTGTTGTTTGTCAGTCATTTCAGTCATGTTCAACTCTGCACAATCCCATTTGGAGTTTTCCTGGCAAAGATACCAGAGTAATTTGCTATTTCCCCTCTAATTCGTTTTGAGCATAAGGAAACTGAGGCAAACTGGGGTAAGTGACTTTTCCAGGTTCATACGTCTAATAAACATCTGAGATTAGATTTGAACTTAAGAAGATGAGTCTTCCTGACTTCAGGCCCAGCACTTTATTCACTGTGCTGCCTACTTGCCCTAGCTCTATTGTATATTATTAAGTAATATTTTAGAACTCTTTGCTCCCTATTTACTTTACTTGACTTTTGTACTATTTAAATCAAAATGAACTAATGTAATTCATTGAAGTATATTATTAAGGTAGAGATGTCACCCCCAAAATTCCATCTATCCCATAATTAGTCAACAACCCTGGCATTATGTGTAAGGCACAATAGTAAGTAGTAGAGACACAAAGAATCAGGTATCTCTTGCTATCCAGGAGTTTACCTTCTTAGGCTATCTGTATCTATATCTAATATCTAGTGAAGCTATCGCTATCAAAACTCTACATATTCTTGCCTTCTAACTTTCCAGTTTTTTGACTTCTTATTCATTGACCTTGGTTTCCTTGCTGTTTCATGAATGCGATACTCTATTTCTTGGCTCAAGGCATTTTCTTGGGTTGTTCCCCATAAAAGGAAGGGTCTCCCTCCTCATGTCTGCCTTCCTGGCTTCCTTTAAGTACCATTGAAAATCCTTTCTTATACAACAAGACATTCCTACTCCCTCTTTATTCTAATATCTTCTTTCTTTCAATGTGATTTATAGCTTTCATATATATATGTATACACATATATATATACATATATGTACATGTGTGTGTGTGTGTGTGTTGTCTGTCATCACCTTCATTAGATTGTGAGCTCCTGGACTTCATGTGCTATCTTTTGTTTCTTTTTGTGCTCCCAGTCTTTAGCACAGTTGGTAGCACACAGTAGGGGCTTAATCAATAGTGTTTGTCTTACTGATTTTATGTATATATCTATGTGTCTATGTGTCTGTCTGTCTGTCTATCTATCAATCTATCTATGTATCTGTCTATCTGTCTATCTATCTATCTATCTGTCATCTATCTATCTATCCATCTATATTCTATCTGTCTATATCTATCTATCTATCTATCTATCTATCTATCTATCTATCTATCTATCTATCTATCTATCTATCATCTCTCTATCTATCCACCTACCTTTATTCTACCTGTCTATCTCTATCTATCTGTCTGTCTATCTATCTATCTATCTATCTATCTATCTATCTATCTATCTATCTATCTATCTGTCTATCTATCAATCTATCCATCTATCTATCCATCTACCTTTATTCTACCTGTCTATATCTATCTATCTATCTATCTATCTATCTATCTATCTATCTATCTATCTATCTATCTATCTATCTATCTATTTATATATCCTAGGCAGAAAAGACCTCCTTAAGGAGGTGGTTCTTGAACTAAATCTTAAAGAGCTCAAAGATTCTTTTTGTTTAATTCATTTTATTTTTAATTTATGAAATAAAACAAGCATTTCTGTAGCATAGTGGGGAAAATGGCTGCATGAGAAATTTCAGATCTATTATGTACAACTTGCTATTCCTTTTAAATATATAACAAATTACCATGTAATTATCTTTTTTCCTTCCATCCCCCAATGCCCTAGGGATGGCTACTATTAGACACAAATATGCGTGTGTAAATGCACATACAATCATTTTATACCTACTCCTATTCATTAGTTCATTTTCTGGATGCAGATTGCATCTTTTTTTCTTATGTTGTTTGTAGTTACTTGGGATATTTATAATAGTTGAAATGACTTATTTACTTAAAGTTATTCACACAAAGTAACACTACTACTGTAGCTGTAGACACAGTTCTCCTGGTTCTGCTTATTTTGCTCTTCATTATTTTCTTCAAGTCTGTCCATGTTTTTCTAAAATCAACAAGCTCACCATTTCTTATAGTACCGTAGCATTCCAACACAATCATACACCATGACATCTATTCCCAATATGATGGGTATCTCTGCAATTTCCTGTTCTTTACCACCACAAAGAGAGGTGCTATAAACATTTTCAAACTTAAAGCTCAGTAATTCTAAGCGTCTGATGTGTGAGGAGAAAGAAAGCCAGACAAGAGAAGTATAGGCATAGACAGAGAGGATCGAGTTCTGTAGGAACATCAAGTCAGTATGACTGGACCACAGTATGTGTGGAAGGGAATAAATTGTAAAAGAATTAGAAAGGAAGAAGGGACCAAGTTGCGAACACCTTTAATGACAAGTAGAATTGTATCTGATCCTGATCATACCAAGGAAACAGTAAAGATCTTGGAGAAAGAAGATTACATCATCAGACATATGCTTTGGAAAAAACCCTTTGACTGTACAGTAAAGAATGCATTAAAATCAGAAAAGAAGGATTCCAATTAGTAGATTATCACATTAATCTGGGTGAAATGTGATGAGTGTCTGAATTAGGCTGGTGGCTATGTGAGTGGGGAGAAGTGGGCAGAGGCAAGAGATGTTACAGAGGAAGATATCACAAGATTCAACAATGAACTGAAAATGAAGAATGAGTTAAGAGAGATTGATTTTTTTCTTATTAGTTCTATTTGAAATAATTATATGTAATTATATGTTTTGTGAAATAAGAATTAAAGTAGAATTGAAACTGAATATGAATAATGACATTCAAATGGATTCCACAAGTATTTATTAAATGCTACTATTTGGTAGACAGACAAATATGTCACAGTCCTTGCTCTAAAGGAACTTTCCATTGAATAGGAGGGGCTGTGCTGTGCAAGTACTATGATGTAGAGAGGCAAATCAGGGTAAAATAGGTCTTAGCAAAGTAGTAGGACTAATTTGTGAGGGGGGGGAAGAATGGATAATGAAGGGCAAAGAAAACAGGGAAAAGGAAGCAGAGACAGAGACAGACAGAGACAGAGACAGGGAGATGGAGAGACAGAGAGAGAACACAAACTTTACCGCACTGGACACATCAGGGAAGATTTCATGAAGACAGTAGAATCTGAAATGAAGTTTGAAGAGAGGGAGGTGTCCACTCTACACATGAAATATGTGGAAAGAGGCAAACATATCAGAGAGGCCTAGTTGCAGAGTAACTCAGGTAGATGGTAATGTAAAATATGAGGAAAGAAGTGGTGTGATCAAAGGGTCATAGATTTAAAGTCAGAAGGGATCTTAGAAGGAATTTATCCCAACTAGTTCATTTTACAGATGAGATAACTAAGCTGAGCCTATAAATGCACATTTTCAACAGATTATAGAGGAATCATCTTAGTCTTCAACTTAGTCTTCCAGGAAATTATCTAAATCATCGTCATTTGGGGAATAGATCAAAGGGGATAGACTAAAGTCAGGAGTCACGAGATTATTACAAAAGGCTCAGTGAGATAAGCTGTTTAACCTACATTAATTGTGATGAAAATGTTGGTGCAGGGTCAGATGTAAGAGATAATGAAGATATTAATAATTTATTTTTATGTATGAGGTAATGAAGAGGTGTGGGAATTCATATTGATTTCAAGAGTATAAAATTAGGACTTTGGAAGAATCATAGTAACATTAAGAGAATTTAGGGAGAGAAGCAGAGTTAATGGGGAAGAATTGCCATGAGGTAGGGGCATTAGATTTGTTCTTGGGCAGTGGGCAGGCACAAGCAATGACTAGATGATCCTGCAAGGTAGCATTAGGACATGATGTAGAGTGGGGTGAGTTTTCTAAGAGTTGGAGCTATCTCAAAGAAGAATATGTTTGAAGGGGCCAAGCAAAAGCTGAACAATCACTTGTCAAATATGCTCAAGAGGAGATTTCTCTTCAGGTACAAGTAAGATTAGATGATGTCTGAGGTCCCTACTAACTGAGATTGACTATTCAGTTTCAGTTTAGCAATAAAAATAAATCTTAAATTTCAAAATATTTAGGCATGACTTGTTGGTGAGGAAATGGTGACAAGAACATTGTAGTGCTTTTCTTTTTCATTTTCATGACAAGTTCATAAGGTACCTGAAGCTTTAAGATCCCTCAAAGCTCTAATTCATTTTTAAGGTAAATGTCCTGACATTTCAACTCAGGCCATAATCTCCATTTCCTCTTAGCTGAGAAAGGTATCTCCCTCTGGAATTTCCCTCAACCCTTTTCCACCTCACCCATTGTGAAGTCAATTTTGGAGTTATGTTCAGTTCTGGGCTTCCACCATCTTCCTTTTGTGTGCTGTCTTCCCAATTAGAATGTAAAACCCATTGTGAGCAGAGACTGCCTTATTTGCTTTAATTTTTTCCCCAAGGCTTGACACAATAAATGCCTGGCATATAGTAAGTATTTAAGAAATTAATAATCCATCTATCTGAATTTTTAAAAAAAAGTAGTATTAAGACTTACTTCAATCATGCCTATATGGAAAAGAGGGCAACAGTTCCATTTTAAGAAAATACATTTCTACTATCTCAATGTAGCATAGCACAATATAAAAAGGAGGGGAAATCCCCATGAAACTTATATTTGTAGCTTAGATCTAAATAATGAGGGTTCTTGAAACTTTTGCAATATGGATCCCTTTGGCAATTTTGTAGTGTCTACTGACCCACTTCTCAGAACAGCATAAACTGAATAAAATGTTATGTTCACAAAAGTGAGAATCATATTGAAATATAATCATCAAATTATTGTTAATTCAAAGATTTCCCCCATTCTATAGTTATATTAAAGGTAATTAATCACACACCAAATTGGACAATGGCCTAAAAGCGTCTCTGTCTTTGTTTCCCGTTATTCTAAAACCTTGGGCTTTTTTTTCTTTTTTGTTTAAATGGGTGTGGTAGTCAGTCAAACAGAATTTATTTCCTCCTTATTATGTGCAAGGCACCATACCGGTTGCAGAGGCTGTATGAGACACATGGTTATTAGTCCAACTAGAGCCCTGCAGTATTAATACTGTCTCTGAGGAGGCCCTAGAGAGCTCAAGTGATGCTCTCAGGGACATCTAAACTGATGCTAATCTGAGGTCATCATGGCATATATACCCCTAGAGTCAATACATGCCTGGTTTCTGGGAACAAGGTGAAATTTATTCCTCTTGTGGTCAAATTGGAATTTAAAGATGATAGAGTGAGATTCCAATTACCCATTAGAAGGAAAGTCTCATTCTCTCTGTGCTAAGAATTGTCTGCCTTACATCTTCTTACCAGCAATTAATGTGCTAATTATATTGAGAATTCTACGTATGCCTTTAACATCATAACCTGCTTATTACAGTTAGGGCAGAAATGAGCCAACTCTGACCTTTTGTGATTGGAGAGACTTTGCACTGTGGGATTTATCTTGCTTCCTGGGTCTGTGGAGGTAGGCCAAGTGACATTTAGCCCATCACTATTCCCATTTCGACCATTAGTTTTAATGGCTCTATTTGTCATTTGGCTCCTGAGATAGTTTTCTGCCCTCACTTTCACCTGGCCATCATTTCACACTCTTACCTTGCTTGGCTTTTACATGAAATTCATATTCATACACAAGGAGACACAAGGCACTGTTTCCAGTTAATGAGGTAGATCCTGCCCATGGATTTTATAACCTTTACAGATAAATTGAAAAGAAGAACAATTTCCAGACTTATCCCCTACTTTTCTCTCTCAGTCTATTTATACTCTCCTTCCTCACCTTTTCCTTTTGGAATTCCCAAGTTTTGCACCCAACACATGTAGATTTAACTTGTTAGTGAACTCCATATCCTCCAAATTCCTTTGTATTTATTCATCTTCGTGTATATGGGTCTCCTCTGTTCAGTAGCCTGCAAAGGACTTGGGTGTAGAAACTGTTTAATTTCTGCATTCATTTCTCTAGCCTAAGAGGCAGCATGGAGAATTAGACAGGGATCTGGCTTCAGAATCAGGAAGAGTTCAAGTATCCTTTCTGAAACATCCTAGCTGTGTGACTCTAGGCAAGTCCTTTAATCTCCCAGTGCCTCAGTGAACACTGTAAGATTATAAAGTACTGAGTAGACGCACATTTGCAATGGTAGAGGGAATTTCCTCACTGTGCATTCCATAGTCTAATGAAATCAGGCTTCTAGTAATGTTTTTAATCACCAGTCTAAAACAAAGGTTTGCCCATAGTATTTAATAAATATTCACTGAACTGAACCGAATAACAAAATACTTCTAGTACTGCTGAATAAGCAAAGTCGCATCTAAAGACTAGTGAAGGTAAAAATACTTCGAAAGAAACATGGTCTGATTTTCCAATTATCATCCTTTCCATTTTGTCTCATAGTCTTCAGATAATTTGAACTGGTCATCTTGATAGCCTTGTAACACCCTAGAAATGTTTCTTTTGAATTTAAGTACTGCTTTTATCTTTGTGTCTTTTTTTCTAGGTCCCTTAAAATACAAAATGATCCTTAAAGTTAAGCATATAGTGGAGGAAATGCAGAACTATTCTGCCTGACTTTTCTCTTTATATCACTAAGCGACCAGAAAGAACATCCTATATTCTCAAGATATAAGCAACAACCTTAAACAAACAGAAACATGTGCATACAGTTTTATTGATAGTAAGAAACAGGCAGAGTAAAACAGGGACTTAGAGCTGCATTTCTGAGGGGAACAATACGTCTTTTTTAATTAATTTTTTTTGTTCATTCTTCGTTTACATCATTCATTTCCACAAGATTTTGAGTTACAAATTTTCTCCCCATCTTTTCCCTATACTCCTTCGCCCAATCTGCTCTCTCCTATATCCTCTCCCATCCCCCCATTCAACTTTCATGTAGGGCAAGATAGATCTTCATACCCCGGGGCCTGTATATCTTATTTCCCAGTTTCATGTAAAATAATAATAATAATAATAATAATAATATTTTAAAAACATTTTATTTTAAATCATTGAATTCCAGATTCTTTCCCTTTCTCCCTCATCACCCACCCTTACTGGGGAGATAAGCAATTCAATATTGGTTGTACATGTGTAGCTATGCAAAATATTTCCATAGTGGATATACTGTGAAAGACTGACTATATTTCCCTCCATCCTATCCTGACCCTCACTTGTTCTATTTTGACCCTGTCCCTTTTCAAAAGTATGTGCTTCTAACTGCCCTCTCTTCAACCTACAACACATCTTTTCTGCATATTTCACTTTATTTTAATTGTAAACACTTATGCAATATGTGCATATGTATGTATGCATTATAGTTTTCTGCATGTATATGTGTATGTATATTTCTACTAAACTATAATCCCCTTGAGGGCAGTTTTATCTAAACTTGGTGTGAGCCTATAAAACTTATTTTGACTGCTTCACTCCTAACTTCTAGGATGTATACATAATAAGCCTTAACCTACCAGCTGACTTCATGTTCCCTCTCCTCATCTCCTGTTGTTTGCTTATGGCACAGTTAGAGTTCAGCTTCCTGGCTCACTGCCCCTCATTCCTTATCAGACAATTCACAGAATATTATCATTCCCACTGTCCAAACAATTCTATTAACTTGTCCCAACTGACCCACTGGTGGTGTGCTACAGTCCCATGCCCACCCTCTGTTTAAAGATTACATACATTTGATCCCTTAGTAGGTCTGATCATTCTCTGAGTGTGCATCCCAATCAACTATCAATATATACAGGTATATGGCTTGTGGAATTGTGGAGCTGGGGGGGGGGGTTGTCACGCATTTATTCTACCTCACCATTAGCATTGTGACATCTATTCTCCCCATATCAAAGTAAGTAGCAATAATACTTTGGTACCAGCTCATTTTGCCTGCCAGAGTTACTCTTCACCTTAACCACATCCTCCCCTTTTAAGTTGTACATAGTTATTTTCCCTAATACCCATTCAACATTAGCCATATAATAGAAAGTAAATATTGAATTGAATGAGTTTGTGCTGAAAATTGATTTTAAAATCATTGTGAAAATTGTGACCGAACAGGGACAACGTTTGGTAGCTTTTGTTTACAATTGCATTGTACTGTTACGTTATAATACAAGCGACCATGTCTCATCGGTATTTCCAAATTTCAATACTACAGGATAGTTAAAGATTTTAAATGTCAAAAACTGCCTTTATTTTCCATATTACATGAAAGGTCTGTGCAGTTTTGCTTTCCAAGCTTGGTATTGCTATAATTAAAGGAAAGGGTGATTTTGATAAAAATCAATCTTTGCTCAGAGAAATATATTTACTGCAGGGAATGTAACTTAAAACTTATTGAAAATGCCTTGCAGAAAGTATAACAAAAGCAAACTCAATGAAACACTTTTCCAACTAATGTAAGATGAACCACTGAATGGTTCATGTACAATTGTAAGCAGTGATTATAGGAATATAAAGCAATAAGGATTTGAACAGAATTAAATTACATTAATGTAGTAAAAAACATTGTATGTATTTTCTAGAGCTCAAAATTAGGGGTTCTATATTAGACTTACAGAGGAATAAGTTTGTGCTGCCTATTGAGAATACTTTGATTAGAACTATCCAGCAATCTATCTTGCTGGAAGTGTTCAAGAAAAGGATTTTTCATATATCAGGGCAATTATAAATTGGATTCATACATTTGGTGGGAGATCAGATTAGATGACCAATGAGTTTCCTTCTGACTATGAAATCCTATAATTCTAGTTGTTGGAATAACAGGAAGGGAGCAAGGGAAAAGGGAGGGAAGGTGTATCAGCAAGCACCCTAGCATACCCAGGGAAGCTGCTAGCACAGGTTCTTAGATCTGCTTTACTAAAGGAAAGCAACTCAAAATGGGTTAACAATCTTTCTTTAATCAAACAAACATATCATTTACCTAG
>CM053598.1:52875996-52920149 GCA_028646575.1 Pseudocheirus occidentalis | reverse complement strand
AAGTCAGCACCCTGAACTCCAGAGAATACAAACACAAGTTACAAGCACAAGTTACAAAGACAAGTTACAAGCAGACCAAGAAACAGATCAGCAGATGGGCTTCCAACCATCTAACCATCACATCCATTACCTATTCAAGTTACCAGAGAGGGAAGCATCAACGTCTGGGTTTTTCAAAGCTGGGGGGCTCAACGGTTTCCCAGAATCTTGTCCAGCCAAATCACACAACTCTTCTCAAAGTGAGCCCAAAAGTAAACTTCACATCAGGGAGTATATATAGACTTCTCCTGGGTCAGAGAATGTCACAGCCCTCTTGACCCACTGTCCAATTACAAAGTAACAAGGTGTGGCCATTCCCAAAAAACAAGCTTCCCACCACAGGCTCCACATGACCACATTCAGCCTATTAGGAGGCAGGGTACACTTTCAAACCAGGGAATATTCTCAGAGCCACTCAAGCTTATCAAAGGGTCTAGGGGCAGGAAAGAGCTTCAGATTCCCATTACAGAAGGGCAGCTAAAAGCACAGGACTTTGACTTTAAAAGAGTTGAGATCAAATTCCACTGAAGACACTTATTAGTTGAGTGATTCTGGAAAGTCACTTAACCTCTTTCTGACTCAGTATCCTCATCTGTAAAATGGGGATAATAAAATACTTAATTTTCAGAGTTATTGTAAGGATAAAATGAAAAAATTGTAAAGTATTTGCCAAACCAAAAGTCATTTAAATACTAGCTGGTATTATGAGGTTTTATATTAGATTCTTTATCCCTAGTTCACTTCTCTCCCTGCACAATTGCATACTCTGCTGTAGTTCTCCCTTTTGCCTCATAATTAGCTTAACTAAATAGAAATGACAGTAGATTGCTTGTCTCTTCTCAGATATATATGAGGGAACCTCCAGCTCCCTTCTATTATTGTTTCCTGTAGGCCAGGAAGCAGAATGGTTGTCATAATCACTGTATTAATAAGTAATCTTTACATATTTAATACATATGTTACATAATAAGAGCCTCACCCCACAAAAAACATTGTGAGTTTATCATTGTGCTCATTTAATAGATGAAGAAACTGAAGCTCACAAAACTGAAGTGATTTATCCGTGATCCTAGAATGTTAGAGGCAAAATTTAAACATATATTCTTGACAGTTCAATTTGCCGTCCCCTATATCACACTGGCTATATTGAAATGAATATTAAAGTAAAGGTCAAGAGACATGGGTTTTACTTCTAGTTCTGACACTATCCATGTGATATTTTATATTCTTAACTCTCTAAACAGAAAACAGACCTTGGAATCCTCAGGTAAAAAATAATCTCTAAAGTCCCTTTCAACTAACATTCAAAGAGTCTATGCCTCAGTATGCTACAGTCAAAGACAAAGGCGTAGAAAGCTGGTTTTATGGTTACTGTACCACTTGCTAAGGTACAGGCCTTCAGGGACCTTGAGCAGCATAAATGCTGCAAATATTCCATGGAAATGTTCTAAATCCAGCCTTATCCTTTCTAGGCTTTAAGGAGCATGTGTGCACCCCCCCCCCACACACACACACTGTAGAGATGGTTTTATTCATCACTGTTCTCCAACAGTTTGGCATATCAAAGTCATCCTGATGATCTCTATGAGAAACTACTCTCTTGATGAGAGAGGCTGTCTGCCCATTACAACGCTGATCATTTTTACATCACTGGAAAATAGAGTCTTCATCTTTCCTAATTTAATGAAAACTGCATCATCTCTCTGCTTTTACATATAAACTGGTATATTGCAATCAAAACACTCAGTACTCCATCACAACATGTTCACCACCTAAATTCAAAATAGTGCTTTTTTTTTTAATCTTTTTTTTTTGAGGGCAGTTGGGGTTAAGTGACTTGCCCAAGATCACACGGCTAGTTTTTTTGTGTTAAGTGTCTGAGGCCGGATTTGAACTCAGGTACTCCTGACTCCAGGGCCGGTGCTCTATTCACTGTGCCACCTAGCTGCCCCCAAAATAGTGCTTATTGATGATAAAAGAATGATCAAGAAAGGAAGAAATTTTGAAAGAATTGTGAGTAAATATGGAACCTTGCATCTAGTAGATGCCTAATAAACTTCTCTGAAAATGAATTGGACATTAGGGATCATCTAGTTCCTCTGTATTAAAGGAGAAGAAACTGAGATCTAAATAAGTGTCTTACTTATGGTCATATGTACAATATCCAATTAATCCACAGGTATTTACATACTAACTTCCAGATATGTTACTAAGTTGGAGATACAAAGGTAAAAATGAAAGAGTGTTTGCCTTCATGAAACTTATATTTCTTTGGGAAATAATACATATACAAGTAAGTTGATGGAGATAAGCTCTCTCTCACATGCATACCCATGTGTGTATGTGCATACACATGTGCAAACATGTGTATATGCATGTATGTGTACATGCATGCATAGATTGTGCATACACGTGTATATTTATATAAATATATGCAAAAATACAATGAAAGAAATTACAAGCTAGGGGAATTAAGAAATTACTCATATAGCAGGTGACAAGTGATTTGATCAGTGAAAAAAGCTATCCATTTTAAGAGGTAAAGGCTAGAGGGAATATATACAAACATTTGCAAAGACATGGGAGAGTAAGATACAGAATATCATGCATGGAAAAACACCATATAGGCCACTTAGACTTAAATGTAGAATGTGTGAGTTCATGTAATGTGACTGTTAGGACCTCCACTTAAATTACATCTTGCTTCTTGCTCTACCTGATACCGGGACTGGTTCACTCACAACTATGAAATCATGAATGTTACAGTTCTTATTTGATTCTTATCTTGATAGTGATTCCTCCCTGCCCCATCCCAACAACAACAAAGTATACCTACCTGTGGTTAGAAAATTGTGCACCTTTTATTTTTCATATTTTTGGAAGCTTTGATCTACCATTGAAATATGTGCAATTTGAAGTCATAGAATGCATTCTTATATGTCAATGAGAGCAGAATATTCTAGCAGGAAACAAAAGGGTTATTGCACAAAAAGGTAAGGTAAAAATATCCTTCAATGTACCCTCATATATTTTGTGTCCTAGGTATCTGCCTCCATGTTTCGGTTCCTTTGCTACATTTCTAAAAGTGTGAATGCCTACAGTGAAGAAAGATTACAGGGAGGGAGGAGTTTTCCTATTTCTTAGAGTGCTCATCCCTAGGCCTTGGTACTGGATTTCCAAATAAATCATCTAAAACATGTGCAATCCTAAGCTAATATAGGTTCTCTTCAACCTAAAATGTTTTTGAAGAACACCCACTGTGTTCCATGAAGTGTATACAAATGTGAATAAGACATGATCCCTCTCCTCAAAAAGATTGTGTTTTACTAAAAAGAACATGCCTAGGATATATATATGATTCTGTTAAGAAGCTAGGAGATGCCAAAGGAAGGAGGAGTTCCCTGTGGTTGTAGAATTCAGGGAAGTCTTCACAAAGGAGGTGCCATTATATTTGAGCCTTAATAGATGAGTCAGATTCTGACAGGTAGAGATGAAAGACATTCAAGGGAAAGCCAAGAGCATGAGTTTCCATAGAACTGTTACTTTTTCTGCTATTCAGAGAGATCTATCACAGTACAAAGGCATTCTCAAAAATATTTCACTGCAGAGAATACACTAGGTCCCACTTACAATTATTGTACCCTCCACCCACTCCTGCAAATTACCCAGTTTCAGCACAGAACACAGTACTGTAATTGCACATGCTACTAATTAAGGGACAAAATAAGTGTGAAGTGCCACTGAAATACTGCACAGGAGTAAAGCAGCAATTATATTTATTGTATAATTTCCATTTGGCAATTATATTGATTGTACAATTGAACATACTGCATAATGGTGATAATTACAAGTGTTAACATTTCTGCTGGGAAGAATCCAAGTGGGTAAGCAGGTCGCTTGCCTTTACCTATGAGTAAAAGATACTAGTTTGGAGATTAGCTTTTCTTTTGAGTAAAAAAAATGTATATACATATGTGTATGCTTGTATATGTGTACATAATGCACATATATGTGTATATATTAATATGTTACGATTGCCTAGTATGTACAAGCTCTTATAGTAATTACTAGTGATACAATGTCAAAAATCAATGATTATTGGCCTCGAGAATCTTACTTTCCACTACAGGTAAATAACATGTTCAAAGATAAATAAATATAACGTATATCCAAAATAATACAAAATAAATATAAGGGGTAAAAGGCACTAATGATAGAAGACAGGGTGAAGAATCAGGAAAAGGCATAGTGTTAAGTGAAACTGTTGAGCTGTACTTTGAATGAACCTAGGGATTCTAAGAGATGGAGGTAAAGAAGGTGAATATTTAGGACTTGAGGAGCTACTCTTGCAAAGATACAGAATTTCCTGTACGAGAGAAAAATGGAATCAATTTGACTACAAACAAGAATATAGTAAGGGGAATGACAAATTCCTACTCACTGATCAGATATTTCCTTGGGGGGCGTAGGGGGGAAAACGTATGTAGAAGGAACATTATTTTGAAGGGAAACATAAATTTGAACATCTAGATTTTTTGCATTATCAAAAATAGTTAAATGTAAAGAGAAATTGGCTTTGAAGAAATAAAGAAATGCTGGTTTAAGAAGGAACCAGTGGTGAGTCTGAAACATAATGGCATGTAGCTATTCAATGAATTCCATGATGTAAAGAAATGTGTGCTGATGGTGTCCTTAGGAAAAATAAATCTATTTTAATGTATTGCTTTTGCTCAGAACAATGTGGGTGCCAAGTAGTCAAAGTATGTGAAATGAACAGTGCCTAATAAAAGAATGTGTGAATATGAAGCCAGGAGCAAGTTGTTCACATTTTCCCAAAATATATTACCTGCACACTATGAGATAATGAAGACCGTAGTTGTCTGACTCCCTGTGATGAGGTTTCCTTTGGCTGAATTAGCTACCTAAAACATGTGCCACTTAGTGGTAGATCCTGAAAACTAAATTATACTTTCAAAAATTACTAAGTCAAAAATGACACAATTCAGTGACCTACCGATGAAAACGCATATAGACTTGGCATTGTGCTGTCAAGCAGAGTTTCACTACAATGGTGATGTAAAGGAATCCAACCCACCTTAGCCAATAGGAAAACATTACTGGAAAACTAAGAAATCTAGCCCAGTTTCTTCATTTTACAGTTGAGGAAACTGAGGTTCAGAGAGGTACAGGACTTGTCTTAGGTCATGTACTCAATAAGTGGCAGGACCTGCCAAAACAAACCCAGGACCTCTATGAACACAAATACAAAACACTTTTCAGACAAATAATATAAGATCTAACTGACTGGAAAAACATCAATTGCTTGTGGCTGTGTCAAGCTAATATAATAAAAATGACAAGTTTACCTAAACTAAATTACATATTTGGTGCCATACCAATCAATCTACCAAGAAATTACTTTATAGAGCTAGAAAAATTAGTAACAAAATTCATTTGGAAGAACAAAAAGTCCAGAATATCAAGGCAATTGATGAAAAGAAATGCTAGGGAAGGTGGCCTAGCTGTACCAGATTTTAATCTCTATTATAAAACAGCAGTCATCAAAACTACTTCGTACTTGCTGAGGAAGAGTAGTGGATCAATGGAATAGATAGGGTACACAAGACTCAGTAGTCAATGACTATAGTAATCTACTGTTTGATAAACCCAAAGACTCCAGTTTTGGGGATAAAAACTCATTATATGACAAAATCTGCTGGGAAAACTGGAATATAGTATGGCAGAAATTGGGCATAGACCATTATCTCACTCCGTATACCAAAATCAAGTGTAAATGGGTGCATGATCTAAGTATCCAGGCTGATACTGTAAGTAATCTGAGGAAGCAGGGAATAGTTTACCTGTCAGATTTATGGAGAAGGGAACATTTTATGACCAAAGAAGAGCTGGAGAGCACTATAAAATCCAAAATGGATCATCTTAATTACATTAAATTGACAAGTTTCTGTACAAACAATGCCAATATAAACAAGATTAAGAGGGAAGAGTGAAATTGGGAAAGAATTTTTACAACCAGTGTCTCAGAAAAAGGCCTCGTTTCTAAAAGGTACAGGGAATTGAGTCAAATCTATAAGAATCCAAGTTATTCCCCAATTGATAAGTGGTCAAAGGATATTAACAGGCAATTTGCAGAGGTAGAAATTAAAGATATATGTAAGCATATGAAAAAATGCTCTAAATCACTATTGATTAGAGAAATGCAAATCAAAACAACTCTGAGGTACCACATCTCACCTATCAGCTTGGCTAATATGGCAAAACAGGAAAATGACAAACGCTGGAGAGGATGCGGAAAAATTGGAACACTAATGCATCATTGGTAGCGGTGTGAACTCATTCAACCATTCTGTAGAGCAATCTGGAACTATGCCCAAAGGATTATAAAAAAATTGCATACCCTTTGACTCAGTAATATCACTTCTAGGGTTGTATCCCAAAGAGATCATAAAAGTGGGAGGAAGACCTATATGTACAAAAATATTTATTGCAGCTCTTTTTGTGTTGGCAAAAAACTGGAAATTAAGGGGATGCCCATCATTTGGGAAATGGATAATCAAGTTGCGGTATACAATTGTAATGGAATACTATTGTGCTATAAGAAATGAGGAACAAATGGACTTCATGTTTACCTGGAGAAGCTTATACAAACTGATGCTAAGTGGGAAGAGCAGAACCAGGATAAATTTGTACACAATGACAGACACAACATATGTATGACGACCAACTTTGATAGACTGGATTCTTCTCAGCAACACAAGATTATAAGACAGCTCCAAAAGACTCAGGATGGAAGGAGATATCTACATTCAGAGAAAGATCTAGAAAGAACAGACTTCAAATGCAGACTGAAGCAACTACCTGCTCTCTTTCTTGTTCACCATTTCGTTTTGTTTCCTCTTTCTCGTTGTTCACTCCACTGGTTATAACCCTTCATTACAACCAGACTAATGTCTAAAGTGGAAGTATTTGAAGATCCTATACTTGATTGAATGCTGCCATGGGGTGGGGGTGGAGGGGAGGGAGGAGAGGGGAGAAAATTTGAAACTCAAGGGGTTTCAGAACTGAATCTTGTAAACTAAAAGTAAACAAACAAATCAATTAAAAAATTAATTAAAAAAATTAAGTGGCAAGACTTTAGGTGTCCAAATCTCACATTCCCTTAACGCCCACTATACCATGCTGATTGGGTGGACAATAAACTTCCAGATACAAAAGGACTATACTCTACACCATTGAAAAGAGTACATATTCTAAGACTACAGATTCCAGAAAATTGTTAAATATGCGTTCTAGCAAGGCATAGATGTTTATTGGTCGTAATGCATTTGATGATCTGTCTTCTGTAGTGGTATACAATGATTGCCCAGTGAAAGGTAGTGTCCTTGTGGACTCAGACAACTTAATTTTGTGCTTGTATCTACCTGAGAAAGGACCTGAGTTCATTCAAGTCTGCCTCTGACAAACCTGTGTCTGGTTAAGTCACAGCCTCTCAGTGTATCAGGAATCTCTCCTAGGATTTCTTAACCTGGGGGTTTGTGAACTTATTATTTTTAATTATATTTTGAAAACTGGATTTCAATATAACTACATTTTCTGTAATCCTATATATTTTATTTTGTACATATAAAACAATACACTGCAAAGACACCCCTAAGCTCTACCAAACTGCCAGTTATCTACAGTACAAAAATGATTCATAACTCATAGAACTATAATTTTCAGAGAAGGCATCATTCCGCATGAGTCAAGGGTGTTCCTTACCTGTAGCTTCCAGTAATAATGAAATCACAATTCAGAAAAAAAGGACGAAGAGGTATTTTTCTGTCAGCCATTTTGCTACCCAACTTATATTCATACCCAACATTTCCTGTCCATTTGTTAAATATGAGAAAACTGAAACTAGGGTAGAAAAATATGTCTTCACAATTTTGAGCGTTTCATTGCTCTAGTCAGTGAGAAAGGGCCCAGTTTTAATGTCAGAATTTCCATGCCTTTTTAGCAACTTTGAGAAGAGTGCAAAGATGATTCATTTTAGCCAATTCCAGACACTGAGCATGTCCTGGAAAAAAGGTTAACTGTCTAACACTTCATTGATCCCCCCCCACCCCCTCCAAAGTCGACATTCTAGCCTTCTGTTAAGGAAACTCCAGCTTCTTTCTTATGAAGGGGGTGATGGTGCTCAACTTGTGAATATGGGTGTGGAGACATGTGAGAAAGAGAAGAAAAGCATTTCCTCTTGCTTAAAAAATAATCTACTTTTCTTTTCTTTTTTTTTCTTTTTGAAACTGGGTCTCCCTAACTTGCTCAGGCTGGTAATGAAACAGCCTCTTATGGAACAACTTTACCTCTGATCAGCATGGGAGCTTTAACCTATTCCATTTCTGATTTGGGCCAGTTTGTTCTTCTTTAGGGACTGAGGAATCCCCCATACCCTCAGGTGATCCCTATATTTTTGCCAGTCTTATTGCAGATACCTGATCTGTTTTAGCTACACTGGAGCTTAGAACTGTAACTCAAGCATTGCATTAGCCTAAACTTCCACAGCAGCATGCTTTACAGATGAATGTCATCACACTGACCTCAACCTGTAATGCATTTTGGATTCTTCTGGTCTCAGCCAGGCTTTAACCAGATTCTTATTTTGTAGTTTTTAATCTTGTAATTAAGCAGCAGGACCAAGCCCTAATGTTTGCTGGATATTCACTGACCATCTTAGGGATGATTAAGAATGTAGAAAATGCATATCAAATGCACATATGATAAGGTCCATATGAGGATGCCCATACAGTTTGCCCCTAGGCCCAGATAAGGCTAATATGCCTACTAGTTCAATCACTTAAACTGTGGAGTTACAGAGAAGTGACTTTGACTTGCCAAGTATCAAGCAGGTAACTATGAGAAGGAGTTTGAATTTGAACGCATGTGTTTTCTTTCCAGATCCCATGCTCTTAAGCCCCTAAGAACTATGCATACAGGTCGAGTGACTTAAGGGAGAATATCACATAATTATTGTCACAGGTAAAAATGTAATTCATCAATCTAACTTGAAGCCCATCATTTTATACACTAGGTCACCCTAACTCTAAATATACATATGCATATACAGAATGGTGGATTTATATATAAACAATAGAGTGTTTCTAGGAGTTTCTCTCTTCCTTTAAACAAATATATTAGAAATATGTATAACTACACATTTCTAGTTTTGTTACTTTTTAAACTATCAATAAAAAGAGGCCTTATAGATGCAGGACAAATATAGAAGTATTCACTTCAACACCAGATTATTTAAAAATTATATTCATAATTTGGAATACTAATTACTATTTATAAAATTATCATCATACCTGGAACATGGGATGATGGGTTAGACTACTCTGCCCAGGTCCCAAAGAGAGCTCCTGCTGGTTCTGCACCAACCCCAGAGGGGGTCCAATTTTAGAGCTCCAACTTCCTGCAAGAGATGCAGGGATGTAAGGCCAGGCAGAAAATGGTTATTAAAGAGGGCTAGTCTTAATAACTATGGATAGAAAAGTTGAGACTTTGTGAATAAAAATTGGTATAAAAATTCATTTCTGGATATACAGAGAATTAAAACAAGAAAATACTAATCTTACCCCATTTTCAGAATGCCTTCATCCCTCACTTGCAACTTTAATTTCATTACTGACCAGAAAACTGCTATTATTTTCTATCCTATAGCTCATAATTCTAGGGAGAATAACGTGAACATCCCCCTTTTCTGGTCAGTCTTAGCATTTAAAAGGAATTGTTGTTCTTTCTCTAATATAGGTTTACCTGAGTTTTCCCCATTAACTATGTCACCTCCATTAATCAATTGTATTCTGTTTTTTATTGTTTGAAATGGGTATCAACAAATCTCTTCCTACCAGTAAGGTAAGTAAGAAGGAAGACATACAGGCCTTACCATTTACAATTCCACTGACTCTTAGGGTCTTCCATTCCTGACTATCTGACTAGTCTCTAAATACTGTCGTTCTTGGCAGTTTCATGTGATCGGCCTTTTCATCTATTCTACAGCTGTACCATTAGGACTTTGGGACCTTTCCATCCGCCCTATAGGTGAACTTTAACCTACCTGCTATATCCTCCAATTAAATGGTAACCTTGAAATCCGAAGCTCTCTCACTTTTTCTCTTTGAATTCCTAATGCTCAACAGTTCATGGAATGCAAAAAAAAAGTGTTTAATGTACATATTTTTAAAAATTCATCAATCCATCCATTTATATATCTCTAAAAACTCATCCATAAATTGAATAATCTGCTACCCTTGTGAAATACATGGTAACTACATTCAAAATTTTAAGATGTTGGCCAATACCAGCTATCACTGAAAACTTTAGCTCTAAATCTTATAGATTTAGAGATGAAATGGACTTTAGAGGTCATTTAGAACAAGCCTCTTATTTTGCAGATGAGGAATTAAAGGACCAGCTTGGTTAAATCACTTATCTAAGGATACACAGCCAAGTGACAGAACCAATAGGCAACCTTGTGGTCACTGACTTACAAATGTAGCCCTCTTTCCACTGTACAATGTTTCCTAGACCCAGAATCATACTGATTCCAATCACAATCTCTAAGACTCCCTGGGTCTAACATTCTATATGGTTTATAGACTAGAATAATACAAGAAAAGACATAGTCCACGGGTACAGAATGGTCACAACGATGATTCATGCTTTACATTAACTATGCAGGAGCTTCTTACTTTAAGCAACAAATGTATTCCTCAACATCTAAGGCAGTGGTTCTCAACCTTCCTAATGCCGCGACCCTTTAATACTTGTATGTGGGCATATCTGCATGTGGGTGGACCCTCCTGAAGATAGATAGAGGGGCGGTGTCTCGGTTCCTAAGACCATCAGCAATGTGTTTTCTGATGGTCTTAGGCGACCTCTGTGAAAGTGTCATTTTACCCCCAAAGGGGTCATGACCCACATGTTGAGAACTGCTGATCTAAGGTGAAATCCAACATTTTAATCACATTTTAAAAATCTATAGGGATTAACTATTAGCATATATAACATTTAATATTATATATAATCACCAATTGTATAATTGGCAAAAAAAGGTTAGTTATTGAATAACTGGTATTTTTTGCTAAACATAAAGTCATTAAAAATATCAGGCTTGCTTTTAAAAGAGAGTATAACTATATACTTTAGCTATAGCTAGTTTTATATGCAATCAATAAATCTTAATACTGGATTAAAATTTTTGAAACATGAACATATGTGTATGCATGCACACATACATATGTATATCTGCACAGGTGCATACAACACACATATGTATATACACTTATGTGTCTCTGTGTGTACATGCAAATGTATGTGTTCAATATATCAAATATATGTATATGTTCAATATATCAAAAATCTATGATTTTATCAGTATGAGAACTTGGACTTCTGCAATAGATCCAAATTTATCTCAGTAAATATAACTGAGTAGAATAATCATATTATACTACTACCTGCTCAAGGTGATTAAGTAGATTGTCCATAATCACATAAACTGATGTCAAGGTAACATGAACCAAGGTCTTTCTGACCTCAGGTCCAACTCTTTCATGTGTACCATTGTTTATGTATATTGTATTTTTATGCTACTTTTGTTTAAAAGTGATTGATATCTACCCAGTCTCAACTTAAAGCCATATATATTCTGATTTGAGTATCTAGGTGGTGCAGTTAATAGAGTGCCAGGCCTGAAGTAAGGAAGACTCATCTTCATGAGGTCAAATCTGTCCTCAAAAACTTACTAGCTATGTAACCCTTGCAAGTCAGTTAATTCTGTTTGCCTCAGTTTCCTCATCTGCAAAAATGAGCTGGAGAAGGAAATGGCAAATCATTTTAGTATCTTTGCCAAGAAAACCCCAAATGGAATTACAAAAAGTCAGACACAACTGAAAAATTACTGAACAACAATAATGTTTCTAATCATTTCCTCTTTTAGATAATTAACAATCTCTTTTTCTCCAGTTTCAAATCTTATATTCTTTTTGTCCTGGAATGAACTACTTGGGTATTTTTTACACCTCATGTGTTATGAAAAATCCATGTAACTGGGCAGAGAAAAAATTTCCCACATACTATTAAACTCTTCATTTTTGTCCATCAAATGCTGTCCCTTCCCTTATCCTCTGGGCTTTTGCAGGGGGTGTTTGAAGTGGACTGAACAATAACCCCCCAAATGTTATGCTCATCTATATGTTTGAGTGTCCACAATTTGACTCTCAGAGATTCATTGCTTTGGCATTTTATCTCAGTAAGTACTGTTTCAAATACACTTCATGAGCCTAGTAATCAGGTGCCAAGAAAGCCCTCTTCTTAATCTGCTTCTACGTCAAGATATCTTCCGCAAGGCCAAGTGCAGAAAGGCACTTTGGGAAGCCCTTCTCTATAACTTTTCTTGCTAATGATCCGTCCCCTTTCTTCCTCTTGGCCAGGCATTGATTCTGCCCATCTACTGATGATCTCCCTTTTCCCTTTTGGCAATGAGACCAGAGTCCTTACTCAACATCCTTCCTGGGATCCATTTTGAATAGTACTGGGTTGGGCTACTTAAATTCTTCCTTAATACCCTTCCAAGACGGATAAGTTCACTTATACTTAGAAGAGTAAGAAACCAAAAAATCCAATTCATTTTACTTGTAAGAAGAAGTGCCAGGTCATTCATCTGTACTTACATTTCACCCTAAGATGCATCACACCTTACCATCTTTTCTGCTAATTAGCATTCTGCTAATAAAACTCACACTAGAGAACCTAGAGGGACACATATGGCCTTGAGGCAGAGGGTTCCCCTTCCCTGGACTCCCAGTTCATAGAGATATCCTGGCAGAAGCCTATTGGGTTGACTCCAAGCCTAATGCTTTCTATTCTTCTAGTTTTGCCACTAAACCAATTCATCTCTAAAAGTTGATTCCTGAAAGGATTTTTTTTTTTCTTTTCTCAGTAGCATAGTAAAAACAGAATCTGGGAAGGACCTTAGTTTAAAAAGGCCAAAGTCTCCTACTCCACCTGGGGCTATCTCCAGTCATCCTAGCCACTGGACTTAGATGACCCTTGGGGAGATAGTGAGGCTGATGACTTTGAGATATCACACCTCACTTAAATCTGATTCACTTGCAAGTCAAGATACAATTTTATTCCTGAATTCATTGGTCTTCTTCCATAATAGAGGAGAAACAAAAGAAGCCCTAGTTAGATAAGGATTAAAAAGTGAAGAAAATGTCAGAAATGGGGAGAGAGTTATATAGCACAGAAGATAAATAAATGTCTTTCCTTCAGTCAAATGAGCCCTGACTTATTAAAATACTGACCATGTCAGATTTTTTTATTTTTATTTTTTTCCCGCAGTCATCCTTTGGAAATTCCAGATTTTTTTCTCCTCTTGAATTCAGTTCAATTCAATAAGCATTTAATAATCATTTCTTAAGTATTAATTAATTAATAAATTAATAAAAAAACTTTCCATTTATATATCACTATTATTTGTTATATAATTTATTATATAAATGGCAAAATTTATAATTATCATTTCTAAACAATTTATTAATACATGCATGGCAAAATAACACAGAGAAAAGATGAAAACTAAGCACTATGGAATCCCATTCCACTAATACCACACAGAATTTAATAACTCAACTAATGAGCAGTTTAGTATCTACAACATAATAGTTGCTCAAAATATAAAGACAATTTTTTAAAGAGACCCTGTCCTCAAGGAACTTACATGTAGTAGAATTTAAGAGCACCCTATATGCAAAGGATACAGATAAAGTAAAATCAACATACATGTAATTTGTAACATATCACTATGACTTTAAAACTACTCTGTCTCATATTTTACTTTAATTGACTTTATCTTCCCCAAATGACTTTAAAGTGATGTCATTGCTACTGCTGTGGTTGTCCCTGTTTCAATGGCAAGGGCCAAGACTAAAAATGGCCTAGTAGCTTAATAGAACTTATCAAAATTCTGAATATGTAACAGAGATTCAAGAAACAATGTATTTATTTAAATATCAACTGTTTAGAAAGGAAATTATGAGCTAAGTCCAAAGATTGTACTGGGCACTGAGGTGAGACTCTGGACAAATATGTCCAAGTGTTATCTTACGGGTATGATTTTAAAAGAAATGTTTCTGGCTACTTGACTACTAATACCCCAATTTCTCTCAGAGTCACAGGCAATGTGCTCAAGATATTGCTGCCTTATACAGGAGAGTAGAGGGGAAGGGATTGAGAACGGGGAGGATGGATGGGAGCGCAGGTTGGAGGGGAGGGTTGTTAGAAGCACACACTTCTGTAAAGGGACAGGGACAAAGTGGAGAATAGAACAAGTGGGGGGTGGAATAGGAAGGAGGGAAATATACAGGTACTGCGGTAGGGAGACCCATCTTGCCCTACCAGAAAGTTAGAGGGGTGACAGGGCAGGATATAGGAGAGAGCTGATTGGGGGAGGGGGCATACAGTGGGATGGCTGCTTTGGGGTGGTGGGTAGGGAAAGATGGGGAGAAATTTTGTAACTCAAAATCTCATGGAATTGAATGATGTAAACTAAAAATAAACCAAAGTTAAAAAAAAAGATTGCTGTCTTTGAGTCACACCATATAAAATGGAAGAAAATGGTCTGTCAATTAATTAGCAACTTAATTGGTATGAAATTATGTACTTAGGCATCTCTTTCAAATTAGCTGTGAATGTTTACCCACACACAGGATGAGGCCTTTCGAGGGGCTTCTCACTAGGCCTCTGTACTTTCCTATGCCAAATCTACAATCAATAAAATTTCATCAAACCCAAAGGGTACCATCCTTTGGGAAGATTTGCCCAGGCAGAATGGGTACAATGAAACATATATGGACAGTCAATAAGCAGCAAAAAAAAAAGAACACAGCAGTTGCCTAGATACCCAAATCTCCAGCCCACACAACCCTTGCTTCAACAATCTCCCCCTCTCCCCTTCTCTCGCCCTCACCAAATCCCTCTCCCTCTCCTCTCTGCACCTGAGGGTGCTCTGACCAAAAGAAGGGATATTTTGTTGACTGAAAGCTGCCTCATTTACTTGGGGTTCATTGGTTAGATTTCTTTCTCCAAGACCAAGCCTTAAACCCAATTCCCTCTGGAGCTCATAGATTGGATAACAACAGGTTCCTGCCCTGCTAGCACAGACTGAATGTAAATTGTAAATAGTAACTATTTCTCTTTTGACTGGCAACCCTGAAGGTCTTTTCCTCCCAGTTTTATTTATTTTTTAATTAAAGGGGCCACTCCTTGACTTACTTTTTTATTTTACTTTTATTTTTGCCTTTTTTTTTGAATGGGGGAAGTAGGGCAATTGGGAGTGACTTGCCCAGAGTCACATGGCTATTTTTGTGTTAAGTGTCTGAGGTTGGAATTTGAACTGAGTTCCTCCTGACTCCAGGGCCAGTGCTCTATTCATTGTGCCACCTAACCCCTTCCTTGACTTTGTTTTTAAAGAGCTCTATTCATTGAACAGACATTACCTCACTCGAAGTGAGAACCTAAAAAGATATTAGTGCAAAGGGGCCAAGGTTTCCCATTGCATACTGTGCCTTCCACAGTAGTCCTGATGAATATCTGGTCACTAAACCCAGATGGCTCTAGAGGAGAAAGTAAGACTGGCGACCTTGCACAGCTCTCCTTCACTCAAATCTGAGTCAACTAGAAGTCATGTCATCATTTCCTGATGTCATGGTCCTCTTTGTGAATGAGGGACAAATATAACACAACAACAAATTTCTTTAATACCTGCTACATGCCTAATAATTTGATAGGCACTATAGACAGAAAGACAAACATTATATTATACTCAGGCTATAACCCAGGTTTAGATAAATAATTCTAAACAAGGGCAATCATACAGAAACCTTATCAAGTTTCTTTATAAAAATCAAAAAGAGAATAATTATGCAATTCCTTACTCCAGTGAAGCAATCTACATCTCTCAAAAATTGTAATCCAGTTTTTTTCCCTACGTATTCACTGATATTCTCATTAATTCACAAAATAGCCTATTCTACTGGTAAAAGGTACCACTTGTTTAGAATCATTTCCTCAAAATTCATTTCTCTAATTTCACAGAATCAGAGTTGAAATCAGAAGACCTGCATACAAGTCCTGCCTCAGAAATTTAACTACTTATATGCCCTTGGGCAAAGTATTAAACCTCTCCAGGCATTATTTTTTTCATCTGTACAAAGAGGGTTATCAGACTATATAGTATCTGAGGTCCCTTGTGGATCAAGATCTATATAGGATCATAAAATCCTGTGACCAGCTATTTCAACCTATGTCCTTGGGACAGCTGGGTGGTACAGTAGGTAAAGCACCCTAAGGGGAACCAGGAAGACCTGAGTTAAAGTCTGACATACTAGTTGTGTGACCCTGGTCAAATCACTTAACTATTTCTCTCTGTTTCCTTATCAGTAAAATGAGCTGGAAATAGCAAACCACTCCAGCATTTTTGCCAGGAAAAGACCAAGTAGGATCACAAATAGTTGAGCATGACTGAGATGAATGAACAACAAATAATTGTATTGCATCTCTGATAAGTGACCATCCAGCCTCTATACTTGATGACCCCCAGTGAGGAAGAGTCTACTTTTTTCCTGAGACAATTCATTCCACATTTTCCTTGTTCTAATTCATTTTTTAAAATGTTCTTTATATTGGGACTATATTTACCTCTCTGCAAATTCCACTTTTTAGATTCACCCTTCTGCCTGGAGACAACCAGATTAAATCAGCTGCATCTCAAATGGCAATGCATCCAGTATATACAAAACCTTTCCTCTGGCTTGTCTTTTCCAAGATAAATTCTGAGTTACTTTAATCAATTATTTCCTTAACTGCAAGGGCTGCCTTTTGATTCTTTTTGTGCACAGTACCTGGTATGTAGCAGTCACTTAGTAAATATTAACTGATTGATTGATTGATTGACAAGGTTTTTGAGGACCCTCATCTATATAAATATCTCTCTTAAAACGTGTCACCAGGTTTTACGATGAGTAAAATGGAACCAAAAGAACGTTATGTACATGCAAAGAGTACTATTGTGTGAATGATGGCAAAACTATAAAGCAATTCAATGGATCCATTAAGATGAAAAACTTCAGTCATAGAAAAGGGATAATGAAACCACACTCACACACACACACACACACACACACCCCTTTTCCCTCTCAATAGAGAGGAATGTACAACAGACACAGAATGCCATATACACTGTCAGACATGGGCACTGTGTTGGTTGACTCTGTTTAAACATTTTACTTTGTTGCAAGAAAGAGTTCATGGTGAGCTATGGGGTAATGGACCAGAACTGTGGAATAAAGATGAAGAATATGTGCGTGTAAATGTGTGTGCCTGTGCACGTTCAGTGTACACATTTGCATATGTATATACACATGTGGCATCCGTTCCTGAATTCAGAATTTCAGTACCAGTCCATGTTCTGATCATAGAAAGTCTGTTTACTATTAGGTGGTAAAGCAGATTTGATACTGGATTTGGCTTCAGAATGACATGAGTTTAAATTCTGCTTCAAATACTCTGTGATTTTGGACAAGGCTTTTAACTTATATTCATCTGTTTCTTCCTCGGTAAAATGAAGCTGTTGGAGTCAAAGAACTTAAAGTTTTCTTCTAGCATTAAGTCTATGATATTAGAAAACCTCACTTTTGGGGCATCTAGGTGACACAGTGAATAGAGCACCAGCCCTGGAGTCAGGAGGACCTGAGTTCAAATCCAACCTCAGCCACTTAACACAAAAACTAGCTGTGTGACCTTGGGCAAGTCACTTAATGCCAACTGCCCTCCAAAAAGCAAAAGAAACAAAAAAACCCTCACTTTTCTTTTATCATTTATTTAACTGTGTATTTATTTTTAGTTTCCCACATTCACTTTTATAAGATTTTGAGTTTTAAATCCCTCTTACCCCCCACAAGACGGCATGCAATCTGACATAGGCTATACATATACAATCACATTAAATATATTTACACATTAGTCATGTTGTGAATGAAGAATCAGGCAAAAGAGAAAAAAAATCACTAGAAAGAAAAAATAAAAACAAAAAGAGAGAGAGAGAGAGAACAGTATACTTCAATTTGCATTCAGACTCCATAGCATTTTCCTTCTTTTGGAATTATGTTTGATCACTGCATTGCTGAGAAGAACTAAATCTATCAAGCCTGTTATCACACAAGGTGGCCATTACTTTGTACCATATTCTTCAAGTTCTGTTCACTTCACTCAGCATCACTTTATGTAGGTCTTTCCACATCTTTCTGAAATCTGCCTGCTCATCATTTCTTATGGAACAATAATTTCCATTAAATTCATATACCACAAATAGTTTAGTCATTTCACAACTGATGGATATCATCTCAATTTCCAATTTTTGGCCAACACAAAAAGAGCTGCTATAAATATTTTTGTACATGTGAGTCATTTTCCCTGTTTATGATCTCTTTGAGATATAGACGGAATAGTGGTATTGATAGATCAAAGGGAATGCACAGTTTTATAGCATTTTGGAAATAGTTTCAAATTGCTCTTCACAATAGATGGATCACTTCACAATTCTATCAACAATGCATTAGTGTTCCAATTTCCCCAAATCTTCTCCAACATTTATAATTTTCCTGTTTTGTCATGTTAGTCCATTGAACAGGTATAAAGTGGTACCTCAGAGTTGTTTTAATTCAGATTTCTCTAATCAATAGTGATTAATAGCATTATTTCATATGACTATAGGTAGCTTTAATTTCTTTATTTAAAAACTGCCTGTTCATATCCTTTGACTATTTATTAATTAGTAAATAACTTGTATTCTTATAAATTTGACTCAATTCTCCATGCATTTTAGAAATGAGGCCTTTATCAGAGACACTGCCTGTAAAATTTGTTCCCAGCTTTCTGCTTCCCTTCTAATCTTGATTGCATTGGTTTGCACATTTTTTTTTACAAATTTAATGTAATCAGAATTATCCATTTTGCATTTCTTAATCATTAACCTCATTTTTTCAAATATATTATTTATACCTGTAGTTTAAAAAGGACAATATGGTTGTAATGTCTAAGGTAATTTGGAGAAAGAAAGGACCAAAGATAAGGAATTCACAAGGGAACATGAGTTCTCTAAAAAATGGATCATAGAGGACCCTTGCTTTAGAGCTAGAAGGTATCTTTAGATGTCATTTTTAATTTAATGTAGAAGTGGGGAATCTGCTGGCTCAAGACCACATGTGGCCCTGTAGGTCTTCAAGTGTGGTCCTTTAAATTCAAACTTCACAGAATAAATCCCCTTAATAAAAGGATTCCTTCTGTACAACTTGGACTTAGTCAAAAGGCCTTCAGCAACCTAGAAGACCACATGTGGCCTTGAGGTTGCAAGTTCCCCATACCTGGTCTAACCTCTCACTTTACTACTGTAGGGAACTAGTTTAATAAGTTATATTAAATAACTTATCCAAGGTCACGACTCTAATGGTAAGTAGACAAGACTTACATGATACCTTTTCTTTATTTCATCAGTAAAAACACTATCCAAATTCATAGGATGAGAGGTTTATAGTTGAAAGGGGAAAATCTAGTCCAAATCTTTCATTTTAAAGATTAGGAAACTGGGGTGGCTAGATGGCACAGTGAAAAGAGCACCAGGCCTGGAGACAGGAGGACTTGAGTTCAAATCTGGCCTCAGACACTGAACTCTTACTAGCTATGTGACCTTGGGCAATTCACTTAACACCAATTGCCCTGCTCCCCCCCCTCCAAAAAGAAAAAAAAAGATAAGGAAATTGAGACTTGGAGAATTTAAGTGAATTACCAAACTCCTACAAGCAATAATTAAAAGAGCTGGGATTTGAACCTAAGTCCTTTGATTACAAACTCAGCTTTTCCTACTATACATTTTTAGAGAAAAAGCCACTGTTACAAATTTCATGTACATAAAGCAACTCAAACTAGGTAAGGAGTCCATCCCTGCCTTAGGAGATATGAATTAATAAAGAGACTTGAATGACTTATGACAGGCAACAAGCCTTGCTACTACTTAAAGGGAGTTTTCTAAAGTGCCTGAGGGTGATTGAATAGTTTGTTCCATTAATTAGTTTAAATGCCACACTACAGTCTAACTTCCATTACTAATTTGTTTAGGAAATACCTTACTCATATGCAAGAAGAATAACCTTTATCTCTATCCCATTCTAAATTTACACTAAATTAGTTAGGATCCAAATGAAGGATAATGAAGCTTTCATCCCTTTGAAATTCTTTTCCTTGTCAGTGGAGTGGTAGAGGGTGGGACAGAGTAGAGGTTCACAGGACTTCTGGGGAGCGGCCATAGAGGTTTGCCACATAGCTTCAGAGGTGAGACATCATCAGAGCTCTAGAGAGTAGTTCCCTGTGACTAGATATGGGAGCAAAAGAAGTCAAGGTAAACAAGAACTTATGGTCTTGAAAAAAAATAATCAAACTTGGGGAAATGCCATACTATGGATACAAATGGAAGGAAGGAAAGAAGGAAGAAAGGAAAAAAGGAAGGAAGGAAGGAAGGAAGGAAGGAAGGAAGGAAGGAAGGAAGGAAGGAAGGAAGGAAGGAAGGAAAGGAAGGGAAGGAAAGATAGAAACAAGGAAAGGAAGAGAAAATAAAAAAGAAGGAAAGAAAAAAGAGCAGGGGAATATATGAGGTGAAAGAAACTATGTCACTGAACCAATTGGAACAGGGTTCCATCATTATGTTGTATGTCAAATCCTCTGCCTGCCAATTCTTATCAAAGGAAACATCCTCACCCAAAGACTATAAAGGCACTCAGAGGTAGAAGCAGTGGGCCAGAACATGCACGCACATGGGTGTGTGCACACATACACATACACACACAATATGTATAATAGATGATTCTGAATTTATGATAACTATTCACTTACCAACTTCTCTATCCTAACAGTAAGCACAGAGAGAAAGCAAGCTGGGCTCATTTTCCAGTTTAGACAGGAGGTTCCAGCAATTCAGCAAGTCTGACTCAAACAATTTTTCCTTAAGTCTTGTGCTTCTGAAATATAATAGGATGGAATCTGCTTCATCTGTGATAAGCATTAGTGAATGATGACATTTACTTCATCCAGCCATTCAACAAAGACTTAGGTTAGATGTAAAATAGTTTATTGTGAAGAGAAGGAAGGGGGTTTAGTTGATGCTCTTCTTTGCTACTATGTGATCTTAGTCATTTTACTTAATGCCATTCTAATTATCTCCCTCTCTCCCCCACCAAAAAAAGAGGACAAATGAAAACTGATTCCTTCCTTTCTTGGAGGAGTGTTCTAATCATTAGTAAAATTATGTGACTGAAAATGCTCAACTTTTGGGGAAAGACTACATTATGTCAAGGCAAATTACAACTTAAATCTAAATCCTATTCCATAAATGTTTATTGAGCGCCTACTATGTGCAAGCCACTGTTCTAGGTTTGAAAGAGCTTGCATTCTATTGGAGTGGGTTAATATTGAGCTGGCAATTCAATTAGGGAAATAGCATTAAGAGTTAGGGAGTCTAGGGAACTCCTCTTGGAGGTATCAAGTTATACACTGGGTAACAGCATCATAGAATTATATTTCTAGAACTGGGGGTGGGACATAGAGATCATCTTGTACAACCCCTTCCTTTCAGAAATGAGGAAACTCGGCCCAAGAAAGTTAACTGACTTCTCCAATGTGATATGCGTAATTTCTTTTTTTTTTTCAGAGTTAGGATCTGAACCAGTTCTTCTTATTCTAGAGACAGTGTTTTAAGAGTTCACTTCAGATCACTGCAAATAACACAGTTTTCTAAGATATATGTATTTAGCCTACATCTAGATCAAAGATGTCAAAAAACTGTAAATGAGTCTATGACATGTTGAGGATTGTGTTAGGTCTTGTGAAGTATATAGGAAGCACAAGTCATGTAAACTCATTTTTCAGCAAGTGTTCAGTCTTGCTAGACAGGAGGAAAAGAACTAAAAGAAAAAAAAACAATAAGGGAGATTCATATGCTAAATTTGGTGACCATGATCATAAAGGCTATAAGAATTCAGAGGAGGAAGAGTTCCACACAGGAAAGAATACTAAGGGAAGTGTTGAAAAAGAAGGGGTAGCATTTAAACGAGGCTTTATAGCATGGGTAAGAGTTGAATAGATGGAGAAGATGAGGACATGGGATCAGAAAAGATCTCCATGACTCTAGGACAAATTCAATCAAAACCTGTAGGACATAGGTAATGCATACTGGGACGGGTCAGAATTGAAGATTCCATGGATTATGGATTTAATTTGTGAACCTTCCAAGAAAGGTTTTGACTGGGTACAGTTTGGCAACAATGAGACAGTGGAGTTTTTTTTAATTATTGTGATAACCTGATGCAAGTGGTGACTTGGAAATATTAGCATGGTTCTTTGTAGAGAGGATGATAACAAGGAAACCTGGAGGCAAGGAAGGCAGCTAGCAGAATGAGGCCACAATCCAGACTTGAGATGAAGAGAGCTCAAACTAGGCTAGTGTTCAATTTAAGAAAGTAAAATAGGGATACATCAGCAGACTTTTAGAGGAAGGTGAGGCTCCATGAAAAATTGGGTCAATGAGACTAAGTTGAAAGAAATATCAAATTTGGACCACTGAATCTTAGAAAGACCATTGAGACGTTAGAGGTTATCTAGTACAAGCAGCCTTTTTGTATATCAAGGATCCCTTTGGAAGTCTGGTGAAGCATATGTCTCTTTTCTCTGAGGGTTTTTAAAATGCGCTAACTAAAATACATAGGTTACCCAGAATATGAATTATATTTACACAAAGTAATCAAAATATTGAGAAAAAAAGTTTATGAACCTCAAGATTAATGACCTATGATTTGTGTGAAGATCTCATTTAATAGAAGAGTAAATTGATACTCAAAGAGGTGACCTTGACTTAGCTAAGGTCACACAACAGGTTTAAAGAAAGTCAGAGATTTGGAACTCAGCAGTGCAGAGCTGAGCTGAGTGGAGAGGAGTATACCTAGGCAGAGAGGAGACTACCAGGAGGGAGCCATGGAGAATCAATTCAAGTATGAGGATTATAAGAAAACTGCTGACTGGCTTTTATCCCATACTAAATATCGACCTGAAATTGCAGTGATTTGTGGTTCTGGATGGGGAGGTTGGCAGATAGACTGACCCAATTCCAGGCCTTTAACTACAATGAGATACCCAATTTCCCTCAAAGCACAATACTGGGACATGCAGGGCGGCTGGTATTTGGATATTTAAATGGCAAGTGCTGTGTGATGATGCAGGGATGATTCCACCCTTGTGAAGACTACCCACTCTGGAAGGTAACAGTCATTGCGAGGGTTTTCCGACTTATGGATGTGCACACCTTAATTGTTACCAATGCTGCTAGTGGGCTGAACCCTAAATATGAAGTTGGGGATGTTATGCTGATCTGAGATCATATCAACTTGGCAGGCCTCAGTGGCCAAAATCCTCTCAGAGGCTCCAATGATGACAAGTTTGGAGAAAGGTTTCCTCCTATGTCTGATGCCTATGACAGGATTCTGAGACAGAAGGCCCACTTCATAAGGAAGCACATGGAACAGGACCGACTACTACAGGAAGGAACCTAAGTTATGGTGGGAGGGCCCAACTTTGAAACCATTGCAGAGTGTCAACTTCTGCAGAAACTAGGGGCTGATGCTGTTGGTAAGAGTACAGTGCCAGAGGTGACAGTGGCCAGGCATTGTGGCCTTCGAGTCTTTGGATTCTCCCTCATTAGCAACAAATCAATATTGGATTATGAGAGCCAGGAGACTGCCAGTCATGAAGAGGTACTGGCAGCTGGACACCTGGCTGCAAAGAACTTGGAGCAACTTGTCTGTACTCTTGTGGAAAACATGCAGGCACCTTCGAAGACTTTTTGACCCACAGGCTGCCTTGCCCCTCCTTTCCCTGCTGCTCACTTTGTATTCCAGACAGTGGCCAGCTTTGTATCCTTGCTTGAGCCATTTAGCTTTCTGCCCTGAGGTTGTGGTAGTAGAAGTGAGAAATTGGTATTCCCGCTTCCTTGGAATATCCGCTTATCCTCTCAGACCTTTCCTAATGGTACCTAATTCTCTTTTATTCCATTGGTCCCTTCCCCACCATGGAAAGCTGAATCATTCCATTGTAGCTCTTACACATAGCCAGCATCCCAACATCCTTCATTCCACCTCCAGTAGACTTGTCTAGTCCACTTGACACTAAGGTTGTTGCTAATATTTTTGAAAAGGCTACTCGTACATTCCCTGAGTCCTCACCCTGCAATCCTATGACTTCTGTGGCCCTTTGTGGTCCAGACCAGTGTGAATTGCAAATTTAGTACTATGTGGGAATAAAGACAGCTAGACAGAAAAAAAATTAAGAAAGTCAGAATTGAACCAAAATGTTCTCAGAGGACAATGCTCATTCCCCTACACTGTTCTAAGATTTTTGACATGAGGCACTGGTGGAAAGGCTAAAATGTTCTTGTGGAACTTTGAATAAGAGACAACATCTTTATAGGCAGGTACAAATTGCCCAAAGGACAGAAATGCAGCCTGTAGTCACTCTGCTTTGGTCTGGGATAGGTTTAGCAATAGTTCTACGTCTGTGTGTGTATGGATATGTGTGTGTATGGCCATATTCGAGTCTACTAGCTAAAGTTCTTCTACTGGCAACCAGTTGGTTTCCTACCAAAAGTAATTTACAACTATAAAAAATCCAGAATAACTAAGAAAACTTGAACTATCAACCTATTCACTTATTGCATTAGAAGTTTGATCTCCCTTTACTTCCTACTTTTAGAATATTACCATTCAATTAGAATAGAATTGATATCATCCTTTTAATAAACTGAACCTATAATTAATTTTTCTTTGCCTCACAACCCAAGTAATGACCTAGAAAAGCATTTTTGCTGCCATAAAATATAGCACAACTGCAGTATTATTCCCAGCTTGTGGATTTTTCTGCTTAGAATCCTTGAAATTAGGGAGCCAAGGTTAAGGGTGACTTTATTTTTGTTATTTCAAATTTCTTTTAGAAAATAAATTCCTTATTTTCAAGTTCTAAAAAATCAAAGCAGAATAATTTTTCTACTACCCATAAATTGGTCAAATAAATGTGATGAAACCTGTGTTGTTAAATTAAGGCCAGAGAAGGAAACCCTGAGACATGTCCTCAAAGGATTTTTCTCTCTTTCACAGTCTTTATCCACAATTCAAAAGAGACAGGAAGAAGGCTATCCTTTATTTTCCTTTACTTTGGCACAATAATAAAAAAGTGAATAGCCAAATTGTTTGAAATCTACCCAATAGTATCAATGTCCAGGGATTCCTCAGCAGTTTAATCAATAAGATTATTTATAATAAGCAGAGTTTGAAACCAAAAAGAACAAGTCACTCGGAGTGCTCCATAAATCAAAGGCATTTCATAAAATTACAGAATCATAGCATTTTAGAATGTGTGCCTTCTCAAGACAGTCTTTCACCTTGAGAATTCAAAATATAGGTATGGTTATAAGTTTTGTGTGTTAGTGATTAAGCAATCAATATAAACATTTTAGGTGTCCACTACATGGTAGGCACCATAAGATTCATTAGAGGTAAAAGTAAAAATAATAGCCCTTGCCCTCAGAGAACTTAAAACCCTTCAGGGAGAAAAAAAAATGTATATATAGAAATATATCTACAGATTCTAAGCTTGATGAATATAAATAGTGCTTTTGCTAAATAAATTGTGAGAAGGAAAAAGATTTATGCCCATATGTATGAAAATATAGCAGCTCTTTTTGTGGAGGCTAACAATTAGAATAAAGAGAGTGTCCATCAACTGAAGAATGACTAAATAAATTTTATATGAATATAATGGAACATGTGCTGTAAGAAATTACGAAATGGAAATTTCAGTGAAACCCGAGTGAACACATATGATCTGTTGCAATTAAATGATGAGAATCAGGAGAACAATTAAAGCAATAGCAACATTGTTGTCAAGGCAAACAACTCTGAATGGCTTCAGAAATAAAAAAAAAAAAACAACACAATGACCAACTCCAATTTGAGGGGACACATGGTGAAACAAACAACTCCTTGTTTGATAGAGAGCTGCAGGACTTGAGGTATGAAATGTGACATAAATTTATTGCATATGACCAATCAGGAAACATTTATTTATTGTGCCTGTTCATTGTTTTGCTCCATTTTGTTTTCTTTGCAATGGGAGGGAGGAGGATGGAGGATAAAACAATTTTTAATTGAAAAAAATCTTTAAAATATATAAACAAAATAAAGGAATGACTCATCAGTGAAAACAGTGTCAATCTTTCCAAAGAACTATTACTTTTGCTGAAATCCTGGAGGGAATTAGACTGCCTTACATTAGCAATCAGAACTTTTAATGTCCCCATGCAAGGATCCTATGGGAATAAAAACAAAAACTATCAGCTTATTTTGCCATGAGATATTTATCTAACAATGCTTTACAGCTTGCAAGTCAAAAGTTATTATGGGCCTTTTCTACCTCCTAGCTACAATATTAGAACTACTGAATCAACCTCTGAAAAATCAATGTTTACTTGCGCTAAACTTCAAATCAACAAATAATTGCAGTAGTCATCTGTAACAAGGATTGATCCCCGTGACTTGAATCTATAGTATTTTTCTTTAAAAATAAAATCCATACTGGTTAAAGGTAGTTTCATTTTCCAGGTCAGATACAAGATTCCAACAACTCAGCAACTTTTCTTCTAAGATTCCCTCTATAACTCAGACATTATTGATGTGTGATAAGTTGGAATCAGCACTGTCAGTAATAATCCTCAGTTACTGAAAACTTGGGCTATGGGGTCATTTAACAGGAGCCTATGGTTATTGTGCAAAACTAGAAGTAAATTTATTTTGATATATTTGTTGTTGATGACAAAGAGTGCATACAGATAAGGGTAATCACAAAGGTTTTTGCAACTATGCCATGGGAGAAGGGTGAGGGAATAGTTAGGGAGGATATTGGGCTTGGAGATGAAAGCTAGGGGTAGGGCATAATATCGGTATTAAATTCTGACTCCAATCTGGCTTTCCATTCTCATTTTATATTATTGAGTCGGTTTGATGGTACAGTGGAAAATGTCCTGAACCTGGAGTCAGAAAGACCTGAGTGGAATTGTAGAAGTTGGATCTATCTATCTATCTGTCTGTGTGTCTAACTCTATATAGATAGAGATAGGTATTTAGAAGGAAAGAAAGGAACAAAAGAAGGAAGGAAGGAACAAAAGAAGGAAGGAAGGAAGGAAGGAAGGAAGGAAGGGAGGAAGGAAGGAAGGGAGGAAGGAAGGAAGAAAAGATTTCCCCTAAACACCCCTATTAATTATTTCTTATCTGAAACTAATATCACTTTGCATTTCTTCTTCCAAGATTTTTGGTTTAGAAAAAGCGACCAAAGAGTGAATCTACAGTTTATTCATTCATTTAATGAATACTGATAGTGGGTCTATTTGTAAAAGTCTTATAGGATGTGATCTTGTCCTCCAGGTGCTTACAATTTAGTTTTATTTCATCTTTTAAGGAACATTTTTTTGTTCTTGTATTCAAAAATTTGGGAGACAGCCCCCATGCCTCTACCATACCATTTCATTCTACTTCTAATTTCCAACATCGGTATGACAAAGGAAGGAATCAGATTTATTCATTCCCATTTTCACTCTTGGAGCCTCTGAAATAAATGGATTTAGAATTGGCTGAATTGAATCTATCACATCACTTAACAAAGAATTATGTCTAGCCTGCTCAGTGAAGATCTGTTAGCTTAGCTTTAAGGTGACCTCAGAATTGATTTAGTTCACACTCTCTAGAGCATACTAACCAGGGTCAGGATAAAGACCACTTGAGACCACTTGTTGAGAGAGCAATTTGTGTCACTTTTGGTCAGTTTTAATGATATGGAAGTAAGCTTAAGGGTACAAGTTAATAATAGATGTTGAAAATAAGAAAGAAGTGTTATTACCTTTTATTCCTCCTACATAACCTTTTAAAGCTAAAAATGGATAATTATGAAGCATAATTAACTTTTTTTTTTTGCAATTTGACCTAAGTACAGTACCTTTCAGAACAGAGCTAGGGAAATAGGGATCATAGAATGGGAATTTGACCTCTCTTCAAATGTCATGAGCTGGTTAATAATTTAGCAAGCTATAATTTAGAAACTCATATTATCATAATGCTAGGTAGTGTGTGTATATGTGTGTATATTTATTGCTTATTTTTAGGACCCTATAGGTCTTAGCTTATCCAAATAAAACATAATGCTCATATGTCAAGGTCAAAGGATTGTATCTTATACCAATGAAGTATCTTCCCAAAGATATATACCTATACATCTATATAGATAATGCATGTGGATATCTACCATATGTGTGTGTCTGTGTGTGCTTGCTTATATGTGTTCATGTATATTTCAAAGCCTATAAAAATGGAGCCAGCCATTTCTCAAATGCTGCTAATCTTCAAAGAAAATAGGACTATATAAATTGTTGTCACAATGTGTAGTCTGTACTGTAAAAATAACTAAGGTTGCTATTCTACTGATTTTAATGCACAAAGTACAGCTGAATTTTGAAAAGTTAGATAACCTTTTAAATTTTACTTTTATTTTTTTGTTATTTAATACTTGACAAAAGACATAACGCATGAGCCTTTTCCCATAAATTCATAAGAAGATAAAAATATTACCTCATGTGAAACTATGGATCTCTATTTTATAAAGCTGGCAACTTACAAAAGAATATAATAAATTCAGCTTGTTAGTTTGAAAGTTGTTCTGTTTTCCTGTCTCCTTCCGAACCTTCTGTTGTTCTCTTCTATTGATTTTTTAAATGATCCAATGCCACCCTCTTTTTCTTTGCACTTCTTTTGGAGCTCCCTATAACTAATTCTCCTCTCCCACTCAACCTATTTACCTTCTCTTCCCCCCCCCCAAATAAATCCTACATTGGAACCAACATCTATTTGAAAGTTTTAACACTGTAGTCTTATGGAATATTTCCTTTCATTTAAGTTTTCCAAATATATCCCAAGTTATGTAAGAGGTACCAGTAGTTATGGATACCCACTTCAACTCATTACCATAATTAAATTTATTCTCTCCCCTGGGGAAACGTTACTGTAGTAATTGAAATGATATAGCAGGTTTCACATCTCTAGCTCCCTTGACACAAGACTTAGGGCTCTTTTGAGTTAGGATTGCCCAGGGGAAAAGAAATTCTTTTTCTTTACTAATTTTCATACCCACTTTTTGTATCAAGCACTAAAAACCAAACAATTCAGACTAGTCACTCTTAGTACAAACACAGATACTTAATTTTGGTCACAAAAATTTATAATACTGGAAATTGTACATTAGTGAATAATTTGAGGAAGCTAGGGTAGTTAGGGAGTTCATCTGTGCCCAGTAGAAGCTTGTGATGGCTTTCTAGTAATATACCCACTGAATTTCTCACCCTCTTCTTCTCAGGATTGTTAAGTAGGTACTATATAATAATGTTGTCATCATCATCCTCACCTTCATCATCATCAGTATCATCATCATCAAAATCATTATTTTTTTTCACTGACTGAAGAAGCAACAGATTTTACCTGAACCACAAGTTTATTAGAAAAAAAAACTCAAGTTAAGCTGCACCTTGACTGTGTTCCATTATGTCTCTGAGAAACAGATCTGCTCTAATTCCAGCTTCTATTCATCTTGTTATTTTTTTTCTTCAGCTTCTATTCAACTTGTCATCTTATTTTTTTTTCATTGTGAGATGAATTCACTTTGATATACTCTTTAGTGCTCACTGGGAACCAGAGCCATTTATTTCTTTTAGAGGCAAAACTGACTTTTCCATTAACCCATTAAGTCTTAACAATTAGAGATCCAGGTATTTACAGTCTGAATATACCAAATGGACAATAAGTATGGGCTATGACTATAGTAATAATGCATTTCTATAACACACTATGCACTAGGGATTTAAAATGTTCCTCCACTAAAGGCCCAGTACTCCAACATATCACTGGAGTATGGCATTAACACTGGATTTTCTAAGACTGTGTTGATGCAACACAGACTTTTGCAAGTCCCATCATGGTAAAACTAGTTGAGGTATAATCCTTGTGGGAAATCATATGTCTACAGTCTATGGATGCTGTCTAGCTAATTTTGGAGGGAACCCAGCAGTTCACAATAACATTCCATCTAAAAATTCTTTGTGATTTACCACCCCCATTGATGGAAGGAGGTTCTGCTTAGATCAAATAATGAATTCTTGAAGAAGCTAAATTTATTGGGCCTTCAACTGCCCACCCCAAAAAACCTTTGCATTATTCTAAGACTGAATAATTAATATTTACTTTGTTACTTGCTGAATCAAATCATTAAGTAGCATTACTATTTTCTATGACACTCATATTTTACCTTTCTGACTTTGCCTCCAAGAAAACTGATATATTGGAAAGAACAAAGAGCACGGATCTAATCTATACTCTCACATATTACCTGCATGACCTTTGCCATAGTACTTTACATTTTTCTGTGCCTCAGTTCCTGCCCTTTCTAAATCATAGTGTTAAGAGAGCTAAATGATTGTATTAATACTAACATCTTTTTTACATATGCAATCATACTCTAAAACTGTATCATATTACTATAATTGCATGTGGCTTTTGCTGTAGCATGACCACTCAATGTTCACAGAAAAGACCCAGAATTTTCTACCTCTGAGTTTTGCCAAATGATATTCCGTCAATTTAGAGTTGCTTCCAAACACCCATCTTATAATTGATGCTCCAGATATCTTATTCAACCATAGTCCCTTTGACTCTAATGTTATTGCCTTCCAGAAACTTCCCCAATGCCTTTTATTTTAATTGTCATAAAGTTTCATTGTATCCTTGAGGCCTGTGCATTTCCTTAAGTATATGTCTTATTTTCTCTACTAGAGTATAAAGTCCTGGAGGGGCAGAGGAACTAGTTCTATCACCTTCTATCCCAAAGAGCTGTATATTCAACAAGTGCTGAAGAAATAATATGTATTTGTAGGTGAGGAAGTAGCTATGTAGTGGGGAGAAAGGAGGAAGGGTGGTAGGGATGTTTGACTGAGAGACTTTTCATCCAACAATACTGAGTACTTCCTTGAGGGGTAAACTCTTCAGCGAAGGAAGTAACGAAATATGGTTATGAGAGCAAAGCTGGGACTTTTGAAGAGCAGACAAGAGATATCCTTGGAGCTATAGACATGTGGGGAAACCAGCTTTCTCCCCCACTCCCCCAAAAATACACACACAGAAACTTGATTCCAGTCCCTTGATTCCCAAAACCCTAGTGACAAAGAACAGATTTCATCCCATCTCCCTTTGAGACTGCTCTCTTCTTGATTATGCTGAGACTTAATCTTTCTTCCAGGTTTAAGATGGCATTTCTTTTTGGATAGTGTATTCTCTACCCTAATTTATAAAACACTCACATTTCTGTTTACTGCTTACTGTGATAAAAGGGTTTAGTTATTCTAGATGGATTTTTTTATAACTGGTTTTTGATGAGTTGGAGGTGTGATGGGAATAGTACACTAATATGGTTACTCTTCCCTAGAGAGCAATCAGGGAATGAGGCTTTTATTCAGAACCCATTGTGCTACTAGATTGCAGATAACTGTTGGGAGACAGGTATGATACCAACACAACAGCCCTTTCGGAGGTGAGAAGAAAGGGCAGAGTGGATAGACACCAGAGTCCTAGATTCTACCTACCTCTTCTGTTTCACGTCAGAGTTATAGGCATGTCCCTCTATACTTTCACACAGGTGGAAATCACAATCCTCTTTGGAGATAGGGTGAACCAGATCCCAGATGAAATGGCCACATGTGAGCTAGCCATGTTTATTTGATCCACCTATCAATCACCTATATAGCTTCCAGATAGAAGAGAGGAAGGGAAGAAGAAAGGAAGAACATGAAGGGGGAGGAGAAAGTACAGAGAAAACGGAGGGGTAGTAAGTGCAAGAAGGAAGAATTAGGAAAGGGAAAGGCAGAAGAAGAAATAAAATTAAAAAGGGAAAAAAGAGGAAGTGGTAAAGGGAATGGGGAAAGAGAAAAACATTATTAAAGCATCTTTCTACTCTCCTGAGTCTCATCTTGTGCATGAGGTATTGCAAAGACTGAAGCAAAGACTAGAAACCATGAATTGTATGACACATTGTCTACTAGGGCATATTGAATCACACAATCAATGACCCTTCTTTCAAGGTTTTTAACACATAATCAGCATAAAGTGTCACACCAAGGGTTATGGAGGCTTCATGAATCTTTCAACATTCTCAGAATAAATCTATCATCATCACTACTTTTATACTTGAACTCGCTATTGTTCCAAGTTTTTCTCTCCCCCCCCCCTCTTTTCTTATCAGTGTGAGGCTTGGATGAAATACAATTTGATTCATGGAAAAAGCTCATTTTTAGACAAGGTCAGTCCTCTCCAATTCTAGTTTTCATTCCTTGCAAAGAATACATACATATAAACACACACATATGTGTATGTATATATGTGTGTATATATGTATGTATACACAAACATATACACATAAATATATACTCATACATGTATATGTATATATACACATAGATCTATAGACATGCATATATGCACACATATATAAATACATGCTTACAATTTGAGATAAGTATTTTCAAATGTCTGAACTTTGAATGAAACCTTAAAACAGTAAAATATTGTCTTTAGATATGTATTTCACAATATAAACAAAAGAGTAAGCAGTTTTCTTTTTTTGTTTTAGACCTTCATTATAACTTTTTAGAACATTGAGTTTGATGAAGACCCATGTTTACTTCAATTCTCTATAAATCTGTGATTCACTATCCATCATTAGAGTATAGGTACGTGGTTGAAAAACTCTGTAAGAGAAGTATTTATGACATTAAAATCTTATTTTTCTCTGAAAATGCACATGATTCAGTAAATTGAACATAATTACCTCAATCATTCACTAGAGAGTAACACTTAATTTACCATCTACATCTTAGTTCTTGTCTGGAAAACACTAGTTTAAACAAAAGCCATCTTTAACAATTACTAGCACCTTTTTTTAAATTAAAGTAAATAGGAAACTTAGAGTTTTCTTTACTAGGATAGATAATAGATAACAAAAAATAACCAAACTCTTATTCAATATTAAAACTGTCTACTAACAAAGGCCCTGCCCTGGGCTCTCTTTTCTATTTTCTCAATTGGTATACCCATTAAGTCCCATGGCTTATATCACCATGACTATACAGATGATTTCCACATTGATTTACTAGCCTCTCTCCTTCATTTTATGCCCACATCCTGCATCACTAACTTTCTGTGGATGATTTCAAACTAGATATCCTGCAGAAATATTAAGTTCAGTATGTTCAAAGGAGAATGCATTAGCTTCTCAACCCCAACCTCCAACTGCTCTTCTCAATCTCCCTAATACCATCATCAAATAACTCGAAACACTCTAGTGGTTCCTGATTTCCTCCAGAATTAAATATAAAACTATTTCTTTAGCATTTGAACATCTTCATAATTGACCCCCATCACCACCCACATCTTCCAACTCTTCATATACCTTATACCAGAATCCACATACACAATGCTTGTTGATTCACTGAGAAATAATAACAATGATAAATTTTGCATATATTACCTTATTTGGTTCTAAAAAGAATCTGTGAGATTGTACTACAGACTTCGTTATCTCTATTTTACTGAGGAAGAAACTTAGACTTTTCATGCTAAAAAGGTTTCCTCAAGTAGTTAAAAGTATCAGGGAAAGGATTTAAACCCAATCTTTTACTTATTGCAAGTATTCTGGGTTTTTTGGATTTTTTTTCCCTGTACAGCACATTCTTTCATATGGATATGAGAATATAAATACACATAAACATATGTGTATAGTCTTCTTCCTTCTAGCTGCAGATTACATTTCTCTAGTAGTTATGTTTGTATTCAGCCAACTTTTTCCTTCTCAAAAACATGCAAATAAAATCTTTCAGCAGTCATCTTGATCTCTAATTGTTTTGAACAGATTTTGTATTCTTATTATATCTAAAATATCATTCTACCAATACAAAAAAATCTTACTTACATCCTTCCTTCCTTCCTTCTTTCCTTCCATCTTTCTTTTTCTTATTTCCTTTTTTATTTCCTTCCTCTACATTCCACCACTTCCAAACATTCTTCACTTGGGATTTGATCAGTATAAGAAAATTCTTAGGTGCGAACTCTGTCAAAAGACAGTTTCCTGGACTATAAACATTTAATGTATGTCAGAGACAGGACATGAACCTATGGTTATTCCTGCTTCCATGACTGGTTTTCTATCTACTTGGCTAATGATGTCTCTTTTTATATGCACCAAGGTATGATTATATTTGACCTAAATGTTATATAACTCAGTGCAAAGTCAAGAAATGGCTCTAGAAGTTTTTGATTGTCTCTTTTGGCTCTAAAAAATCTATAACTCTGAAATTCTACTGATTTCCCCATAAAAATTTCTTGGCATATTCAAGAATTTATGAATCACTTTCAAGAACATTATTGACCATATTAAGTTGTATTTTAAAAATATTTTGCAGAAAGCTATAGGGGTGTTCAGTTGAGAGTTCAGATTTTCTCTAGGTTTAATTCTAGTTGTGGCTTTAATTAATCTGTATCACTTTGGACAAATCATTTCACTTTCATTTGGCTCTATATGCTCATCTCCTAAATTAAATCCTAGTTGATTCTATGGTCCTTAAATTGAATGTTGTATGTTTGTTTTGGGAATGGACAATAAAATTTTCTAGACATCTAATTCTCTGGAAGACTCTGCTTCATTGTTCCACTTCTTATCCAGCTAACAAAGTGGGCTCTCGCCCTTGCGCTCTCTCTCTCTCTTGCTCTCTCTCTCTTGCTTTCGTTCTCTCTCTGTCTCTGTCTCTCCCTCTCCCTCTCCCTCTCCCTCTCCCTCTCTCTCTCTCTCTCTCTCTCTCTCTCTCTCTCTCTCTCTCTTTCAATGATCAGTTTTTGTCCTCCATTTAATATATTTAGTATCTAATCTCTGAACATCTACTATGTGCAAGGTACTATTCCAAAATTTTCTCCAGCTTCTCCCTTATGTGCATCCACCATTCTAATAAACTTAGTATAGCTACAGCTTTCAGGGCATAGCCTGTGCTCCCCTACCCCTCTGGGGGTGACTTATGCTCTTTCTTCCTGAACTACTGCATTCACAAATCCAGCTCACCCTATAAATGTCATTGAGTACATTATTTATACCTACCTTATGGTACTAATCTCATTCTACCTTGTATGGCAGTCAGTTGTTCATATGTCATGTTCTCTAAAAGTCATAAACTCCTCAAAGGCAGGGTTTGGTCTTATTTATCATTGTATCCCTCCTTCCCCCACCATGATGTTTTTCATGATTCAGTGTTCAATAAATGCTAGTTGGTTTAATTAAGGTTATGCTCTTAAAACACTGCACCAGAAGTTCACTCTGTGTATTAAAAAGGAATATTCCTGACCAGATTTTACCTACAAATAAATTGTAAAGTATTTGCATGACCTTGACAAGAGATTAAAGATTAAGAGAAGACAAATAACCAATACCATACTTTCTCTCCTTAACAAGCCATCACTACTTTCCTTTACTCATTTAGGATTACATATTAAGCCTCCATCCTTGAATATGATTTGTAGCTGCGGAATAGCTTTTTATACTTTTAAATGACTGTTTGGATATACGCAAAAGCAATTCCCTGACTTTAAGTGGAAGGCAAACATTCGTCAGCTGGCTTTTGGGCTACATGCGGCTTTAAATTTTGCCTTACCATATTCACCATTATTACTGGGTGATAAATTGCAATAAGAAAATGTACTCCTCTTTCCCTGTAAACTCCTTTCTGTCTTCTTTAAATGTTCTCAGCAGTACTTAATAGTACATCAAAAGATACAAAAAGTCAATGTACCCTGAAGCAAATTGCAGACATGTTGGACAGCTTCATAATGACCTGTAGATCATTAAATCACCATAGTTACTGCCGTCAGTGATTCCGGCAGATACACTGACAAAGTAGTTTAAAGAAAATTAAGGAACAAATTGAAAATATATAGGCTTCCATGCTGCCATGGTTACCTTCTCTGTAGGAACTGTGCATATGAAGTCCCGACCAACCTCTCTGTATGGAATATTAATGGTTAGCTATGTGTCTTATCTGAAATAGAGCTAGCCCACTATTGACAATCAGATCCACATTAATAGCACCTGTCTAAAGCAGAATACATCTAAAAAAGTAGCCAGCATCATCAAACATGCTACCACTTTCTCACCCTCAATTTGTCTTCATTAGTACCCTGAGAGATAGGCTCTTTGGGAAGAGTAAGGCTGAGGGAGGGAATAAACCAACAGTGGTATTCAACTGCTATTTTATCTCAGACAGCCAAATTGACACCATTATCCTGATCAATAATAGAAGATCCAAAAAGTAGGAGGAAAATATCAGACAATAGACAAAGACATATCCCAAATATGTTTCGTTTTGTTTTTCTTTTTTGGTATAAACTAGTTTTCCTGAATCCAGGGTCAATTATCTATCTACCATGTCTTACTTTCCCCTTTAAATATGAAGATTTTAAGTTAGGAATTTATTTTATGAGGGACACATACATAATTTTCAATGATTCAAAATCCACCATCTGGCTGAAATAACTATTCTCATGGATAATCGGTATAGCATAAAGACAGTGTGACAGAGTGGATTAAAGATTGGTCTTACATTCAGAGAGTCTTGGGTTTCTGCCCTCCCTCTGACATGTATTGTTGATTAATTCTGGGCAAGGCCCTTAACTTCTTGATGTTTCTGAGGAGCTCCTTAAGAGTTAGTTATAGCTGAATTGTTAATATGCATCTGGGAAGCATATTTTCACACTGGTGATTCCCTACACCCCCCCCCCGCCCCAAATGTCCAGTAAGCACTCCCTTCAAAATGTAAAAATAATGATGATCATGATGATGATGATACATGACAAATTAATTTTTTAAAGTTCTTTCCTCATACAATTTTGTAATTGCATAATGAACTGAGATGACTTTAATATGACCAGCAGAATTTGAACCCTGGCCTTGGGATTCCAAAGTCTAGCACTTGTTGCACTATACAAAACCAATATAAACTAAATTCACAGACTAAAGGAATTTGATGTACTGCTGCTACCACATGCAATCTTTATATTCAAACTTGCTTTCTCATCTCACAGACAACATATCAGTTCCACATATCCCTGTATATGTGCTAACAAATGGTAATAGAATATTTTTTTTACCTCCTTTCTCTTGTATCTTGGAGCCCCATTGGCTTTATGTGACATTCCTCCCAAGTTTCAGTTCAACAATTGTTCATTAAGGGTCTAGTTTGTTCAAAGCATTGTGGTAGGAACTAGAAATTCAAATTCCTCTCCCAAAAGAATAAAAAGACAAACACACATAAAAAGGGACAGTTAGATGGTACCATGGATAGAGTGTTCGGCTTGGAGTCAGGAAGATTCACATTCCTGAGTTTAAATCTATCCTCAGACACTTACTATGTCACCCCAGGCAAGTCGCCTAACCTTGTTTCCCTCAGTTTCTTCATTTGGACAATGAACTGTAGAAGAAATTGAAAAACTATTCCAACATCTTTGTCAAGAAAAAAAATCCAACTGGATTGCAAATAGTCTGATATGACTGATATAACTCAACAACTACAATACATAAAACTGTCTTTAAACAATAATAATAATAATAATAATAATAATAATAACAGCTAACATTTAGATAATGCTTAGTATATAGAGGGCACTGCGCTAAGCACTTTAAGGACCTTCCACTATATTTAAGTAATACTTATACACAGAAAAGTTAATACAAAGTGGATGTTAAATGATTTCAAAAAGCTTAGCTGTCATGGTGGTAGTTATGAATGCACTCAACTATGGCATACCTCAAAACCTCCAACTCACTCCATTTAAACCCCCTGTACAAAATAATAGGGTGTGTTGCAATTTCTTAGACTTAGACATAATTGCTCCCAAAGTCTTTTCTTCTTGGTTTTTCTTCTCTTGCCTTACAAAAGCAATTAAATGGCTATTAGCTTGCATTTCCCCCCCCCCCCATTATTGGAGTTTTATTCCTTTGTTTGCCTGTGGGTCATTTGCTTTTGATAGAAATAAGGGTTTCTTCTTGTCCTCAAGTTTAGAACAATTAATCTTACATGCTCAAAGGCATAACTTACTTAAATCACAAAATTGCCCTCTTTTTGACAGTGTTACACAGGAATTATCCTGTGTATGTGCTGGCATAACTGCAAGAATATGAGAAGCCTCTCTGCTTCATTAAATGAAAAGCTAAGGAAGAGTAAATCACCTGAGTAACCTTGGTAAGGCCTATGGTAAAGGCCAAAAGTCCCTTGCTCATTTGCAGAGGTTTTGAATATCAATCATCTGCCAGTTCTTCAGGCATTTCCCACTCCCTGCACCAGCACCCCTCCATAGTCGCAGAAACATGGTCTGTTCGAGAAACACCAGACATTGTCTCTCAGTTCCTTCACCCTAATATCTGTTCCTATTTGATCCAGGTAAGAATCCACCATTGGCCTTTATTGCTTTTGGCAGTTTCTTTCACTGGGAACCCCAGAGGACCTGAGTTTCATCCTTCCTGACTGGCCCTCATGTTGTGAGTATTTCCCCTCAATAATGCTGCTTGCTTTACTCTCCCTCTGTTACTCCAGCCTCCTACTTGTCCTGTCTTCAGGTGCTGTCCCTATTTAGAGGATAACCCTAGGATCTCAAACCTCATTTGAAATCAATGAAGAAAACACTCTAGGTATGCTCTTGCTCTTCGATGGTAATTAACCCATGTAAAAATATGCACTGTTTTATTGGGATAAATTTAGTTTTGATTTTGTGACAAGACCTTTCCTTTTCATGGTGAAACTTTTATTTGTACCTTTTTCCAAGCAAGCAACTCCTATTTTGCCAAGGTCAACAAGCAAGCACTTTTTAAACACACCTTATGTGCCAAGCACTGTGCTGGGTGATTGGTATAAAAAGACAAATGGAATTGGCCCTAATGGGAAGAACCTTAATCCATGTCTTTATTTACTTCTTTTTCTAATAGTTCTTTCCCCCTCTGTCCTTGATTTTAAGGGATTCAGATATAAACATACCACCACACATAACATAAGAACAGATGCAAACATTAACATAAACATTAGTTTATGTCCATGAACACTTTTTATAAAAATAATTCTTACTGGAAATTTGTTTAAATGAGGGTTCTCAGTCTAAAATGTAATAAGCGTAGAAGGTGATATATAGGAAGTCAGAAGCTATTTTTCCATTGTATTCCTACTACCTGCACATATTAGGCATTTAATCAATGCTGGTAAATTTGAGCTGAATTGAGTCAGAGTATTTTATTACTTGTGGAATTGAAAGAAGTCTCATCTTAATTCTAGGACACGGAATTTCAGGGGTCTTAAAAGGTTGCATTTTGTTAAAGGACAATTACAATCACAGGCAATGCTGTGAATTTTAAAATATTTTAATCAAGCAAAACATTGTTTCAAGTTAGCCATTAAGAGCATCACAATTTTCTTCATTTTTAATAAACATACTCATATATACATACACACATATATGAAGCACACATACACACAGCACAGAACTAAAATTAATCATAAAGAATGCAGGCAAAATGCTAATGAACATCCTTAACATCATGTCCAATGTACAGTATATCACTGTAATTATGAAGTCGACAGAAGTGAGTGCCATAAGCACCCATCCACGTTGCCCTGGGCTTCTCTACATCTTGTAAGGCTGTCTTGTAAACTCTAATTAAAAATATATTGTAATAAAGAAAGACATGACTCAATGCTAACAAGCACCTGGTTCTATTATTTCTTATTTATAGTGGTAGAGTGAGAGGCAGAAGTCAAAGTCACTCTAAATCAGAGAATGTCTAGTAGAGAATATATCTACTAGAGACTATCCATGTCTTGGTAGTTAGTTATGGGATTTGTATGGCATGCTAGAAAGAATGTTGGCTTTTTGGTCAAAGCTGTTGATTTTAAATCTTTGTTCTGTCATTTATTATTTGAGTTACCTTGCACAAATCTCTTTACATTTACGGACCTAGATTTCATCATCAGTAAAATGATGGGGGGGGGTGGACTAGGTAAACCCTCAGGTCTCCTCCACTTTTAAATTTATGATCAAAAGATTAATGAACCATGTCTTATTGTTGAAGAAGAATGGAACGAGATTCTTATAAAAAAAGTGAAAGCTAAGGGGAAGGAGAGATCATGTAAATGGCAAGTCTCCCTTTATGTTGAATGATTCTTTACTATATAAAGTATCTTCATGGTTGCAATTATGAGTATAAAAGTAGCTAATAGGAAAGTGATATAGTGAACACCAATCCTGTAAAATATGTTTGTATATGGTTACTTCTGGAATCACTTTGGAGAGATAATCATTTAAATATAATCTATATTAGTCAGACCCTTATTATAGGATAATAGGATTATGGATTTCAGTCTAGAAGGGACTTCATAAGACATTAAGTTCAATGTCCTCATTTTACAGATAAAGCAATTTAGGTTGATGAAAGTTAAGTTTATTGCTTATGATCAAGCAGCTCCTAAGTATCTGAGACAGGATTTGGACTAGGGTCTTTTTGATCACCAATGATGTTGCTCTACCCATTATACCACACAGCCCTCTTGTTATATTATTGTTTTCAGTTCTGCCCTATGTGCTAGAAGCAGAGTCTCATAGAGAAAAGTCCATTGGACCTGAGCATAAGTCTTACTTTTAGGAAAAACAGACCATTAATTTTCTTGGTTTTGTTGCTGATCTGTATGAACATTAGAAACCATGCTTCTTGTTGTCTTTCCTGATCAAATTCTTTCCTTAAAAAATAAAAATAGACCAAGTGTTCATAAGACATAAGATAATCTGATCCTTATATTCCCCTTTAATAAAAAGAGAATGGCAATATCAATTTAGTCCTCAATTTTACATTGTCAATAAGAATTTATTAAGCATTTATTACCTGCCAAGAATGGTAGAATTGACAAAGTAAAAAAAAAAACCTGTCTTGAAGGAGTTTACATTCTAATGGGGGAAATGAGATTAAAATCAATGACGTATACAGAAGGTATACATGCATATAAGCAGATATGTATATTATATAGCAGTCTCAGAGAGAACACACTAATAGCTGGAAAGTTGGGGGTGACATGGAGGGACTTCTGTAGAAGGTAGGATTTAGGCTCAGTCATTAAGGAAGCTAAAGACGGTGGGGGGCAGAGTTGAGGAGGGAGAGCATTCCAGGTGTGGACAGAGCATTCATGGAATGTGAGGAGATGGAAGGTTGTAGTTCAGGAATAGCAAGTAGGTAAATGTGGAATCATAGCATGGACGGGGGTAAAGGGTTAAAAGAAAAGAACAGTAGGAAGGGGACAGTCTGTAAATTACAAAAATCAAATCCATGATTTTATAATTTTAATTGAACTGTCAGATCTGTGTTTTGGGAAGACCACTTGGATAGCTGAGGAGAAGATGGCCTGCAATGGGAAGAAACTTGAGGCAGGGAGCCCAAGCAATGGACTACTTACTGAAGCAGTCAGGGTATGAAGCAACAAGGACTGGATGAATAATTCTGAGAATCACCTGCTTCTCTCCTCTTCTCAACTGTCATACCTTTTCAATATACCCTTTATAACTTTGAATTAACAAATCCCCTTCATCCCAGTTTTATTTCTCTCCTATTCCTTCCATCTTCTGGTATGAATCCTACTTTACTGCTAATGATTTTGAAATTGCTTACACTATTTCCAAGGATGGCTTCTCTCACAGCCAGGACATGTAAGACCACAAAAAGGAATTGGCACCACTTCCACTTCCAGAACGTCCCTCTGCCACCATCACTCTAGCAACCACCTTTTCTCCTTTACATTTTACTACATCCTGCCCAGATCCTCCAGGCTGTGATCTATGGATCTAGTCTACGATACTCTTCTTCCTGTCCATTAGGGGAACCAATACTGTGTCTCAATAATAACAAAATAAGTTTGATTCGGTGTTTTCTCCATCCCTTTCCATTTTGGAACTGTTCCCAGTTACTCATCCTCCTTTGCTACTATTGCCTTTGTCTCTAGCTTAATACATACATCCCTTGCTCTAGTGAATTTTCTCCAGGTGAAAGAATCCATAATTCCTGGGAATTCTGGTGGGAAACAAGGGTTAGAGGGGAGCAAAGATAGTGAGTGAGAAAACGTGGAAGGAAAGACTGAAGGAGAGAGCAATGTCAATAGAATTTATTCCACCTAGTGTGTTTTCGGAAAAAATGAAGATTAGGTCAAACTCCTTCTGATCTACATCACCTGGATTGTTAATTACTCTCAAATAGTAGTCAATTCCTAGTTAATTTCCACTTATGCATTAAAAGAATTACTTTTGACCTCAAAAGTCCCATGCATATGTTTCTCACATTCCTTTAGGTCTTAGCACTTTTATAATTTCTTCTGACCTGTCACACATTTTGGGCTTCTCTGTACTAATTTATATCTTTTTTCATTTTTTTTAAACATGTCTTTTTAACCTGTCTGTGATTTGGAACACCTAGTATTTTTAGCCTTCTCACATACTGATCTTAGGTTCCCTCTTGGTAGTGCTTTTAAAATAGTTTTCTGGTTTCCTGTGGGTTATTGATTTGCTAATTCAATTTCTTCCTAGATAATGTTCATATTTTATTAGTTTCTTTTTCTAAAATAACCGCATCATAGATTTTTTTTTCTTCTCCTTTACCAGGTATTGAAATGTATTATTTTATGCTGTCTTGAAATCACCATTATAAATAATCTGACAACACAGAGAAAATCTTCTTTTTTATAGAGCAAATGACCTATCTTGTAAATGTAGGAATATTATTGAAACCCTTTATAAATGTGGAACATTTTCAAAATTAAAGTCATATCCAGGTTATGCCACAAAGAAGGGCAGAACAAAGTCATATTTTGCCATTTTAGAAGAAAAATAAATAAAGCAACCATAAGGTAGATAAAGTTAAAACAGGAACAAGATTTTTCCCAAAGGGAAGAGGTTCTCTGCTCATGCTTTGAATCAACCTGTGGAACAAGCATAAAAATTTATATGGGTTCATAAAATCTTTGACTAGCCCATGTTCTTCCCTCCCAAGAAGGTCCACAGAGAGTGACCAGAATAATGTCAGTGTTTTCTTCCTTTTTAATGCAAACTACAGTGTGGTTAATTCAGAATTCTCTAAGTCTGATGCTCACATCATGCCTCTCTACCAGAAGAATTTTCTGGTGGAACAAAGATGAAAATCAGGCTTTGTTTCAAAAATATTTGCTTCATTTGAACTGATTTCCCTTTCCAAAAATCATGAATTGTTTAGATTATATCAACTGCTAAAACCTGTAGCAATTTTTTTTCTTTCTCTTCTTTCAATATTGTGCCCGATGAATCCCCATAATCAACTACTAGTTACGTTATACAGCATTTAAAATTCACATAATATCAATGGAGGAAAAAGAGGGTAGCAAAGAACATCACTTTTTTGCTTATTAACTTTTATTTATTTACACCATACCTTAAAAATTACACTAAAACTTATTGAATCACTATATTATAAAAATAGTTTGATAAGTATTTATGAAATTCGAATACATGCCGAAGCAATATTATTTTATCCTGATTTCCCAGATTGTATCAGGGTTACTATAGCATGATAATGGGCACTAATATTTTCTTTCCAAAGTCCCGAACCATGCTGTTGTGTACAAGAAGTCTTTGGGACATATTTTCCTAAAGGTTCAAAGGACAATGAATAGAAATTCCACACTATATCCAGAGAGATATGGCAACATGTATATGTGTGTG
>CM053598.1:52839244-52875496 GCA_028646575.1 Pseudocheirus occidentalis | reverse complement strand
CAGGGCAGTCCCTGGCACACACTGAAGTTCACAGGGTCCAGCACATCTCAAACCCTTCATCACTTCTCTTGCCTGGAAATCAAGGATCAGCCAGGCCATGAACAAATAAAGTCTTATCCTGGTCATGCTTCTTCAGTCCTCCAGCAGTTCAGCTGGCCCTATGACCCAGAAGGAGTATTGGCCTTCTGGGTGGCCTTCACCAGATTCTGGTCTCAGAAAAACTCCATCTCAATTCTCAGTCAGTTTCCAGAGGGAAAGAAACTCTCTCTCTCTCTCTCTGTCTCTCTCTCTCTCTCTGTCTCTCTCTCTCTCTCTGTCTCTGTCTCTCTCTCTCTCTCTCTCTCTCTCTCTCTCTCTCTCTCTCTCTCTCTCAAGAAAACTCCAACTCACTTTTTCACTCCACCAGCCCAACTCCCATACTCTGAGACAGTCCTGCCTCCTCCAACAGGAAAATTCCAATTCTGTCTCTCTGTCTCTGGAATTCTTCTTTTTATATACACGCTGGCCTCCTGTCTCAGCCAATCCCCTTCTGCCACATCATCAGGGGAGTTCATGCCCTCTCAACAGGGGACAGGGCTCACACCTTCCATACTTATCCCTAAGTTACTAAGTGCTAAGTATCTGCTAAACTGATTGCTGTTACACCATTATATTCATGCAAGGAATCCAAGCCTTTCAAAAGATTCTGCTGAGAATGCAACACAAAGATGTATCCTTTGGAAATTAACTAGCACTTCATGTTCAGCCTCTGAATATTGAGCCTTTTGGCGTAAGAGATGGAGGAGTGGTAACAGCCAATTTTAGTAACTGAAACTGATTTATTAACAGTATACAAAGAATATGTGATATAAGTGATTTCATCAACAAAGTGTGGAAAATCCCTCTAACAAACAGATTGCAATCTGTCTGCTACTTAGTAGATAAGCAGAGGCAGCTGGTGTTATAATGGATAAGAACCCTACAGCTGAATCAGAAAAGAACTGAGTTCAAATTTACTTACCTGCTATGTCACCATGGGCAAAACATTTATCTGTTTACCTCCTTTTATTCATCTGCAAATTGGGTATAATAATAGCACAGCCCAGGCCTGTGGTGAGGATCAAATAAAATAATAGTTTTAAAGAGCATTTAGTGCAGTGCCTGACACATGGCAAGCACTATATGTTAGCTAGAAGCCCCAGGATAATGTCTGAGATAAATAGTCATTGGATCACCAAGGTCATATGTCTAATATAGTGGTTCACAACCTGTGGGTTATGTTCAGTTTGTAACAATGAAAATACATCCTGCATATCAGACATTTACATTATGATTCATAACAGTAGCAAAATTACAGTTATAAAGTAACAATGAAAATAATATTATGGTTGGAGGGGGGTCACCACAATATGAGGAACTATATTAAAGGGTTGCGGCATTAGGAAGGTTGAGAACCACTGGTCTAATAAGTGGTAGAGGCAAGATTTCAACACAGGTTCCTGGGCTTATTCCATCAACAAGCCTCTATCAGTCATTTACTATGTACTAAGCATTTTGGTAGGTTCAAGAAACAAAAAATACAAATGTGACATAGGCCCTGTTCTCAAGGAGATTATAATCTGCTGAGATCAATATAAAAATATTGGTCAAATAATACTAGATAGACATTCTAGGCTTTTTATACTGTTTGTGGGTTCTTTAAATTAGCATCAGAGAAAATACTATCAAAATTAAATATTTCCCCTTTGCATTGATGTGTATAAATTCCAGGCCCAAGAAGGGAAAAAAAATCTGCATCTATATCATCTATATCTATATCTATATCTGTATCTATATCTATATCTGTATCTACATCTGTATCTATATCTGTATCTGTATCCATCCATCCATCCATCCACCCATCCATGTATGTATGTATGTATGTATCCATCCATCTATCTATCTATCTATCTATCTATCTATCTATCTATCTATCTATCTATCTATCTATAATTTAGATTTGTTTTGAGGAGGGGAAGAAGAGCTAGTAGACTAACTCCAACAAATCTTTTAGAGTTCTCAAAGATAAAACTTTTCCAATATCTACTCAAAGCTTGTATTTAAAGAGTTAGTTTAATAGACCACTTCCATTCATTGTTCCCCCTTAAAAACTCTAACAATAGCTGGATTGTCATAATATTGAGAAAGGCAGGTGTTTCCTAACTAGACAACTCCAGCAAGGATTTGGTTACTGTGGTTGTAATACAAAACCTCTTTTAGTGAGCCTGGATAAGCACCATTCTTGCTAAAAATAACTCCTCAGCCTGTAATGTCACCAGTTACATAGTGTACATGGAAATTAGAGTCTTTCTTGTATTAAAATGTCATTAAACTCCACTATATGAGAGCATGGTGATTTCATTTATAAACCTAACAGCTTTTTTCAGCTACAGTTTTCCATGTTAGCTCTGAAAATTAATGGCTTCAGAGCAATTTAAAATTTAAATTAATAACTGGAAACAAAAAAAGGCCCAACAAAAAGGCAGTAATACATGAAATGGCTATTTTTGTTCAATGAGAAATCACATCTTAAGAATCTGATGATTGGGGGCAATGTATTTTCATTACTACTTGTGTAAAGACCATGGATAGGTACCTGGCAGCAAATTGTAAAACAATTTCTGAATATCTCTAATGAAAACTATATGTTCCCGATATATACTTATCATGGCATGGCAGTGGTGCCTTATAAATAGAGACTCAGAATTGGAATCAGAGAGATCTTGGACAAATACTGCCTCAAAATAATGATCAGTTTTGAACCACTGGCAAGTCATTTAAGTACATGAATACATGGAAACACACATAAACACACGTGCACACGTGTATATGTACATGCATATGTGCATGTACTTATACACACATCATGTGTGTGTATGGTATATATTTTTAGGGACTAAACCTATGATTTTCCTAGTTTATAGAACTCAAAGGAAAGGAATCTCTGTTATTATAATTCCATGCCATCACTACAATTTAGAACACTAGAGAATTGCCCAGCTTATTGAGAAGGTAAGTTACTTCCTGAGGGTTCCATAGTCAGTAAATGGGAGGTATTAGAATTGAATCTCAACCTGCCTGGTCATAAGACTATCTATCTATGCACTACATTAGGAGGTAGCTGGGTGGCACAGTAGATAGAATGGTAGGCCTGGAAATAGAATAGTCCTGAATTCAAATCTGTCCTCAGCTGCCTACCAGTTATTTGACTGAAAGCAAGTCATTTAAGTTCTATTTAACTCATTTTCTTCAACTATAAAATGGGAATAACAATTATAACTACCTCCCAAGGCTGTGGAATCAAATGACATATTTATGAAGCACTTAGTGTATGAATATGATAGGTGCTATATAGATGCTAGCTAGTATTATTATGATCAGTATAATTATCATTACTCTCTCTCTCTCTCTCTATATATATATATATACATACATATAAACACACATATATTCTCTGTACACTACTATATACGGAGTTATTGGATGTGTTGGTGCATGAGTGTGTTTTTGTGTATATATTTTTCAGAAAAAAATCTATCTACATCATTTTATGAGTCACGTCTATACATGCATACACATCACTTCCACATAAACACATAGCTGCACAAATATTATTAATTTAGAATAAAACTTCCATACATTCAATACTTTTCCTGTAAAGAATGTGAAGAGAGGCGGATAATATCACACATACATAAACACATACAGAGAGAGAGAGAGGTGCTGGACCTGAGAATTTATTTATAAAGACATCTATCAGTAAGGAATTCCTACCAATAGAAGGTAATATCTTTCCTAAAACTTAGAGTATAGAAGAGCTACTTAGAAAACGGGAAGGCTTAGTGACTTTCCCAGGGTCATAAAGTAAGGGGGCGGGGGGAAGAGAGAAAGACAGACAGATAGACACAGACACAAACAAGACAGACAGAGATGCACACAGCAAAAGAGAAAGAGACACAGAGAGTAAGACATACAGAAATGGACAGAGAAACAGAAGAAGGAGGAGAGGGGAGGGGAAGGAGGAGAGGAGAAGAGAAAAAAGAGGGGGAAGAAAAGAAAAAGAAGACAGGAAGAATGAGAAAATTGATACCTTTTTCCTTGGATACCATAAAAAATATGCTTTTTATGTTAACTTAATTTTTAGCTTCATACACAAATATATGAAGCTAACAATTAAGTTACATACATTCATACATTCTCACATGAATGCATGCACACATGTGCATTTTCATATTGTGTGTTTATGTATTTATGCATTGTGTTTCCATGTCTATAAAGTGACACAAGGTATTATTGCAATGGACAGAGATCAACCCTTGAAGTCAGGAAGAAGACTAGATGGAACCAGACTACTGGAAAACAGTAGATATTTAAATTGAACACAGAAGATGCTTAAATGAATATTGATGAAAACAAAGCTTTTGTTCAGTCGCATTCCTCATTTTAACTAAGGGTGGTCATTTTAAATAAGTGTGGCTTTGAGTTAATTTTGTTATAAATATTTTTTATAGAAAAGTTGTCCTTTTTCTCTGTCCATTCCTCCCTTCCTTTTTATTTCTCACTTTACCATATCTTGGTGTAAATAGAGCATCCTTTGACTCCAAGGACAATTTACAGTTAAGTGAGTTGGTATGGTCATCTGCAAACATTTTCATTTATCTAGGTACATTTATCTCAAATAATCCTCAACAGTTGGAGGTAACAGAAAAAGGAACTTCAGATGAAAATATTCAGTCAACTAATTACTTCCACTCTCCCCTGTTCTCAATGTGTGTTTTCAAGTGATAAGGAAACAGCATGAGCCTCAATTTCAAACTGACTCTATTTCAGAAGAGCAAAGTTGGGGACAAAATGCTCTCTCAGGGTCAACTGAAAGTAGAGAATTTGGCAATTAGTTGATAATCCAAGAGTTTTTCAGCTTATTGATTTAGGTTGTGTTTATATGATTGAAGAAACTAGACAAAGCAGACCATTTTTCTGCCATTCTCATTAGTGCTTGATTTCTGCAAATCAATTAGGTATGAATTGCTCATTAATGTGGATGAAATAACTAGATCAAAAATGTCACCCCTAATTATTTCTGTCACACAGGCAGCTGCCTGGATCCCATCAATTTTTTTTCCATAAAACTGTGATGTGTAGTTTTTTTTTTCCTTTTGTTTGTTTGATGGCATTTGCACAAACTTGTTTCAAATGACTGGCATAACTAATGTAACTACTGCGGTTTCCAAAGAGAAGTTTGTATGAATGTTTAAGATCAGAAATAAGGCAATCAAAGTAGGAATTAGATTAGGCCATGACCTCAGGATATTTATATGCATTGAAATATTGTATCATCTCACAACAAAAAACAAACAAAAATCCAGGCTTAATTCATTGAATGGATAACCAAGAAGTCATTCACGTTTTGAGGCCTGTGGTACTGATTTTTTTTTTTACATATATTATACTTGACAAGGCGACAATTTCATTTAAGGCACAATGCTTTCTGATGTGCATAAACCTTCAGATGGTTTCAATCAATTTTTTCTTTAATAACATTCAAACTGTGAACAGTTACTATAACTTGAATCTAGATTTCCCCCTTTAAATAAAAAAAGAAAACGAGAATACAAGTCTCACAAAAATATTGCACAGTGACAAAGTTACATATGTAAAATATTGTATATGACTTCTTTTTGATCCTGGAGATCAAAGTCAGAATCAAAGTCACTGAAGAGTTCAGTCACAATCTTTAGTCAAACTGTTTGTGGTTAATATATTCTGATCCCTACCAGTTTATGGAATTATATGATACAAGAATTGGAAAATAGCTCAGTTGTCAATACTATACATAGAAAAGAAGCATCTACTAAAACATGCCCAACAAGAAGACATTCAGTCTCTGTAATACCTACAATGAGAGTGAACACAGTATTTCCCAAGGCAACCCATTTCAGTTTGGACAGGTATAATTATTTAAAAGTGTTTTTATTTTCCTGTTCTTGGTATCAAGTCTAAATTGGATTTGAATTTTACAGCATCTACCCGCTGCCCCTGGTTCTACCTTCTGAGGTCAAACAGAACAATTCATTCTTCTTTTAAATTATACCCCTTTAAAAACTTGAGGACAATTAGCATTTTCCACTGATTCTTCTATCCTTCAAGCTAAACAGTCTCATTTCCTTTAACTATTCTTCAAATAATGTACTCAGGTTCCTTCATCTTCCTGCTTTTCCTACCCAAGACAAACTTTCATCTGTCAATTTCCTTTATGAGCCTACATCTTAAGGTAGCCACAGTATATAAGAATATACACATGCACACATACATATATACACATAAATACATATACATACTAGACATACATATGCATACATACATACATACACACATACTACCATATACTTTGATAAATCATATTGACTTCTCAGGACAATAAAACCTCCAAATCTTTATAAAAAAAGATATTGTTGGGGTGGCTAGGTGATGCAGTAAATAGAGCACTGGCCCTGGAGTCAGGAGGACTTGAGTTCAAATCTGGCCTCAGACACTTAACACAAAAACTAGCCTTGTGACCTTGGGCAAGTCACTTAACCCCCAACTGCCCTCCAAAAAGAAAAAAATATTGTTGTCCAACCACAGCTTATATAGATTGCATTTGTGAAGTGGATCTTATGACTTCATCTCTATTTAATTTCATCTGATTAGATTCTAGAATAACTCCAGCCTCTCAGTATTCTTTTTTTATCCCGACTGTCCTTACATGTATTAGTAGTGATTTCACTCCATCTTTGTGTAGCCTATAAATATGATATATGTACCATGTATACCTTTAATCAGATGCAGTTTAAAATAAAAGGCCATAGTGGATAATGGTGCTAGACTTAGAAGATCCAAGCTTCGGTCCTTCATCAGACATTAGCTACATGACCCTAGTCAAATCTCCTAACCTCTCAGTGCCTCAATTTCCTTATATATAAAAATAGGGAGATGGACTAAATATCCTCCAGATTCTTTCTAAATCCATAATCTTTTTTATCCATTCCAAGACAGATCTATTGGACACTAAATGTTCAGGTATGTTCAAAGCAGACATTGACAAATTGTCTGTCCTTTGTGTAAATCCATTAGCAACTAGTACCAAATAAATCTAAATATACATTTTCCTAGCCTAATCTCCCCATCTTCTCTTCAAGAAAAGTTGGATACTTTGTCAATCGATTTGCTAAGATCTAGGTAAACTCTATCTACAATATGCCCTTGAACAATCAGTTTAATGATTGACCGCCCCCAAAATGAAATAACCTTAGTTTGGCACAGTCTGCTCTCATTGAAACTATGTTGTATCTTTAAAATTTTCACTTCTTTCATTGTTCTTGTCTTTTTTTTTATAGAATTTCAAATATCATTGATGCTGAATCAGCAACTACATCTTTCATGGTTTATAGAAGCTGTGAATGAAGTTCTGAAGCTATTTTACAAGACTGTGCTATATACTTATATTAATCCTCTGAGACCTTCCCTTGCTTCTACTTTCTATATGTGTCATACTCAACTCAATAAACTCCAGCGGTTCAATATTATTACCTCTATCAAATATGAACTCCTCTGTTCATCATTTAAAGCCCTTCAAAACCTTGTCCCATTCCACTATTCTAGCCTTGTTATAATTATTTCCCCTTACACCATGCTCTAGTGAAACTTGACTTCTTACTGTTCTTTGTAAATGACACTTCATCTCCTGTCATTAGGCCTTTGTACTAGTTCTCTACCACATGTAGATTGGGCTCCTGTAATCCCTAATTTCCTCCAAGACTTCCCTGCTCAGGTATCACATTCTACACAAAGTCTTTTCTGATATTCTTAATACTTAGTGCCCACTTTCCACAAATTTTCATAGATATATATATATATATATATATGAGCACATATATGTATATGTATGCATGTGTGTGCATGTGTGTATACACACAGACACACACACAAAACATGTGTGTTTACTGTCTCCCTTATCTAGAATATAAGGGCTTATACAGTTTCACTTTTGTTTGTTTACCTAGCAACTTTGTTTTTAGTTGAAATAATAGGAAAAAACGATCTAAAATGAATTTCCTTAGTTTAAGGTTTGTTGGAGTTATTATAGGTCGAAATCAAGAATTTAAAAGTAAAAATAGTATATATTAATTCCTTGAGAAATGTAGTAGACAATTCCTTACCTTGAGATTTCTCTCTAAGTGATTTTCCTTTTAGAAAAGGCATATGAGAATGAAAAAAGCGTAAAGTGAATATGTTAACACCAGAATTCTAAGGACATTTTTTTTTTTTGCTTTTTGGAGGGCAGTTGGGGTTAAGTGACTTGCCCAATGTCACACAGCTAGTTTTTTTGTGTTAAGTGTCTGAGGCTGGATTTGAACTCAGGTACTCCTGACTCCAGGGCCGGTGCTCTACTCACTGCGCCACCTAGCCACCCCCCTAAGGACATTTTCTAACTGGTGTTCACAACTGCCTCTCTAGTCATCCGAATCCATTTCACCTTGTGCTTTGAAAATAAACTTATGATCCTTAATTGAATCAGTCAATAAACATTAATTAAATTCCTACTATGTTCCAGTCACTGTGTTCTTGATCTGGAGGAGCCCATGGTCTAATGGAGGATACAATATAAAGTTACGTACAAGTATGATATATACAGGAAATATATTAACATTAAGGGGTATTAGGAAAGAATTCTTGTGGAAGGTAGGCTTTTAAATGGAACTTGAAGGAAGCCAAGAAAGCCAGAGGTAGATATAAGAAGGGATATAAATACTGGAATGTAAGAGACCAAGTGAAACTGTCTGGAGTCCAGAGATGAGTGTCTTCTGTGAGGAACAGAAGGGAAACCTGTTCTCCTGGATCACAATGTATATGTGGCTGAGTAAGGTGAAAGAAAATGGAAAAGGTTGTAGGGAGGTCAAGTTATGAAGGACTTTGAACTCAAAACAGGATTTTATATTTGATTCTGGAGTTGATAAGGAGTTGGGTCACATTTGAACAACTCTTGCACACACTTATAAGTTTTGCAAAGACTTCCAATGTATCCCCATTGACAGAATGGCTTTTATTTTGTAATAGGACTAGCTTAATCAAAGGTTTCTTCTTTGAGTGGAAGTAGCTGAGTGTATGATGATGTATACATGTAACAACAACAACAGAAGAGAACATGTAAGTGTCCACAAGCATTAAAAAGCAAAATATGTTACCAAATACATTTCATATATATTATTTTCCCTGTTTTTGAAATTTTTGTATTTGTTTATTGAAATGTTTGGTTTTGTTAATAGTTGTCAAGTTTACCACACAAGGGAATGTAATTATTAAAAGAATTAACATGGTGTAAATTATTAAATTTATTAAATAAAGGGAGGGAAGAAAAAAGGGGGAAATCATGATAACTTTATTATATATTTAGAAAGAATGGTAAGTTGTACATAATAGATTTTTTTAAAAAATTTCATGTGCAAAACAAGTTAAATAAAAGAACTCAAACTCTTATAGATATTTGAAAAACCTCAGGAATATCTGCCTCAAAAATAAAACAGAAAAGCACACAGGAGACCGGGTAAAATTAGTACCAAATAATATCAAAATAAAAGAAACTGACTATGTCTTTACAAGAAGGAAATTTCAAGTAACTAAGGCTGGAATTCTTTCAGAATCAGATGCCTTGGCATTCATTGTCTGGTTAAAGGAAGGATACAATAAGTAGCAATTCAGAAGAAAAGATAAAAATAGAGAACAACTGTGCAATTACCCACAATTGATCCATCCAATCCAAATAAATAATCAATCCAAAAAAATAGAAAGTATATAAATATAAGAATGTTGATTTGTCACTCCAGAGAAAGGTTTTTCAAATGAAAACAATAACCACAATGTTGCTATCAGAAGAGCCCCCAAACTTCCTCATTCTATAAAGAACTGAACAATTTCCAAACGAGAAAGTCATAGCAGCCAAGGAAATACCAATTCAGAATAAAAATTTATCAAAATGTTACACAGGATAAAAAATAAAGAATTTCAGAGGTATCGTTTCACAAAAAGCCACAGGAGTAGGGAACCTTAAAAGTTTTTGATTTGTGAACCAAATAATTCAGATAGCCTAATTATATAGATATAACTAATTTTATTGTATTTTACTTTATTACCCTTCACAATTTTTTTGAAGTGGTTGATTTTGATTTTTGTAAATTGAATGTTTGTGGCAATAGTGCTTCAAGCAAGTCTGTTGGCTCCATTTTTCCAACATCATGTGCTCACGTCATGTCTCTGTGTCATATTTTAATTCTCACAATATTTAAAAAATTTTCATTGTTATTATAGTATCTATGATTAGTGATCTTTAGCATTACTATTGTAATTGTTTATTTTGGGGTTCCACAAGCTAATCTCATGTCAAATGGTGAACTTATTTGATAGTTGTTGTATGTGTTTAGACTGCTTCATGCATCAGCTTATCAGCTTTTCTCTCATTTCTCTCTCTTTCTCCCTCTCTCTCACTCAATGTACAACAATATTGAAATGAGGCCAATTAATAACACTACAACCTCTTTGAAGTGTTCAAGTGAAAGGAAGGGTAAATCAATGTGGTGAATTTAATTGTTGCCTTATTTTAAGAAATTGTCTTAGCTACTCCAATCCTTATCAGAGAGCAACCGTCTAATCAAGGCAAGATCCTCCACAAGCAAAAAATTAGGACTCCCTGAAGGTTCAGAAGATGGTTAGTGTTTTTTAGGAGTACTGCATTTTTTAATAATACACAGTGTTTTCTTTTAGGCATAATACTTTTGCACACTTAATAGACTATTGTATAGTGTAAACAGAATTTTAATAGCACTAAGAAGTCAAAACATTTTGTGTGACTCTCTTATTGTGATGTTTGCCTTATTGTGGTGGTCTGAAACTAAACCTGCAATATATCTGATATAGGCCTGTTCTATAAGAAAGATGAGGGGGGAGGGAGAGATGAAAAATATAACAGATAATTTAGAAATTCCCTAATGATTTGTGGTCATCTGTTATCACATTTTGCCTCTTCTCAGTATCTAATACACTATGTGAAGTAGAAAAACTGATGAATAAAGTTGGGGGAAAAGACCCAGGAATTAATGACATCAAAATCAATAGGTGTTCAAGGTGGCACAACTTTAATGCATTCTGGGAGAGATTTTTGAGATGTTTCAAATAGAAGAAATTTCAAAAAAAATTTAAAAAAAAGATGTTTACTGTGGAGGAGGGAGGAAATTGCTCTAGAAAGTACGAATAATTTGGAAACTATATACCTATTATCTCATATGTATGCAGTTTTATGAGAACGTGAACTTACATGAAGCAAACAAGACAGCTTTTGCAAGTCACGGTATAGTTGAAAGACTACTAGATTTAGAATCTGTGTTCAGATTCCAGGTACACCATGTATTATCAATATGACCTTGAATGAGTCACTTCATTTGAAGGTACCTCATGTATAAGACGATGTAGCTGAAATACATAACTGCTAGAGTAGATTCCAACTCTAAATCTTTGATTATATAAAATCTTTACAGAAAATTGGATGTTCATAGTCATATTCAGAGACGCATGGTATAAAAGAACTAATTGTGTACCTGGTAGCTTATTAAACAATTGTTTTCTTATTAGAAAAAGCAATCGGAATTGGTTGAAACAAAAATAATAGTTCTGCATTTTTTCAGCAAGCATTAGAAACAACAAAAGAATAAAGAAGAAGAAGGAGAAGAAGATGATAATGACCTTGAGACAAATCCATCATTACTATGAATAACAACCTAGTGAGCATTTCTACTTTGATGTCCAATTAGTATTTCAAAATAAGTCTTTCTAAAGGAAATGCTGGAAGTAAACAGTGTCTGCTCCTCCATCTCCACCCCTATGCCACTCTTCATGTAGATTTCTCAGTTTCTTTTGGGAATACCAAAAGCCTTCTAACCACCCATACTTGTAATCTTGAAATACTCAGTCTATCATTTGAGGCTTTACATAATCTGACTTCCATATGTTAATCTAGTCTCATTTCATACCATCCCCTTTCATTCACTTTAAATTCTACCCCAACTGGAGTACTAACTATTCTCTGAATTCAAAGTTCCATCACCCCTCTGCATGTATTATTCATAAACTCCCCTCTATACATGGGTGACATTCTTTACTCATTTCTCTGTTTTAGGAGACAGACTTTTCTTCAAGTTTCAATTAAAAGGTTAGTTCTCTGGAGCAGCTAGGTGGTTCAGTGAATAGAGCACTGGCCCTGGAGTAAGGAAGATTTGACTTCAAATTGGGCCTCAGACACCTAACACTTACTAGCTGTGTGACGTTGGGCAAGTCACTTAACCACAATTGCCCTGCCTTCCTCCCTCCAAAAAAGAGCAAAAAAAAAAAAAAGGCTTAGTTCTCCCACAAACCTTCTAATCTGCTAAGGTTTTTCTTTCTTTTCATAGGCATATTTGTTGCACAAGGTAAACTTCCTGAGGATAGGGATGATTTAGGTTTTTGTCATTGGATCCTGACAATCTAGCAGAATGTCTTGCATGTGCTAGGTATTTAATGAACGTTTGCTCAATTGTATCAGAGGAAGTTCCCACACAGTTAAGGCCAGGGATGGATCAGAGGAATTAAAAGTATATTTTTTGTGTTTTCAAGCTCCAACGTAATTTTAAAAAACACACATACTTTTTAAAGTGTGCTCTTCAAGACACTGAAATAGTCTGAAATATTGATGTTCATTTATAAATAAGGATGCAATATTAATTAAAATGAATGAAAATAATTTTACGTATCCAAGCATATACTTAAGCTTCCAATAGCAGTGGAAGGAAGCCTAATGACAGAAATAAGGAACCCTAGGAATAGCATCTAAAATAAGGGGAATGGGTACAGGTAGAAATAATATTTGTTGAGAACTCAAAATCAGCATATTTTTATTCAAGTGCTTTTTGGGAAAGTAGACAATCAAATTGTTAATTCCAGTTTAGAGATAGATCAGGATTTTCCTTAACAGTAGGTCTCCTTTAACTTTCAGTCAGTCAATAAGCATTAATTAGGCTCCTACGATGTGCCAGACACGATGTGAAGCACTAGAGATACAGAGTCAAAAGGAAACCACTGACTTCCAAAGCTCTCAATCTAAAAGGATAAAGATGAATGATGAACTATGTGGAACCACTAGAAAACATTAATTCTAGGGTTTTGAACTATCAGCTGCCCAATGGTAGAACTTTTTATATCGTATTATAGTTGGTATGTGTACTCAGTCAAAGTGAAATTAAGCTTCATATGTGACTCAAGTAGATACATATTAAGAATAGAAAAAAACCTCCTAAGCTTTACTAACTTATAACTAAAGAAATGAATATGATAACTCACCATGTGCTTCCTCTTCTTATAGTATATTTGGTGCAATATTATTCAATAATCTTAACTGCTAACGTATTGAGAATTTAACATTGTTTTTGTTCTCAAGAGGCAGGGCTCACCAAGATGCTACTCTGATCTCTTCTCTCTAGAAGTCCTGACCCACTTACTTAACCTAGCAAGGTGCATTCGCCTTGTAGAAGTGGAAAATGTATAGAGATAATGAAAAGAGAACTGTACATTTCATATCCAATTCATTAACAAGTCATTGAAAGAACTCAGGAGTAAAAAAACGGAGTAAGGAGAATAAATTTTCAGAAATGATCCAGAACAACAGCAACAAAAATGAACAGCAAAAAAAAAAGTTAAACTCACTGCATTAATTATTCCATGGATATACCTTTAATATATATCTTTCATCACTGGTCAAAAGGTTCTCATCTATGCAATTGCTCTTTCTCTTCTCACATCTCTCTCCATTGGATGTCATTGGTGACTTTTAAGAACCTTTTTCTATGCAGATTTCCTGGGAATGGGGTGAGTCATTAATTCACTTAATGCACCTAGGCATTTGCTTCCTCAACTTGAAAAGGAGAGAGTTGAATGAGATGGCCTCTTTACACCCTTCTATCTCTATATATCTATGAGTCAATTAGCTGCCAAAGAGGACTGGAGTAGATTAAGGAGAATAATACTTGACCCTAAACCATAGAAGAATGTGTGAATGAACTAATTAATGAAAAGAATTTATCATTTTTTGTATTTATTATGTGCAAAGCACTGTGATCAGCCTTTAGGTCTACAAATAGAAAAGCAGGCCAGAGATAGAATCAGTCTATCATACCCCTTCTTTCCCCCATTCTATTCTCATTCCAGGTTTGGACATAAGTTAGGAAGGCTGAATAGATAATAAAACCAAGGGATGCCTACCGTTATGGATGCTTTAAGCTCTAGTGGGTCTTTGGGTTGAGAATTATCTTTTGAGTGGTCTGTACCTTTGACATTAGAAAACTAGAGGGATCCAGGTGTAATACAAAACAGAAAACATAGGAAGCTGAGAGTCTAAGCTAAACTGAGAAGAGTAGAGGGAAACATTTTTCTTTTTCTTTTTTAACTGTCCAGTTAGGAAATTGGCCACGTTAGGAAAGGTGACAGAAATGAGGTAGATGGCATATTCAGAAATAAATACCTGGCATATACTCTCCTCTCAGGAATCTCTGGCATGAATGGTTAACCCAAGGAATTATGGAAAAGACACTACTTTGGGAGTCTGAAGAGACCTTGCTAACTGAGTGATACTTGGCAGATTACCATCTCTGAGCCTCATCTACCTTATTTGTATAATGTGTAATGAAGAAACAAATAGCCTCACTACATCAGAGTTTTATTGAAAAGAAATTTTATAAACCTTGGAGAGCAATCTAAATATGTTGTTATTGTTGATTTAGTACAGAAGGGCAAGGAAGCCCAGCCTACTGTATTTAGCAATGATTCTATAAAGGAACAAGATGTGTGCCACACCCACACAAAGGGCATGTTTTAGAAACTCTTTGCTTGTTAGTTTTCCTTCACAAGCAAGTTCAACAAATCACCCTGAATCACACTAACTCATATAATGGTTCTAAGCCATGAATAAAAGCAAGCAAGGCAAAATACCATGTCATTTGCAAACTCCAAATGCCAAGGAAACAGCACTAAATTGGCAGGGGGAAAAATGAGTATTTCAAACTTCTCTGCTAAGCCAACAGAATTGGGAGTAAATGAAAGCTCAGGAGTTCTGGGCATCAGTACTAGAAAGCCCCTCCATGGTCTAGGTATATTTTAGGAATTCTACAATCCTTTCAATTGCTCAAATCTTGTAATTTAAATAGAATTGCTGTGCACAGAGAAAAAGGATTTAGAGAAGGCCTAACTAGGGCAAATGCAAGGCTGTGGCTTCTCTAAGAGCAGATAGAGTCTAACTCAGAATTTTGGGGGTAGGAAGGAGAACTAGGGTTTTAATCCAGCATTTTATATAATCACTGAAGGAACTATAAATGCAACTTATAACAGTGGTGAGTGAGATCGAGAGTGATTCCTCTGTCTCTGTGATTCAAGAGAATCATAAAATTGAACAGGCTTATAAGAAGTCATTTTACCCATTTCCCTACATCCAGGCAATCTATCTAGACCCAAAGGAAAAAAATACTTTAAGTATTTAATGGTCAATGAAATATGTATTTTCAGTTAGAAGACCAGTCTACCTAAGTTCAGAAGAGTTCACCTCTAAAATACTGGATACTAGATTCTGACATTTTTTTGGGCAACAATTAGATATTTAACTCTTCTAGATGAATTGTTATAGATTGAAATTGACAGCTTGAGGAATTATTTATAAGTGACACAAGTAAATGCTCTGTGTTCCTAGACAAACATTTTCATAGAGACCCAAAGGAAATAATACTGGTTTTGAAGGTCTTAATGGTATAGCATTGGTAAAGTCTTTGCACTTTTGTGAGTCACAGTTTCTTCCTTTACAAAATAAAGGAATTAGAGTTTATGACATCTAAGATTCACCTCCAAATCAGGGCCTTCCTTTCCATGGCACTCAAGGCAGAGTGATAATTTTACCTTTGTTTTCTCAGATCTCATTACAATGTCTGGCAAACATCCCTTCTCTGGCAAGGGCTAATCTCCATTGCCTCCCCCCCAATATATATCTATCCCTGGGTTAACCCAGCCCCTCTGCCAACTGCCATCCATTTGTCTATAAACTTCCAGATTCTGAGAATTACAACTGACCGCATTGGACATTTTAGAAAATGAATTATTTCCTCCATATGCCTGGGCATATTTGGGCAGGTACTGCACTGTCCTCAGTGCTTCTTTCCTCTTACCTGGAACTGAATTTAAACCTAGGAGCTATTTCCTTGGTCAGTTGATCAAAACATATATGACTATTTCAATTCAATTTTCATATTTTGTTTCTTCGTAATAAATAGGATTGACCCATGTTCACTCAGTCAGTTTACTAACACTGCCATTAATTAACCCAAGGAAGCAAGAGCTACAAAGAAAATCTGAAAGTTCATGTGCTTCTCAGAAGAAAACCACTGGCACATTTCACAAAGGAGAAGATTCAGAAAGGATTTTATTGTATCTGAAAATGTGAGGTAGCATTGATAACTAATGAAATGATGCAACTAAGAACTTGAATATATGAGACTGTCCTTAAGGGAAACAGTCATAAAATAATCATGGCCATGCAAATACTTGCTTATCATAGTTTGTGAGAAATGTAATAAAAAATGTTCTGCAAGAGAGAATTCATTGCATTTTCTTGTTTTGTTTTTGAGCTAATGAAGTCTAATAAGAGGGTCAATATATGTTTGGCTTTACCTAAATGCAAAGTAGGAAAAAAATCACTATTATTTCTGCTTAGTTGCTTTATTATAAACCTTCCTTATGACCCTACTTGTTTCTAAAGGGGAAGAAAAAAATTTTAATAAGCATCTTGCTGATATAACATTCATATCTGAATAAATTCAAGATGGGAAAATATAACTAGAGATACAAAATTAAATGTTTGAAGAATAGTTTTAGAAACCATTTCCATGCAATAGACAATGGCATTTGGCATGAATCTTTCTTCTTTAGACAGGATATTTATAGCTAGATAAATTCTCCCCCCAACTACCTCCCGCAGTCGGTGACAGAAATAAAAGCTCTACATACATAGTCTCTGTCTCTGCTTCTCTCTACGTCTGTCTCTGTCTTTTTTCTATGTTTCTGTCTGTCTCTTGTTTCTACCTCTGTATTTGTCTCTGCCGCCATCTCTATTCATGTCTGTTTTTCTCTATCTCTCTTGCTCTCTGTCCCTGTCCCTTTTTCTCTCCCCCTCTCCCTCTCCCTCTCTCTTTCTCTCTGTCTCTACCTTGTTTCTGGTAAGGAGAATTGATTTAGACTTTGTCTGTAGACTATTCCATAGCTTCATGTAAAATAAAAACATTTATAATAGATTCATAGACAAATTGTTAGAGATATTATACATAATGATATATGTAATATGCTTATATATAACTTTAGACTTAAAGATTAATCTTCTTCATTAAATTTCCATTTTGATACCACGTGGGGGCATAGAAGGCAACCTAGGGATATATTCATGAAACTTAAGTTCAAGTTAGTCTTACAAAGATAGAAGGACTTTAATCATTTAGTTGTCAGTGAAATAAATATATTCAATCAGATGACCAGTCTATGTTAATATATAAGGGCTCATCCCTAAAATACTGGATACCACATGCTGACTTTCATTTGGCCAATACAGTTGTTTTGCTATATAAAATGGATTATTATACATTGATTAGGTTGAAACATACAGTGAGATAAACTCCTTTTTCTTGTCAACGACAGAAATAAAGGCTTTGAATACATATACAAACAATTATAGTAACAAATTCTATAGTTCCAGTTTAAAATAAAGTAGATGCCCACTGATTAAGGAAAAGTCATAAAAAATTTATATTCTGAATACAGAGAAATATAGGGAGGAATTATATGAACTGAATCAAAGCTGAATAAACAGAATGATGTGAAATTATTGACCAAGAGGATCTAGGTTCTCATTCTCTGCTGCATCCCACTTTTATGACCTGTCTTGCTACCAGTGAAAAGTGTTCTCTTTCCAGGGGACTTTATTTAAATAATCTGTAAAGTACATATGATCCAAAGGAATATAAGAAGCCAGGAAGAAAAAATTCACAGTGTGTTTCTCTGATAAAGGCCTCATTTCTCAAAATAGAGAACTGAGTGAAATTTGTAAGAAAACAAATCATTCCCCAACTGATATGTGATCAAAGGATATGAAGTTTTCAGAAGAAATAATCAAAGCTATCTACAGTCACAAGAAAAAATACCCTAAATCCATCCAAATTTAAAACCTCTGAGATACCACCTCACACCACAGACTGTATGTCTGATAGTATGAAAGAAAAGGAAAATGGCAAATATTGGAGGAGATGTAAAAAATTAGGGATTTTAATGCTCTGTTGATGGAGTTGTGAACTGATCCAACCATTCCAGAGAGAAATTTGCAACATGGCAAATATGGAAATATGTTTTGCATGACTTCATATGTATCATCTACATAATTGTTTAGAGAAAATAAAAGCTGTATGAAATCAAAAGGATGAAAACCTCCATTAAAACAAAACAAAATAAAACAAAAACCTTCCCTTTTACTACTATTGTTGTTGTTGTTGTTGTTACATTTTTTCAGTCATTTCTGACTCTTTGTGACCCCATTTCTCAAGGGTTTTACCATTCCCTTCTCCTGTTCCATTAGCAGATGAGGAAACTGAGGCAGACCAGGTAAAGTGACCAGGTTAGGTCACATAGCTAGTAATTGTCTGAGGCTAGGTTTGAACTCATAAAGATATGTTCCTAACTCCAGGACCAGTGCTTCATCCACTGTGTCACCAACTAACATTTTACTACCCTAAAGTATTAAACACCAGGGTCCAGAAATGGAGGCAACATTCTGAGAGCAATCCAAACCAGATTAAAGTGTAACTGAAAATTATTTGACAAAATATAAGCATAGATAACATTACATTTCAAAATAAGTCTGTGAACAGTCTCTATATGATTATGTACAAATTAGTGACCCTGTTTTTATTTCAATTTGACCCCATTACATTACAATAATTCAAACAGGCAGCATGCTATCAGGGATAGAGTACTGGATTTGGATCAGTTGAAAATCCACTCCCTGACATTCACTAGCTATGGGACTATAGGTTATTTCTGGGAACTTTCTGAGCCATAGTTCCCTCATTTGCAAAATGGAGACAGTAATAGTTGTAGTTTACTATAGGTTTCCTGCTACTCTCAAATCAAATAACCTAGGCAATCTCTTGCATCACCCTCATTCTCACCATCAGAACCCAAGGCTGTGCTAATCCTAATCCCTCTCCCCCCAACTTGCCTGGACAGGTGAGATACTATTTTATCTCAAGTATCCAGACTTCCAAGTCATTTCCTGGTTGTCTGTGCACTTTGACCCACAAGGATTCACCTCCTACCTTCATCCCTCCATGCAGACACATGTACAGTTCCCAGTACCCCTCTGTGAGCTGTCTTTCCACAATGAGAATGTAAATGACTTGCATGAGGGAAATGATCGTCTTGTCTACTTGTATTTGCATGCTCAGAGTTGAGCAAAGAGCACAGCGTCTGACATAGAATAATTACTCAACAAATATTTTAACTATATAAAGTGCTCTGTAAATTTTGAACTACTATTACCATTTGTTGTTGTTGATATTGTTACTTTTATTGCCATGATTATTAATGAGTCCTAAGACCACTGACAGAGGTGTGAGGAGGCTATGATCCAAATCTGTGAAAGAACTACCAATGTGGATAAAAATAAGGATTTTATTTTTTTGACATACTGAATAAAGAAGGGTTAACCATGAATTAGTTTCTTGAAATTTTGATTAAACATGAAAATTTGTAAGGATACAAAAAAAAAACAACAGAAAAAGGAAATGTCCTTTAAAACTTTTTTTCATTTTGCATCTTATATGAGATTAATTAAAAATTGTCTAATGATGTGATTTATTTTCTTTTTAATTTGTGTATGTATGCATCCCACCATCTCATGTAGTTGTGAATATACAGAGAATCTAAACCAGTGGTGTGAAACTAAAATTAAAATCAAGTAGAGACCACATTTTGGGTCCTCACTTTGGGCCTCTTGTACACCTCTGGTCTAAGCTATGATGGGGCAATGAGGAACAGTGCTAGAGCTGGAGTCAGAAAGATCTGCATTCATATCCATCCTCATACCCTTATTAGTTGTATGACCTCAATAAGGCAATTCATCTCTGTCAGCTTGTTTCTTCATGTGTAAAATGAAAATAATAATATCACCTACTTGGCAGAGATGTTGTAAAGATCAAATGAGATTATATTTGCAAAGTACTTAGCACCATGCCTCATTCATAGCAAAAGCTTAATAAAAGTTTCCTTTCTCCCTTCCCTTGAGGGACTTATCTAGGGGCATACCATGTAAAGAAATGAGGCAAGTGGAAGAGGTGGCACTGGAGATAAACCTTGAAGGAAGAAAAAGAATTGTGAGAAGCAGGTGGGAATGTTGGTGGAATTGGGAGCAACAATTAATGTAAATACAGAAATTGAAAATGAACTATTGTGTTCAGAAAATAGTTAACAGTTCAATTATGCTACTGATTATAGTGCATGATGAGGAATAAAGTGAAAAAAGATTTAAAAGGGAAGGGAAATCCAGGTTGCAGATGAATTAAAATTCCTTGGTGAAGAATTTATATTTCATGCTAGAGGTGATACGGAGCCCCTGAAGATTCTGAAGGTGGGGAGTGACATGGTCAGATCAATGCTTTAGGAATAGCATCTGATCTTTAAAATAGGAATAATAATAAAACTTACTACTCAGAGTTGTTGTGAGGATGAAATAAATTAATATGTGAAAAGGTCTTTGCAAACCTTTAAGTGCTATATAAATGATGCAATCTATAATTTTATAATCATTACTGTCATTGTTGTTGTTTCTGTAAGGATAGAAAAGAGAGAGAGAGAGAACTGAAAGCAAGGAGACCAATTAAGAGGTATTATAATAATCTAGGTTACAGATGAAATTCTGACCTTTGGCACTAGGGAAAACAAATGATGTTGGCTACTGGATGGCAATTTAAGTTTTCTGAGTCATAGAGTAGAAAAAGTAGGAAAAAAAGGAGAGATATCATCCACATTATTACATACATACATATAAAAGAACACATAAATGTATATATGTATATATATATATATATATTCACAGAGATAGACATATTACAGTTATATATGTGCAAGAATTTATTTGGATCTATAATATGATTCATAATTTATATATTTATATAACAACATATATGGTATATATAATTATATATGTACTTATAATTTCATTAATCCTCTCTAGCAAGCATCCCATGATATTTCATTCCATTTCATTCATTCTATTTCATTCTAATTTTAGTATATGTGTTGCCTGAACAATGACATGGACAGAATAATTGCATAGAATTCTGCATGATCCTAAGCTATCTGTGCTTTCAGAGACTTTTTTTAAAGCACCAATATTCTTTCAATGATGAATACAGACCATGGAACACCACCATATCACGAGAAATGAAATTATAGATCTCAAGAGCAAAGAAAAATAAAGTTAATATGTGAACACACTGTAACTTACAGTCACCAATAATTTGAATTTGAAATGTACCATGAAAGACAAAAGAATCCCTTTTAGTGGGCAGGAAAGGAAGTATGTCTGCCAGGTAAAGAAAGTGAAAACTAAAAGAAGGAAAACTTATATATTGCCATGATTATTTATAGCATTTGAAAAGAACCAGAGAAAGGCCTCTAGTATATTGACTAGCTCCTTTACACAGAAATTCTAGGATGACCTTGAGAGGGGACAGAGTGGTATTGATGTGTTTGACAATAGAGAGTACCATAAGCAATGGGATCATGGGCTCACTGAATTACAGAGTCATCTACTTCTTATGTGCTGAAAGGTGATCATGATTTTGGCTAGTGGATGACAGTTTCTGTTTTCTCAGTAATAGCTCACATTTATCGAGCACTGATCTGTTTGCAAAATGCATTTCATGTAGTAACACCAAAGGACCTAGAAATGTGGAGATGAGTATTCCCAGTTTACAGATATTCAAACACTGAGTTACTCAGAAAGGCTCTTCAAAGGTCATAGCACGAGGAAGTCACTAAGCCAGGATTCCAATTTATCGATGACTTCTGACTTTCATTTTCTATAATTCTGTTATTTCACTAGACTAACATTCTCTGTTCTTTCTCTCCAAAGGAAAGGTATGGCCATGGCTTACAGACATGATGACTTTATTCCAAAGCATTCAATGAAAAAGCATGTGAAAGTCAATGTGCTAGAAACTCTGCAGGACAAAAGCAAACTAATTAATTAATAAAATAGTTTTACTTCATTTAAAATGAACGTTGGTATAATGTGGTATAAGTGACCTCAGGATTAGGAAGCCTTGCATTCAGGTCCTACTTCTAACACATACCATCTGTGTGATTCACCCATGAGTCCAAAATACACATAAAGTATTTTACAAACCTTAAAGTGCTATATGTAAATTAGCTATGACTATTAGTATCCATGATCTTGTTGTGGAAGACTATTTGCCAACACAGGCCACCAGCTCTCTATGAGCAGTAGTACACTGTCAGGGAGACTTGTAAATGAATGCACAATCACTCTATGACCAAATATTCCTGGATATGTTACCTGTTCTCCAGCTATTTTTGACCAAATGTCACATGATGGCCTGAACATAAAGAGGTACAAGGAGCAATGAAGACTGAATATCATTTCAAGTGATTAGTCTACTAAATGACAATTCCCTCCCCCCTAGCTTAACAGTTCTAAAAATAATAGCTAAATCTTCCCTCACTCTCTCTATGATTCCAATTTTCCTTTTGATGAATTCCAAGTGGGAGCAGAATAAAAGTAAGGTCAATTTGCCCCACCTCTCACCTTCAAAATGTAGATTTATGCACATTCCTGGCTTAGCACCTGTATCCTCCAGTCTTCATTTACACACACACACACACACACACACACACGCGCGCGCACGCACGCACACATCCTTTTCCTGTTACTGGTTACTGAACTGGCAATAAATTAAAGTATAAAGTTCTCCTCCAAGTACCCATGTACAATGGAAAATGACATGTAATTTCTGTGTCTAACAAATAAGTTAGCACACTTGGCTGGGTCACTTAGACCCAGATTAATTTTCTGTACGGGCTAGAGATCTCCACTATGGTCCTCAATCACAAAATAGTCCCCTAATAACAAGTGATCATATATGTACAGAATATTGATTTTGAAGAGAATCAGGACAGAGAGCATAATGGGATTAGAGCAATTTACAAACACTACTAAAAAAAAAAGACACTTAGAACATTAGCCTTTTTCATGCCATATATGGCAGTGTGGTCCGGTACAAGAGCTCTGGATTTAGAGTCCAGAAAAAGCTGGGTTCAAATATTTACTGTAACAGTTATTAACTATGCAAATATGTCCAAGCACTTGAGCTCATTTTCTTCATTTATAAAATAGGGAATATAATACTTTTGGTACCTACTTAAATGACTTGTGTAAGAAAAGCTCTTTGGATACTTTAAAGTACAACACATTAGGGTTTTTTAAATTATAATTATTAATAATCTTATCTATTCAGGCAACCAAGTGATACTTAGTAATTATTTCACTGTCTTCTACATAGTAGACACTGTGTTAGGTACTAAGGGTACATAGAAAATGATTACCTTTAGAGAGGCAGGGTCTCATTTATAAAGAGTCATAGAAGTTGGGTCTATATGGACTCTTACAGATTACCTAGTGATAATATGATGAAGAATTTCTTATTTGTTTATATGAGGAAACCAAGGAACAAAGCATTTAACTACCATGCCCACCACTGTACAGAAAGTCAGTATCACAGGCAGAATTCAGACCCACTTGTATTGTGAAGCATGCATTACCTACCTATATTGTTCCTGTAGTCATTTATTCTAATTTTAATGTGTATAAGTAAAGATCCCCTCACATTTCCCCCTCTGATTACACTAATACAGAAAAAGTTAAATTACCAAGAAAACAGTTTAAAAAGACCTCAATTTCAGAACCGTCTGTTGTTTTAACTTTAGAGTAACATTTTGGCTTTAAAATCCCAATAATTCATCTCAACAAATTTGTGAACTAGGCACTAACACTCAACTCCAGAGCATGACAGTTTCTACCACCTTCAACAAACCCTCTTCTCTGATTCTGTGATATTTATGGATCACCATATACATTTCAGGGAAAACATCAACCTTTTCCCACATGACTCATCACCTACAGAAAACTGTGTTTATTGTGGGTTCCTAAATATATCACTCTTCCCACTTCGTGAGACTTGGGTCAGTTTCAATGGGTGTACTTAAGATTGAAAATCTCAAGGATGAGAGTCATTATCTAGCCTGAAGTCCCAGCTTTTACCAATAATAGATTTGTAAATATATTCATTAGTCCTTTGTATCAAATTCTAACCTACTCCCCTCAATGAAAAGACATAATTTCAGAGAAGAAATGTGCAAATCATCAGCCATTTTATAGAATACTTGACATCTATTGCTACCAAATGGCTTTTAACTGTTTAAGTAACCTCCTGCAGAGTTTGACTACATTATTAACACCAGCTAAAGGCTATAATGTTTAAAAATATAGGCCATAGCATTTGTATTTTGTGTCCTCCTTTATCCATCTTCCTCCTTAATCTTTGAAAAAAGTGAAGGGGATGAGCAGAATATTATATAGTTTCGGACTCTTTGTACCATTTACCCCAAATTCCATACAATAATATTTCTGGTAAATTTTAGAGCAAGGTCAAAGGGAAAAAATAGCAGAGCAATGATGACAAAAAAATGCCAAAAATGATTCTGGAAATAAAAGACACCCTAATGTATAGACCAGTGGTGGGAGACCACCTTGAGGCCACAAGTGGTCTTCTAGGTCCTTGGGTGGGGCTCATTGACTGAGTCCAAGTTTTACAGATTTTTTTTTTACTCTTTTATTAAGGGGATGTGTGCTATAATGTTCAGCTTCATTCAAAGTGCCTAACCTGAGGACCTAGAGGACTACATGTGGCCTTTAGGCTAGAGGTTCCTTACCCCTGGTATAGAATATAAATATTACATACAACTACATAGTTCTAATTCTTTGCAAAATTCAGACATCCCACCATGGAAAGCTTCCATTCCCACCCTACTTCTATTATACCCCAGCAGTATGCTTTTGAGATCCTGTATTTCAAAAATATATTATTCAGCACAATCTTCTATTCCTTCCGTTCCTTCCCTCACATTGACCTTGCACTTTGTATATTACTCTGATCTAACTTTACTCTATATTTGTCCCTCTAATACCCAGTGTTAATTCATTGATTAGACATTTTAATGATTGCATACTCATATTCCTCCACTAGCTCCATTTGCTTTTTGCTTAGCACTAATGGAGACACTTCTTTAAATAAAATTTTTCATGGCTCCATATTCTTTAATGAATAACATCAAAAGCCCTCAGCATTGGTATCTATGATGCTGCACTTCCTAGCTCTGCCTTATTTTTCTAAATTTGTCTCATATGACTTCCCTTTATACGCTTTAGTAGTTAATCCTACCAGACTACTTGCTATACACTGTATATGTCCTATGCTATCCTGTCTTTATCTTTTTGAATCCGTCTCTCTGTTTCTAAAATAGCTTCCGTGCTCTTTATCAAAATCATACCCATTATTTATGCCAACTTAAATGCTACACTTCCCATGAAGTATTTCCTCTGGTAGTATTTGAGGCTTTTCTCCTTGGAATTTACTCCTGTTACTGTTTGCTCCTCTCTTATAAAGAGCCTCTTAAGAGGTAGCTGGTGGTAGAGTGGATACAGAGAACATTGAGCCTGGAGTCAGGAAAATCTGGGTTCAAATCAGATCATTCATACCTGTATGTCCTTGGGCAAGTCACTTAATCAGTGTCTACATCAGTTTCCTCAGTGGAAAAGGAGGACCATAATATCATCTACCTTATAGGAATTTTTTTAATCAAATGAGATTTTAGTAAAATACCCTTAGCATGGTGCTAGATGAATGGAAGATGGGGCAAAAAATGTTTATTCCATTCCTAATGCATTTATTATACTTTATTTTGTATTATGGTTATTTGCATAGAGGACATATCCATCCTTACGTCTGCTTCTTAGAATTCCTAGTTTTATTTTCTTCAGCATCTGGGGGGGGTGGTGGTCTCCTTTAGAAAGCTGTTGTTGGGTTTTCCTTGATTTTCTTGCATCACTCTCATTTCTCCTTCCAATTCTTCCTCTACTTCTATTACTTAATTTTTAAGATCCTTTTTGTACCCTTTCGTGTCCTGAGACCAATTCATATTTTTCTTGGAGGCTTTGGTTGTAGGAACTTTGACTTTGTTATCTCCTTCTGGTTATATGTTTTGATCTTCTTTGTCACCAAATTAAGATTTTATAGGCTGATTATTTCCTCACTCTTTGCTTATTTGCCCAGAGCCAATTATTTGACTTCTAAACTCCTTGTTAAAGTAAGGCTGTACTTTTAGTGTGAAGGGTGTGCTGTCCCAAGCTTCAGGGGTTTTGCACAGTGGTTTTTAGAGATACTTTTAAGGACCCTTTAGTATAATCAATGGAGAGGTGTTAACTCCTCTCCTGGACTGTGTTCTGGGCTGAGTGACCATAAGCATTCTTTTCTGTCTTGTAACTGGGGGGGAAGATTCCCTCTCCCCCACCAGCACAAGCTCAGCCACACCAGCACTCCTCCTAGCCCCAGAACCACACTACCCAGGAATGCAACCCAGATCTAAGCATGGGCAAACTAAAAGAGTACTGCCTTAGTGCCCATAAAGAGATCCCTGCAATCCCCATGTGATCAGCTGTTGATCGTCCCACACTTGATCCCTTCATCATCTGTGGGCCAAGAGTTCTGCAAGCAGCAGCCACTGCCACCACTCTGGGGCTGGGGCCAGACCACACTTCTCTCTCACTCAGGTGGAACAGAACTTTCCTACTGACCTTCTAAGTTGTCTTTGGCATTTGTGGGTTGAGAATTCTGGAAACTGTCATAGTTGCCTGTGATTCAGTCTCCTAAGAGGCCTGCTCTGGCCTTTCTGTGCCAGTGCGGCCCATGCTGGACTACACTCTTCCCTCTGAATGGTGTAACAGACCTTTCTTGTCAACCTTCAAGGATGACTTGGACTAGAAATTTGTTTTGCTCTATTATTTTGTGGGTTCTGCTATTATAGAATTTCTTTAAAGTCCTTTTTACAGGTATTTGGAGAGGTTTGGGAGAAAGTTCAACTGAATCCCTCCTTTTACTCTGCCATCATGGCTATGTCCCCTGGAGAATTTTTCATTTTAGTCTGATTTCAATTATTACTTTCTATATGAGGTCTTTTCTAATGCTTCCACCCATTAGTGTCCCCCCACAAATACACATATTTTGTGTTAATTTTGGATGTTTTAAAATATATACATATTGAATTCCTTGTTAGAGCACAAACCTTTTGAGTAACGGGATTTTTGTTGTTGTTGTTGTCTCTCCTCAGCACCTAGCAAAATGCCTGGCACATTCCATTCCCAATGTATACTTAATGATCGACTGATTCTATGTTCTACACAATAGTTAATCTTAAGTGTAATTTCATATAATCTTTAAATGTCTTAATATGATTTTCTCATTAACATCCTAATTTAAAAAATGAAATTTGCTTGCTTTTTTTTCTTTGCATTGATATCTAATAATGGGCTTTTGGATCAAAAGATAAATTTAATAATAACTAGTATTATGACAAACTTGATTATTATTTCTAAGAGCAATATGGTAGTATGTAGTAAAAGCTGCAAAAACAACCATATCCTTTTTTTGCAATAATTCCATTGCTAGGAATGTTTTCTTAGAGTTTTGGTAAAATTTGCATGAAATGCCATGTACAGTATTTTATGTATACAGACATGTGTGTGTTTGTGTGTGCACACATGCACACTCTGATATGTATACCCAAGCAATACTTACTACTTTACCTATTTTTTTTTGGATTTTTTGGATTCCCTTTTCTAGATAATATATCTCTATTGCATTGACTGCAGTGACACCACCTTGACTTTTTTTTAAAGCCATATCACATATCTAATTCATATTAAGCTCATGGTCAACTAAACTTGCCAGATCCTTTTTAAATAAACTTCTCTAAAGACAAGTCTCTCCAATTCTGTAACTTGTTCAATCAATTAAAAAAATACAAAACCCTTAAGGAATTCTTCTAGCTGATTGAGATAACTTTTAATACTTATTCTGTCATCCATTGCATTAGTGATGCCTTATAGTTCTGTTTCATTGCATACTTAATAAGCATGGCTAAGATGTGGGGGAAACATTTAAATAGATGAACAGATCCATGTGTTGCACAAGTTAGAAATCTTGTAACTTAATCAACAAATCATTACTAGATACTCATTGGATGCTTATTTAAACCCCATGAATCCATCTAACTTTACTATCCCCAACATTATACTTTGCCTTCTTGTTCACAAACTGACCCACTGATAAGGTCTAATACCACCATCATCTCAGCATTCATGTAAATTATTTTTTTTAAAACCTGTCTACCAATCTGTCTGTCTGGCCCTAACTGAGATGCCTATTTCACATGTCTACTACCACCTGGATTGTTATCTTCACTAAAACCCTATTGGGGACAGTTCAGGATACTGAATCCAAAATACCTAAGAATGGTGATGTGAAATAATGACATTAAAAATAAGGCATTAATGACCACTTTCCCAATGACTCCTAAGGATCATGAAACTTTTCCATATGACTTGCAGATTAGACCTTCCATATCCAGCATGTTCTCTCCCCCATTAGAAGGTGAGCTCCTTGATAGCAGGCACTATCATACATTTTCTTTTATATCTCCAGTGTATAGTAGGGTGATTTCTAAGTATAAAGTGCTTAGCAAATGCTTCATTCTTTCATGCTTTTATTATATATTAATGAAAAATAACAAGACAAACCAAAAGACAAGCATGTTAATTTTGGCCATGTTGCTCTATGGAATTATGGGTATTGTATTTTTTAACAGTACATGAGCAATGGTAAGACTCTTCCAAAAGTAACTGGTAAAATTACAAAATCAGACTTTCTCACAAAAAAACCCCAGACTTTCCAATGTGATCTAAAAAAAAAAAAAGATACTCCTATACTGGAAACTTGGTATTGATAGGAAGGAGGCAAATTCTCATTTGACAGAGGAAAGTTTGAGGATAATTAATTCTTAAAACTTAGCTTTTCAAATGTACCTTGTGACCTTATGGAGTTACAATAAATTACAATTTCCAAACCACTTTTATAGAGCTCTTATTTTTCTGGGCTTTAATATAGGTGGGGGCAGAACTTTGGCAAAACGTGGCAGGGGATGAAGAGATTCTTATTTTTAAGCAGAAAAAAAATTATTTCTAGTCCTTCAGATGAACAACGTCCTCTCTTTGTTTCCTTGAGTTTGGTGAAGATAAAACCATTTTAATAAAGATTTTAAATACTGACTTTTATAAGGAAATGTGAATTTGTTTGCTCTTTGTATACACCGGGTATCCAGGGATCTCCCATAAACTGCCCCATCTCTATCATCACTACTAATTACTCGCCAATTTATACTTTCTACTTGAGCCAAGTATTCATCAGCTGAAATGAACCTCTTAAGTTCTATTTTGCTTCTTCCTCAATTTAAAGGCTGTTAATGATTACTTCCTAGTGAGTACTCTTCACTTTGGTCTGGCTAGTTTCCTCTGTATCCCCTTTCCCTTCCTCAGTCTCAACCCACACATCCAATATGCTCATTTACCTGGTTCTTTAAGGTCAGAAGACAAATTCAATTCAAGGAAAACTTTTAATTTTTGGCATGGAATGTCGCAAACTACACCCTGTCCCAAAGGGTCAAGGTCCCTTTTTTTTTGTTTTTGTTCTATAGTAGTAGCATTATTGTTATTCTACTTTATATCAACTTTAGATAAGTAGAATAAAGAACTACCTTCAATTTATAAGTGCATATAGGTTTTCAGAGATTTTTTTCTCTATTTCTAAAGACCATTTAGCAACATATGTCTTTTTAAAGTGCTTTCAATGATTAAAAATTTTAATTTCTCAATGTTAGTTTTGCTGAATTATATATGCATTAAGTTAAAAAACAAAACAATGTTTCTAGCTGATCAATTAACCGTCATCTTCTCAAACTTTACATGGTGATAGAATTCAATGGAGAAAACAGATGGTTTGGACATAGAGTGCTTAAAGCATGAGTCAACCCAGATGGAGGCATCAGTAAGAACCTTCATGCCGTAAGTATTCTGGATATGGTCCTATTCTGGGACCTTGACTTATTATCCCTACTTTCCAAGACTGGTCTATATAATGGTTCCCCAAACTCCGCTATATTCCTTTGACTTAGCAAAAACCACCTAATTTTCCAATATTTCTGGCTTCAACTTAGCATTCTGAAAATAATCTCTGGAGCTGTTAACTTTACTTCTTGTTGGTTGTATATGTTACCACTATATCTTGATCTTTGTATTTTCAAAATCAAATCAACAAAACCAAACAGACCAAAATGGTGACTAACTGCGTATTCCTCTTTCGCTTTGGATATAGCTTGGCATTTTTAAATTTTAATTCTAACTTGACCTTTTCTAGGCCCACTATTGAAACCCAACAAGAAGGAACCAAGCACCTTCCCATGACTCATAGGTACTATGTCTGGATTTTTTTTAATGATAGCAATAAATGCTGAAGCACGAATTCGTGTATATACTAGAATCAACAATAATAAACCTGCCAATTTAAAGCTGGTAAAAAAAACCCAATGAATATTAATGTAACTACTAAATTAGATGCCCAAGAATGAAGTCCAAGGAAAAGCTGACATTTGCTCTTTTCCCAGTAGAACTTGCTCAGAATCTTATTCACACTGATTTGATTTTCCTTTTTTTCTTATGGGGAAATTGAAAGTCATGATTTTTTTTTTACCTTATTGCATGTATACAAAGCATTATCTACAGAGAATCTTCAAAATCTAGGACACTGGAAAGAGAACTTTATGGGGGGAGGGTGTTAGAATGATTGAATTATGATATGAGTTCCAACATTTGATATGGGGAAAATTATTCTTTTGTCTAGGCCTCAGTTCCCCATCTGCAAGATGAATGGATGAACAAGATGCCCCTTAGAGCTTCATGTTTCCATTCATTTTATGATCTCGTAATAAACCATTTCCTCAGAAGTATTCTTTTATATACTATTGTGTTCCTTCCTCACCTTAAAAACTTATTAAAATTTCTTCCTAAGGCTTGTCTATCATCTACCTTTAAAAATCTTTATTTCATGTTTTTACTTCAGGTTCATTGCATTCCTGAAACATTGGACTACTATTCTAAACTGTTATCTTGATGATGATGAAGGTTCTTTCTACCTCTAAATCCTACGATGGTACCGGAACATGGATGTAGCCGTTTGACTTTTCATTCCTGGAATAAATTTCTTGATTTGTAACTGCTGAAATATTCCCTTTTCTTGAAGGTCCAAGTTGGGACCCACATGAAGTTGTCATTCATTTCTTTAGGTAGGGGAGGTTCTATTTGCTCTAAATTCTCATATGACTCTAACCTCTTCAATGATGCTTTCGTTTTTAAAATTATGGCTTTATTATAGTGTTTTGCATGCATGATAAATGTTAAGCTCCCTAAGAGAAGTGCCTTGTATCATTTTTTATTCTAGAATCTTCACTATCTGGCACCTTGACTTGAATGTACCTAGATTCATCTATGCTCATACAGCTGGGCACTTCCTCCACACAATATACAGTCAATACTTTTAATAAATATTTTCCTAATTATAGTTTGCTTTGTTGTCAAAGTTTGCTTCCCATGTATCCTTAGTCAAATTTAAAATGTTCTAAAATTCCCAATTCTCTTATGCAACATATAGCTGTTTTGTCACCTATTGTAAGCTTGTGGGGGTTAAATATAAGTAAAAGTAAAGCTTATATTCAGATAAAAAAATGTATAAATTCTTCAGTTAAGTGTTTTGCAGTTACATGCTCAGATTAATTCTGAGGTTAATGATTTTACTTTAAATTCAGAAGCAACAAAGACAAGACGCTGTTGTAATGGCTTTATATTAGGTTTGTTAGTTTTGAATTATTCCTTCCTTCCTATAATCCTAGGTTGTTTTTTTATTTTACTTTGTTTTGTTTTTTAAAGCAATTTCAGGGAATGAGCTTAAGGAATCCAATTACCCCTGCTCTTTATCATTTGGAGAGAAAATAAGCTTCATAATTCAATGTACCAAGAACATCTCAAATCATACCAATTTTTTTTTAATGTACCAGCTTACTAGAATCCAACTTCTGGTTATTGAGATTCAGAATGGAAATCTCTACACAATATCAATTCATAATTTTCCTTGTTATTCAAATATAGATAACAAAGGAGAATAAATATAATTTAAGTAACAAAAAAATCTAAAGAGAATTTCCATTTTGTTAACCCAGGGAGAAAATGTGTGATTTTGCAGATGGCCTAACTCTACTGGATTAAAACAAACAAACAAAAAAAGATTGTAACTGTATCCATAGCCTTAATACTTCAGGAACTATCATTACAAAATACAGGTAAAATGGGGCATATGTTATATGAATAGTGGGTTACCAGTAAAGTGGCCAATAAAGGGGGCCACCCTTCCCTCAAGGCAAGTTTCTCTACTGGCCTCTTTTGTAACACTGATGTTTGAATTCTCAATCATTACAGACATTCCCATAATTAAGACTGTGTTTTCTTAAATGCAAATTCTTTTTATGTCTGGTTTTCTCCCAACACCCTTACGGTGACTAGGTGGTATCTTAGAGCAATGAATCTATTAGTAATGCAGTATCTGTTATAGTTCAATAATCTTACAATTACAGATTCACCATCATTAGCAACCAGATTATCATTAAAAATGGTATCAAGGACAGTCAAAACATAAACCTAAAGATGCAGATATTGAGCAGAGAAACATTAAATAGATATCTACATGCTAAGTGCTAGACATACAAAAACAAAAAGTGGAAAAAATAACTTTGTACTCTAGGAACTTAAAAGTAATTGAGATAGACCACATATATCCTTGTAATTATGTGCAAAATAAAATCAAGGCAGATTTGTCAAGGAGGATGTACTATCAGCTACTATAATTCTAAGAGGCCTCATGTAAAAGGTAATGTTTGACCTGACCTTTGAAGGAAATAAGGGAATTGAAGAGAAGGTGAAGAGGGAACATACTCCTGACATGAGAGATAGCCAGTGCAAAAGCATAGTGACAGAACAGGAGATGTTATTTTGTGGAAAAATATGACACAGTTATTCCACAAGCTGGTCTTCTATAGGTCATTATAGAGGAGAAATCTCCAGGTGCACATACACTCACTCTCTGTCTCTTTCTCTGACTGTCTGTCTCTCTCTGTCTCTCTCTTTGTTTCTCTCTGTCTTTGTCTCTCTGTTTCACTACGTCTCTCTGTCTCTGTGTGTCTTTCTGTCTTTGTCTCTCCTTCTGTCTCTATTTCACTCTGTCTCTCTGTTTCTGTCTTTGTCTCTCTGTCTCTGTCTCTCTGTCTCTGTCTCTCTGTTTCTCTCTGTCTCTGTCTCTGTCTCTCTTTCTGTGTATTTGTGTGTAGTAGTAGAAGTAGTAGTATTAATAGTAGCATCCACACAAAGTAAGCTCTTAAGGTCTTAGAAACAATATAGCCACACCCTTCTAAAAACCTAGAGATTTGCATGATTCCAATACTCACTTATCAGAGGGCCGGATCAGTCCAAATACAACAGGATTCTTTCTAACTCAGCAGTTTATCCATATCAATCACCCTTTCTTTTCCATAGGTAGGCAAGTTAAACACTACCTTTGTTCTCAACTGTTAACACAAGGCCTTGCTGCTGAGTTTATTTTTCTCTTGGCCCCTTTCTCCTACCTTTTGTCCTAAAAAAGATCCTTAAGGAAAATGTACAAAAGATTATCAGATCCCTCCAAACATAGCTGTGAGCTCATGAGTTCAATATAGAGAATGGGGGGGGGGGGAATGAACCTTAGTTAAGAATTGGTTAATCAAAGAAGGAAAATTTCACTTCATGTTAAATGACCAATTTTGTTCCAACCTCAGTTAATGGACAAAAGTGCATACTTTGCTCGATTCAATGATTTTATCCTTGGGGATATTTCTTTCACCAAAGCAAATTACAACTTTCCACACATTCTTGTCCTTTATGATTCTTGTCCAGCTCATTCCATAAATCTTCGCCAAAGATTCTCTACCCAATATATCAAAGATATTTCTCTGTTTTTAAAGCTCTGTCTTACATCAAGTACCCCTTGAGTTGAATAACAATTGTTTCTCATTGCATCATTGCATTACCATCCTGTCTCCTTTTCTGTTCATCCATCTTCCCACAGTTTCTTACACTGTTTCTTGCTTAGAATTCATCACTAGCAATACAAATGCACACACGTGCATGTGCACATATACATATGGTGTACATATATACGTGCACACACATATATACAGATGCTTGTGTGTACATATGTGTATATATGTAATACATATAACCATGTATGCATATCTGCACAAACGTATAATACATGCATGTACGCATGTTCCTTTTTTCTATTATCTTTTTTGTTGGTTGGATATTTTATTCTTCCACAAGCATGGTGTTCTATTAACAATAACTGTCAACAAAAAATATAATATGATGTCAAGGTAATGGGTTTTTCATAGCGAGAAGATTAAGTTGATTAAAAGCAATGTACAATTTCCCAAATTAAATCCAGTTAGATGTCTTCTGCCTAAACCAACTTGTTTTCCATTTATGGTGCTTAAATTCCCATATGAAACAACCTAGCTGAGGCAGATCTCACACCAAGCTGTCTCTGCAAGATTGTTTTCTTTTCAACAAATTTTGTTCATAGAGTTTGGCTGAGTGTTCAAGAAAGGATGCCAACATGTTTAATGAACCATCTCTGGTGAATGTATGGGAGGATGTGGACTAGAGTCACACAAGATATATGGGCATGAAGAGGCTGCTATCTATATCATGGAAGAAAACCCATATCAGTGACATCATAGCTTTACAGAAGTCCCAGAGTAAAGTTCATATTCTCTCATAATTGTCCTCTGTAGTATTTTGCCAGTGAGCACCAACTCTAACTATTCATTCATGTACTATAAGCCGTTGTGGTCTGAGGCCTCTTTCAGCTCCCTTGCTAGCACTCCTACTTTTTATTTCTTAAATTTCTTTATTTAAGAACCATTGGTGGGGTCAATAGCTTTACCTTTGTCCTTGGACAAAATAAGGGAATGTTTAACACAAATAAGATTTAAATATTTTTTCTTCTAGTAAAAAAGTCCTATAAGATAATAATAAAAAAAACTTACTGACTTTTTATTCCAAAGCAAATGTTACTTTGGCAACTTTACAAGATTTTTATTCCAGCTATCTTTAAAATCCATGTATTAATGAACCCTGTTTGACCAAGATTTAATAGTGTTGGTCATTGCCTCAGTTCCAACTTGGGTTGCAGTCAATGACTAACATTATTTTAAATCCCTTACTAGTAGCTTCTGTGCTTGTTTCAAATCAAAATATGCATGGGAGAAAGAATTTAATCTAATACCAGCAGATATCACTGATGCCTTACCAAACCAAACCAAACTGAACCAAACAGCTAGTTGTAATGAGAATCTGAAGTTCTTTCCTGCGCCTAGCCCCTTTGCTTAAGTGGCTCCAAGAATGTTCCCTCATTTGGTGGTCACGTGGAGCCTGTGGCGAGAGGCTTGTTTTTGGGAATGGCCACACCTTGTTACTTTGTAATTGGATAGTGGGTGAAGAGGGCTAACCCAGGAGAAGCCTATATATATATATATATACCCTGATGTGAGGCTTTGCTTTGGGGCTCATTTTGAGAAGAATTGTGTGATTTGGCCAGACGAGACTCTGGGAAGCCGTTGAGGCCCCCGGCTTTGAAAAACCCAGATGTTGATGCTTCCCTCTCTGGTAACTTGAATAGGTAATGTATGTGATGGTCAGATGGTTGGGAGCCCATGTGCTGATCTGTTTCTTGGTCTGCTTGTAACTTGTGTTTGTAACTTGTGCTT
>CM053598.1:52778424-52839144 GCA_028646575.1 Pseudocheirus occidentalis | reverse complement strand
TTTCCCCCTGAACTAGATAAATGATATGTTTGCTTGATTAAAGAAAGATTGTTAACCCATTTTGAGTTGCTTTCCTTTAGAAAAGCAGATCTAAGAACCTGTGCTAGCAGCTGCCCTGGGTATGCTAGGGTGCTTGCTGATGCACTAGTGAATTCATTTTAATTTTAGTTTGAACTGCTGTCAGCTTTTAGCAATCAAAGTTGATTTGGATTAATACTTTTCTCATACTTCTGTTTGCATGCAATCATTTGCTGAACCTTGTGCTTGTGGGTCACAGAGGGCAATCATACAGAAGAGCAGTGCTTGGAAGTTGCATAGAGGTAGTGATTGATATGTGGAAGGGGGTGCAACTTTCTAATAATTCGAGCTATCCAAAGGCAGAAAAAAGCTGCTATGGGGAGCAAAGAGAGTAATAGAAGCTACTCCACTACAGGATTTCAAGTGATGGCTTGGATGATCAGTGGTTGGGCTAATTGTAGAAGAGATTAGCCATTCTTTGGACTAGATGGCATTGGTGAGTTATTTCATCTAACCGAGATTATAATTACCTGATCCTAATAAAAATATGCTTCACTAATCTTGGACTGTGAAACAAAATACGTTTATGATGCTGAATTTTTGTTTGTTTGTTTACAATCCTTGATTCCCATGCTATACTTCCACTTCATCTCTAAAAAAAAAACCAAAAAACTCTCACTTCCTTCAAGATTAATTGAAGCATAATCTTCTGCAAAGTCTTTCTCCATATTCTTCCATTCAGAAATGTTGTCATCAAACTTACTGTATTACTTTTAAATTATTTTATACTTATTCAGTATATAATTTTTTATTCTGTGTATACTTATATACATAAATGTAATCTCTCCCATCTCCCTAATAGAATGTAAGTTCTGTGAAGACAGGATCTATTCCATTATTTTCTATGTGCTCTTAGCACCAAAAGTAGTTACTAGTACATAGTAGGTGCTTAATAAAATCTTATTGTTTGATTGTATATGGTTTAGTTCTAGAAAAAGTTATGCTAGACACAATTCTATTTGGAGTTGAGAGAGGGAGAGAATTGTTTGTGGAATAGCAAGTGTCTTTGGAGTATATTAGTGCTTGAAAAGTACATAATTAGGAAAAAGGTGTAAAAAATAGTGGAAAAGTTGAAGGGGGCTAGTTCATGAAGAATTTTGAATGCCAAACAGAGGATTTTGCATTTGATCCTAGAGGTAATTGAGAGCAATTTAAGTTTATAGAGAGAAGAGTATCAAGGTTGCATAGAGTTTGAGGAGAATAAGGATTAAGAAACTCTATCAAGGAGGGTGACATAGTCGGACCTGTGCTTCAGGAAAATCCCATTAGTGGTTGAATGGAGAATGTATTGGAATGGGGAAGGATTTGAGGCTCTTGGAGAAGCAAGTTCCATGGTCCAGGCATGAGATAATGAGGGTTTGCACTAGAGTGGTGGCAATGTCAAAGGGAAAACAAGTGGATATTTGAGAGATGTTGCAAAGGTTAAATTGATAGGCCTTGGGAACAGCCCATATGTGAGGTATTAAGAGACAGTAAAGAATCCAGTCTGACTCCGAGGTTGTGAGCCTGAAAGACTGGAAAGATGACATTGCTCTACCCAGTAATAGGGAATATAGTGTGTGTGTGTGTGTGTGTGTGTGTGATGTGTGTGTGAGTGTGTGTGTGTTTTGGTGGGGGGGATAGTGATTAGTGAAAAGGATAAGGAGTTCCATTTAGAGATTATGAGTTGAAGATGTCTACTACATATCCCGTTTGAGATGTCAGAAGGGCAGTTGGTGATATGAGACTGAAGAACTGCAGAAAAGTTGAGGCAGGTTAGGTAGAATTGAGAATTATCCACGTTGAGATAATAATTAAATCCGTGGAAGCTGATGAGGTCACCAAGTAAAGTAGAAGAGGAGAAGAGTAGGGATACCAGGACAGAATCTTGAGTCATACCTATAGTTAAAGAGCATAATTTGGATAAGGATATAGCAAAGGAGACTGAAGAGGAGTAGTCAGAGAGGTAGGAGAATAATCAGGAGAGAGTAGTACCCTGAAACCCTAGAGAGAAGAGTATCAAGGCTGCACAGAGTTTGAGTAGAATCAGGAGTAAGAAAAGTTCATTGGATTTGGCAGCAACTGAGAGTTTGTTTATTACTTCAGAGAGAACAGTTTCAGTGGGTAATTAGGTCATAATCCCAATTGTTAAGGGTTAAAAAGAGAATGAGAGGAGACAAAGTGTGGGCACCAGTTGTAGATTACTGTTTTGAAGAGTTTAGTTACAAAAGGCAGAAAAGATATGGAATGATGTTGTGATAAAAGCATCAAGTGAGAATTTGTTTCAAGATGGGGGAGACAAGGACACATTTGTAGGCAGCTGGGAATAGCCAGAAGAGAGGGAAGGGGTAAAAGTAAGTGTAAGAAAATTAAGGGAATGCCCATCAATTAAGGAATGGCTAAATAAATTGTGGTATATGAATGTAATAGAATACTAGTGTGCTATAAGAAATAAGGAGCAAATGGACTTCATATTTTCCTGGAGAGGCTTATATGAACTGATTCTGGGTGAGAAGAGCAGAATCAGGAGAAATCTGTACACAAATACAGACAAACATATGTATGATGACCAGCTTTGATAGACTGGACTATTTTCAGCAATGCAGGGTTATAAGACAACTCCAAAAGATTCATGATGGAGAGAGATGTCTACATTCAGAGAAAAAAGAAAACTAGAAAGAACAGGGTTTGAATGCAGATTGAAACAAACTATCTGCTCTTTGTTTTTCTTGTTTGGTTTTATTTCCTCTTTCTTCTTGTTCATTCCATCCCTTACAATCCTTCTTTATAACCTGACTAATGTCTAATGTGAAAGTATTTGCAGACCTTATACTTGATTGCATGCCACTTTGGAGAATAGGGTGAGGGGGGGGAGAGAGATGGAAAGAAAATTTGAAACTCAAGGGACTGTGGAACTGAATCTTGTTAACCAAAAGTAAACAATCAAATTAATAAAGACAAAAAAAGAAATGAAAAAATAAGTGAAAGAGTGGGGATAACAGAGGGAACAATCTGTCAGAGGAGATAAGTTGTAATGGAATCACTTTATCAGGCAGAAGGGTTGCCTTGTGTGATATAACGCAGCCTTATCATGTGAGAGAGGTGTGACGAAGGAAATAGTGGCAGAAGGCACTGGTATAATATGAGATGGAAAAGAGAAGAGAAGAGAAGAGGGAGCTCATGCCAAATAGTGTAGTTTTTTCTATAATTTTTGAATCAATGTTTTCAGTTAAAATTTTTGGGGAAAGGGTAGCCATGGGAAGTTTGAGAGGGGCTGAAAAAGTTAGGAAGAAATTCTGTGGAGAGTGGCACAGTAAGTTGATAAAGCAGGTATAGAAGGCTTGCCTAGCAGCAGCGAGAGCCCCATTGAGATTGTGTAATATAAATTTGTAACATATCCAGTTAAAATAGTTGGATGATTTTGTTTTTTTTTCCATCTTCATTCGGCAACTTGGGTATCAGAACAAGTGTGGCAGATGGTGAGAATGACCTATGGCTGAATCTGGGCAGGATATAGTTGATGAAATTATAAAGGGGTTAAGATATTCAAGAAAAAAGAGAGGGTATAGATTTTATTTGGTTTACCAAGGGGTCAAGATGGGGAAAAGAAGAGCAAGTAACTAGTACATGGGATATGGATGCCCTAGGAGAGAAATGGGGAGTCAAAGAAGTGCAGATTAGTATTAAATTGCAGATTGTGATATAGTTGAATAATAGTGTTTTATGAGAGAAGGCAGAGAGAGGTGCAAAGGTAATAAGTTATGGTCAGGTAAAATGGATTTTGGAATTCTTGAATGTGGAGATTGTGTATTTATGGGTGATGGCAAGATAAAAAAATATGACCATTTTTACATGTGGCTGAGGTTGAGTATAGGGGTAGGTCATGGAAAGTAAATAGATCAAAAAACTGAATGGTTAGGGTGCTTGAGGAAGCATCAGTATGTAATGTTGAAGTCCTCTAGTATGAGGGCAGGAGTTGGAGAAAATAGATAAATTGTGAGCCATACACCAGATTCATTGAGGAAGGAAGGGAGACTTCCCATGATTTTGAGTTTGACACTGTTTACATTGAATTTCATTGCCTGAAATGTTGTGAAGACAAAATTAATAAAAGTGAGTAAATGGTTTCATAGAATAGATAAAGGAGACAGAAGAATCAAGATTACATTTTGGTAACTAGGAGGATGTTGGTAGAGTGAATAGAGTAATGAGGGAGAAAGTCAAGTTTTTGAGGTAAAATGATGAGTTAAACATGTTAATTTTTGAGGCTCTGATTTATAAGTGGAGAAGGCTCTTCATCCCACTGCATGTGAAGCCATGGGGTGTAATCTAAGTCACTGGATGTGTGTGCATTGATGCCCACACAGATTCATAGACTCATCAATATATTAACATTTTGAATCAATATTTTCCTTTCAGATATCTTGGCCAATAGAATAATCACGTGCACTTCGAAATCATCTGATCCAGTGGTCACATTTTAAAGATGAAGAAATTGAGGTGAATTGACTTGTTCCATATCATACCACCAGGTAGTTGCAAAGTCAAGAAGAGGAGACAGGAGACCTGGGGTCTATCACTATCCCACAGGTTTGGTTCATAAAAACAAACACCCTCCTTTTTCTCTTTTCATGTGTTCTTTTCCCCAAAGGAAATATGAATGTTTAAATCCACACAGCATGGTTATGTTTTGCATAATGCCTTTTCCAAAGGACAGATCAATAAGGCATGGAATCAATTTGCAGTCGGCTTGTCCTAGAGAAAATTAGATACTTAAAAAAAAGGCCCACAAATATTCAGCTGGTTTATTAAGGAACTAAAGGAGGTCACTAGAAAGAGAGTTCCCATGGCAACTGACACCAGCAAAGATAGAACAGAAAGGTGTCTGTAGTTTTCTCTTTGCCTAATAAATGTGATTCAGTCACCCCATTCTACTTTGAGCCTACTTTCCCTTCTGCAGCCCTCACTTCATTTCTGCACTTTATTTCAAAATGCCACTCCCCTCTATTGCTTTGTTATGTAGAGAAGACAAATCCTTATGAGGCAAGTCTACTGAAGGTACACTATTATCTTAGTAAAGGAGAGAAGGATACTAAAGGGAAACAGAAGAGGGAAGATAATTTCAGGCTGCCCTTTGGCAGGAGAGGGAGTTGGCTACAGCAGGGAAGGAAAAAAAGAATGCCATTCCACAAAGTGAAGCATGACTATCTAGTAGGACTTTGTAGAAGAGAAATTAACAACCAAGGCAACTCCAGGTTATGGGATCCGGGTCTTCCTTCAACATTAACTTATTTCCCTTGAGCCCACTGAAGATTTTCAAACATAATCATGTTTCTGACCTATTTTGTTTTGGTTTGAACCTAGGCTCTGGGTAATAAAAGGACAGCTCCCTAGTCCTCTGCATCATGCAATTCCCATCATCTGACAGTTTTATATTCATACTTTATTGATTCTATATAAGAAATATTCTCGACTGATTTTTAAATTATACCCATAGTAGGAATGGCTTGGCGTTATCTCTGCCTTTGGCTGGGTACAGCAAAGCTATAAAGATTTTTTAAGGATGATATTACAAAGCAGAATGCTGACTAAGTGATTTAGACCTGCTTCAAACTAGAATGTAAATCCTGTTTATGACAAAATTGAAATAATAAGTCCAACTTATCTGATAGAACTGCGTATATGTAGAAATTGCAGGAGGATCATGGCATCATGGGAATGGCACAGCAAGGCAAATGCTGGTAGCTTATTTCAAACCTGAAATCTCTATTAAATACCAAGTGAAGCACCATCTCCTCTGACAGATAAATTTCAAATAATCAAATGGAAAGAAACATATTCTTCCCTGCTGATTCTCATCCCCTCTGCATAGCTACACAGCTAGTCTGTGCATGGAGATCTAATAAGTCAACAGGAACTCTTTGAGCATACAGGGGAAAAAAATACAGAACTTCTGTAGGCAGAGAGCTCAATGTACTTACTTAAAGAGGCAATGTGTGGAGACAAATCGTGATTCTGAGTACATAGAAAAAAATGTGCCTGAAAAATCTGTGCCTTGTAAAGGAACACAGAAAATATAACTATTTCCAACTTGGGTTTTTAACTGGGAAAGGTTTATTTGGTTTGGTTGTTTTCTTTAGGTGAGGGAGTTCTTTTTGGTCCACATCTATGATTTCACTGGTATAGAGAACTCCCTTTACTAATGCAGATCGGCAATTGTTCTGCAACTTATAGTCTTTAAGAAGTGCATACGGCATTGAAATAATGAGTGACTTACGTGATATCAGTTTATGTCAGTGGTTGGGCTGGAACCCAGGTCATCTTGATTCTGAAGGAAACTATATCATGAAACTTCTCTTCCTGCTAAGTTATTTGGTAAAAACTCAGGAAGTTGAGAAGAGAGTGCTAGACTTTGTTAACCCAATGTCCAACTGAAAATTGGCTGTTGATTTTACAGACATATTTCTCTGTGTTTTGATCTGGTTTCCCAACAACATATTGTTTACTATATATATATATATTTTTTTTTTCCTAAGTTGAACATTATTCTGAGTATTTAACCTTTCAGGATCATAGATTTAGTTCAAAAGGGGTTTTGGATGGTCCAGTTTCAACTCATTTTAGAAATGAGCACCTAGAATCCCAGAAAGGAAAAGTTCCTAGAATATTAGATTGACATCTAGAAAGCAGCTCAAAGATGTTCTTAACAACTCTATCTATTTATATTTGTTGAATTTGAGGCCCAAATTTTCTTTCACGAGTTCACATAGGTAGCAATGATTTATCTTATGTCCTCCAGTCAAAAACACAAGATGAAGATCTTGATCTTCTAATTCCTACTGAGACTAACATTTGAATCCTGGCTCTGTCCCTTGCAACATGGCCTTGGTCAAATCACTATCTTTAGACCTTAATCTCCTCATCTGTAAAATAAAGCTAATAGACTATATACTCTCCAAGTTCCCTTTAAACTTTTTTTTTCATTTTTCTAAATTTAAAGACTTTTATTAACAGGTGCTTGTATTTTATGGATTTGTGGGGTTCTTAAAAATTTCAGCTTGACCAGATATGAAATAAAAGAAAAACTTTTAAAAATTGATTAAGAAAACCAGACTTTGAAAAATAAAACAGAACAAATAAAACATTTGTCATTCCTCAGAAGAGACTGAGGTCACATAAGCCTATGTAACAACATCCTTTGCTCTATTGCTGATCATGTCCATTAACTGCAAGGAATATATCCTTAGTCTCTGGGAATCTGTGTAAGATGATTTTGTTACCACACTAGAGTGTCTTAACCAGACAACTGAATAAATTTTCAAAACCAGACACCTTTATAACACATTTGTGCAGAAGAGACTCTGCTTACTCACAATGGAAATCAGCAGTTTTAAAACCACACTGGGTTGCTTCTCAAGGTTCTAAGTAGAATGATTTTATAAATTTTAAAGGAAAAGTTAACTGCCTCTTAAACCTTTCTATAGATAAATGAAGAAAAGTTAGAAGCAAGGTAAGGTAATTGGGAATAAGAACATAAGTTCCTCAGGGCAAGGAAAGTTTGACTGTTGTAGGAAGGGTTAAAGAACATGCCTAAGGAAAATGAGATTGGAAATTAATCAAATATTTGTGAATAACACAAAGAAAGACTAAACTCTCAGGTAGCTTAAAATCTATTTGGAGAAAAATGTGACAAGTACATAGGCCAGCTAACAGTGCAAAACAACTAAGAAGTACCATAGAAATGACCCAAACTGTGGACATTAGAAAAATAATAAATTTTTAAAAAGGAGAAATCACACTGTGGGCTGGCATGGCCAGGGAAAGCTTCACAGGACAGGTGAGACCTGCTTCACTTTTGTCTTGAAAGTTGGGTGGAACTCAAATAAATGGGCATGAGAAATAGTACAGAAGACCTGTATAGGTGTGTGTATTTATGTAGGAAATCTCTGTACTATAATAAAAAGAAATTGCAACACTGATCTATGTCATTAGATACCTGAATTGAAAGGATATATCATGGCTACATGGGACATTGCTTGCTATATGGCTACATTGCTTGTTTTTGGTTACTCGAATTGTATTACATTATTTTTATCTGTTTATGTGTTGTATTTACAGCAGAAAGTAAGGTCCTTGAAGGTAAAGACTGGGGTTTTGTTTCTTTGTTTATCTGTTTGTCTTTGTAATTCCAATGTGCCTTGTACATTGAAGGAATTTTATTAAATGCAATATGAATTGAGCTAAAATACAGGAAGAGATTAGATAAGTTAACAAAAAGGCTTTTAAAAAATAAAGTTCATTGATTTTTTTTAATCAACCTGCCTTTTTTCTCCTCTATTAGTTCACATGTTTCCATGCCCAAGTATCCCAGGGAAGGCGTCTTAAAGGATTATATGTATCATAGATAAAAGAATTTAAATGTCTGTCTCACTTTTGCACCACTGCTTAACCACTTGCATTATGTCAGATCATCAAATAATATCAGGTTTAATATTTTTCAAGTATTTGAAAGGGAATAGGTTTCCAAGAGCACATTAGCTGACCACTATTTATGCCTAGGGTCCTGGGCTTTGCATTTGCAAAATCAAAATCCACTAATCACTAAAGAATGCCTGAGTTTTAAGAGCTGTTGGATCTTGCTCAGTCAAGCTTGCCTTCAGTTGTATTTTATAAGTATATATTCTAAGGAAAACTCTCTATTTCCATGCATTAATGCATAGATCTTATTATAATTACTATGCCTGGGATCAAATGCATTATTCAGATTTTCAGGAAGCCAAACTAAGTCTCAAAAATATAATAAGTCCAAATGGTTTCCTCTCTATCTTTAGAGCGACAAAGATGATGGTTCTTTCAGTTGTGTTTATCACAGATTATACAAGTTCACAACCCAGATCGATATGAAGTGCATCTTATTTCTGCACTACAAAAAACTATTTTGAACTAAGAGAACAGCAGGAAAAAGAAAACCAGGTTTTTCCTCTGTCCCCCCCACCCTTTTTTTGTCATGGTTTTGTATGTGGTTTAGCAGTGGATAAGAATGGAAGATTTCTTCAATTTTTTGTGAATAACACTTTTTATTAGATTAGCTTCTAGTTCTTGTTTCAAGCAGTTAAACATTGTAAATATGATATCTGGAAAGGAGTTGTTTTCTCTTGACTTTAGAGATAATCTTCTAAGATCCTGAGAAAGTAAACACTGAAATTGTATAGTCTACAGATGGGATGGGAAACCTGTGGTCTCAAGGTGATCTTCTAGTTCCTTGGGTATGGCCTTTTGATTAAATCTCAATTTTACAGAACAATCTTTTATAAAGGGGATTTATTCTGTGAAGTCTGATTCAGTCAAAGGGCTGCACTAGAGGTCCACATGTAACCTGGAGGGTGCAAATTCCTCCTTCTTCCTCTTTCCCCCCCCTGCATTCTAGAAGATGAAACCCAAAAATTCCAATCACGCATGGACATCTTTCTTGTAGAAATGCCACGCTGCTTGGTCTCCAGCCTCCAACTCTGATGAGAACTCCCAAAACTGTGACCTTGTAATTGATAAAGATCCAAACTCCCTTGTTCACGCATCTCAACTGCCAAGCATCTCCCTCTGATGCTACCATTCATCCACATTTCTCTCCTTTTCTAAATCTAGCTACAAACTCAGTTATCAAATCAGCTAGCTGGTCAGCTATGTGGCACAATTTTGAGAGTGCCAGGCTTGGAGGCACAAAGACTCCTCTTCCCAAGTTCAAATTCAGTCTCAGAAACTGACTATTTGTGTGATTCCAAGCAAGTCACTTTTTCCTCTGTTCCTCATCTGTACAATAAGGTGAAGAAGGAAATGACAAACCACTCTGGTATCTTTGCCAAGAAAATTACTAGAGGGGTTGCAGAGATTTGGACACAACTAATAACAACTGAACAACAACAAATCAAATCAACACTATCACTCCTGGAAAAGAAATCACAATTTTTTTTCACTTTTATATCCAAGACACTCCTCCTTCAACATCACTATCATTTACATGTTGTTTTCTTCCATATGAATTTAAATCCTTTATTAAGTAGGGAGTGCAGAACTCTCTTATTTACTTCTGCTATTATCCCTGAAACTTCACATAGTACTTGGTATCTAACATATGCTTATATATGCACATACACACACACACAAAGAAATGTCTTTTCATTTGTTCATTCATTCATTCAGTTAGTCTAAAGACTCATGCCACATGAAGTTTCTTAATCTTGATATTATTTTGTTCAATATAAGGGTGTATTGGAGCCAATTCATATTGGCACACAAGACAACTGATAAATTTTCCTCTTGAGAATCTATAGTTTGAATTTAGGCAAAAACTACAAATCTGGGTTTGATTTAATGTTTTGCTGGTTATCTCATCTTAAGAAACTGGTGGAGAACATGTTAAAATGCAGATCCGACTTAAAAGTGTACCATACCTACTTTTTTTTTTTGAAGGTTGTTGTTAAACATTCACTAGCACTCCCAAAGTGTCCCCATCTTGGGAAAGCACTTGAGATGTATAGCAAATTGCTTTAAGCTCTGAATAGGGTAAAAATTGGACTAGACCACATTTGGTAGGCAGCATAATACTTTCAATGATCTTAAGCTGCCTCTCCCTACCCCCTAAAGCAGCTACTACCTGCCACCAAAGTCATCCCTTTGGTATCAATAGTCTTCTACTGATACTATATGACTCTGTGCCATGGATCTCAACACTCTCAAAAGAATAAGCAATTTGAATAACCCAAAACACCACAGAAAAATATAACCACCAATGACCTGTGTATAAGAAGTGGTATAAAAGATATTTTTAAAAAAGTTATATCAGTTAGATCAGAAAAGCAGGTTGGCCAGTCAACACATCCAAGAACAAGGAATAATAATCACTAGAAATAACGAGTGTATATTAGGACCCATGAAATATTTGAAGACCTATCTTGCACATTGAGTTGATCATCAGAAATTTATGAAAGATCATAGAGAATTTCAATTGGGTGAAAAGAAGTGAATAGGCCACAATTCACCCAGGTACAGAGAGTAGCTGCATTAATGAGGTCACAAATTCATTTCAGTACCATTATATCAAAAGCAACTAAAACCTCATTCCTGATCATGATATCTATTATAGGTGACTGCAGATAATACCTTTCTATTCATCCTCATGCTCTTGATTGGTCTTATTTTATAAACAAATCGTGGTTAAAAATGGAATCTGAAACAAGTGCTCTGAGTAAAAAAGAAAATGCTACCCACCTAAAACTTTTCTCTGGATAAGTGGAAGCACTGCACAGATAGGCATAGAAGTTTCCTTGAGCAATTTCTCAAAAATAGAATCATCCTAAATAGATAAAATGAAAAAGGCAGATTTCTCTTTCTTCTAGGCTATCACTTATTAATTTTGCCAATGCATGTGCTAGCATGTTTATGGATCTACATCAATGCATACACAAGGGATAAGCTATCTGTCCTCTGAATAACCCCTTCCTGTGCTTTCCTTTACACATGAAGATGAAGTCACTGATGTTGCTCCATCACAAGTAAGTCATCTTTTGGACTCCATGACTCCCCATCCCCATTCAATTCAGTAAACATTTATTAATAATATGTTAGGTTGTTAGAAAAAGGGAATATAGAGAGTAAATAAAAATAGTACTGGTTTTTAGGGATTCCACATTCTAATGGGAGGAGGATAAGACTTATGAGACAGTAAATAAAAAAGATGTGTGGTTTCTTCAACATGCAAGACTTCTCAAGGATGCACAGTAAATATGTTTCAGATTGCTTAAAACACTATCAGGATAAATCCAGGGTTCCATAGCTAGGGAATATCAAAAGGTGGCATTTAAATCCAGATTCTCCTCAGGATAATATTTTACTTGTTACCTCTTACTACTTCAGTTCACATTCTAATATGAAGCTGAATGTGATAAAGAGAAAGAAGGGTTCGAAAATGTTAAGAGAAATTTAAAGAAAGATGGAAAATTTCCAGCTGGGATAATGATATGAGAATCAGGAAGGTTTCCTAGAAGCAATGGAATCTGAATTCTCTCTTAAAGAATAAAAAAGATTTCTGAAGAAGCAGACATAGTGATGACAGTGGAGATTGTTTTAGGCATGGAAGATAGATAAACAAGGGCATGAAGATAGAACAGGGGACAAAGAGTAATCCAATTTGGCTAGAACATAGAGTATATGAAATGGATAATGATAAAATGGTAATTTTCCTCAGTTTCTCTGATGAACCAGTATATACAGTATATGCAAGATTAGTTGGAAGAGTCATTTGTGCCCTAAGTCAACTGAACTGTGACCTTCAGCTACATATCATGTCTATACTCTGACTACAAGGGGAAATAGGATGGTACATCAGAAAGAGAACTGGCCCCTAAATAAAAAACACCTTAGTTCAGGTCCCTCCTTTTGTTTTATATATATATATATGCATGTTGTATACCTGGGCAAGTCACTAAACCTCCCGTGTCATAGACAACTCTCTAAAACCATAATGATCTTGTGCTTTGTAACCATAAAGGTTTATATAAGCAATATGAAGCCAGCTGAGTTACAAGCCATGAGCTGGTGGGTAAAAATAGACAGGATCCCATGTCGTGTTGTTCTAATCTCCACCCATATGTTGCAAAGTATGTTCACATGAGGGTACATAAAGATATTAAAATTCCAAACTATAAAAAACACAACCATAAAGAAATGACCAAGATGGTATTTTTATTCCAACTTTTATAAGCTTATATCCATATTGGCATGACATTTTAATACAAGCCAGTAGGAAAGAAGTTTCAGAAGGAAGGGCGAACGAATTATTAAATATCTACAAAGCAACAGGCTCTGTATTAAAAACTTGACAAATATTTTTCATTTGACGCTCACAAAAAAATCTAAGGTAGGGGCTATTATTTCTCCCATATATAGTTGAGGAAACTGAGGCAAATGGAGATCAAGTGACTTGCCCAGGGTCACAAAGCTAGCAAGTATCTGAGAACGGATGTATCATATAAAATTTATTTAGAAACATTTTTAAAATTTAGTTTCACATTTTTTGTCATCCTCCACCACTCTTCCCCCATTGAGAAGGCAAAAATATCATACCCTTTATACATATGAAGTCACACAAAATATATTTCCATGTTAGTTTGGTTGCTGAATGAAGTTAGATTTGAACTCAAGTCCTTCTGATTTTAGGCCAACTGCCCTATCCCTTTTGCCACCTAATTGCCTTAATGTTGTGTAGTTTAATAGTTATTAGACAAGGAATTTGGCAATACTAACAAAGTAAGAGGGCTGGAAATAGGACCTGGAGTGTAGTTTTGACTGTCAGTAAATAGCTATGTGATTTTGGGTAAGTCACTTTATAGCTCTTGTACTAAGATTTTTTTCTGATGAAGATTGTCTAATTCAATGATCACCAGTTGTCCCAATTCTAAAATACAGAAACATGTGCAACCCAATATTCTGAAGAGGGAGAGAGCATGTCCCAGATTAAGGTGGTTTTGTTTCAGGATTTTTAGTTTGGGTGGACTGCCATTTGATCTGGTGACTTTGCTTCCCTTCTTACCAAAGCACTGAGGAAAACAAAATAGTACTCATTGATGCCCAAGCAGTCAAACAAAATTCTGCTGCCCATTCTAAATGGAAGAAATGAATGTGGGCATCTATGAATCATGGAATGATTGAGCAGTAAAGGAACCTCCTTCACCTCATACTTCATAAGAACCATGGAGCCATAATGGAAGACATTCTGCAATTGTTAACCACTGCTCATGACAAAATTTATGCAACAATATACAAGTCCGTAACACTGGATATAGAAAGGCTCAAGACATTTAAAGAGTGTCTTTGACTCTCCTGTACTGATATGGATCAATCAGTCAGTGTAGGAGGCAGTTTACAATTTGTGCCATTATGATAATCACATTTCCTTAGGGAACAATGTCTCTAGGAGCAGTTTGTAAGTGGGATCAAGGGTTACCACTGTAGGTGACTCACCTGGGTGGTAGGGTTACTATAGTTATTGACCTAGAATCAGCAATACCTAACTGTATACTCCTCTGATATAAACTAATTGTGGTCAATGTGGGGAAACTACTTAATTCTCAGGTTCAGATTCATCAGTTAAATGAGATTAATAATACTAACTACATCACACATATTTGTAAGAATTCAATGAAATAACACAGGCCAAATGCTAGGTAAATATTGGTTATTAATATTAGTCAACCAATAAGCATTTATTATGGACTTAACATGTACAAGGGACAATGCTCAGCACACTCAAAACCCAAAGAAAGGCAAAAACAGTCCCTGCCCTCAACAATTTCATAATCTAATGGAAAAGACCACAAGCAAACAGCTATGCACAAATAAAATCTTATAAAGGCTAAATAAAAATCAATCTCTAAGGGTAGCACTGATAGTATGGGAGAATGGGAAAGAATTTTTAAAGAAGGTGACATTTTAGCTATGACTTGAAAGAGTCCAGGGAAGCTAGGAGGCAGAGATGAGAAGGGATAAAATTCCAGGCATTGAAGGTAGCCTGTCCATATGTGCTGAGTCAGGAGATGAAATGTCTTCTCTGACTGGATTGCAAAGAGGACGTAGGGAAAGATGTGTAAGAAGACTGGAAAGGTAGGAGAAACAAAGTTATACAGAGCTTCAAAAACCAGAGGATTTTATATGTAATCCTTGATGCACTAAGAAGTCGATGAATAAATGAAACTTTAAGTGCTAACTATGTGCAAAGTATTGCACTAAGTGTTGAGGATATACATAGAAATGTAAGAATGTCTCTTCTCTCAAGGAGCTCACATTCTAATAGGCAAGAAAATTCACAGGAAAGGTGTCGGTTGGAATTTAGATATAAAATTCTCATGGTCTGTATGGTGCAAAGCAGACAGCAAAGCTTTTTAATGTCAATACTTCATACTGCTATTCCCAAGGCACTTGGGTTCAGTGTCACAGGCTATCCCCATCAGGGTTTTTAGGGGACAGAGTGGTCAAGGTAGTGATGTTGGTTTAATTTTCCTGGCACATGTCGCCTACTGTCTCTCCCTTAGTGTGTCTTGTTACTTTTGGTAGGCTTATTTATCTACCCTTTGTGTGGGCAACTGAGCTGTTGCTAGAGTTAAGTGTGTGTGTGTGTGTGTGTGTGTGTAAGACAAAAACAGAGAGAGAGAAAGATATATATATATATATATATATATATATATATATATATATATATAGAGAGAGAGAGAGAGAGAGAGAGAGAGAGAGAGAGAGAGAGAGAGAGAGAGAATGTGTGGCGTGGAGGGAGATGACGTGGTCAACACTGTACTTTAGGAAGAAACTAATTGGGAACTGAGTGTAGGATAGAATGAAGTGAAGATAGATTTGAGACAAGGAGACCAACCAAGAGCCTACTGCACTAGCCCAGGAGTAAGGTGATGAGCGCCTACACCAGACTGGTATCAGTGTCTGTGAGAAAAGACAAGACATATTCAAGAGATGTTTTGAAGGATTATTGTTGCCATTATTGTTATTTTTTATTACTTTTAAACCTTGAAACTGATAAATACCTTGAAGAAATGGGACAAAGAACAGCTACATCTAAAATAAAGGTGAAGTGAGGATTTTTTTTTAAAGGAAATTCCCATAAGAGGGAATGCAGACAGAGGACAGCAAACACTAGAGACAGCATGGTGGACAAAGGGCAGAGGGAACTGGGGTGGGAGGCTGTAAGGGAATTTGGAATTTGGGCTTGAAGTGGTAGCTAAAAAAAGAAATTAAGATAAATCAAGGTTACTTCACAATTTGGCTTAAACCAGAATGATGCTCATAGAATTTAGAACTGGTAGGAGCTTACAGAATATTTAGTCAAAATGCTCTATTTTGGCCCATAGAGGTGAAATGACTCACCCTGAATAAAAAAACAAACAAAAAACCTAGTAAATATCAGAGGAAAGATTTTAATCCAGAACTTGTGACTCCCAAACCCACTCTCCTTTCTGTTATATAACACCATAAATAATTTATTATCTTCTCATCACACCATCTGGAAAATGACAAACTGTTTTCATAAGAATAACTTCTTCTAAGGTTATCACTTTCCATTAAGGCAATAGTGAATGATTAGCACTGAGTTGATTTAAAAAAAAAAGATTACTGTTTTTAGTGTGTGGATGTGTGTGTGTGTGTGCATGTGTGTGTGTGCGTGTGTCTGTGTGTTTTAAGAGAAGAAAAAAATATCGTTTTCTCCTACGTTTTCACCAATTTGACTTATATATAAAAGAAAAATATTATAGCACTATTTCCCAAATTTATTTTGACTGCCGGACACTTTTGAACTTGAAAAACATTGATACAAGTCATTGATGCTGCCTCAGGCTCTCTGAGAATATGCAATACCCAAGGAAAAAAAAGAGACAGTTGGGGAAATTTCAGAGCAAATCCAAAGACATTAAATTTATGTACCTACTAAAGAACTCTCATAAGAAACTTTTTCTTTATATGTATGGAAATTCACATTTAATATTTTAAAGAGGAAATATTGAGTACATCAATAATCTTATGAGAACTTCTCATGGACATCCGATTCTAGGATGCTATCATGGACAGAGGGCCAGGAACAGAATTCAAAAACTTGGGTTCAAGTCCTATCTCTCTCACATACTTGTTGTGTGACCTTCAGCAAATCATTCCACCTCTCAATGACAGGCAGTCTGCTAGAACTGAAAGTTACAGTGGGGTTGCTGATTGGCAGAGGAAGTTTTCTATACTTGGAGTTTTCTACTCTGGTAAATGAAATCAAGGATTGAGACCAACCCCCTATGCACACACAAACACGTGCGCACACACACACACACACACTCACACACATACACACACACACCTTAGTAAAAGTTGGACAGCAACAAATAAAGAAAAACTTCCCCTTAACAGTTAGTGCTAGCAGGGAAAAAGTAAAAGTGGGCAGATTGGGTTGGATTTTTGTGACACGTTAACTATTAAGTAAATATAAATATATTCAATTGTGATTATTTTTGAAAATGTGCTCACCTGGTCTTGAATAGGATTTTTTTTGTTTAATTTAAAATTCAGGGATGATCAGATTATCTATATTTGCCCTGGTCAGACAACAAATGGACTATTTCATTTAGCACTGAGAATAACATTTTAAGAAGTATATAGGGTAAAGAGAGAAGACAAAAACTAGAACGGTAAACAGCATTTAATGTGAAGCTGAAGAGATAGGAATGTTTAACCTGGAGAAGAGAAGACCTATGGTGAACCTTGGAAAGGGGCATGATGGGTGTGATTGAAGTGGGAAAAGTTATAGACTTGATATTAATTTCATCAATATGAACAAGACCAATGGTTAGAAACAGAAAAGAGAGAAATTTAGGTTGATGTCAAGAAAAAAAAATGATTTTGTAATAAAAAGGGCTTTCTAAAATTAAAATAGGACATCTCAGGGGAGTAGTGGATTCATTGTCATCTGTATTCTTCATATGCTACATGACCACTTTCTAGACATATTACAATAGGGAGTTCCTTTCAGGTGTGATTTAGACCAGGTAGCTGCTGAGGTCACTTTCTGTCCTGAAATTGTGTGATTTTTTTTAACTCACTATGTCTTAGAAAACAATCACATTTCTAACATGGATAACAGATCTATCGAACTTTTATCCCCTTTGAAGTTAAACGTGCCTTTTAGAACTCCCCCAGAGTGCAATATACCAGCCCCCATAATTCATCATTGAATCTTACTTTTCTCACTTCTTCTTGTGTTTATGGTGGGTAATTCATCTCTGGTTTTCTTTGCTAAGGATAGTAATCTGATTTCACTCAGGGAGAAGTTTTCCCTTCTCTGTAACCCATTTTCTTGAGTCTCTCACTCATAAATTTCATTATTTATATCATATGTCTTGGGGTCATCTTTGGTGAAATGTCATTTTGGGTATAGAAGGCTTATTTCCACATCAATTATGAGGTAAGGGAGGTGCATCTGGGGTTTGAGCAAAGATGTGTTTTGCTTGGGAAATAAAGAGACAGAGCTGAAGATGACAGATTTCCATTGAATGCAATGAAGAAAAGATTAGAGTTCAAGGCCACGGAGTCCTCAATTTTCAGACTCAGATGGAACATTTGTGCATACAAATGATAATGATACACCCTTGTCCCTTTGCAAAGGACTCTCTGGTATCGGTTATTTAAAATCTTTCCAGGTAGTCTCAAAACCCCAAAGACAGTACCTTTAATATGTAAAGGCAAATCAAAATAATTAAAAAGACATTTTATCAATCATGATTAATATTAAATAAAATCCACATTCAATCCAAATATATAGACAGTAACAAAAGAAATGGTCTACATGGCAAATGAATTTAAAACATGATGTTGGTAATTACTTTTGCGTGTGTGACTATAACACTACAATGTGTGATAAAAAATATTTCCATATAATGAATATGTACAGAACTTCCTCAGTTTTTTAGCTATAGAAGAGACAGTCTGCCAGTACGTGTAGGTCCATATCTGCTTTGGGCTGTATTTTTGCTTGGAAAGTGCCATGTGCCAAATTGATATGTCTGCTGCTGTGAATGTTTGCTAACATTACTCTGTAGCTCTGACATATTCCTCTTACTTTCTGAATCTTTTTGGTGCATTTCATCTTCTTTAATAGAACATCACATTTGCCTTTGTCCCCCTACAGCTTCCTTAAAGCAATTTCTCTAGTATCTAATTATTGTTAGATAATCCCTGCCTGAGTAGGGGATGGCGACACAGAAAATATGACTTCTTCTGCTGGTACTTTATTGGTGATGTAGGCCAGGATTCACTAAAGCCAGATATGACATCTAGTTTGAGAATGGCACAAGCTGCAACATTCATAGTCCATTGGATATTTGCCAAAAGGAGGTTTGACAGGTATTTTCATTAATATAAAGTATTGTACTTGACTGGATTAGGCTCCTGAACATTACTGAGCCTTCTAAATGAGTTATGTGATCACACAAAGCAACTTGGCTTAACTATACAGGACCCCAAAAAGTAGATAAAGAATAACTAGTCCCCAGATTCTGATATGAAGTTGGATGTGTAGCCCATAATTTAGTCCATCTGTAAAAAGAATATTGTTCAGAACTTGCAAATGATACTGAGCCCAGAATTGAATAGAGGGGAGAAACAGTGCTGAGTTACATTTGGGAGCATGTATAGCTTTTCCAAAGATGCTCAAGATTACCTTAGAAGCAAAACCCCCAATATTTTACAAAAATAATATTTTCCAGTGATGGTAACATCTTTGGTATGTCATAAAACAGTTACAAAAGGACAATGGAGAATCACAAGGTGAGTGTTAATAAAGTTGAGCCTATTTTTGTATTACTGAAGTATTGTTATGTATCAAAGCTGTGTGTTACCAGAAAAGAACATGGGTCAGTCACATAAGAAGTGGGAATAACATATGATCAGTCAGTTACATAGGGGCAACAAATTGACAAGAGAAGCAGAGGAAAACCTTCAGTGTAATGAGCAGACACCCTACAAAGGATTTTATACACAAATGAACAAGCATCCCAAAAGATCAGTAATCTACAACAGTGTAGCACAGAGGACAGAAGGATAGGATTTATATAGGAGATAACAACAGCAACAATGACAATAGCATTTATGTAGCATTTCAAGTTTTGCAAAACACTTTACAAATATCTCATTTGATCTTCAAAAGAATCCTGGGAGGTAGATACTATTATTCATCCCCATTTTACAGATGAGAAAACTGAGGTTTAGAGAACTACCTAGGATCCTATAAGTGTCTGAAGCCAGATTTGAACTCAGCCCTTCCTGACTCTAGGTCTACCCCTACAGCTAATGCACCACCTAGCTGCCCACTATATCACATTTGACATAGAAAAGATCCAAATGTCTTTTTATTCCAGTGATGACTGTCTTTCATTGTTCGGAGTTTAGAGGGAATGGGACAAGGCAGTGAATATTCTGTTTCATTGGTGTGGGCAGTTCTCCATGTGGAAAATTCCTTTACAAGTGTACATTGAGAACTCTTTTATAATTTGGAGGGTTGTCTCGAACCCTGAAATATTACATGAGTCTGTATGCTTACATAGCCAATACATGTGAGAGACCAAACTTGAAACTGTCTTTCTGATTCCTAGGCTTATCTTCTACTCACTATGACTTGTTGCACTTACAAAATCATTACCGAACTGTAAGGTGATGTTTTTCCTCCAACAGAAACTATGTTTATCAGTCAAACAATTTTAATCAATGCAAAATATTCCCCAAAAAGGAAGGATGTGAACGCGAGATGATTATTCTTTCAGGACTCACACATTCAAGGTCAAATTTGGGCTCAAAAATATTTTCTAGAATAGACAAAAATGTGTTCATTGTCATAAACATCTCTTTGAGATTTTGATGTGGATGAAAAGTGCCAGATTTTCTATAACAATGTCAAAATATGTTCACTCTTGCTATATACAAGAGACAATGGAAAACACATATCACATATTTTGTGACAGATTCTGAAATTCTTGTAACTTGCTGATTAATACAACTGACAGATATCTAGATGTGATTATGGGGAAGAATCTGTGGCTATTTTTTTTTCATTTCCCTGGCTGCCCAGGCATCCTAATAGTGCTAGATGCTCAAAGAACTGACACAGCTTCCCATCATTCATGTTAAGGGTGAAGAGACAGAATGACATTTTCCTGAAAAGAACCAAGACCCAGAAAAATGAAAGTTGTGTCTCTCATGACTTGAGTTTCCCTGTTTGTCTTTGGGGAAAAAAATGCAGCTCCTTCCTAATTTCATTATGAAAATAGCATGGGTGAGTGGAAAGAATGGAGGATTTGAATTCAGATGACCAGGATTCCATTTTGATCTTCTTCCTTATTACCCTCTACCTTAGTACCTACTTTAGTAATTAGTACCTGTGAGGTTTTGAGCAAGATATCCTCATCTGTAAAACGAGGAGGTTGATAAAATTTACCTTCAAGGTCCCTTCTACCTCAAACTCTAAAATTTTGCTACTATATCCAGGCATGAGAATATAATTAAACACAGCAGATAACTCTGCTAATCCAAAAACACAATTCTTACCTGACAGCCCTACACTCAAAAACAAAATAAAAACAAACAAAAAACAGCCTATACTGGCTTCCTATTGATGCTAGAATAAAAGAAAAACTTTCTTTGAAGCTTAAAGCCTTTTACAATCTAGTTCCTGATTCTGTTTCCGAATGATTATACCCAAATTCTCCCCCACATTATCCTCAAACCATACTAACACACATTATTTCTCATACACAATATTCTGTCTTCTGTCTCTTTCCCTTTGCTTATGTTGTACCTTGTTCCAGGAAAGGTCTTTCTACCCCACTCCACACCTTGTAACCCTAACCTCCCTTCAAAGCTCAGTTCAAGGGGCACCTTCTTCAAGAGACTTCATTTAGTGATTTCTAATGACAAACAGGAAAAATTTCAATGTCCCTAGGAAATATGTTTAAATATTTATCATAAGAAGTTACTCCATACACATAACTACATTGAGTTACAGTTTAAACCTATAGTATAATTATGACGACTGATTTAGAAATGATATATATACACATACACATATACATATATGTATGTATGTACACACATATATATGTATTTGTGTGTACACACACACACGATAGTTCTAACAGAACATACTTATTGTCCTTGTTGCAGGAGTGGTTGAAGATGGTGGTTTCTTGAGCTCAGGATTTCTGAACTTCAGTCAGTCTTAATGCCTATCAGGTGTTCACATTAAGTCTGGCATGAATATGGTAAATCCTCAGAAGGACAAGTGAGAGCAATTATGTTGCTTAAGGAGGAGTGAACCAGATACAAGAAAAATAATGAGGCAGACCAAAGCTTTCATACTGCTAAGTATTGGGAGCATACCAATGAATAGATTCCACATTTCTGGTCATTGTATTTTTAGCCAGGTAAGATGGGGGCATCCAGTCAAAAAAAAATGATGGTAGGTAAAGTCTGTTTTGTTTCTGAAATTCCAAATTACTAAAATTTTGAATCATTTCCCTTAGCCTTCTCTTTTCAGAGTGAAGAACCACAATTCCTTTTCTTCAGTCATTTTTTTCTTTTTTTTTTTTCTGCAGATATCCTCCATATTATTAACTGAAACTATATTAGGTGTGCAGGAGAAAGATGCTGGATAGGAGGGGGAAAATTGTATAGATGTCAAGTCTCTGCAGCTCCTACAGACCAGCAGATGTAAAGACAGCTGTGGGCTAGAAGAGCCAAAAATTTAGGCTTAGAGAGGCAGATTTGAAAGCAGCTGTTTCAAGTCAAATTCCAGCTCAACCCACTTGCTTAGCCTTTGATTTGACCAACATGTTACTTGACACATGTAAAGAATGTGTAAGATCTAAGATCTGAGGTTTTCACCACTAATGAGGCTCTTTCCAGATGGCCATTTAATTCATTCAGTTGAAAAATCTTTTGAGAAATCAGATAATTTTCCTCTACATTGACAATCCTATTAATAACAAAGGGAAGCATTTTTTCCCTTTTTTCCTTCAAACATAGAATTATGATGATAATTCAGTGGAATTTTCCTACTCATTAAAAAAATTTGAATTATCTCTTATTGATGGAGGAAATAACCTTATTTTATGTATATGTACATATATATGTATATATGTGTGCATATACATGTTTGTGTCTTTATATAGATTATGTATGTATATATGCATCTGTCTGATCTATCTTCTATCATATATCTACCTTTTATCATCTATCATTTATTAATTATTTATTTACATATCTATCTACCTACCTATCCAACATCCATCTATCTAAAAGGCATAGATTTGTGTGTGTGTGCATATATACACACACATATATAAATATCAATGTATACATGTGTGTATTTGTATGTATGTATGTGTGTACAGAAACATACACCTATACAGGGGTGGATAGATACAGCTGATACAACCTTCCTCCTCACCCCTCCCACTCCTAGCTTCTTTTATTTTTTGTTTAAATTTGACTTTGTATAAATTTTTCATTTCTCATGGACCTCTATTATACAATAACAGCAATATTCATTCTTGTCTCTGTCTCATTTTAGTTCTAAAATTCTATAATGCCAGGATAGAAATTAAGCTTGCAATATGAATACATAAGAAGATTCTGCTTGACTGGAGAAGGGCTTGAATCTCAGCTAATCTATTATGTAACTGCCTTGATATGGTGCCAACAATGTCCAGACAACAAATATATTGCACAGAACGCAAATTTATCAGTTTGCCATCATGAAAGAAGTAGCCATAGGCAAGAGGTTTTGCTTTGTAATAGGGTAGACTGAAATATGGTCTTTATGCAGATCTCCCATAGATGACTTAGACTGGTGTCCTAAAAGACAAATTCACATTTTTAACTTTAGACCACTGGAAATGATACAATGCACACTTGTCTACATCATTATCTTCCTCCAACTCATTAAATTTTATATCTGGAAGAGAGCCTAGAAACAATCTATTTCAGTACCTTCAGATATTATACCCTCCATATTATAGATGAACAAATTAAAGACACTCATCTAAGGAAAAGGATATTTCTAAATGCTACGGATACACATGTTTATAGTAAAAGCATGGAATAGGGAGCCAAGAAAAAATGCATTTAAGGCCCACCTCTGAAACAAACTGTGTGAACCTGGGTAAGCTCTCTTAATCTCTCACTTAGCTAGGCAACTCTTTAAGACTATTATTAGAGGACATTTCATTATCAAGTATTTCCACATAGGAATGAAATCACATATTCAGTCTTTATACCTTACCAATAACACAGGAGGCTTATTGGGGCTGATTTCAATATTGGTCTTGAGTAATGGAAGAATACTTAGGAATATTATTAGAAGCATATATACATGCATGCATACACATACATACACATGTGTGAATGGATAGAGATCTGGGCCTGGAGTCAGGAAGATTCATATTTGTGAATTCAAATCTAGCCTCAGATACTTACTAACTGTGTGACCATGGGCAATTCACTTAACTATGTTTTCTTCAATTTCTTCATCTGTAAAATGAACTGGAGAAGGAAATGGCAAACCAGTTCAGTTTGTTTACCAAGAAAACCCCAAATGAAGTTAGAAAGAGTCAGACATGATTCAAATGGTTGAACAACAAAATATATATTAAAAAAATATATATATACATACATACATACATACATACATATATATGTATGAACTAAATTTGATTTTACAAAGGATAATTGAGAGGGAAGTTAGGCATGCTTTCATTTGTAGTTCTATAACTCTGAGAAACTTTTCCTTTCAGAAAGCTTCTGACCTTCACATCTGTTATTAAAAGGTAGAAGAAAGAAATTGCTATTTGTTACCTCCTCTTTAGGTAAGACATACAGAAGCCATAATGTAATGAAACATGTCTGAATGTTGAGAAAAATCAAGATGTTGGAAACTATACAGAAAGCAGACACTGGTGGCTAAATAAGAATTCCAAAAGTTAAGAGCAGTTGAAAACATAATAGCATAGTATTAAGAATTGATATTTATTTGGCATCTTAAGGACTACAAATTGCTTCGCAGCCATTATTGCATTTGATTAACACAATTCTGTTGAGGTAGGTAAATGCAAGTATTTTTTATATCCATTTTACAGATGAACAAATTGAGGGCCAACAGGCTGAGTGGCAAGTTCTCCATCTCTATATTTAACAGTCTTTCTGCCATACCTTGCTAAGAGAACAGATTGAGGACTGAGTGAAAGAAGGATCTCAATAAAAGCTTTAGCTCACACCTCACCTTAGCTTCTTATTCACACACACGTGCGATGCTGATGACCTATTTGGTTGCAAGGGATAGGACAGTCAGAGATACTCTGGTTATTTTCTCAGGTCAGAAGCAGAACTTCTGGATATTTGTGCAAACTCATCGTTCAGAGTATTATTGGAAGTAGTGCTAGGGGGCAATGATTGGTCTTGTTTGTTTTTGAAAATCTGAATGCAGATTAAAGGATGTTTCTTTGAGAATGAAGAATTGCCACCTAGATATTCTTATTCCATTAGACATGACAGGCAAAAAAGGAGCAAAGTAAGTCAATTTTTGTAGCACATAGTTCCAACAGGCCTACCAAACTATTCAGAATAATGGACCAACATACTTGGGGGAAGGGGACTTGATTAGGTAAAAGTATGTACAGATTTTGAGGCTTTATTGAATCACAGTTATAAGAAATGATTAAATGATTATTCTGAGCAGGTGCTTTTATAATGTACCTGAAAGCAGAAAGAACACTATAAAGTGCTCTACTAATATAAGTTATTATCATCATTGCTATTGTAAGAACATTCCTTAGAAACAAAGCATCCACCCTTGTTATTTCTTTAATGATGATTTGTTATTCAACAAGAAGCCAAGACATAATTTCCATAAAAAGATGTTTCTGGCTTATCCGTTTCCATTGCTGGCAATGCTTAGTACAGTGTGCTTGTTTTCAAAGATTTATAAGTCATTTGTGCAAACAGACACTGGAATGAAATGGGTATTTCATCTCTTCCCTCAAAAATGGCCTGCCACATGTCAAGGAGTTGGGCTAAGTCATTTATTGAGTTTCTATTGCAAGCACAGTAATTTTAGTTATGCTAATATAAATATATGACTTAAATTTAAAAGTCTATCACTTCATCAAAAATTTTTCTTTTGTGTTTTATGGAATTATATATTTTATGAATATATTATTTTTAAAATGGGCAGCTAGTGTATGGGGAGAGAGCACTGGATTGGGATTCAGTAAGACACGAGTTCAAATCTATACTCAGACACTTTATGCAAGTAACAACCTCTGTCTCCCTAATTTTTTTTCATCTTTTAAATGAGAGTAATGATAACAAGTATTTCCAAGGACTTAAGTGAAGACCAAATAAGATAATATTTGTAAAGTGCTTATCATAGTGCCTGGAACATAGTAGGTACTGTATGAGTACCCGTTGCTATTATTATTAATTATAATTTGAAAAAATGATTTGGTAGAAATTATCTAAACTTCATAGTTCTGGTGCTAAATTCATATTTTTAGTTTTAAATTACCATAACCCATACTGTGGTCTTTGAAACACAGGGCTTTATTGTAATGGTAATGGTAATTTGAAGGTCTTCCCTGACCCTTGATAGGCATAAATTAATTTAAGGACCTTTCCTAATTTGAAAATATACTCTGCCCCCAATAGGCTGCATGTGGTCACATGGACCCTGTAGTGGGAGGCTTGTTTTTCAGAAATGCCCACACCTTGTTACTTTGCTATTGGGCAGTGGGCACACAGACTGTGATGTTCTCTGACCCTAGAGAAGGTTATATATACCCTGATGTGAGGTTTTGTTTTGAGACTCATTCATAGAAAGAGTTGTGTGATTTGGCCAGATGAGACTCTGGGCAGCTGTTAAGTTCCCCGACTTTAAAAACTCAAATACTGGTGATTCTCTCTTTGGTGACTAACTAGGTATGGATGTAATGGTCAGACAGCTGGAAGCCTTGTCTGCTGGTCTGTTTCTCTGTTTGTATTTCTGTCTGCTTATAACTTCCATTTGTATTTTCTCTGATGTTCATGGTGGAGATTTTTTCCAGGGAACTAGATAAACACTATATGTTTGATTAAAGTAAAATTGCTATCCCCTTTTTGAATTGCTTTCCTTTAGAAAAGCAGATCAAAAAACCTGTGCTAGCAGCCATTCTGAGTATGCTACTAACCTATCCAATATACTCTGGTATCTCTGGTTAATACCATAGGTTTCATTGATGCATCCTAAAAACAGTCAGGCCTGAGGTGCAGCTGAAATCTCCTATATTGATTCTTCCCCTTAGAACAGTGGTTCTCAACCTTCCAAATGCTGTGACCCTTTAATACTCGTATGTGGGAGTATCTGCATGTGGGCAGACCCACCTGGAGACAGATAAAAGAAGCAGTGTCTCAGTTCCTGAAGCCATCAGAAATATGTGTTTTCCGTTGGTCTTAGATGAACCCTGTGAAAGGATCGTTCAAACCCCAAAGGGGTCACGACCCACAGGTTGAGAACTGCTGTCTCAGAATGTTAGCTCCTTGTAAATGATAATAAAACAACAATAGCAACAACAACGACAAAATCAGTGCAATGCCTAATAGTTTATAAAATCTGAATATATATCAATTTGTATATACTTTGTAATATTTTATAATTATAAATATTATCCTACTTTTTTCTCAACAACTCTAAAAGTTAGGTCCTAGAAATATCCCCATTTTTTTTTTACAAATGAGGAAACAAAGGAATAAAAAGCATAAGTGACTTGCTCAAGGTCACACAGTTATTAAGCATCTTTGGCAGGATTTGAACTCAACTCCTTTTGCTTTCAGGCCTCAGCTGCTTACTAGGTCTATGAGCTTCAGTAAGTCTTCACTTCAGCCTTAGCTATCTCATCTCTAAAATGTTTATTTTAATAGCACTGATATTAAACATGACTATGAAACTCAAATGAGATGTCAGTTGTAAAGTCCCTTTCAGCCTTAAAATACTATAATAATAAAAGAAATTATTATAATATTGCTATTATCATTGTTGTTTTTAGCCTAATATTAATAGCTTAATACTTTATTCTAACATTTTTTGGTTTCCTGTGACAATATTCTCTATCCCTGGGCTCTCCATAATGGTTTTTAGTATTACAAATAACAAAGAGAAGGGAAGTTTCTGTCCAGTCTTTATGTCTTCTCTCCCTAGCTAATTATAGTCTCTGAGATTATTTGGTAAACCTATAGTAAAGATCCCCTGAGGTACAGCATAAGTTTATACATTTTGTGACTTCCCATTGGAGGGAAACAGCTATATTCTGCAACATTATTATATTTGAGATTATCCTACATTTAAAAATGATCTATTGCTGCTCTTGTTGCATGTCCTTCATTTGCTAAGTGGAACAATGATTGTTTCCCTTAAGGCCTTACCGCCCTTTTTACTTGCTTTATGCAACTCTCAGTCAACTGTCTTTTAACAACCCAATTCAACTAACTCTTCATTTGATCTCTCTTTATCTATCTGTACAGTTCAGGGTTCAAGGACAGAACAACTCTTAAGATGCAATCTGTGTTACTAAGAGCTTGACATCTCTTTAACTTTGGAAGGGTAAACGTGAAAAGAGACAGAATTATACAACAACAGAATATTATAATGATCTATTTCAAAGGTGGTCATTTCGTCTATGTGGATGGTTCTTTTAAAACTTAGTAGTTGAACTTTGAGCTGCCTAGACTTCTGTGGGCCTAGTTTTCTCATTTAGAAGATGGAATAGTAGATAGATTCTTGGGCCTGGAGTCAGGAAGACCTGAGTTCAATTTCAGCCTCATCTACTTAGCTGTTTGACAATTAGTGATTCATGTAACCACTATCTACCTCAGTATCCTCATCTGTGAAATGGGGATAATTATAGCACCTATCTCCCAAGGCGTTTGTGAGAATCAAGTGAGATGATATTAGTGAAGTGTTTAGCACAGTGCCTAGCACATAATAGGTCTTGTTATATAATGAGAAAATGTCCAGGGCTTCCCATTGCATCCTGGGTCATCTCCAGTCCTCTTGATGAATATCAGGCTACTGGACCCAGATGGTGATGGGGGAGAAAGTGAGGCTGGTGACCTTGCACAGCCCTCCCTCACTCAAATCTGAGTCAACTGGAAGACATGTCATCATTCCCTGACGTCATGGTCCTCTTTGAGAGTCAATGACAAAGACAACAATATGATCCAATGTCTTGTGGAAAATGAACAAAACAGTCCAGATTTCACCCATGACATTTTTTTTCCTTTACTTTTCTCATATTTACTTAAGATACATGACACCCTGGATTTAATGGCTGGCAGGCATCAACATTGTTATGCAAGCAGTTGCCATTGTTATGCAACTAGATTGTTATAACTGAATGGTACCTTGATATAAATTTCAGCTTCTTTCTTATACAGGTAAGAAAGCAGAGAAGGTTAATGGTTTTATCTAAGCTCACAGAGGGTTCACAGCAGAGCAGGGTATCACTATCTCCTACTCTTCCTATTCTAACATCCTTTCCACTGTACCACACTTTTTCTTGCTAACTAAACCAGGAAGGACGTAAACTCTTCCTATTAGACTGTAATCATCTTAAAAGAAAGAACAATTTCATTTTTTTTTCATTTTTTTTTTTTTTTTTGCTTTTTGGAGGGCAGGTTGGGGTTAAGCGACTTGCCCAAGGTCCCACGGCTAGTTTTTCACATTAAGTGTCTGAGGCTGGATTTGAACTCAGGTACTCCTGACTCCAGGGCCGGTGCTCTATTCACTGCGCCACCTAGCCGCCCGAAAGAACAATTTCAGTTCTTTCCCTGTATTCCTTGTCCACCTACTATGTCCCCTTCACATAGTAGATGCTTAGTAAATTTTTTTTTACTAGAATTGAGTTGAATTGTCTGGAATGCAGGAATGAGGGAAGCTCTCTTTTAAGGCATCTGGCACATCTAATTGTCAATAAATTCATGAGTTTGCAATAAAGGATCCTAGCATATGAATTATGCAAGCAACACATCTCCCCTGGGTGTGGCCAAGAGAAGTCAAGAATGGTTATTTGCTCTCCCCAATTTTATGGCAAAATCATTAGCAAAAGTCAGACATTTTAAAAGGGAATATTATAATATTGCATTCTTAGCAAAGGGATGAGAATTTATTTATTTGTTTATGAAGTACGAATACTACTTTAAGGAATACTACGACTCAAATCTAGTACTTGCCTAGATAGTTCCTCTTTAAACATTTGCAACATTCCATATTGTTTTCTTATAAAATGATGACAAATTCACAATAAAAAGGGAAAAAATGTGATTTAAAAGAAAGTTGTTATATGGTTTGCATTATTAGAATTAATTCTAATTGATACAATTTTTCACTTCCCCAGTTAAAATTGCCAGTCTCCTAAAAAAGAAAAAGTTTCTACTTACTCAGTCCTCAACGACCCCATATCCATTAAGTTGAGTATTATTGCTTTAAGAATGTAATTGTTTAAATTCAATTTGGGGAAAATGCAAATCATCAGGAGAGGGAATATATTTGTGTTCTATAGTAAACAGTTGCAAAACATCCTGCAAAGCTAGAAGTTTAAAATTTGAATCCCCCTTTTAGTCTGCAAAGCACTGCTGCCTGCCTCTGTCCCTAAGCTGCCTACCATATATCAAGTAAAACTGATAAAGTGATAGTTGAAGGAAAGGATAGAAATTTGGGGGGAGCAATAATATAACAAAGACATTTCAAGCATGGCTCTCTTGCACCACACTGTGTTAAAAGAAACTCTTGTTTCAGCAACTCTGTTCAACTGCCATCTCATTTATGTCTCTGAAATAAAGCAATGCCAGGCAAAAAAGTCTGCAGACCAATCAGCAGATCCATTGGGAAACTGCCAGATGATAGAACAAAAGGTCCAAATCAGGGAGGATTTTCTGAAATCTCTCTCTCTCTCTCTCTCTCTCTCTCTCTCTCTCTCTCTCTCTCACTCTCTCTCTCTCCCTAAGATATGCATGTGTGGGTGTGTCTACACACACAAACACATATACATACACATTCAGACATATATACCTACATATACATTAATATATACATACACATGTGTCTATGTGTATGTGCACGTATGCACATGTGTGTATTCACACAGACCCACACAAATACAGACATGAGCAAAAGTATTTAAGGGGGAGTGGATTTTCCTCTTGCCAGGTGATTCCTGCTTTGTGCTTAGCAGTAAAGCTAAATATCTAAAAATACTGTTATTTTAATGAAAACACTGAAAATTTTCAATTATATAACTTTTTTTAGACAATAGAGAGGCAATTCAATATGGATAATTGTTTTTCTCTTCAGAAAGTATAGAGTGGTCAGCAGCTAAAATTTATGGCATTTTGTTGATTATTTGATGTGGAGGGGGACACTGTAAAAATTATTACCACAATCATTTTATATTTTCTCTTAAAAAATGAGGATTGTTGAGTACAGAGGACAGTGTGAAAAGAAAAAAAAATTATGTCATAGCTGATCACAGCTTGGATGCAATAGCCTTAAGGTGATACATTGCTGTGCTTTCCATCATTATGGAAATATAGAAAGCTATAAATAATTTTACTAACATATAAAATAAAATAAAATAAAATAAAATAAACTGTAGGGAAAAGCAAGAAAAGAATTTAAGAATTGGAGTTAAATTTAAGTTGATGAAAATTATGTTCTTCCAGAAAAAATAGTGCAAATGAGATGGTTTAGCTTAGTAAAGGAGAAAAGCACAAGGCAACTTGACCATCATTTTCATATAACCAACATTGTGGCATGTGTTTATTGTAAATAAGGGTATATATGTACATATATATACATATATGTACATATATATACTTATGTATGTGTGTGTGTATATATGTATATACTTATGTATGTGTGTGTATATATATATACACATATACACACATATGTATTCACATTTATATGCGTATGTGTATATTTACATTTTCTTTAACCAATCTGCTCAGGGATAATAGACCTAAAGTCAGAAGATTTTCAAGTTGAGACAAGGAAAATTTTCTTGACTTTCAGCATCATAAAGTATAACAATGGGTAATTCAAGGAGGATTTAAAACTACATTCCTGCATAAAAAGGGAAAGAAAAAAAATGATCACCATCCTTCCACATTTCTTATTTTCTACGGGATATCCCTGGATATGTCCCCAAATCATCTCATACTTAACATATCCTAAATTATGTTTGTTGTAATTTTATTGCTTTTGTGTATAAGCATCATTTTCGAATAACTCCCTGCCACAATGTTATCTTCTGTAACAACAAAGTAATCTAGTTAAGCAAAATCATTCAACACATTGACTACACCTTAACACTGTATGTCCCATTCCACACTTACACTCTACCACTTCTCTCCTAAGTAAAAGAAATATAATTCAAAGCCAGTTTTTTTAACCCAAATACGTTACTGCTTTGATCAGTTTTAAAGTCTTGAAGTTTTATTTTCTTTATGTAGTTATGAAATTGTTTTATTGATTGTGATTTTTCATCTCTGTTATAGAAGTTGTCCCATTTCTCCTAATTCTTCAAATACTTGATTTTTTGGTGCAAAAATCATATAAAATACAACCTATTCCCTGCCATTCTTTCTCCATTTGATGAACAGACACCTTGCTTATAGTTCTTTTGTTATCATAAAAAGTATTGCCATAAATATTATTTTTTGTGTCTGCCTTTATATCTTGATTTACATCCTTTGAATGTATAACCATTGGTAGCATCACTAGGGCAAAAGGCATGTATAATATTCTAACTTTTCTAGTAGAGTACCAGCATCAAGACCAATTTGAAGCTCCATCAATAAAAGGAATCAGTGTTCTATTTCTTCCAATATTCCCTGTAATAATTATGTAGGATTTTGTTATTGTAGTATTTTTGCCATTTTCATAAGTCTAAGAGTTTAGAAGTATAACCTAAGGGCTATTGTGTTTTATAGTTATCTGATTAGTACTTATTTCAAGCACTATTTCATGTTTGATATCAGTGTTGATAGTTTGCATTTCTTCTTTTGAGAACTGCTAGTCTGTATCATTTAACCATTTCTTTACTTGGGAATGGCATTTTTCCGATGTATTTGCATATTTTCCCTATGTAGTTGATTATTAGAACTTTGTCAATGTAAATTTCTTTTTTCTTTTCTCTTTATTTTTCTTTTTGGAGGGGGAAGGCAGGGTGATTGAAATTAAGTGACTTGCCGAGAGTCACTTTCCTAGTTTTGTGTTAAGTGTCTGAGGCTGGATTTGAACTCAGGTTTCCTTCACTCCAGAGCCCATGAACTATTCAAAGCACCACCTAACTGCACCAAAACACTTTCATATATGTTATTTGATAAATGATCCTTAAAGTTTTCTTTTCTTTTTTACTAATAAAGTGTTTATACTTATTTTCACCTTTTTTTTCTTTTTTCTTTTTTTTTTGGAGGGGGGAAGGTAGGGCAATTAGGGTTAAGTGACTTGCCCAAGGTCACATGACTACTTTTTTGTTAAGTGTCTGAGGCCCCAAGGCCAGTACTCTATTCACTATGCCACCTAACCACCCCCAATATGAATTTCTTTGAAGACTTGTTTCTTCAGTTGTGCATCTTGTTTGATTATAACTACATTGATGTTTCTCAATTTTACATAGTCAGATCTTTCTTATTTTCTATGATCACCTTTATTCCTTTTTGTTTAAGAATTTATCTTCTAGAAGTTTTTATGAAAGATACATCTTTACATTTTCTATTTTTCAATGCTTTAACCTTTTAGGCTAAGGTAAAATTTGGAGAAACTATATCCATTTGGAGAATATTGTGGGTGTAAAACTAATTTCCATGAAACTGCTTAAAATATTTCTCAGGTTTTCTCAAATAGGAATTTCTTCCACCACTGGCTCCACACTCGGATTTTTCAAACATTAGGCTGTTGTATTTATTGTTATTCTGCTGATCAACTTTTCTAGTATTTACTCAATACATTACTTTGTTCATTGCTACTTTATAGCTGAGTTTGAAATCTTATGATATCCATGCCATTCATTCTGCTAAATATATATATGTATATGTATATATACATATATATATATAGATATATTTGACCTTTTGTTCTAGATAAATGTTAATTCATCTACTACAAATTATGCTCCTGGTTCTTTAATTGATGAGGCAATAAAATATTAATTAACTTAATAATACTGTCACTTTCATTATATTTACATGATTCAGTAATAAATAATGGATCTTTCTATATTTTTCTTCCTCTCTTTCCATAGTAAGCTTAAATTTTACATAACTAGAAAAAACCCAGCAATTTCATATAGAAGGAAAGATGTCACAAATCTCAAGGAAAAGATGAGAAAAAAATTCAGAAGTCTCAGCAGTTACAGATCTCAAATTATATGAAAAACCAGAAATCATCAAAATAATATGGTATTTGTTAACAAAAAAACTGATCAGTGGAATAGTTTAGATACACAATATATGGAAGAAAGTGGTAACAGTAGTATAGCTACTGCGGCTTACTTTGAAAAACTGCTGGGAAAACTGAAAAGTAGACTGACAGAAATTAAATATATCCCAATAATCCCCACCATATACCAAGAAAACCTCCAAATTTATACATGACTTAGATATAAAAAGTCAGCATAGACAAAGTAGTGGAACAAGAAACATATCAACAATTTTAAAAAATATCTTACTTTAATTTTTTGTAAATCATTTTACATAGATCCCATGTGATCCTCATAAGAACATTGTAAAGTAGGTGCTATTATTAACCTCAGTGTTTTTTTCAGGAGAGAAATCAGGCTGAGAGAGGTTGTGTTTTATGTAGGGTTGCAGAATTAGTAAGTGTCTGAGGTAGGATGCATATTCAAGTCTTCCTGACTCCAGGTTCAGAGCTCAATCAACTATGCCACTTAGCCACTTAGTTGTCTTTTTCAACTATGAATAGGAAAATAGTTCATGATGAAACAAAAGATGGAATTGCAGAAGTTAGAATGTTTTTTTTTTTGTTTACACACAATTCAAAAATTTTTTTTCAAGCAAGAAGCCAATGCAGTCCAAATTGCAAAGGAAATAGTTCTTAATATTAGACTGAATCTAATATGACTGAAGGAAAAAATAAGGATAAAAAGAAAATTTAATAGGGATACTCTCACTGTTGCATACAAAAATTAACTTCTCAAGTATGTGTGGGGAGTGTCATTAGACAGCAGTTTTTCTAGAGAAAAAACTCAGTGTTTCAATGGAATATATGTTTGCTGTGAGTCAGAAGTATGATGTAGCAACCAAGAAATCTAATATGATATTGGGGTGGGGAAAGTAAGGGTTAGCTTCCAGGTATAAGGAGGTGATACTTCTAGTATAATATAAGCCCGTGTGGGAATCAGCTGCAATGTTGTGGTCAGTTCTGGAAACCAGGATTTAAGAAGGATATTGACAAATTAGAGAGTGCTCAGTGGAGGGCACCCAGGTAAAATGTGTTAGGTTGATGTCATTTTGAGGAACACTTGAAGAAACTTGGGTTGTGTAGCATTGAGAAAAGATTCACATAGGGAATGACATCTAGGATCACGTACCTGATAAATTGTTTGGAAGATGATTTAGTCCTTTTTTCTGTATCTGAAGATTTAGGAGCAATAGTTAGAAGTTGAAAAGAAATGGCCACACATTATGTACATGATAGTGGATAGTCCTTCTGTGTCTATGTTGTCCTATACAACTTGAGAGATTCCTTCTAACTCACAACCTCTATGATACATGTTCCATGTTCCAATGTGTCAAGGCAAAAAAATCCCTCAACTTGAGATCCTTCAATTCTATCCTCTTTTATTTTCTCACATATCTTTGTTGCCATCAGAAAGAAAGAAATTGTCCATTATGTAGGAAAGGAGCTAAGTCAAACCTAATGGATCAAATGAAGCTGGAAGAGATCTGTGCTTCCTTTTTATTTTTATTCATTTTCTCTTCTTTGCTTCCAAAATATTTTCCCTTCACCCAATCTCTAAGCATAATCACTAAAACTACATTATAGCACAAGATATTAACAGTTGAGGGATTTATGAAAGGTACCAAATGGATATTTATTCTTAGAATTGAATGGTTTCCAAGTCAAAATAACATTCTTTTACCCCTGCCAAAAAGGTATTGTGACTGTCATTCTTCAAATGGAGTAGAGATTGCGTATCAGTGAAGCAATACACTTTCTGGTAGAAACATGTTTACACCTTCTCACCCCATGTTATTTTCAATTACTTTCTCTTCTGCTGTTTGAAGCAAAGATCTTTTGTAATGTTTCCATATAATTTCTTTCCCCATGTCTGTGGCTTGGTGTAAAACAAGGGAAAAAATTGTAAAATTTTGGGAGTTCTAAGTTGTAAAATAATAATAAAGCTAAAACATTTCTGGTGATATAAGAAATTAAAAATTGGTCATAGAAATTTTCATCAAAAGAGTCATACAGTGAAGCTAAAAGCAACAGAATCACTGAAGGTTTGATCCTGGGAGTTCATTTTGCACATGAGGAAACTGAGTCCCAGAAAATTTAAGTAACATTCCCAAGGTCATACAGCTAGGTAACATAAGTAACAAACATTATAGCTTCACCCAAAACACACAGGAATTAAGGACTCAGTTAGTTGAGCTATTGTATAGTGAGCACAATGACAGCTGCTCTAACTTTGGTATGGCCTTTTGAAGAATGATAGTAGTGAAGAGGCCAGCTGGTCTAGACTTACATTAGATTGGGAAAGAGGAAAAGTTTCCTCGTCTCTTTTCATTTCCTTTTCTGCTCTTTATTTTCCCCCAACCACAATACTCTTATGATGGTCAATGAAAGGCTGCACCAGCTGTCATCTTCAAAATTGATATCCCACCTAGGTACCTAAATGCTATTTCCTACAAGATTTTGAGTTCCAAATTTTCTGTCCATCTCTACCCTACTTCCCACCCCAAGATGGCAAGCATACTGAATACCTCTTCCCCCAGTCTTCCCTCTCTTCTGTTCCTTACCTCCCACCTTACCTCCTTTCCCCTTATTTTCTTGTTGGGCAAAGTGGATTTCTATACCTTATTACCTGTATATCTTAATTCCCAGTTGTATGTAGAAATATTTGTTTAACACTTGTTTTTAAACTTTGAGTTCCAGAATTTCTCCCTTCTCTCCTCACTCACCCCCATTGAGAAGACAAGCAATTCACTATAGGTTATATGTGCATAGTTATGCAAAACATTTCCATAGAAGTAACATTATAAAAGACTCATTTCCCTCCATCCTATCCTGTCCCCCATTTATTGTTTTTTTTTTCCTTTGGCCCCATCCCTTTCGAAAAGTGTTTCCTTCAGACTATGTCTTCCCTCAATCTGCTCTACCTTCTATCTTCCCCCTCCCTTTTACCCTTCCCCTCAACTTCCCTGTAGGGCAGTGGTTCTCAACCTTCCTAATGCCACAACCCTTTAATACAGTTCCTCGTGTTGTGGTGACCCCCAACCATAAAATTATTTTCATTGCTACTTCATAACTGTAATTTTGCTGCTGTTACGAATCATAATATAAGTATCTGATATGCAGGGTGTATTTTCATTGTTACAAATTGAACATAACCCACAGGTTGAGAACCACTGCTGTAGGGTAAGACACCCAATTGAGTGTGTATGTTATTCTCTCCTTAAGCCAAGTCCAATGAGAGTAAGGTTGAAAAATAAAAGAAATATGGAGGTTTTAATAAAAGTATACTCAATAAATTTTAACTATATTCTTGTTAATACCTGTTTATTTTCTTTTTTGCTGAATTTGCAATTTTAGTGATTATGGGTAGATATGGATCTAGATATATAATGTAAACTGGAACCTTTTCATACTTTAATACATAGCTTGAATGAATTATTATGGTCTAAAAAGAAATAATAATCATAGGACAGTCAACTTTCTACAAAAGAGTCAAATCGGCCTGGTCCTTACTCAACAGAAATGTATCCTTTCACTCAGTGGAAATACACTTAAAATCCTAAGAGCTTCAGATATGCCAGTGGAGGTACTCTATTTGGCAGCCCAGCATCACCTGAAGGGGGCAATGGAGCCCTAGACAGGGTAGTAGACTCAGAGTTAAGAATTCTGGATTTTAAATCCCACCTCAGACACTTAGTTATTAGCTGTGTGACTATGAGATGTCATTTAATCTCCCCATACCTCTATTTCCTCTTCTTTTAAGACTACAAGTTGAAATTCCTTTCCATTCAAAATCTATGATCCTATCATCTCAGCGGAGTAATGTCTTTACTACATGACTTAGAAATTTTATCAATAAATCTCCATCTTCTACACAACCATCATAGATACTATGATATTTAAAGGGGAGAGAGGTGGAATATTATAATGTATATGTGGCTTTCAGTGTGAGGAAGACTTCTCAAGGTTCAGGTCTCACTTCTAACATATGCTGGTTACATGATCCTGTGTCTTCAGACAATATTCTGAGTAGTTTGAAAAACAATTATTGGTATGAATTGATTACAATGATTTCTACACCAGAAATAACTTCTATCAGTAAAATTGCAGGTCATGGACTCCTATCTATATCCATACTCCCCCAACAAAAAAGCTATAGGATAGTATAACTGTTCACCAAGATACAAGTATCTGTAACTCAAATTTGAAGAAATTAAGGATTATGGATGAAGATAGTTCTGAAAGAAGTATAAAAGATCATCTAATCCAAATTACTCATTTTGTAGCCGAGGAAATGAAGTAAGAAGGAAGCATTAAGTGTCTTGCCTAAAATTACATTGTAATAAGCATTAGAGGCAGATTTTTAACTCAAATATTCTTATCCTGGTGATGCTCTCATCCTACTCTTTCTATTTTACGGGATTTTAGGGGGAAATGCTTATCCATTAACGTTTTGTGAGATTAACTAGTGGAGATGACAAGTTACTTTCTTTTAAAAAAATCCCCACAGATTATTAATCATTCTATTCATATTTATCCATTTGATTCATATTTGTGGAACAAAGGTAAATAAGATCAAGAGCTTTATAATTCAGTCATGGAGGTAAGACATGTTTGAATGGGCTTGTTGATGTTCAGTCATTTTTCAGACCTGTTGTACCATTGGTGACCCCATTTGGGGTTTTCTTGGCAAATATACTAGAGTTGTTTGCCATTTCCTTCTCTAGCTCATTTTACTGATGAGGAAACTGAGGCAAACAGGGTTATGACTTGCCAAGGGTTGCACAGCTAGTAAATGTCTGAGTTTGGATTTGAATTCAGTTCTATCTTACCCCATGTCCAGCACTGTATCCACTGCGCTAACTATCTGTCCTATATGAATGTGATTGCAATACAATGTAGACTGTAAAAAGTGACATTAAAATGTTTAGAGTGCTCTAAAGGTTCTTTAGTGAGATTGTATATACAGTTGCCTGGGAAATCATGAAAGACTTTATGGAATTGGTAGTATATGAGTTGCACCTTGAAGGTTAAATTGTATTTTTTTGAGCAGAAGTTCAAGGGATACTCTCCAAGGAGTATAATTTAAAAGACAAGGTATACTAAAATAGCACTAAAGTCTTGAATTAATTTAAAACTGGGGAGGAGCCAAGATGGCTGAGTAAAGGCAGGGACTTGTCTGAGCTCTTCTGTAAAAACCCTCCAAATACCTTTAAAAATGACTCTAAAATTTTTTTTTAGAACAGTAGAGCTCATAAAAAGATGTAGTGGAACAAATTTCTATCCCAAGACAAGTTACAAGGTCAGCAGGAAAGTTCATTTGCACCAGGCTGAGAGAAAAGGGCAGTCTGGCACAGGCTGCATCAGCACAGACCTGGGTGCCAGTGAGCCTGGAGCAGACCTTGGGGCTCCTGAATTGTTGGCAGCTGTGGTTGTTTCCGGATGTCTAGGCCCACAGACAACACAGACAACTTAGAAGATCAAAAGGGAGGAGCTGTCATGCCAGGGAAGGAGTAGAGGGCAGTCCAGCACAGCCCCAGCAAGTCAGAAGTAGGCCTTGGGAGAGACTGAATTAGTGGCAGCAGCAGCAGCTGATTCCAGGGGTCTCAGCTTACTGATGGTAATAGGTTTGAAGAACTGGTCAGAAAGTTGCAGGATCCCTTTGCTAGCACTGAGGCAGGACTCTCTTGCTTTGTGCACTTATGCATCTGGGTCCCAGGCCTGGGTGGCAGTCTCAGGGAAAGGAGGAATACTAGCATAGCAGAGATTGTGACAGCAGTGAAGGGTCACAGTTCTTAGGAGTGTTCACAGACCAGAGCATAGTTGAGGAGAGTAGAAAACACCTTTCCTTAGATCATACCAACTTGGAAAACCTGAAAACTTACAGGTCCCTAGAAGTATCTCTGAAAATAGCTACACAAAATTCCTAAGGATTGGGATGGTTTGTCTCCCATCCTGGAAGCAGAACCCTACTTTAAACAAACAGTTAAAAGTCAAGTAATATGCTGTGGAAAATGAACAAACAATGGAGAAAAACCAAACAACAACAACCAAACACAACAACAACAATAAAAACCCTCTGACAACAGAAAGCTATTATGGTGACAAGGGGGATCAAAATACACACTCAGAAGGAGAGAGCAAAGGTGATGCTTGTACATCCGAAGGCTGCAAGAAAAATATTAATTGGTCTCAGGCATTAGTCTTAAACATTAATGCACTATTGGTGGAATTGTGAACTGATTCAGCTGTTCTACAGAGCAGTGGTTCTCAATCTTCCTAATGCAGAAACCTTTTAATATGTGTATGTGTGGGCTAATCTGAATGTGGGCAGACCCACCTAGAGATGGATGGAGGAGGGGTGTCTTAGTTCCTAAGACCATCAGAAATATGTGTTTTCCGATGGTCTTAGGTGACCCCTGTGACCCCTGAGAAAGGGTTGTTCAACCCCCAAAGGGGTCACAACTCACAGGTTGAGAACCCCTGCTATAGAGCAATTTGGAACTATTCCCAAAGGGTTATAAAACCATGCATACCCTTTGACCTAACAAAACCACTACTAGGTCTATATCCCAAAACAGATAAAAAGAAAAGGAAAAGGACCTGTATGTAAATATATAAAATATATACATTTATGTATAATTATAAATATATATTTATGTTATATAATTATAATATATAATATAATAATTATATATCTATAAATATATATATATATATACACACACACACACACACAATACACATATATATCTTTGAGACCTATCTCAATGTAGCTCAGATATGGATTCATCTAACATTAATGCCACATTGAGATATGGACTTGATGGGGCCAATGAAAAGTAGGATCTGAAGGAAAGCTTAATTCAAGTTCTTCCCCATTCTTCAACTTTTCACAAGAAATGTTTGTACCTTATACTTTTGTCCTATATTTCCTAAGTTAATATCCCTTTGTAAAATTTTATTGATTTTGAATAGTAAAGAGAAGATACACTCCCAAAATTCTTTGGGTCCACATAAAAACCAAACGGAGGCAACATGGCATCCTATATCCAGGATAGTGAGCCAAAGTATGCTTGCAAAATAGGATCATGGGACCTTAGAACTATAGCTAGCAGGGAATTTAGCAACAAACTAGTCTGACCCCATCATTTTATGGATATGGAAAGTGAAATTAATGGATGTGAGTAAAACAGAAAGGCTGGCTTCCCACTGGCTCAAGTTCTCTGACTTTGGGATCAAACCCATGCTTATTTCATGCTTGCTGTAGGGCAAGTCATTTAAACCCCCTTGGCCTCTGTATCCTTATTGATAAAATAAAACAACTGAACTAGATGGTCTCTGAGATCCGTCTGAGTTCTAGATCTAAGATGCTAGGATAATGACAAGGAGACTTGTCCAAGGTAGCTGGGAAGTACCAGAGGCATTATTGAAAACTATGTTCTCTTACTAAAGTATCATGGCTTTTTTTTCACCATACCACAAAGGAAAGGGTGCTCCAGTCTTCAACAATATCACTGCTGTTGTCTCAATTCCAAGGCCATATCCTTTGTGAAAATCCAAAATGAGCTACAACCAGTCATGATATGGTTGATCTTTTTAGGCAGAGGGAAGGAAAATTTTGCTACGTAGCTTTCAACTGTCATGAACAATTAATATAAATCTAATTGTAATCTATACAGAGTCTTTTTTTGTCAGATCCAGTAAGTTTAATTTAACTAGAAATAAGGTGATCTAGGAATTATGTGAAAACATTTGAGGCTCCTGGAAGAATAGACTTGTTTTTAATTCATCTTCGTGTCTCCTATAGCCACTAGAATGAACCATCTACAAAATGAGACTACATACATATGCACTGATCCAGTGAGTATGGGCATGAAAAAATTTGAAAATACCTCTTTGACCCATCTTTTGAAGTATCATAATTTATTGTCAATCAGACTTCTAACAATACTTTATCTCCAATAGAAATATGATGGTAAGAATAAGAAATATGCACAGATACAATATGTAGACTTTACAGATTTGTATTCCAGTTATTTTTTTCTTTTTACAACACAATAAAATGTCAGGCAATGAAGAACTCCAAAACAAACTCATGTAAGATTATATTCACTTGGAAATTAAGAATCTTATTTTTATACATACATGTATGTATATATATGTGTGTGTGTGTGTATGCACACACATATCACAGAAAAGCTTGTGATCTTACAGAAAAATAACTTAATAGATGTGCAAAAATCCAAATAGCCTTTAAAAAGATCTTCATCATGAGAAACTGGCTTTCATTTGTATAGTGCACTGATAAATTCAAGAAATTAATCCTAAATTTGATGGAGAAAAATCATCAGTTAATAGATTGCAATCAAGAAGGTACTTCTGAGATCATTTAGTTCTGTCTTTCTATTCTAGTGCTGGAGAAGCTAAGGATGATTGTGGAAGGCCACAAAAGTGGTAACTATCAGAGAGGGTATTTGAACTCAGTGCCTCTGATTCCAAGTATAGCAGTCCTTCCACAGAGCCTCCATTTTATGGGTCAGTCTTAGTGCAGATGAAGAATTACTCATTGTAACTTCATGTAACTGCAGTGTATAGGATGAAGCATAGTAAAATTACATTGGCCTAGTTTATAACAATTTATCACAATATCTTTAAAATAAAGTATAAACCAACAACATTAGTACAAGGAGGTCCAATTTAGCCTTGCCAGAATAAATAAGCAAATTCTCCATTAAAACATTTGTCTCTATTCATAGATACAGCTTGTCCTAATTAAATACTTAAATCAATTTCTTATTTCATTGATGTGGGCATTTCTTCCCATAATGTGGATCACAACTCATCTGGGCCTATACATCTTGTATGACTCATATCTATATTGTCCAAAATGTTCCCCACAGGAGCTCCAGCTAACATGCTGGGAACTTCCTCACTTCTTTTAGAAATCACCAGAAAACCAATTCAGTATGCAATCTGTCCCCCCGCTTTAGCTCCCTTTTTCTATCTGACCAATACATCTTCTTTTACTTTTCTACGTTCCTTTGATAAAATTCTGTCATTCAAACTGATTTTGATTTTTTTTTGTAATGGGTTACAGCCTGCTCATAATGACCATCTATCTTCTGTAATGTAAATGAAAACCATATGTGTATGTATGTACATATTTATGCATATGTATATGTGTATATATTCACACATACATATGTACATATATACACGCACACACATGTGTAGGTGTGTATATATACATACATACATATATATATATATATATTTGTATCAGATTGCCAAATCACCATTCTCCAAAATTTCAAATATGTTAAAATGTATATTTTCAGGTCTTTTATTTGAACCTGAATAGGAAAATTGAGTCTTGAACTAATTTGAGACTTCTCAGTCTTGAATTGGAGGAGTATTAATTTGACTTCATGGCAACATAAAGGAAAAGGAAATATCTCCGTACAGTAACAGGAAATTTACATGAGTCTTTAAAGAAAAGAAAAAGAAATCAAGGATCTTAAAACTCAACAGGACAGATAAATGATCCAAATCATCTGGGCTGAGTATGTGTGTGTGTGTGGTGTGGTTTACTTTTAAAAGTGACAGCTTAGAATGAAATAAAGGGATCAAATCTGTGTCTATGTGAAGCTAAAAACCACCAATTAAACTATGGAAAATGGAATCCTCACTATGTAAGTTAATATGGCTATAATTTCTATAGGCAGGAATTTACAGATGTCTTATATGTTAAAAGTATAAATCAGTATTCATTTTCCTCCTTCAACTAACTGATTCTTTGAATATTCAATCCATTCATGGAATTACCCTTCTAGCACCTTTAATTAACTATAGGTGGTATAATGAATAGTATTAAACCTGGAATCAGGAAGACCTGAGTTCAAATTTGGTCTCAGACGCTTATTAGCTGTGTGACCATGGCCAAGTCATTTAACCTTGTTTGCCTAAGTTTACTCATCTGTAAAATTAGCTGAAGAAGGAAATGATGAATCACTCCAGCATCTTTGCCAAGAAAAGTCCAATTTGATGTTGCAAAGTGATAGACACAACTGAAAAAAAAATTGAATAACAACAAATCTCACCCCAATGTCCTAAAAATCAGTATATCACCTACCTATAATTACCCTATGAAATCAGTTGTCTCCTGGAATGTTGCTTTGCCCAATGTTGTTTTTATAAGTAAATTATTGAGGACATTGTAAATTGTGTGGCAGATAGTGCAGTAGATATAGGCAATAATTCCATTAGTAAGAATCTGCTTCTTAGGAATGGAGACTGAGGAATAAGTAGAAACATCAGTGTTACCATTGACCACAGTGAAGAATACATTTTCTCATTGGATTGCCTCAAACTTTTTATCTTCCTATCTGCAATGGCAAAAATAGGCAGTTTAAAAAAAATGTTCCCGGGATCATCCTTATAGGAAGTAGAAGGCTTGATAGTAGCATATATATGTAAAGAAGAAAATGAAGAATGAAGAATTGTTTGATAAACCCTATTTTGTATGAAAAAGTTTATTTCCAGTGAGTGTATGCAAGATAGAGAGAAAGAGAGAGGGAAGGAGAAAGTAAGGGAGGGGGAGAAAGAGACAGACAGACAGAGACAGAGAGACAGAGAGAGAGAGACAGAGAGAGAGACAGAGAGAGAGAGAGAGAGAGAGACAGAGAGAGAGAGAGAGAGAGAGAGAGAGAGAAGGACAGATAAGTTTGACAGACAGCCTGACTAAATGATGCAGTGGTTGATTAGGAAAAGCAGGACTAGGAAACATGGAAAAGAAAGAAAGAGCAGAAGATGTTGTACTCAGAGGGAGAGTTAGTAATGACCAAAAAGGAATCAGGGGAATATCACTGAATAGAGAAAGAAGTAAAGGGAACTCAATAGGTGATAAGGAAGAGGACACTGAACACAGATAAAGAGTAGTAGGTAGAAGAATTTTTTTCAATACGAAAAACAAAAGCTAAAAGCAAAATATAAGAAAACATATCTAATGTATGTAGCTCAAATTTCCTAATAAAAAAGGAATAAAAAATAAGAAACACTTGAAAATGGAGTGACAAATCAGTCTTTGGCTATACATGTTATTTATTATGCCATATATCCATCTTCAAACCACACACCCACATTGGTTACTGAGTTATTGGGTGACTTTGGATAAATTACTACCTTCTCTGAGACTCTGTTTTCTTGAATTTACAATGAGGAAGTTAGATTATTTTGTCAATAGTGGGCAATCTTCTACAGCAGTGGTTCTCAACCTGTGGGCCATGTTCAATTTGTAACAATGAAAATACATCCTGCATATCACATATTTACATTACGATTCATAACAGTAGCAAAATTACAGTTATGAAGTAGCAACAAAGATAATTTTATGGTTGGGGGGTCACCACAACATGAAGAACTGTATTAAAGGGTCGTGGCATTAGGAAGTTTGAGAACTACTCTTCTACAGGAAGCCTTCCCTAAACTCTCTTAATTCTGGTGCCTTCTGTTATTTTCTATTTATCATATATGTAGTTTGATTTGTGTGTGTATATGTGTCTTTTAGCAAGTACAATTATCAATTGATCCAATAATAATAAAATAACAAATACAGGCTTAAGTGACATAATGGTGTTGGACAAGTGGCCCAATAGGTTATCTGTGTCAGGTAATTAATTTTTAGATCATGATATAAATCTCATATAGACTTCACTTTACAACCCAATATCAGATATTATACACATTGAAATGTAGGGAATAGACCAAGAGTCCTTGACTTCTTTATGTGTCACAGATATCTTTGTAGTCTGATCAAGCTTGGGTATTCGTCAGAATAGTGCTTTTAAACAATTCAATGAAAGAGCAAATTTCATTTTAAAGTTAGTGAAAATAAAGATGCATTTGTTCACATCCAAGTTCACAGATCTCCTGAAATTTACCCATGAAGCATATGGACCCCCCAATTAAGAATTGCTGGATTAAGGGGGTCTCTAAATTCTCTTCTAATTTTACCACTATATAATTGTTTTAATGAGATATAAATGAGAGAAACTGATAAAGTATCATCCCATGTCATGTGATTGTCACAAGACCTAACTAGTTGACCACCTGGTGGGAACCTTTGTAGATTTCACGTATACAAACAGATTGTATTTTGAGAAACTTTCTTCTAAAAGAAGAGATAAATATAAACCCACTTGTGGAAAGTATTCATTGTTTTCAGAGCCAATTGTGATTTACAAATGAGTTAGAATGTTTACTTGCTCTCAAATAGCCCCCCAAAGGTTCTTCTCAACTACATGTAAGCAATCAGGAGAAAAAAGATATAATGGGAGAAAGCAAATTTATAAGTAGAGCTGAAGAAAAGACATAAATCACTGGAAAAGAGGAAGAAAGGAAATAAAATAAACAAATATTTTGGGCAAATCCTCATTTTGCAGTCAACGTGTTCATGGTGCTGATTCAACAACCGTGAATGATATAACATGTTTTTAATCTGAATACTTCCTTCTGTAGTCTGAACTGGTCAGATCAAACCTGCAAAATTTTCTTCAGTTCTGAGCACCACATCATAGATCAATAAGCTGTGGCTCATTCAGAGGAAAGAACGTTGAGGGGATGAGAGGCCTCAAGACCATGTCAAAAGATATCTGCTTGTAGGGTCTAGGGATGTTCACCTTAAAGAAGAGAAAGCTAGAGGGTGGGTGACAAGAAAAATACTCTTTGATTCTTTTGGAAAATTTTCATCTAGAATAGGGATTTGCTTCATTCTGGATGAGCCCAAAGGGGAAGACAAGGATGTGTGGAAATGAGATAGATGCAGATTTCAGTTCAATATTAAGTAATAATTTTCTAACACCTAGTGCCATTTTGAAACGGAATAAGCTGCCTCATTAACTGCCAAGTTTTTGATCATTAGAAGACTTCATACAGAAGCCAAACATAATTGTCATGGGATGCTATAGAAGAGATTCATGTATTAGGGTAGAAGTTCAAACTATAAAATCTCACTTTCCTTCTAATATGTGGCATCCTTCATCACTGGCTAACAGCATTGGCTTAAAAGAAGGTACTGGTCCTACTGAAGAAACCCTGAATGTCCAATATTCTGCCTGTGTGATGAACTATACACAATAGGACCATGATGATTCTATTGCATGTTTATTATTATTGTTATTACAATGAAGTAATGTATGAAATTTTGGCACTTTCTTGAATGGTCAAAAAATCTGATGAATGTGTTTACAAAACAGATTCAAATACATATGTGTATATGTATACAAATATATACACATATATACATATACGTCTATGTATGTACACATATACATATATACTTACAGTTAACATTTCTTACACACACACATACACATGCACACACACACACATACACACTTGCACCCTTATTCTTATTGGAAAATCCATAATATTTAGTTCTGCCACCAATGGACATATAATTTTAAAGAAATTGCCTCTAATGGAATAATTTTAATACTCATTTTATAGTTATTTAGTCTATTTTCTATGTCTAAAATGTACTTCTTCTTCTCTACATCTTAGAATCAGTATGTTCATTCATGGTTTAATTCATGCCACCTCCTGTGAGAAACCATACCTAATCTCCACAGTTGTTAGACTTCTCTTTTTTCCTAAAATTGTAGTACAGGCTCTTATGTTTATACACTTTCTGCCAACGAGAGTTCCATAGCACTAAGGAACTATGGTTTTGCATTGTCTTGAGTACTTCGTACATGGTAGGAATTTGATATATGCTTATTAGATGGCATAGTAAGTAGATGGTGGATTGGAATCAGCAAGACCTGAGCTCAAATCCTTCATCATACAATTATTAACTGCACAGCAGCCTAAGTCGCTTAGTTTCAATTATTTCATCTGTAAATTAGTGATAATAACACCTACTTTACAAGATTTCTTTTTTTGATGATCACGTGAGATGGCATATGCAAAGTACTTTGCAAACCTTTAGGTACCATGAAACACTATTTTTAAAAAATTAATAGTAAATTAAAAAAAAAAACTTAATTGTTGTTATTTTAGTCAGGCATGCCCCATTCTTTGTGACCCCATTTGTGGTTTTCTTAAAGCAATTGGCCATTTCCTTTTCCAATTCATTTTACAGATGAGAAAACTGAGGCAAACAGGGTTAAGTGACTTGACCAAGATCACACAGCTAGTAAGTGTCTGAGGTCCAAACTGAACTCAAGTCTTCCTGACTCCCAGGCCATACCTTATCCACTCAGCCATCAAATTGCCCAATTAACAATTAAAAATATATTTTGCACTGACTAGCTCAAATTCATCAACAAATTCAGCTAACAACCATGCTCTTCCCATCAGAATAGCAATTCAGACACAAAAAGTCCTCTACTTTGTCCCTGAAATTAATTTTATAAAGATCAAAAGGACAATAGTGTAGAAAGAAGAGTCTAGAACTGTGCAGTTTTATAATTTATTTCCAGGATGATCCATAGCTTTTCTGTATATTGTGATATAAAAACAACAACAATAACCAAGCAAAACCAACCAACCAAACATAATTATTGTCTGCCCCACAAGGCTGCTATTTCCTCTTCTAGCTCTATTTTATGTATTGTCTAATATAATCAAGTTTGTTTTTGTTTTTATTACTAACAGTAGCACCAAAGACCCCTGAAGACCCATGAAAAAGAAGGTGACAGGAAGGTGACCAGACCAAGTAAGTCCAGGGAAAGAGCCAGAAATTTCAGATTCAGTCTACTGGCCTATAAAGCACTAGGCATTTAAGGGAATGAAACAAATTTATGCAACAGAAACTAATGAAAGAATCCTTCTAATCATTCCCATCACTTAGCACAGGAATGCAAAATACTCTGTTTCCTCTGAGTTACCCCAATGGTACCATTGCCTCAGTGTTTTAAAGTCATATACAACCCAAGACTGTAAATGCCATCCATACTTATTCTGCCTGTATTTGATACGTGAATAGTCCATGATAATGGAATCAAATTTCATGGCTAATAGGTTCCCTGATTACAAGGAATTGTTGGTATTTAATTAAAAAAATTTTATTCAGCCAAGATGGTCATTATTTTCTAATGGAAGTTGGATCATTTCACAGCACCCTCGTTCACTGGTGACTGCGATTTGGGCAGGCCTAATTATCATTCTCAAATAGGATGCACTTGCACAGCAATATTGGTAGGTGCATAAAAATAATGAGAACTTTTCGAGGAGCGTTAAGCTGCATAATCAATTCTTTCCCTCACATCAAGCAGCCCTTGTACCTGCTGGGATTAGGTAACTTTATTACCTGGGACAATATAACTGGGATATATCTTTGTACAGAAATATATCCATTTGGTGACATATTTCAATAGAACTACTAAGCCATGTCCTTCTATACCTGGAGCAATCTACTATGCTAATAGAAAGATATTACAAATATGAACTCAGGAGATACTTATTCTGAGTGTGATAGAATTGACCCAGAATCAAGAAGCCTTGGGTTTGAATCTCACTTCTAACACTGCTTAGATAGGTGACTATGGGCAAACTATTGACTTCATTTTTTCTCATGCATAAAATGAAGAAAATTGTATACTGCCTGTAGTACCTATCTCAAAAACATGGTATGAGGGTCAAATGAGATAATTTTGCAATAATGTTTTGCATATCTTAAAATACCATATAAATTTCAGGTAGCTATAAGAGTAATAAAAAGGAAATATAATGCATACATATATGCTGTCTGTTCTTGCTTCTCAGTACTATGAAAATATAATTTGAAAAAAAGCAGTGTGTTCAACTGAATTGACATTCAATGTGACATATGCTTTAACAACTACAAAGAAAAGCTACAGAAACTCATAACAGTCTTAAGATCCAGACAGGCCTGAGACCCTGGGACCCCCAGAGACTCTGAAGGTCTTCACCTCCCAGTTTGATTTTCTTTTTAATTAAAGGGGCCATTCCTTGACTCACTTTTTAAAGACACTGAATGGGTGTTGCCTCACTCAAAGTGAGAACTTGAAAAGACATGAGCTTAAAAAGATGATAGTCTCCACTGCATGCTGGGCCATCTCCAGTCATCTTGATCACTGTCTGGTCACTGGTGGAGAAAGTGAGGCTGGTGACTTTGCATAGCTCTCGGTCACTCATATCTATTTCAATTGCAAGTCATGTCATCATTTCCTTGATCTCACAGTCTCCTTCAACAACGAAGGACAAACCACAAATACAAAACAATAACAACAAAAATCCTCCAGAATATTGGAGTGAAAATCTTTACTATCTTACATGTGAAATAATCAGTACTTTTACATTTTAAAATGGGAAAAAATGCTGATTTTTGGAAGCTGCTGTGACCATAATTTTATTTGTCTTGTTGGTTCGTTCTGTTTTTATATTACTAATTAGTAGACAAGTTCTTACTCTAAAACTGAAACACTATGTAATAACAAAAAGCAGAAGCATAAACACATAAAATAGTTAAGCAAAACCCAGGCCCCCACTGTTCACTTCTGACTATATGTAGAACAAAAAATCCTCAAATTGGAACAGTATCATTGCTTTGGGTAAAGAATAGGAAGAAATCATATTATTTGTTTCTCTAAGACTATTTCTGATTGTTTTATTATACTTATTAATAGTTGAAATTTAAGTAATCTCATTTAGACTATGCTACCTATTGGGTATTTATTTTCTTTTTTTCTGCTGCAGTTCATAAGAATATTCTTTCATGTCTAAGAATCTTCATATTAGCAATTTCTTCCTGCACAATAATATTGTCACAGTCACATACCACGGTTTGTTCTTTCATCTAATAATCACTCTCTCCATGTCCTTATTGACACAAAATTTCAGCTTTCTTGAACAATGTATCATCCTTAACAACAAAAAGAACAAGAACAGGAACAACAACAACAACAGCAGCAAGAACAAGAACAACAACAACAACAACAACAACAATGTTCCCACAAGCCTTTCTTGCTGTGACACAACCAGAATTTCTGGACTAAGGAAAGATTTGTCCTGGATGTTCTGAAGTCCTATTATATTTGAAAAAGGACAAAGGGATAAGGTAAGAAAGCTTCCTTCTGTCCATATGCAGTGAACATGTAGATAACCTCTTTCTGGACATGTTTCAGAAGAAACCATAGAATCCACTAAAGACATTTCTGGTTCTAGGACAACAGATTATACAATGATACCAATAGAGAGAAAAATAAATTGGAAAGACTTTAGAACTCTGATCAACACAATGATAAACCATGGACTTACAAAAAAATGTAGGGAAACATATTACTCACCTCCTCCCAGAGTGGTGATGAACTTAAAATGCCAAAACATACATGCATTTTCAGACATGTTTCAGTATGGGATTTTTGTTTTGCCAGCCATTATATCTATATATTAAAGACTTTTCTTTTCTTTTCTTTTTCTTTTTCTCCCCTCATCTCCCATGCCTTTTATTTTCCTCAACTAGAGAGGGAAAGATTAAAAAAAAAGTAAAACAAATTCTATTTTTGCATGATATGTCACATTTATTTCACTATAATTTCTTGTTTACTGTGGTGTTGACCTGAATTAATGCTCATGCTCTGAACAATGCCAAAGAGAAATGGTAAAAATATACTGTGTCATCTGTTTATTTTTTTAAAAAATATTTATATATGTGTCTATGTGTGCATATATACATATATGTATGTATATATACACATGCATATACATAGACATACACACATATATTACATACACATCCACATACACACATTGTTTTAATGGGGTTGGGCTACAGCTTATATTACTATTATTGAAAATGAATCGAGAGTATTTAGTATATGCATCAAATATATTATGTGCACAAGATTTAAAGTGGAATCTTTTAATTATAAAATTATTACAAAATAAACTTTTTTAAAGGAAGCATAACAAAACATCATTTTTCATGTTTTCATGTTTTGTTAACATACAAATTGACAAAATGTAGTTACAGTTAGCTAAAAATATTTTTAGTCTGTCCCTTCCTTCTAGAACAGTGGTTCTCAACCTTCCTAATGCCTCAACCCTTTAATACTCCTTTGTGGGCATATCTGCATGTGGGCGGACCTGCCTGGAGAAGGATAGAGGAGCGGTGTCTCAGTTCCTAATACCATCAGAAATATGTGTTTTCCGATGGTCTTACGTGACCCTGTTCAACCCCCAAAGAGGTTGCGACTCACAGGTTGAGAACCACTGTTTTAGGATAAAATAGAAAATCCTTGTTGGCCCTTAAAGCAATTTAGCTCTAAACAATCTTTCTAGCTCTAGCCAATCTTTCCAAACTAAGTACTTATGACCTTTGGACTTTCTTGCTCTTTCCAATATTCAGACCTCCATTTTCCATCTCTAAGTCTTTGTACAAACTGTTCAACCTACCTCTCTTGATCTCACTCTTCATCTTTATCTCAAATATCTAGTTCCTTTCAAATTTCTGCTCAAAAGTTCAAATTTTACCTGAAAGATTTTTCTAACTGTTAGTGAGGATTCTCTAATGTTAATGCTCCTCCCCACCAAATTACTCCTCTAATCTGGGTAGTTGTTTCAGTGGGATGCAAGCCCCTTGAGCGCAGGGATATCTTTTTTTTTTTGTATTTTTATCTCTATCCATTACTAGAGTTTGACAAAATGGTAAAAAAAAAAAGTCTGTTTTGAAATGAATCAAATTAGAACAGTCTAGAAAATCACACAGATGTTAAAATCACATAAATGTCTGTTAGGGTTAGGGGTACTCTGGAGATCCCAAAATACCCACACATGCTGGGTCCTGCTGAATGAATTCAACTCAAGTCTTCTCAGCCAAAGAAAGGTAAAGTTTCTTAAAAGTTTGCCATATTGGGTAGGCTCATAAGGAGCCTAGGTATCTGTGAAGCTTTCATTGGATGCGCCAGTCAGAGCAAGTCTGTGCTAGGTCATTCTATGGCACTCTAACACACATGGTAAAAAGAAGGGATCTTATACACAGGAAGGTTTGGGGAGGAATCAAGGGGTGGTCTGGAGGAGGAGTTTGGGGAGGGTCTTCAGAGGAGTTAATGAGATCAATGAGTGATTAAGGGTGGGAAGTCAATGGTGGACTAGTCCAGTTCAAGGGTGGATTCATATTTTGATAGGCTCAAGGATGGGAAGTAGATGGACAATGGAAGGCTAGGCTAGTTTAGGCCTAGCCACAATAAAAGCTTATGGCCTCTGCAAATGCTTCATCAAGTGGTAATTCAAAGGGGTTCCCGGAGCCTGGATCTCAAAGATTCAAGGAGAACTCAAGGGGGCTCCCAGAGCCTGCACCTCTTCACAGGCAACACCTGGTACTTCAGCTTAGGGAGCTTGCATTTCTGATGGTCTTCCTGTTTTTGTTACTTAATGTGAGAGTTGGCAAGTTACAAAGATTCCTTCGCCAGACCTCCATGAAAAGTGAGCAGGAACTAGGCTGATGGGGATGAGAACTGACCTATATGGTGAGGGTGCTTAGAAATCTTAATAGTTAATTAGAAAAATTAAGATCACTCTGATGAGGTGCAGGCTCTGGGACCCCCTTGAGCTCACCTTGAATCTTTGAGGTACATGCTCTGGGAAACTCCTTGAAGTCTGATTGAATCTTCCCACTTGATGAGGCATTTGCAGTGGCCATAAGTATTTCACTGTGGCTGGGCCCAAACCTCTGTTACTAGCCTGGCCCTCTATTGTCCATCTGCTTCCCATCCTGGAGCCTATCAAAATATCAATCCACTGACCTCATTGTATTGACCTCATTGACTCCTCCTCAAACTCCTCCTCTAGACCACTCCTAGATTCCTCTGTATATAAGAATCCCATCTTCCCTCCATGTGGTGTGAATAGGTTAGCATAGACTTGCTCTGTGAGAGCACCATAGAATGCCCTAGCATAGACTTGCTCTGTGTGAGAGCACCATAGAACAGATTAGCACAGACTTACTGTGTGAAAGCACCATAGAATGACCTAGCATAGACTGGTTCCTTAAGAGTCTACCCCATATGGCAAACTTGAACTTTCAATAAACTTTACTTTTCTTTCGCTGAGAAGACTTGAGTGGAATTCTTTCCACAGGACCCGGCATGTTGGTATTTTGAGGTCTCAGGCAACCTTAACCCTCTTTGGGTACCCTCTTCAACTCTATGTGTCATACTATCTCATACACAACAACAAATTAAGAAGTAGTTACATATTCATTACCTTATCTAAGACTAGTATTTCCCCACAATACATCTCATCCTCACAGCGATGATATTCAGAAATGCATTGTAGATATAGTATTATAGAAAGATCTGTTTTAAAAAATATTATCTTTAAGAAAACTTGCTGAATATATTTGCATGTATAATACATTTATTACATGTAAAATTAAGCATATACATTGAGCCATGTATATATGCTTATGCACGCAAACATGCATGCATGTGTATGTATGTGTATACACACACTGTGTGTGACTTGGCATATCGTATTATAAGTAGCAGTGACTTGGAATCAAAAGACCTGGATTTGTTTGAATTTCAGCTTTGCCAGTTATTGATTGTGTGGCCTTCAACTGATTTGACCTTTCTGAACTTCAGTTATCTTGTTTATATTTGGATACATCCAGGATTTGTGCTTTGATCAGTGTTTGGAATATCTCTTCCAGTGATGTATATTGCATAGAGGAATTTCTTTGACTGGAAAATATATTGCCCTGGATCCAAGCTGAATACAGACCTCATTGATTTAGCTAATCTGCCATCACTAGATCTGTCTTAGAATTTTCTGTTTAATTGGACCTACCTAAGCTTATGTATTACAGACCAGAACTTTGGAAACACAGCAGCAATTCCACTGAACTGTGAGACATTGTAATAAGACTTCAGTGAAGTTTACCTATCCGTAAAATGGGAATAAAGCTGCTTCTGGTACCTATGTGCAGAGCTTTGTAATCAAAGATAGGAAAAGCTTTGTCAGAATACCTCCCACTAAGACTTATCTATGATGTAGGACTAGATAAATCCTTGGTAGATGCCTGAGGCATGTAGACATCATTAAATGACTCCTCTAGAGTAACATAGCCACTAAATGTTATCAAAATTTGAACGCAGGGCCTCCCAATTTCAACACTCTATCCAGTATGCTAAACGGGTTCTCTCACTAAGTGCATCATACAAATGTAAATTTCTATCATCATTTACAATGTTATTAAATGGATTAGAAGTGAGGCCACTCTACCACTACTAGCTACCTAAGGGTTTTTTTTTTAATAGGCAAACACATACATAATTAAAAGAAAATCTTTTTAAAAAAACTACCATATATAGATTAAGAAAACAGGACTTCAGATTCTGAAATGTTTTAATAAAAGGTGCAAACTGCAATACAATTTAGCAATAGTGCTAAAAAAAATAAGAAAAGATAATATTTTTTTCTGGTGTGTTTGATTGTTGTTCTCTTTCACTTCTGACAAAGCACCATGAGAAGTAAAAAGAGTATGGAGAGAATAATGTCATTGAAATGACAACGGGGTGGCTAGGTGGCGCAGTGAATAGAGCACTGGCCCCGGAGTCAGGAGGACCTGAGTTCAAATCCGGCCTCAGACACTTAACACAAAATCTAGCCATGTGATCTTGGGCAAGTCACTTAACCCCAACTGCCCTCCAAAAAAAAAGGCAAAAAAAAAAAATCTTAAAAAAAAAAAAAGAAATGACAACAGACCATTGGAACCAAAGTTATAAACCATATAAATTGGATCCAGGTTCAGCACATAGGGAATTAAGAATATATTAATTAATATATTTTATTGAATATCATAGACATTGATATCTATCTGTTCATTTTCTATGGCATTACTTCAGTGAAAGTGTTGATGCATTTAACCCTAGGTCAATCCTCATTCTTCATGTCTCTAACACTATAGTGATTCCTGCAGGGTAGGCTGAATTCTCCTGGTACAAACTTCAAAGAACAGGTCAGGCAAGACAAAGGAAGTCTTGACTCCCAGGTATTTTCACCAGACTGTACATCTCTATTATGAACAATGTTTTTCTTTTTCTGTTCCAGGTCCATGATTTTATCGGTTTGGGAATTCATAGTATAAAATCAGTAAGGCATATTATGGCATGGTGGATAGAAGTCCTACTTTGTACTGAGGAACATTTGAGTTTAATATTTGCCCTGCACTACTACCAGCTACATGACAAAAGGTGAAGTCCCTTAACCTTTCAGTGTCCTGGGTAATTCTCTAAAGTTATTTGTTAAAGAAGAGTTACTGATCGGGATCTCTGAAATATTTGCCTATTTGGAGGCTTCAGCAGTATTTTTTTCTCATTAAGACAAACTCAAAGTTTCAGGATATTTTAAAAAGTTTCAGGTGAGTGGCATAAAATTCTTGTTCAAGATTTAGAACAATAAAGCAACAACCAACATCAAAATTAAGAATATGCACATCTCTCTCTCTCTCTCTCTCTCTCTCTCTCTCTCTCTCTCTCTCTCTCTCTCTCTCTCTCTCTCTCTCCAATAGCAAAACCCTATGGTAATTTTTGGTTTGTTTGTTTTAATTAAGAGTTGGAAAAGATCTTAGTGGCAAAAGACCATTTTTTCCTTTGGATTCATTTTGGAGTACTTTCTGAAAATATCTTATAACTTACCATTAAACCTATAGGGAAGATTTTATTTTCTATTCTAAAACAGATTTGGAGGGTATTGATGAAATTATAGATTATGTTTTTTTCCTCAAAATGAGAGGGAGTGAAGCATAGACAGAGTTCTGAACTTGGAATAAGGAGGACCTAGACCAGTGTTTCTCAACCTTTCTGATGCCATAACCCTTTAATACTTGTATGTGGGGGTATCTGCATGTGGGAGAACCTGCCTGGAGAGGGATGGAGGAGCAATGTCATGGTCCCTAAGATCATCAGAAATATGTGTTTTCCAATGGTCTTAGGCAACCCCTATGAAATGGTTGTTTGACTCCCAAAAGGGTCATGACCCACAAGTTCAGAACCACTGACCCTGACCAAAGCACCTAACTTTTTTCAAACCAATCTGTCCAATTAAATTAATAATAATTTTTAACACTAACCTCAGAGAATTATTATGAAGATCAAATGAGCTAATGGATTTAAAGAGCTTTGAATACCTTAAAGTATTTTTATAAATGTCAATTATTTCTTTTTCACTTGGAAGCACTTACTATTGTTATATTTCTTGGACTAAAAAAAACCTCAAATAAAAGCCTGGACTTATATGAATCCTCCAGAACTTTTTCAATATCATGAGTAGAGTTGATATATTATTTAAATGGATTAGGTGATTTTTTTTTACTAGTGTCACCTTTAGATGAATAAAGATGATGTGGATCTAAGATGTTTGAAATATTATAAATAGGGTTTGAAACACACAAAGCTACCTTATAAAATATTAACCCTGACATATGCTTTCCAAAGAATATCTAGCACATAATACTCATTCCAATATTTAATTAAAGTCCCCTATCTACCAGAAATGGGGTTGTGGGGAACAATGGTGCTTTTCTTTTCAATATGGTTTAGCAGTAATAGATGTGTGCATTAGGGTGAGACATCTTTACTTAAAATAATGTGCTATTAAATAGGACTGATGAAAAAGATTATTTGCAAAAAAGACAGCCCTCAGTAGCTACTCGGTAGTAGTAGACACCTCCTCAATTTGAGCTTGGCAATGTTTTAGGAAACCCAAGAGTGGCTAGATCCAACCCATTGCAGCAGACCATGAATTTTCAAGGTAGTGAAAAATTTGGTGGATCTGATTCATGAATGATCATGAAACTTCCTCTACAAACAGGAGAGTGTTTATAAAGCTCCATATATCCCTGGAGTCATGTGGACTAAAAAATGTTACACATACACATACATACGTATAGATACATACAAACATATGCATGCATATAAAGATGTGTGTATGCATGTATATGCATATATGTATACATGTGTTGTATATATGCATATGCCTTTGTATTTGAGGATATATTTATATACATATATACATGTCAAATGTGTGTGTATATGCACACACACATGCATATGTATTGATAAGTGTTGTGTTTTTTAAAGGGGAGGGTTCTATAGCTGTAGGAAAAGTATACCTATTGAAGGTTAGTAACTCCTCTGTAAGAACTTCTTAGAGAGATACCTAGGACCCTGGGCAGTTAAATGACTCCCTCATAGTCACTTAGAGGAAAGGCTTGAACTTGATTTCCTGATTTCTAGGTCAATTATTAATGTGCTGTACTATGCTTCTTTTCTTGACATATTAACATGATGTGATACATGAGTCTGACCAAAATCTGTGGTCATAGCTATGCCCATATAACCATTGACTTTGACAAAATGCAATTCTGTAGAGGTATGAGTTAATTCTGTTTATCAACCAAGTCCTATTTTAACTAGGTAATATATAGGTCAGGGAGAACACAGCCCTGAGAGATTAAGGATGCTTGACAAGAATGGAGAAAATTATCAAAAAAGAGAAGAAAAGACATGATAGGTTGTACCATAACAATGATCTAAATGAAAAATGGAAACTAATCTCTTTTTATTTAGGTCAAAATTAAAATTTGAGTAAACAAATGGAATCTTGCCTAGAATAATTTTGCATTTTTGAATAGCATAAACTTTTCTCAAGCTAAAAAAAGCCCATAATAAACACAAAAATGAGTGAATGGGTATTCAATGAATACATATGAGTGTATTCCAGTGACACTGGCCAACATGAGCTTTATTTTCACATATGAAATGGAGATGAAATTGGGTCAAAACAGTTTGTGCCAAAATTATGTTCTCTTATAGCTCATAGACTTGCAGTTTGGCTTATAATTACACAATTTGGAAGTTCTCTGTAGAGTCGCCCATGAAAATATGGGAGAGTCTTCCTCTCCTTTCTCTGTCTCTCTGTCTCTGTCTCTCTCTCTGTCTCTCTCTGTCACTCTCTGTCTCTCTTTCTCTCTGTCTCTCTCTGTCTCTCTCTCTCTCTCTGTCTCTCTCTGTCTCTCTCTCTCTGTCTCTCTCTCTCTCTTTCTGTCTTTCTCTGTCTCTTTCTCTGTCTCTGTATCTCAATTTATTTCAGAAGGTAACAGTCAATAATATTTGGTTTTCAAGACTACTTTTTGTCATTTTTTTGGTCTCTCTGTGTTTGCATGTACAGATATTTGTGTTTGTGAATGTATGTAGGCTTCCTCTCTAAAATCCATTCCCAGTAATTCCTCACAGCATGGAGCTATTTCTGGCCTATGCTAGAATACAACCTTTAAAACTAAGTAATAGGTCTTACCAAGTGGAAAAAGTTTCTACTACCAACCAGATATAGACAAAACAAAACAGAAACCAATGAAAACATTTAAATATGAAAAATCAACAGGTGTATGGGAGAAACATGTTATTTAGGAAGAAAAAGAAATAGGGTTTTTTTGAGGTGAGAGTAGATGGGGGAATGTTATGCCAAGCCTTCACATTAAAGCCTAGGGTCAAAGGCTTACACAGAGTATTGATCATCTAAGACTATATTGAACTATTTAAGTGTGGATTAACATCACCAGAAAGCTGACAACCTGGGACTTTGTTTTTTTTTTAAACCACAGCAACTCAAGAAACCATATATTAAACACATGAGAAGTGTGTGTGTGTATGTGTGTGTGTGTTGTTTGTGTATGTGTTGTGTTGGATTATGAGTATTGTGAAAAGGTTTGGTCTATGTCAGCTGAGGGATCACCTACATGAATGAAGTCACAGATAACTTGAATTTTCAGAGTAATGGTTAGTATGTTGAACGTGGACTTCGAAAGCCCTAGGTTCAAATCCTACTTCAGACACTTACTAGCTAGGCAACTAGGAAAATCATTTTAACTCTCATTCTCAGATCCTTCATCTGTAAAATTAGACTTTAAAATCTCTTCCAGCTCTAATTCTGTGATCCTACTGAGTTATTGTAGTGTGAACTTCATCAAACACCTCAATTTAAAAGATAGAGTTCATGCTTTCTTTGCATGCAATGTGTGGAAATGGTGAATGGACCTGCTTTCAAAATGAATGTAATTCTCCAGAATGGACCAGATGCACTCTTTTTTTTAACATTGCCTTTTACAGTGAATGGGAACTGAGTCTGTCTATCCTGGTTCTAAATATGCAATGAAAGCAAAAAAAAAAAAAAAACGCCTGTCAAAACAGCATAGTTTTAGAAAGAATTCTCACACCCACACCCTCCCAGCTTAAAAAAAAAACTAAACTAAAAGTGGCACTTTCATTAAATGGTATTTACAGTGCATTCATCACTCCAGAATGTGAAGTTTGAAGTTATTGATTGGGTATTCCATAATCTCGGGGAAAGCCTTCTGCTTAGACAAACAGTCCTGTGTTAGTATGATATATGAATGAAAAATCAGTCTGAGAAACAAAGCTCCTAATGCTACGATCTGTCTGTGTCTACATATAAGTGACTGAGTAGCACTTGAAAAAACTCGCCCTAAAAGAAAGACAGAAAGAATAAAAGAAAGGGAGGAGAAAGGAAGGATGGAAGGAAGGAAG
>CM053598.1:52722058-52777924 GCA_028646575.1 Pseudocheirus occidentalis | reverse complement strand
TCTCTGTCTCTGTCTCTGTCTCTGTCTCTGTCTCTGTCTCTGTGTCTCTGTCTCTGTCTCTCTCTCTGTCTCTCTGTCTCTCTGTCTCTCTGTCTCTCTGTCTCTCTGTCTCTCTGTCTCTCTCTCTCTCTCTCTCTCTCTCTGTCTCTCTCTCTGTCTCTCTCTCTCTCCTTTACCCTTTGTCTTTTCTCTTCTCTCCTCCCTCTCCTTGTCGCTTCTTCCCCTCTCCCTCTCCTTGCTCCCTCGTACCCTGTTTTTCTCCCGGTCCCTCTCTCCCTGTCCCTTTCCCTGTCCCTGTCGCTCTCTGTACCCTCTACCTCTCCTTTCCTTTATCTCTGTACCCATTCCTCTTCCTGTTCGTTTCCCTCTCCCTTTCTGTCTCCCTCATGAAATTTCTGAATCCCTTCATGTACAACTTAGCACCTCTTGCTTAAGAACTTTCCTCCTTATTTTCACACTTTGCATTCTCTTATCAGTGTCCATGTTATATCTATTCAGTAGAATTTAAACTCAGTAAGTGTGGTTTGCCTTTTTATCATTAGAACATATGGCATAGCTTCTTGTACATAGTAGGTGAGACATACTTAGTGAATTGAGGTTGGCTTTGAAGAATTTAGTAAGACAGATTCAAAGTAGAAGAAGAGACAAAAGACAAAATTAAAGAGGTAGACGGTAGAAAGTACAATATGTTTTGGAGTTGAAGGGTAAAGCAGACCAATTTGACTTATGTGGAGCTTTTGTAAATGGAGCAATGGGAGCTACTGCTAGAAAGGTAGAAAGGCCTTTGAAAAATTGGGAAACTCTTCAAATTCTAGGCTGATTTTGGATTTTATTTTTTAGGCAAAGGCAAAATTTTGAAAGTTTTGAGTGTAACACTGCAGTATACTGAAGGTAGTGCTTAAATATTTTATTTATATTTTTGAGTATTATATTTCAGTACAGAGGTTTGAGAAAGTAATTTGATTTCACATAGCCAAAGTCTAAATTTTGACAGTCAAGTCAAAATTGAAAGTCATTGATTGAACCATGATTGAAAGTGTTAAAATGGGCAGCTAAGTGGCAAAGGAGCTAAAGTACAGGGGCTTGAGTCGGGAAGATTCATCTTCCAGAGTTTAAATCCAGCCTCAGAAACTTACTAGATGTATGAACCTGGACAAGTCACTTAGCCCTGATGGCCTCAGTTCCTCAGTTGTAGAATGAGGTGGATTAGGAAATGCCAGACCATTCGTGTATCTTTGCCAAGAAAATCCCAAATAAAATGACAAAGAATCAGATGTAGCCAAAAACATAAAACAACACAAATGTCAAAAAGAACAATATTTGACTGGATGTCGTGGTAGCCTAAGGAAGTATCAAGTTTCCCAATAACCAAACTTAATACCATGGAGCAATGTGTGCATTAGAGTGAATCATGTCCATTAACAAAGCTTAAACAAAAAAAAAAAGAAATGAAATTATGCAGCACCACCTGTATGCAGAGCCTTGTAACAGGCTATAGGAATCTGATAACTGGAATATGCAGGGCTCCAGCTCAAACCATCTCAGAATGCCTCTCCAGTGATTGATAAATTTTCAGTGTGAAGATACAAACTTATCAGGCTTAAAGATACAAACTTTACAGACTTAAAGCCATAGAGAAAATTTACAGTGAAGAATAAACTTAAAAGTGCATTGTGGGTACTTCTTTGTGGGGGGGTCTAGTTGTTAGAGTTAACAGCACACAACTGAGGATTGGAATATAAGGTAGACTGAAACTGTCAAACTGTGTTGGAAGTTACAAGATTCTCTAACTAAGAGGAAAAGTAGCCACATGAGCTCAATCTGAGACAGTCAAGATTTTTCCCAACTAAAACAAAAAGAAAAGTTCAGTTTTGGACTTTGTGAGTTTGAGACATCAGCAGGATGCTTAGATGTAGATCTTTAGCTCTGAATTGCTTCAAAGTGATGGAAGCAGAATAATTTACACAACAATACTGCATAAATGAAGAAATTTGAAGACTATTTCTGATCAATATAATGACTAACCATGATTCCTGAGGACCAGAGATACTGAATGCTACCAAACTTTGCAACAGAGACAATAGACTTAATATGCTAAGTGAGACACATGTTTTTAGACACAGTCAGTCTGGGCATCTGTTTTATTCATCTATGCAGACCTATTACATATGTTTCCTTTTCCCCTTCCCTGGCAGGGTAGTGGGAGGTAGGGAGGGAAAAACATGCTTGTTAACTAATATAGTCATATATGCATGTATGTATTATGTATGCATATATACACATATGGATGTGTGTATATATACACGTATGTATATATATATATATATATGATGGGCAAAAATGTGTATTAAAATATGGGAATTAACAACAGTGCTTAAGAAAAGAGAGCTTAGGTTAAGAACAGAAAATAAGCAAATAAGGACCTTATAGGCAACTTAACAGAATAAAGAATAGTCAACAAAGACATAGAAAGACTGATCAGAAAGTCAGGGGAAGCATGAGAGTAAAGTGTCATGGATTCTTGTAATGGAGAGAATTATTTATAGTGTCAAATACCATAGAGAGGTCTTTGCCATGATTGGGGCATTTTCCCAAGAGGGGGATGTCTGAATCACAGGAAATGAAAGAATGAATGAATATTAAAGTATTAAGGGCAAAGTACTGTGCTCTTCACTATGCACACAAGAGAAAACCAATGTAGTCTCCACTCAGAGATCTCCCGTTCTAATAGGTAGACAACACATTTAGGAGGTTTCTCCTGTATGTCAGATGGAAAGGTTCAGTGATACTCAGAGTATAGCAGCAAAGCAAATTACAATGTAGTTTCTTTAATGTTGATTCAATCAATAAAACCATCTCTCTTTTATCTGAAAATGCCAAGGGCTTTGAAGTGAGAAATTTCTTTTCTAGAAGTTCAATAGGTGAGGAGGTAAGGGCTACATGATCTACAGAGATTATGTCTCCCTAAGGGTTGTTTCATTGGATGATGGCTATGGGAAGTGTGCTACAAGCAGGGCTACTGGTCTGGGAAGGTCCAGCTATTCCAAGGACCTCCTAGGTTCGATGAACTGGGCCAATTCCACTAAAGTCTGAGGGTAAATGGTGGTAAAAGGAGTGGTGCAGGTTTTACCCACCTGACAAATACCACCTTCTGTGTCTCCCTCAAAGTACTTTGCTGCATCTCATATGTGTGAAGAATTAAGTGAATTTTTAAACTTCAGATTTTTAACTCCAAGCTCTCACTTCTTTCGCTGAGTATTTGTAATAATTTCATGAATAACGTATTACTATTGGTGTTTATGGAAAGGTTTCGGTTTGTTTTGTTTCATTTGCTTTTTGAAAGGAGAGTACTAAGTGGGGATACAAGGAGAAAAGCAAATCAGTTCTTGCTCTCAAGAAACTCACATTTAGGAGTTGCCTATTTATAAACAGAGATGAAGGAAACAAGTTGGGGGGGGGGCATGATAATTCCTAAGACAGAAGGGATGTCTGATGAAGTAAATTAATAGAGGAAACATTTTTCTGCTCCAGAAAACAGTTTGATTCCATATTTTTCTATCTTTATAAAGGTGTTATTTATATATAAATGTTTTAGTTCTATATCCCTCACAAGGGAACGTACAAGCTATAGTTTGTGTGCCTGCCTACTTACTAATTTAAGAAGCATCCACAAATATGAACATTCGATAAATCATCTATATGTAAGCTGGAATGTTGAAACAAAATGGAACTTTCTTACAAATGATATCCATTTAGAAATTTATTTCTCTCTTTTGTTTTGCTTATATGTTATGTGGATAAAAGGGCAGTGATGGCAAAAGAATTCTGCTTAATACTTGAACTCATCTGTTTATGGGTATGTTATTAATGGAATTATTCACTCCCACTATGCAAAACACAAGTGAACCATTCAGACCTTTTCATCCACTGTGCCAAGTACTCTTATACATTCTGCATAGAAAGTCTACCTAATGATCTGGGGTCTCTCTCTAATTTCCAGGATGTTATTTGGGCACCAATTGAGTATGTAGCCTGTTCATTTATTTCTCATTCTTACAACACGATCAGCACAACTTTTCCCATAATTAATTTTTTTTTCTGAGAACATCAATTTCTCTCCCACAATTCTTGGTTGTTATTATATAACACTCTATTTAGGTTTACCACATATCTCTTCATTTCTTTTCAAATATTCTCAATATGAATTCTCCATAGATTTGATACTCCACAACTTACAATCATGTCACTTGAAGAATACTGTTATTTTTAAAAAGACCAAGTTTTGTTGCTGTTGTTGTCCAGGGAAAAACTTGGGGGTTGCCAAATGTCATGTAAAATTGCAAAATTTGAAATTTCAACTTAAAATAAGGAATATTTTTTCCAATCCTTGCAGTTCTCTGAAAAGACTGTTAGTTCTCTATCACTTGAAAAATTAAGCTTAAAAGGGCAGCTAGGTTGCACTGTGGAGAGAGTACCAGCCTTGAAGTCAGGAGGACCTGAGTTCAAATTCAACCTCTGAACAGATACCTAACATTTACTAGTTGTGTGACCCTGGGCAAGTCACTTAACCCCAATTGCCTCACCAAAGAAAGCAAAAGAAATAAAAATTAAACTTAAGCCAGAAATAAAACTGAAAATTATTATCTTACTTGTATAAGCAGTTGAATTAGATGATTTCTACAAGTTCCACTGACTGTGGGCCTCTGTAAAATGCAGTCCACTTCTAGAACATGAGGAATAAAATCATGGAGATGCTAGTTCAATCTAAATCCATTCATTTAATTAATATCCTACAGATTATTAATAATGCATTTTAAAAGTTTATAAGGATACATGTGCAAGTAAACTCTTCCATCAACCCAGTTTCTTAGCTCTCCATGACAGTTTGTTGTCCTAGATATGGCATTGGACTTGGAATAAAAAATACTGGGTTTCAAATCTCATCTCAGAAATTTATTATTCATATTCCCTGTTTCAGCAACTAGGTGGAGTGATAGACAAAGCACTGTACCTGGAATCAGGAAGACCTGAATTCAAATCCAACTTCAGACACTAACAAGCTGTGTGACCCCGAGAAAATCATTCAACCCTGTTTACCTCAGTTCCCTCATCTGTCAAATGAGCTGGAGGAGGAAATGGCAAATCATTCCAATATATTTGCCAAGTAAACTCCATACACAATTACAAAGAGTTGGATATGATTCAACAACAACAAATAACCCTGGCTAAGTCATTTAATCTCCTGGGTGTCAGTTTCTACATCTATAAAATGAGAATTGAAACAAATGACTTTTGATGTCCTTTCCAGTTTTTAATCTATTATTTTATGGCCTCTGAGAGGCAAGCAGCATACATAGTAGTTGCAAGATAGCCTCCTTCCTGTCTGGGATGCAGGCTAGGTAAGTCTAAGTGGCCACAAGGGTCAAGAATAGAACTGTTTAATAACTTAATATAGCAAAGAGACTTTTAAAAAAATTAATAACAGACCCCAGTGACCTTTTAAGTAGATTTATCAGGGCTCATCTAGGTATTTTGAGAGTACTTTGGGGGTAGGGAAAGGATCAAGTTATCATTTTGCCTATATCTGACGATTTGTATATGTAAGAAAGGTACAAAAAATAGGTTAGCCAGTAAGTATTGTTGTAATTCCAGAAATTTCATTGTTGGCTAAATATAGTGACAGTTAAATGATACTTAGTCCATAGAAATCTTATGTCCTCTTCCTAAAATCCTCTCACATCCTTACTGCTCATAGACAATAAACTATCAAGTCATATCTATTCTATTTCCATAACATCTCTTGATTCATTCCCTCCTTTACTCCCACAGTCAATATACCCTATCAAGTTTAGATCCTCATTATCAATTTCATGAACTATTAATGTGATTCTATCACATCTTTCTAATGGGTTTAACGTGACTTACTGAGAGTTTCTTTTTCTGTTTTATGTGTCTTCTGTCCAGTTTATCCTGCATTTAAGTGCCAAAAATAAAACAAAATTAAAAGATTAAAAAAAACCCTTTTATATAGAGCTGGTCACGTCCTTCGATAGACTTTTTATCATCTGCCAAGTAAAGATTTAATTTGTTTGAATTTTCATGGACATATAGAATCTGATACATCTTTCCCTCTCCAGTCTTCTCACTCCTTCCCAATAGTTGTGTTTCAGTTAAACCACACTTCCCTCTTCCTGAAAACACACATAGATAGCATTCTTCCATCTTTACGGATTTGCTTGTGATGCTCCCAGTATTTAAACCATTCCCTCTCCAGACATTAGCCTGATGAATTCATACAAATGCTTTAAAGTACAACTCTAATGCCCTTTATCCATGAAGTGGTCCTTAAAACCTCCTTAACAACCATTAGGAATTGACTTTTTCCCCAGATTTCACATGGTGTTTTCTTTCCCAATTCACTAATGAATCTATAAAGAGATGTGGCATTTGTTGGTCCATATTCACACCTCATCTCTTTACCAGAATATAAGCTCCATGAGGAAAAGGATTGAAGATATATATACTGCCTAAACTAGGTATCTTCCCATGAACTAAGTATTCTACTTGTTCCCATTTGGGAGCTTCAGAGAGACAAATTTAGGCAAAATGTAGTAACAAATAAAACTGTATAAAAGTATAATGGGGTGTCTCAGGAGGTAGGAAACTTTGTTTCCCTAGAGATCTATAAGAAGAGACTGGATGGTGATCTAACTCACTGAAAGTAATAGATCCCTGGGAATACAGAAGTGGATTATTCGTTACACTCTGATTGTGAGAATGTGGTCCAGAAGACCTATGGTTAGGTTAGCTCAAAATGAAAATCCTTTTTTTTTTCTTGTGTAATATGTCTATATGCATCTTTCTCTGTCTCTGTTTCTGTCCACCTCTCTCTCTCTCTCTCTGTCTCTTTCTTTGTATGTGTGTGCATGTATATGCACACACACAAATATATGTATGATATGTGCACATACAAATATACACACATATGTATATACACATATATGTACATATAGATATTTATGGAGTTATGAACACATCTGATTCTGAGAAAATGAATTCATTTGCAATATAAACAAATTTCCTTTCTTTCTTTTGTCTTAGGGCTATTTTTTATTTAACAGTATGTTTTCTGCAAACGGCTCAATATCAATGACAACAATTTAGCATCATTTGGTAAGCAACTAGAGGGATCAAAAGCATCTACCATCAGCCTCACTCACTGACATGCTTGCTTATCATATTGCAAGATATAATCAGAGTTTTTGTTCCACATGCTGCACTCCAAAATTGATTGGAAAACGACATGACCTAAAGTTCAGTTTATATTGTATAAATATAACAGCAATTTCATTACTGTGCTGATGCCTCTTCACTATAGGCTTTGAAGAAGGCCATTTAGAAAATACCAATTTGTATTTTTCAATAAAAGCTAAATAGTCTACATGGGGTCTAAGTTTTCTAGATAAAATGAAGAAAATGCCCTTGAGCTGTCTTCAGAATATTTTTCCCAATTACTTTGGTATGGGAACCTGGGAATTTCATGGTACAATAAACTCCCCAATTGCCATAAAACATGGCAGGGCTGGACTTTTTGGGTACTTTATGAATCCAGAATAAATGAAGCATGGATCCCTCTTATGAAATCAGAAGGATGATACCACCAGGAGCTAATGAAGATGCAAGCCACAGTTGTTGCTGTGTTCTAGTGCTGTAAATGTAGAGCAACCTCTTACATACATTATAAAAATTTTAAATTTTCAGAATTTATAACTTTATTACTAAGTACTTTATAATTTATTTTGCTAATAACCTATTTACATATATTCAAAGTTTGGTAGGTACCAATAATTATTCCATTAATTAAAACTTATTAAGCACCTACTATGTTTCAAGCATTGTGTTAGCCATTGGGGACTTCCTAAGTCAATAAGAGTTTTGCATTAATATCTCAACTGCTTAGTATGAAACTAGCCCTGAAGATAAAATAAGCTCTGTAAAATCTTAAACTTCGAATAGCTTTCTCAGAGGCAGAGTTCCTCTCCAAACAAGCCATAGGCAGTCATCTAGGTAAACAAGTGTGCAAGCTACTTGCCATAATCAAGAGAGTTAGTGCAATAGAATGTGAGTTTCCTGAGAGCAAAGTATTGATCTTTATCTCTTCTTTGTATCTCTATTGCTTAGTGTTTAACATAGTGCCCAACACATTCTAGATGCTTAATAAATGCTCTGTGATTGGACAAATTCAGCAAATTTTTTGTGTGTCTACTGTGCCTGATGTCCTAGGGCAGCAGTCCTCAACCTGTGAGTCGCAACCCCTTTGAGGGTAGGATGACTCTTTCACAGGAGTCACCTAAGACCATGGGAAAACACATATTTTCAATGGTCTTAGGAACAGATATAACCACTCCTCTATCCTTCTCCAGGAGGGTCCACCCACATGCAGATATGCCCACATATGAGTATTAAAGGGCCGTGGCATTAGGAAGGTTGAGAACCACTGTCACCTATGGAAAATACTGAAGTTTAGATAGGATAAAATCAGGGTCCTCATGAGGCTTCCATCCTAATAAGAACACAAGATACACACATTACTCTAGGTGGTAATATATAAATGCATTTCAGAACTGTAAGATGAAGTGCTTCCTCAAGGTAGAAAAGGAAGAATCAAGAAAGACTTTCTGGAACAGATAACATATGAGGTAGAATTTAAAGGAAAGATAAGCTTTAGGTAGGTGACACTGCAGGCAAAAACAAAAATATGGGAACTGAAAAGACATATTCAAAAGAAAAGAAAGTAATCCATTTTGGCTGGAACTTTTACAAAACTGGGAGAGTTGCAATATAAGAATTGAAAAGCAGGTTGACCAAATTGTTGATACTTATAGTTCTCTTTATGGTGGCACTGGGAAGAATGAAAGGCATGAATAGGTGAGACATCAATGAATTATCATGAAAGGACTTTGTAAATGACTGAATATGAAAAATAATGGGTAGTAACGGAAGACTCCATATATACCCCCATGTTTAAAATTAGCACTCTGGTAGCAAAGAACAAGAAAAAAAAAGTAGGTGTCTATCAATGGGGAATGCTGAAATAAATTGTAGTACATGTAGAGGACTATCACAAAACCATAACAAATAATAATTATGAAAGATTCAGAGAATCATGAGGAGATTTATAAAAACTGATAAAAAGCTGAATAATTTAGACCAGGAGAACAACATTCACAATAATTATATAAATGCCAATGGAAAAAACTAAAGGAACTCAAAGCTGCATAATTGTAAAATTTCCCTTGTTTCATCTTTTCATTATCATTTCAAGAATGTCCTGTCTGATAGAAGAAGTATACATTTTTAAAAAAAAGGATATATGAAAACAAACATAATATAGTGTTACACAACACAATAAACATACTTGTAACATTATAGGTATAAATGTGTGTATATAAATGTGTGTATATTTTTTAAACAGTTAATGAAGAAGGAAAAATAAAAGATAATATAAAGAAAGCAAATATGGATATCTGAGGTGAATGATGGTACTATGGATAGAAATAGATAAGTCACAAAGATGAGAAATTTAGGGGTAAGGTACAAGATATAGCCTAAATGTGATTTTAACATTAGAAATTAATTTTTCACACAAACCTGAAGTATCAGGTGACCAGAGTTATAAGTTCCATATTTGCCACTATTAGAACTTTAAAAAGCTATTCTTCTAGGTAACTTGTCTCCATATCTCTAAAATGACTGGATTGGGCTGCTTAATGGTCCCCAAAATGCCTTTTAGCATTTTTCATTCTATGACTCTGACTCTATAAGACAGAAGAGTAAGAAGATACGTTGCAGATCTAATGCCCAAAGATCATTTTTTGTCAAATATGCATCCACGTTTTCCCTATGAAAGAAATATTTTGAAAGATTTCACCTAAAATGACATTATCTTTCTGCCTTTCCACACTTCTTTCTTAATTCTAAAATTCATCTAAACTCTAAGTCTGTGATAATGAGACAAGATCTAATCTAATATTCAGCTTAAAGCCCTTGGAGGCTTCCAGGCTTCATTTAGTAATTGTAATCTTTTGCTGATTTACCAATGACAATCATAAAGCCTTCACTATTTTAGGAGAAATTTTGTCTTGTTCAAGAACTGATGTCTAATATATAATTATCAGAAAGATTTTTTATCACTCTGTCATCTATTCCTTTTATTTTACTGCATTATATCTTTGGTACCACAAGTTTTTTGTTGTTACTTGTTGTTGTAGTTTTCATATTTCCATGATCATGTTTTTTATATTCAAATTTTTGGAACTTTGACTAAGACAAAGAGAGTCAGACACAAAGCATGAGTTGTACTAGGTCTTTTCTTAAAAAAAAATTAAAGAAACTGCAGTAAAATACCATCCCCATCCCTACTTGGAAAGTGAAACTTTATTTTTATTCTTCTTTAACACAAAACAATCTTTGACTTCTAAAAGGCACATATTTACAAAAAGAATGAAGTGATCTGGGGAATCCTGAGAAATATGTTTGATTCTTTTTCAAGTGTCAGGAGAATTAACATGAAAATCATTGTAATATAGAATATCTTTTCAATGTTACCTATGTCTGTTATTGTGGACTATAGTTATCAAGTCTCTCCTAAAACAGCATGATGCATGGAATTAGTAGTCAAAATATATGTCCAATCATATTTTTGTGCTGTTGTTCTTATTTTTTTTCACTAATTTCCAGTTTGACTTATTATTTTTTGTTAAATCACTTAATCTTTCTTGAGTTAACCAAAAGGTTTAACTAACTAGGGAAAATGAGAACTTTGCTTAAGTAAAGAAAATTGATAATTCTATTATACCTCTTTCCACACATAGGGAGGCAAGGTTAATAAGAGCTATCAAAAAGAAAGATCACTATTTTCTTTCCCTTCCTCTTCCATTGGTGATTTCTTGCCTAGAAACATCATTTAAGGCTTTTATGAGAACATTTGGGCATATTTTCTTGTCAGCCATATGACTCTCTGAGCTTTCTGTCTCTGTCCCTGTAGATGTCCCACCTTGGAGACATCACCATATCTGTGGCCTCTCCTTCCTGTGATTGGCGATTTTCTTGCCAGAATAACAATGTAAGAATATGCCTAAACTATACATGCTAATTTCTCTGCCAGTTCCTTTCTGGAACTGTATACCTTGTCTCTCAAATTAGGATACTTCCCTTTATCCCTTTTCCTCTTTTCAGGTGCCATATAAGTGATATATTCTCTCTTTTGAATGTAAGCCCTTTGAGGGCAAAATTATCTCTTTTTTTTCTGTTTGTGTTTTTACTTCTAATTGCATTTACTGCTTATAGTACAGTGATTGGTGCATGCTAAGTCCTTGATAAATGCTACATGCCTTGAGGAGAAGTATCGTATATAATAGAAGAAAACTGGATTCAGAATTCAAAAACCTAAGTTTGACTTGCCTTGATCACTCAGCCAGCGTTTGTCAGAGGCAAGACTTGAGCTCAAGGCTTCTAGGATAGTAGGAGATAGAATATTGATTTGGAGTCAAGAAGCCCTGAATGCATATTCTGCCTGAGAAACTTACTAGATGGGTGACCCTAAGTGGCTCAGCAGCTAGAACCCTGGAATTGAAAAGACCTATGCATAAATCTAGCCTCACATACTTACTATCATTTAACTTAAATCTGCCTTGGTTTCCTCATCAGAAAAACTTCTTGCAGGGATAAAATGAGATGAGTTTTGAAAAAGGCTTTTCAAATCTTAAAACACCGTCCAAATGATCCCCCTCATTACTTAACTGAGCCTCATTTTCCTCACCAGCAATATAAGACAAATGATAGCACCTACCTCCTAGAGTTATTATAAAGGGAAAATTGGTCAACTAAATTAAAGTATTTTGCAAACCTTAAAGTGATATGTAAATATAAGCTATTAATCTAGGCTATTGCAACTCTAAGGCCATCCTTCAATCCTCCATAACACATTATTTCTCTCTATATTAAGCAAATAAATTTATGTGAACTATATTTTTTCTTATAACCATTAACAGCCCATAGAGAGGAGAGAAAGATTCTCTTATGTCTCCTCAGCCTCTCTCATTGGAAAATAAATAGCAGTATTATTCCTTGGATGACCCAAGTCACACCATGATTCTGTATATTTCTACTCTTGTCTGTATCTCAGGCTCTCAAAATTGAACTCGTCAACACACTGGAAGGAAAAACTTGAAAAGAAATGTAGAACTGCAGATAGAACAAGAGCTAGCTTCTCCTTAAGCTGTGATTGTGCCTTCAATACCAAAGGTCCCAGGGCTGCCAGGGCTGCTGTCTTAGTAAAAAGCCCCTGCCACTTTCATTTGGGGAATCAGTGCTGCTCCTCTGCATTTTCAGAGGAAGTGTTTTACAGAACAGGTTCACCTCCTTTCCCTCAACCACTGTACTCTGTCAAACATTTGTTTTGCTTGGCTACACTCCAGTGGTAGAAGCTGCACTTTCCATATACTTAGCAGCCAAATTATGCCTGCCCATGCATGGGTGAAGGGACTTTGCAGAAGAGACTGATAGAGAAGAGGCAGCAAAAGCTGACCCAAAGCATGTTTAGTCACTCATAGTATTTCAGAGAGAGCCTTGGGGTCCATTGGAATTGAATGTATGACAGCTCCTTCAAATGATTAACCCTCCTAGCATTAAAAGCTGGAGCAGATACATATGTACAAATTAGTGGAATTTGTTTTTAAAAAATAATCTGAAAAGCCCAATTGATTTTTCTAAAAGTCTTTTTATCTGAATGTCTTTACCTCCAACCCATTTTCTGATCTGTTTTACCACCCCTTTCCCTTATAGCTACTCTCCCTGCATGGCCCAGCCTTCAAAAATATCCCTCTCTTTTATATGGCCATCTTCTATCAAAATGCAACCATTTAGGAAGCAGGAGTCATATTGTTAGCTTTGGTTTGGTTTGGTTTAGTTTGGTTTTGAATCTCCCAGGGTGAGCAAAGTACCTAAATATAAGCATTTAAAAATTGTTCATATATTTTCTCATTTTCTCTGTCTTTCTCTCTGTCTCTGTGTTCCTCTGTCTTCTTCTCTATCTCTTCCTCCCTTCTTTGCCCTTTCCCTTTCCCTCCCTCTTCTTCTTTCCTCCTCTTCCTCATGTTCTCTTCTTCACCGATTTATTTGTTCTGTTGGCACGACAAGAAACTACTGCTATAAAGCACTAGTTCAAAACGTTAATGGCATTCTCACCTAGTTTGTGGCTTTGCCACTTATATCCTTGGATTTCTTAGAATATTTGTTTCCTGATTTTTTTTCTTAAAGAAATGAGTCATATTTCTTTTTATGACTGAGAAATCTCTAAATTATTTCTTCCTATATGATTAAATACATTTTTTCTCCATCACTTTTTTACTTAAGAATTGTCATTGGAGAACGGCAAAAAAAAGTCATTGTAAAGAATGATGCATATTTAATGCATTGGCATAATTAACTGGGAGTAGCCAAGTATCTCAACTGGAAATGTATTTGCATTTAAAAATCAATCCCACACTTGAAACTGCACAAAAAAGAGCAGGCTGCAATTTTTCATTCTGTGTGGATGTTGCACGGGTAATCTTATAGTAGGCTCAATGTTTTATTTTGTTTTTCATCAAGCATAAGAGCTAGAAAAATGTATCTCCTATTTAATGTCAGAAAAAAATGTGTATTAAAACAGCTGAATCAGTTAAAAATATCTAATGTCCATGCTAGTTTAACAGGGAGAAGTATTCACCAATTTACATTATAATAAAGTATTTGGTTGAGGAGCTGATTTGTAACTAAAGAGAGGCAAGAGATCATTAAATCATAGAATTATGGATTTAGAGCTGGAAATGATCTTCAAGTTCATCAAGTTCAATCCTTTATTTTACAAATGAAGAAACGGAGGCCCAGGAAAAAGTTAATGACAGATTGTTACACAGCAAGAGGCAGAATCACTCTTCAAACCCTAAACCTCTAACATTCTTTCTGCTATGCAATAGCACAAATAATACTGACTTTGAAGGCAGTCTGTGCAATTCTAGTTTGGGTATACTACTAAGTGACTTTATGACTTTGGGAAGTCACTTTATTCTCTGGGTCAAAGTTTTCTCATCTGTAAAGTGAAGGGTTGGTGCTAGATGAACTGTGAGTTCCATTCCAACTCTACTAATCTATAATTCTATAAAAGTGACCTGCTTAAAACCACAGGAATCAGTGGTGGTGCCAAGGGTAGACAAAATGGTGAGTGATCTCAACCCTAAGTTCTTAAATTATTCTATGATGGAGACTCATCACCTCAAGGGACCTGCAAATGTATCCTTTAATTTTATTCACTCTAAAATATTTTGTACTGCCTGAAATTAGAGGCTTCCTTCAAAATACAGCATTCTGGGCTGCCATTATTATGTATAGAAATTTCAATTCTCCTTTTCCCTCTTTTACCACCAGATTAGGAAAGTTGCCTTCTGAGGACAGATACAATGTCACTGTGTAATACCTAGGTTTAAAGTCCTTCTTCAGGACCACCTGGGCCACAACTGCTATTGACCTCAATTCCCACTACTCTTTTCCATTAATGTCTTACTCTGATCAGGTGATTCTCTGTTGTATAACTAGAAATTCCTGTACTCCATGAACCCATGCACTGTAGTCAAGTCTTTATTTCTTCCAAGACCAGAATTCCTTTCCTTGATGCGTTAACCCAAATTCACAATCAGATCATCTCATTTTTTCTCTGCCCATATTTTTTTTTCTGTTCTTCCCTTCTGTTTTGCTCTCCATTGAAAACTATCTTGTCTTTGGTTTTGATCTCTTTCAATCTTTTTTTTTTCACTTCCTTGCTTCTCCAGAAGATTGCTTATTCCTCAGTCACCTTTTCCAAAGTTAACCATTAAGAAAGCATGGCCCAGCAGGGACTGTGGGTAAGAATAGACATACTCCTTGAACTCCACTTTTTTTTTTCCAGAGCCTTACTCCATTGCTATAACAGAGCAAGATTTCCTTACTTTAGTTTCCAACTATCCATCTCTTCTACCCTGCCTATAAGGTCATGATCACTGATGGTCCTTCAGGTCTCTCATTTTTCTTTCTCAGGTTCTTTCTCTGCTTCACATTTCCTGACTACAGCCTTAGTGATTTCAACATTCACAGTGATGTCCTTTCAAGCAGCATGGCTACTAAATTATTCAATTTCCCATCCTCCAATGGCCTTCATCTTTAATTAACCTCTAACAGTGGAAGGCAAACCTCATCAATACCCAAACTTTTCTGTCTCCATTACCTTGAAGTCAGAAATCTCCCTTTCTGATCACAATCTCCTTTCCTTTTACTGAGAAGCAGTGTGGTATAGAAGAGAATTTGTTTTGGAATCAGATGGGCCGGATATGAATCCCAAATCCATTAACTTACTATAGAGGTGATGTGTGATTCAATTAATTGGGGAGGGGAACTTAGTATCTCATCATACTTATTTTCCATTACTACTGTTGTACTGAAGTCAGTAATGTAGGTAGTCGGAGTAGACTTCAAATGAGAAGGGAATACTGAATGACTTTGATCAATGCTGAAAAGAAAGGTCACCCCTTCCTCTAAAACTGGAAATTAATATTTACACATAATTTTTCACCAAACACAGATGTCGCTTCAACCTAAGGTAGCATAACTCAATGGAATGTGATTTCTATTTGGTCACATGCATACTTAGATTTAGGAGCTCATTAATTTTTTTTTTTTGCTTTTTTGGAAGGCAGTTGGGGTTAAGTGACTTGCCCAAGGTCACACGGCTCATTAATTTTTAATTCAAGAAGATTAAATGTATGCTATGCAGAACTCCAGCTAGAAATCTTTGCTCTTAGGCAAAGTACCAGAAGAGGCAGCCAGGTGACACAGAGTACTAGAATTAGAGTCAGGAAGACATATCTTCCCGAATTCAAATTTGGCCTCAGATGATTATTAATTGTATGACCCTGGGCAAGTGGATAACCGTGTTTGCCTCAGTGTCTTCATTTGTAAAATGAGCTGGAAAAGGGAATGGCAAACCACTGTAGTATCTTTGCAAAGCAAAACTCAAATAGGGTCATGAAGAGTCAGACAAAATTGAAATGACTGAACAAATACAAAGAAAAAGCAGCAGAAACTGTGGAGATGGTGTAGTGTGGCCGAAAGAATGATTCACTGGTGAATCTTAACATAATCTTTCTTCTGCTAGTTTCTAATTTTAATTAACTTCTCTTGCTAACTAGATGCAAAGCTCTTTTGTTTCTGTATTACTAAAGGCTTGTGGGCATTATCAGCACTCTCTCTTATTTCGGTGTCCTGGAGCTAAATCTCAGTTCTCCTATTTTTGGTTTTAAGTATGCTATTCTGTGCCTGGCACAAAGCTGGGGGACAGATGATATATGAGAGAAAGAAAATACATGGACCTGCTTTCATGAAAGTTATAGTTTCATTAAAGAGATAAGAGAGAAATACCTCACATAATTAAATAAGCAAAAGGGTAGATTAGGAGTTGAAATGAATTGTGCAGAAATTAATATCGAGACATTTTTCAGTTTTCCCATTCCTTAGATCCTAGTAGACACATTAAGAAGAGATGATTTCATTTTTTTGGATGCCTTTCTCCCAAGAAATATCAAAATAGAAAAACCAAATAAAATAATAAATGGAAAACTCAAAGCCCTTTAGAATGTAAAGTAGCAGCACTATTAGGCTCTATTAAGGGTAGGGAACCTGTGGTCTCGAGGCCACAAATGGCTTTCTATGTCCTCAAGAGTAACCCTTGGACCTAACATCCAATGACTTAGAAGGCCACATGTGATGACCTCAAGTCCATAGGTTCCTTATCTCTGGTTCTGGGTGATCTGTATTGTGTGTATGTGTGTGTGCACACACGTGCATGTATATGTGAAAGTACATATATGTGCATTAGTATTGAATAATCAAGATGAGATTATCCTCCAGTGATGATAATGGATTGCATTGTATTGCAATGGACACAAAGAGGCAACATGATATGGGAGAAAGAGGGTTGAAACTAGATTCAGAAGATAAGGCTTCAAATTCAGGTCCCTTGTTCTGCTACTCAGCTCCATGACAGACCTAGCTCACATCATTTAGGCTCCTCAGCCTTAGTTTCTCAACTTGAGTTTTTATGGTCACTGTGAAATAACACTTTTAATGTAAAGTCTGGCATAATTAAGTTAAATGAAATATTGAGCTCATCTATACTAATGGTTCTGAAAATTGCAACTGCTTGGTTTATTTCTGATGGAAAAAAAATCTTTAAATGTGTAAAGGCAGCTGATGATGGATAGTGGCCCTAAAGTCAGGAAGACCTGAGTTCAAACCCAGCCTCAGACATTTACTAGGTATGTGATCCTGGGCAAGTCACTTAACCTCTGGCTGCCCCAACATCCTCAGTAATAAAGTGGAGATAATAAGAACACCTAACTCCCAGGGTGATTGTAAAGATCAAGTGAGATAATATTTGTAAAATTTTAGCACAGTAGCTGGAACACAGTAAGGGTTATATAAATGTTAACTATTGTTAGCCATTATTTTAAATGAGTTGAACTACATGACCTATAAGGTTTTTTCCAGCTTTAAAGCTATAAGCCTAGGCCTTCTGAAAAGTAAAAACAATTATCCAGCTTCCTCCCAGCACTTTTTCCTATACTTCACCCATTTGTCTAGGATCTAGTATTATAGAAATTTTAGCTATGATGATGATGATGGTAATGATGATGATGATGATGATGATGAAAGTGAATCAATGAACATCGGGTCTTTGTTCTAACATGTGGTTTGTGGTATGTACTTGCAACTAGTCAAAAGTGCTTTTGTTAATTATTCAGCATGCTATATGGTAGAAAGATGTTTGTACAACAAGTCAAAAGACCTGAATGATAGTTCTTCATTCATCACTTACATTGTATGTGTCCTTAAGCAAGTAACTTTCTTATCGTTAAAATTGGGATATGCTACCTACCATCCTGAGCCCACTGGGGGTTGTGAGAAATCAAGTGAGATCAATTAAGTGAAGAATTTTGAGAAATATTTATCACTATATTTGTTTAAGGGATTCAACTTATCAGGAGTGAATTTATGAGAGAACATGAACTAGTGTGGCACAGGAGGGGCAGTCATTGTTGGAGGGAACCTGGAAATGATGAAATCCCTTATTCATTGAGTATTTCAAAAGCTATAGGAGTGCTCAGAGAGTCAAACTGGAATCTCTTCTACGTGGGCATTTTTCCCCCAACAATGCAGATCATTGCCCATCCATCGTAATCATCTTACATGACTTTTGTTCATATATGGAAATATCCATGGTTAATTAATAAATTAATTATTAATTTAATAAACATTTTAATTTAATAATTTAATAAACATTAAGTTAATAAACATTTATTAAGTGCACCCTAGGTGCCAAGAACTATGGGAATACAAAAGGAAGCAAAAGATGACACCTGCCCTCAAGGAGCTCACAGTCTAATGAGGGAGAAAAAAAAACACAAAAAACAAACAAGCTGTATACAACATATATAGGAAATAATGGGATTTAGAATAAGAGAAGTTGGGAAAAGCCTTTTGTAAAAGATAAGATTTTATTTGGAACTTAAAGAGTCCCAGGAAAGCCAGCAGGCAGAGTAGAAAAGGGAGAGTATCATGTTCTTGGAATAGCCAGAAGTCCAATGACAGTGGATTAAAGAGAGTATAGCATGGGGATTAAGGTATAGGAAGAAAGCAGAACTACCACCACAACCATCTAGGTTCTCTGTTTTCCAATTCAGTGCTCCTTCTACTTCACTATTTCATTAGGGCAAGTAAAGAAATGGAAAAATAGAATTGTTTATTCCAGATTTAAAGTAAGAGATTAAGAAGAGGAAGTGGAATGACTTCAGAACTTCTTGTCCCACCTCCCTCCAAATTAGTTTTTTTTTTCAGATTCCCATACTTTAAGGTCCTTCAGTTAATACATCAATGTTCACAAGCATAGGGATGTTCCAGGTCAGACTTTTGTGATCCATCCATTTAGTCACATTTTTGCATACCAAGTTACTAGGAATGTTCTAGCAGCTCTAGCCACGACTCATATACAGAAACTGTCTAAAAGAAGTAAGTGACTCTTGGCCTAGTTGCCACACTCTCTCAATATGTCCAGTTTTCAGCTGAATAATTTAAGAAAGATTGAGATAAAATTATAGGTTTAGACATGAAAGGAAGAGTAAAGATCATCTATCATTAAATTAAACTTCATTTTACAGATTACTTCACAGGAGTGGTGAACCTGTGACCTCAGGGTCACATGTGGGCTTCTAGGTCTTCAGTTGCAGCCTTCTGACTGACTCCAAGTTTTACAGAACAAATCCTTTTATTAAGGGGATCTGTTCTGTGAAGTTTGAATTCAGTCAAAGGGTCAGATTTGAGGACCTAGAAGGCCACATGTGGTCTTGAGGCCACAAGTTCCCCTCCCTAGCTTAGGGAATTGAAGCCCAGAAAGATTAAGTGACTTGCCCATCATAAAGGTCTCAAATACTCTCTGACTCTAAACCCAGCACTTTTTTTGCTGTAGACACGAGTAAACAGAGAAAAAACAATCACAAAAATAAAAAAAAGAAGTTGGGAGCAGAATCAAGTATGGAAAAGTAGCAAACATAAAAGCTAGGGGGAAAGAACTAGACTTATTTAGGAGGTAAATATTTAGGAGGATAGAGGCCCACTATCTCCACTGATGACCAAGTTAGAGGAAATGAATTAAATTGCATGATAGATGAATGCAGATTCACCCAAGGAATACCTGACTGTGTGGGCCAGGAAGTATCGAGCAGGTTAATGAGAGAGGCAATGGAATCTCTCTTCCTGGAGATTGTGAAGAATAAGATAGACAACTACCTGTCTTGAATGATTTAAGTCATTGTTTCAACTGGCACAGAGCTCAATTGAATGACCTTCTGAGGTCCCCTGGCAAGATGGTTTCATGCCTTGATTTTATTTCTTATTCCACAGTTAGGCCGTTTTTCAACCCATGCTTCTCAGTGAGATTTCTATATAGGTTGAAAAGCTCACGGTATACAAATAATCATGATCTGGTTTTAATGCTGCATCCGTAGGAGGTTGTACTTTGACAGCATGCACCCCCGGGAATGGAGCCATTCTGCCCTTATTAATTGGACAGTGGGGAGAGCATATGGCAAGGGCTTTTCTTCCAGTCCAAGTCAAGGCAGGGAGGAAGCACCCTAGCGAGATCATCTGGGGAATTCATGAAATAGTTGAAGCAACACAGATTCCCTGAGGGCAGAAAACATGTCTTATTCATTTCTCTATCCCCCTTCTAGAGCCTAGCACGATGCCCTAAACACAACAGCAACTTAATAAATGTTTCTTAAATTGAATTGCATATGGGTGAGCAGAACAGACAACATGTTGAGGTGGGTGGGAGATGCCACAAATTCCTCATAACCTGGAGAGCTCAAAATCTGCTGGGGACAAACAAAAAGTAAAAAGAAAGGGGGAAAAAAATCACTAAACTTTCCAGTTACCAATGACATCTAAAACAAGAAAAAATAAAGGAGGTATCTTCAATGTAACAACAATGCATCTGGCTTATTCTGATGAATATTTTCTAATTTAGCGTCAGAATACCTGGAATAAACAGCTGAGAGGAGTGAGATGTGGAAAATCCATGGAAGTTAACCAATATTATGCTTTGCAATTCATGAATCAGTTGGACAGGCTGGAATAAGCTAAAGACAGAATTCCCACTCTCCATTTTGCCACCCCTCAGATACAAAATTCATTTAACAAAACTATTGTACTATACTATTGTTTGTGATGAAAAATACCCTTCATTCTTAATTTAATAAAAAAAAAAGTAAACACAGAGATGCCTTAGGATAAGAGCAGGAGTTTATTCTCTTCAACAGGAGAAGAGGGTGGTCTGCCCCATGAGTCATCATGGAGAAGAGGCAAGTTACAAAGAAAAGAACCAGAATTTATAACTTAACTTAGTCAAGTCCCCTTTCCTGACACTTTCCTCTCTCATTGGTGGAGAGGCATACCTCACCAAATTCTTCCCAACAGGGACAGCAAGAGGAGATGGGGGGAGGGTCCCATCAAGGCCAGAAAACAGATAAAGGAAGGTAAAAGTGATTGACAGCAGCAATGGAGTTGGGGGGAGGGAGGAAGGGAAGGTTAACAACCCCAAATTGAGAAGTTTTCACTCATTCCATATACTATTAAGACATTAATGATATACAATTGACTTGACCTCAGCCAAATCATTCGAATTTGCTGAATTTTTTTCCTCAAAAGTAAAAATGTGTGTGTGTGTGTGTGTGTGTGTGTGTGTGTGTGTGCACGCACGCTTGTGAGGAGGAGGGACTGGATGATTAAAGATTTCTTAGGTCTCTTCAAGTGTTGCATCTTATTACCCCAAACATCACTGCTCATCCAATATCTCACATATTAAGCATTTTTGAAGATAATACATTGGAGAATTATAAACATTTTGGATAAATTCATTTTGAACAAGTTCAGTAACCATTTTTTATTCTTTCTTTTTTTGTGAGGGGAAGTGAATGGGGCCATTGGACCTATTATTTCATCAGTGTAGAGAATTTCCAGCTGAAGGGACTTCTTCAACTAATGCAAATTAATACTTGCTTAAAAATAGAAAGAGCTGCCCAGGGCACTAAGAGGTTAAGTGACTTCCCCAACATCACTTGTCAGAGAAGGGAATTGATCTCAGCTCCTTCTGACTCCAAGGTTATTTCTCCATCCATTAAACTATGCTGATGTATTCTATGGATGATTTTTGTTGCAGTAGAGATTTGACAAGAGTGGAAACAAAATATAGCTATCAAGTACGTAACTGTACAACAGTGTCTAAAAACAGATCTGCAAAATTAGAGATTCCTTTACATTCTAACTACTCAAGGGGTTAGGGCAGGGAAGGCTGAGTGGTGGATATTATTAGGCAAAAAAATGGTAAACAAAAGATTAGAGATTCCTAAGATGATAAATGTTGGGCTGTTTCTTGTTATAACCAAAGTAGTGAATAGAAGACTTATAATGGAAATTAAGATGGCAGTTCTTTAGATCCCAAACTCTTAGGTCTAGTGCACAATCTGTGTATATATGTGTGTATGAATATACATACATATATATGTTGATGACATAATCAGTAACAAACATTTTAGAACTATGAAATTTATTATCTTGATGATTTTAAGCTAAAAAAAGATTTTACAACCTGGAAAAATGAATAAATAAATATGTAAAATTATTTCCTTTTCTTGGAGTTTTGAAAATAAGAATAGTAACATTCATGAATTATGAATGATGTTGCAATAAAGATATATAAAATTTAGCTTTCTAATTCTTTTCAACTAATAAATCTCTGAAAGCTTCCAGAATGAGGTTACTCTCAGGTTTTTAATCAAAGCAGCAGAGGCTACAACCTGAAAACATACCTTTTTTGACAGTTTGTTTTAAATATCATTAGTTAAAAAAATAAAAACCTATCTTCTTCTTGTATAGTATTTGATTTTTTTTATCTTGATACAGAGGATAGAAAGCACTGAGAATAAAATTTCTCAACAGACTACTTTCATGTCAAAATATCATGTAATTATATGTCAAAAATTAAAACATGTTTTAAAATGTAAAAAATGATATTTTAAAGAGAGAAAAATATAGTTATTCATCTTATTATTGGTGACAGCATTTAACAGTATACTCTATTTAATAAATAATTCTATTGATAAAATTAATACACTGTGATATGTTTTATGAATTTTAATTGGTTTACTAGATTTTGTAGAACTATATTCCACAGTACTTACACTTGCTATACATGTTTGAATTGTAAGTTAACCTAGGCAGTTGAAAGTTGCTGTAAATAAATTATTCTACTAGAATTCTATACTTTGTTCATCATTTATTCTAAAATTATTAACAGTAAGTAGCTTTTAGTTCCAAGTATTAGTCAATTTTATTGTTTCATTACATTTGTATTTATATTAAGTGACACTATTATTTTTCCTAATGGAGAAATTATTTTTTTGGTGATGCTCATGACTCATCTTCACCTCTTCTATATGTCACTGAAAGCTAATGACTATATAAAGGTGAAAAAAATTACCTTATTTAAAAATGAATAGAATAATGACTGAGAGAAAAATCAAATATCTGAAATTATATGTAGCTGTTTGCAAAACAAAGTAAGAATAAGGGAAGGGAAAAGGAATGAATATTTATGTAGTGTCTAATATATGCCTGGCACTGTGCTAAACACTTTTTAGGAATATTTATCTCATGTGATTCTAAAAAAAATTCTGTGTGGTAGGTTAGTATTATACCCATTTTACAGTTGAGGAAACTAAGGCAATTAGAGGCTAAACTTGCCTAGGATCACATGCCTATTAAATATCTGAGACTAGATTTGAACTTAAGTCTTTCTGGTACTAGGCCCAGAACTCTACTAACTATAACACTAATTTCCACTATATTTTCCCATTTGTAAAAACAAACAAACAAAAAAACCCACAAGCAAACAAATTTGATAGATAGATAGATAGATAGATAGATAGATAGATAGATAGATAGATGGACGGATGGACGGACATATAGATAGATAGAAGATAGATATCAATGTCGATGTTGATGTCAATATAGATGTAGATGTAGATATAAATCCTAAGAAGGATGGATTAAACAGCTCTTTAATGAATGACTATGCAATTGAACATTAAGACCAAACTGATTCATAAATCATTTCTAATAAAATTCAAATAAGAACTAATCCTTTTCATGTTTAAACTGTTTTCTAAAATAAAGATGGTAAACTTACTTTCTTTTTTTTCTACAAGACAAATATAAGACCAAACAAGAGGACAGCAGACCATTAACATTAATAATCATCAATGAAAAATATGTTAAATAAAATACTTGGAAAGAAAATATAGCAACATATTTAAAATCATTCAATGTGAAAAAGAAGGTTTTATACTAGTAAAGCAAACATGGATTGATAGCAAAAGATTTTTGATAAGTCATATAAGTAAGAAAAATATATTTTATATTTAGAAGATGTCTTAATGTTTAGGAAACTGTTTATATTTTCTCATTTTTTCTCACAAGAGCCTTGTGGATCAAATGTTATATGTAATACTACTCTCACTTTATATATGAATACTTGGAGCATAATATTGCTACAAGGACTTTCCTTTGGACACACAGTTACTAAATGTTAGAAATTGGACTTAAATTCATGTTTTTCCTCATTTGAAATCTAGGTTCTTACCATTCCATCTTGATCCCTTCCATAAAAATAAAAGGAAGAAAAAAAATGGTATCAATAGATGCAGAAAATTTCTAAAATTCAATGTCCCTTTAAGATAAGAAAATACTACGCTGAATAGAATAGAAAGATTTTTTTCTTTATTTTTCAGTGATGCTTAAAATTATGTGAAATAAATAGTTAATTTTTATGAAGTAGAGAACCACCAGTGCTATTCTCCCTAAGAACACAGGTAAATTTGAACTATCCACTTTCAATATTGTTATATGGCATAGTCTAGCCACATTGTAAATAGAATAAGGTACAAAAAGAGGGGGTTAGACTATTTCTTTTTTGTTGATTGTATAATTGTCCATTAATTTAAAAAAAGAAAAAAAGCTGAACAAAAGCTGAGATACTGAATAAATGAGAACTATTATTATATTATTATATTACATATCACTGACAACTTAAAAAATTGACAGAAAAAGAAATATAATTTATTATACCAAATGTATCCAATATTTGGGAATTAAGCAACTAACACCCATAAAAGAAAGAGATTTTGAAAATAATGTTAATGGGCATAAATTTAAGAAAATGTGCAAAATAGCCAATATGGCTAAATGTGCTCCCAAAAGGTTTATATATTTAATGTAATAACAAAGGTGATAGAGAAGGATTGTACTTGTAGAATTTGAAAAATATGATAAAATGATAAAAGTAATTTATGTAGAAGAAAAAGGACAAAGCAAGGAAAACTGTACCCTAAATACTGAGGTACTAAAATAAAATAACAATTAATAAAAATATTTGATTGTGGGTTTTTGAAAAAGGCCATTTGAAAGAACAGACCAGGTCAGTTAGCTGGCATCGTGAACAGAGCACAGACCTTCCAGTCAGGAGGACCTGAGTTCAAATGCTTTCTCAGACACAAAACTCTTACTAGTCATGTGACTTTGGGCAAGTTGCTTAAACCCAATTGCCCTGCTTTCCCCCCTACAAAAAGCAAAAACAAATGAAAAAAAAGAACAGATCATCTGAAATATGGGGAAAAAAATACATTACAATCCCCAAATCCCAAGACTATAGAATATTGGAAAGATATGTAAACCAGCTGGTACAATGGATATCAATAAGATCCCAAGAAAAATGAAAAAGAAAAAAAATATGTCATATCAATATAATAACTAGGAAAAGGTTGAATTCCAAATGGATCAATGTTCTAAATATACAAAAATGTGTCCTACTAAATTAGAAATAGATGCAATGATATAGTTATCACAATTGTGAAAAGTAAGAAAATAGCTAACTATTAAACAAATAATTGAGGAAAACATAAGATGCATCTGATTATATATTCCCTTAGATTCTATTTATTTTAATACATATACATATATAACCAAATCTATCTCATTTGTTTTATATGTGTGTGTGTGTAGTGTCTGATCAGTGAAACTAAGAGCAATGAATCCAAAATGAGGAAAGAAAAAAGACTATAGAAAGCTCATATATATGACAAATCAGATATATTTACTGCAAATAAAATGTAGTAAATAAAATTTTGACAACCAAAATCTATAAAAAAATTGACACAAAGGTAAAAGAAAAACCATCCCCCTGTAGATGAACTGACAAATAATATTTTAAAAAAATCAAAGAGCAAGAACTGCAAATTGTGGATAAATACAAGGGGAAAAACCAAACAGACAAGCAAACTTGACACTCTCTAATAATCAGAAAAAATCCAAATTAGGACATTACTGAGATAGCAATTTCATCCCTCTGAATTGTTAATAATAGTTTAAAAAAACACTCCAAAAAATATCGATGCTGCCAAGAAGTAGTGAAGAAGACACCCAGTGCAGGTGGTAACATGAGTTAGAATAATATTCTTTGAAAGCTGTTTGTCACTATAAAATGAAAGATTCCATATCCTTTGCCAGAATAATTCTATGGACTGATAACATAATATACTTCTGATAATATAATAAAGGTGGGTATTCATTAAAAAAACTATTAAGAATATTGTTATTCCTAATATCCAGTATTTTAATAGCTTGAAAATATGTCCAAAAGTGGGGAAGGGCTGAGGCATTTTTGTTATATACCTATAAAGGAATAGTGTGTTCCAAAGTAGATGACCAGTATGTAAAGCAATAAGATTTATCTAGAGATAGAGTATCTCTGGTAAAAGTTAGAGTTAGGAGGAAAACTTAACGCTCTTTATTGGTAGTCCTTCTTTTGCTTTCAACGTCATAGGGGGGAAAGATGAGATGATGGAAAGAAGAAATCAGGACTAGAAAAAAATGTGCACACTTAACCATGTCTATGTGAATATGAAGAAAAATAAAGCAATAACTTTTTAAAAAATGGAGAGGAAAAGTAAATCAGGAGGAGCAAAAAAAAAAAATGAAATGAGTTATTGAAGATACTCCAAAAAATGGATAGAAAAAGAAGGAATTTTAAACAATATTTTGTTTGACCCCCTCCCCAAGTCTTCTTTTCCAACAATAAATATATTTAATTCCTTTAATGACTCCATGTGATATGGTTTCAGATTTCTTTGCCATTCCTTCACTCTCCTTTGGTCCCCCTGCAGTATGGTGCTCAAAGCTCATTAACAATCCTTTTACTGGATTATCTATTTATCTATCTATCTATCTATCTATCTATCTATCTATCTATCTATCTATCTATCCATCTATCTATCTATCTATCTATCTATCATCTCTCTTTCTCTCTCTGTCTCTCTGTCTCTGTCTCTGTCTCTCTCATAACAATGTAAATAAGTATAAGTTGTTGATTTTGACAAATGGAGAGAGCTTTCACACTAAGAGTTCCCTATATAGATAAAATCACAGATCTAAATTTACAATCTTCACTCCTTTTAAGATATATAGAGAAAGTTGATAAGCATTTATTAAGTATCTACTGTGTGCTGCAGCTACGAAGTGGTGCAGTACATAGAATGCCAGGTTAGAAATCAAGAAGACCAGAATTAAAATCTGACCTCAGATACTTAGTAACTGAGTAGGTGTGGGCAAGTCATAACCCTATTCACCTCAGTTTCCTCATTTGTAAAATGAACCAGAGAAGCAGATAGCAAAGTATCGCAGTATCTTTGTCAAGAAAAATCCAAATCGGATGACAGAGTCTGACACACATGAAACAACTAAACAACAAAGATCTGCTTCCGTATTTGCCAATTGACTATAGGCATTAGTCCTGTCACGTTAGAAAGGCATGAGGTATACTGATCTTAGTCAAAGGGTAGATCTATTTTGATCAGTTATTAATAGAAGATTGACCCCTAAGTAGAGATTGCACTAAGTAGAGAACTTACATAAAATATTTTTTTCTTCTTTCTTTTTTGTTAAAGACATAAACAGAACATATATGAATAAATTTGAATCTTCTTGGCTAATCGGGTTTCTCTTTAGATTGCGCTGGAGCTACAGACTCTTTTTTACTTAATTTTCTAAACAATCACTAAAGAGAAATGTGTTGTCATTAAGTCATTTTAGCTGTATCTAACTCTTTGTGACCCTTTTGGGGTTTTCTTGGCAAAGATACCCCATTTTCCATTTCTTTCTCCAGCTCATTTTATAGATAAGGAAACTGAAGCAAACAGAGTTAAGTGACTTGCCAAAGGTCATGTAGCTAGTAAGTGTCCAAGGCCAGATTTAAACTCAGGTATTCCTGATTCCCAGCCTGGTGTTCTATCCACTGTGCCATACAGCTGCCCCCAAGGAAAATATTATTTTACCCTTAATTGGCAACTGCAAACCAAACTAACATTTTTTTTTCTTTTCTTCTCTTTACTCAAACAGCTATCATCTTAGGTATCAAATTCCACATTTTTTATGGTAGTTAATTTAAGAAAATATCACCCCAACATCTTAAAATGTGACATTCAATTTAAAGACTCATATGAATTAATTCTGAAAAAGAGCTTACTTGAAGTCATATGAGGAAAAAAGTGTAAATTTGCAAACTAACAAAAATACAATTTGACTGTGGTTCATTTCTATAAGAAACTCATAAATTTATAAGTTGCAAATTCACAGCAGTGAATTATTGTACTACTTTGGATTTAATTCAAATTAACAAATATGTATTAAATATTTACTATGTATACTAAGGCAGTGGGCACAATGGTAGTAATACAGGCCTTGAAGGCCTAGATTCCAGTCCTGGTTGTGACACATGCCTCCTGTATTACCCTAGTCAAGTCATTTAAACTTTCATATGCCTCAGGTGATTATAGAAAACTATAAATGATTGAAAAGTTACTGATTTACATCAGTGGAGGAATTTTTACTTCAGGAACTCCATAACTTCATTAAATCAAATGTAAAAACTTTACCCTGTCTCTCCCCTCAAAGTATCTAGGTGTTATATTCTTTCACAAGCACATCAAATTCAATTTTCCTTGCTTAGACACTTGTAAATCATATCTTTATATGAAGTGATGTGATCCAGGGCAAGTCACTTAACCTCATTCATCTCAGTTTCCTCAATGGTGAAAGTAAGAATAGTAGCATCTACTTCTCAAGGCTGTTCTGAAAATAAAATGAAATGATAGTTGTAAATCTCTTTGCAAATCTTAAAGAGTGATATAGGCATTTTAACGTATTGTAACGTAAGAAACTAGCATTAGGTCAGATTATGCATTAACAGGAAACATTTTAAATGGCCTTAATTGAAACTCTCCTCCCAAAATAACAGTAGCGACATTAAGAATAACAACTAGCATTTATGTAGTGCTTTAATATTTTCAAAGTACTTTACAAATATTGTCTTGTATCCTCAAAAAAAACCCTTACATGAAGCAACTATAATTATTCTTTTTTTTACAGATGAGGGAACTGAGGACAAAAGAGGTCACACTGGTCCAGTATGAGTAAGTGTCTGAGCACAGTTTTGAACTCGGGTCTTTCTGACTCCAGGACCACTGTGCAGCCAAGCTATAAGTTTGTAAGGAAGAAAGTCACCTCTTTGTCACTGTTACTTTTAACCTTTCTTTAGTGTTGGGTCTAGGTGAAAATACAAAAATTCCATCAAGTATGCACATGTTTATAACTGCAAATAGAAAGGAAAGGATGCTGGGTTTGTTTTCAGAAGCCCTGAGTTCAAATCTCAGCTATGATGCCTGCCATTTTTCATTTAGTGAATCAAATAACAGCTCTGGTCTTCTGTTTCTGCATCAATAACATGTGGAGGTTGGCGTGGATGACCATTTAGTCTCTTTCTAGCTCTAAATTAGTCCTAAGCCTTCTCCGGTATAAATATTGTTATAATTGTTCTCCCCCTGTATGGTCTTTAAAGTTTATACAAAGACTGTTGTTCCTCTTTACACACTGAACACATCCTTGCAGCTCATCTAGAATTCCAGGGTCCAATTCCCAACATTTTTCTCTCACAAGGAAAGGACAGTTATTGTTGACACCAAAAAGGTGATTTAAGAAGACAGCATATACTATGATAAATGAAGGCTTAAACTTCTATTCAGTCTTGTATTGGGAATCAAAATGTGACAGAGAGGCAGAGATATTTGTCCTGGGGTAACTACAGTCTCAAAAAAAAAAAAAGAACAAACAAAGAGAAACAAAGAAAGAAGCTGGAACCTAGATTGAAGTCCCAGGTCACAAAATATATAAAAAATACCAGACATTAGAGAGGACAGAGACATCATGAACTTTATGTGGCAATAACAGAATTAGATGTTTATAAAAACATGTCTGTACTTCAACTAGACTATGCAAAGAACAAATGTTCTTTCCTCTCAAACCTGTTTGTGGAAGTGAATTCAAATAATATCCTTTTAAGAGAAAAAAAATAAAGAATGATAGAACAAACATGATTATTCATTATTTGAGCCCTCAGTTGGATCCAGAAATGTTCCATCTGAACCAAACCTGGCCTAATTATGACATGAGAACATCAGGTAGGCTTTCAGCATGGATATGATATTTTATCCAATTTGTTTACAATCTATTATTTAGTCACATAATCGATCATAAGCATTTATGCCATGCTTGTTTGCCTGTGTGTAGTTTAGACATCATATGAAATAGAAGCAGTATTTCCTATAAATGAATTATGTCTTGCTACTATTGGCTAATAATGTAAAACTAAAGTCTCATCATGCCCATTACAGTCACACATGACAGCGTGGCCTAGTGGGTTGAAGGCTGGCAACAAAGGCTAGAAAATCTGGGTCCAAGTTCTACATGTGACTCATATTAGTCATGTGACCATGGGCAAGTGAGTGCCTGTGTCCTCCATAACTCAAGCATCTCTTTAATCCAGGCTTGTACAATATATGACCGCTTTCAGTCATCAAAGGATTTTGGTGGCCTGTGAAAAATGTAAGGTTGCCACTGCACACTCTTTCCTGTTTCTGGTGTGACCTATCACAACCAACCATTGTCAGTCTGTCACCAGACTAAGCTATCTCTGGCCTGAAGAATTGTAGCCTATTTTAATTTTGGCCCCTACCTATTGCCAAGTTGTGTGAGTCTACTTTAATCAATCAATCTATTAATCAAGTCCAATAAATACACTTGCACCAAAAGAATTGCCAAGTTACATTGATAGAGGACTTTTCCCCATTCTGTACCAGGAATTCACATCAGTGACATCACAGTTTCTAATCCATCTCTTATCTCTCAAAAAATAAGAAGATGAATGAATGAATGAATAAAAAAATGAAGTGTATCACTGCACACACACACACACACACACACACACGCATGAGTAAATATAACCAAATTTATCACCCTCTCTGGCTGATAAAACTGTACAAGTAGAAAATGCCTCCTCTTATCTCGTGGATAATTTTTCTTCATGGGCATGTGACATTGAAGATAATGACCAGTTAGCTGAATTGTGGCTCTCTCTTATCACAGTAGGAATACCATGTCTTGCATTATTACATCATGTTTCATTGCTATTAATTTCTCATTAACCATATGCTTCAATCAGTAATCATATTCCCACTTCCCATATTGTGGCAGCGGAAGCAGTGCTGAGCAAACAGAGACCTATCATCCATTTGCATCTCTCATTTCAAATGATGATGTGGCCATTTTTCTTGGAAACTCATCTCAGTGACAACAGACATGATGACACTGTATGGGCCTCAAAATCTACATGATACAAAATTTTCATACCTCTTCCCTTAAATATTATGACTTGCCACCGACAATTTTAAGCAACACACAACATGCTTTGACAAATTTCCTGTTAATAATGGTCGTTGTGAAAAGCGCTATTTGTTTGTCACAAATAAGTTGACATATTGTATCGCCATAGGATTAACATTCATACAGCTGTCCCCCACTTTTATTTTCCTAAATTTAAGGCAGGATTTTTTTTTAAAGCAAATCTGTTCACAGCAAGGCCCATTGTGTGCAGTAGGTGCAAAAAGAAAAAAAAATAACATTTTCCTGCTGCTGAAAAAAAAAAGATTGGGCAGCAAAATCATGAACTACATAGAAAGTTACTATTCTTTTTTAAGAGTAGGGCAAATAATTTGAATATATTGGAGAGAGACCAGAAAGGATGCCAAGTTTTGTTTTCCTCAAAGTTTGGCTCAAATATTCCTACCTAAGGTAGACTTTCCATTATCCTCCTTCCCTTCCAATTGCTACTGCCTTGCTACTAAACAACTGGATATTTGTTTATAATAATTAGTATACAATTGTTGCCGATCATATGTTATCTTCATACAGGGAGGGTTGTTTCATGGTTGTATTTACATTCTCTGCATGTGGCACGATGCTTATCAGATTTACTGTGCAGTCATCTGCCTTGTGTCTAACTCCTCATAACCTCATTTGAGGTTGGCTTAGTAAAGTGATTTGTTATTTCTTCTACAAATCATTTTAAACATGAGGAAACTGAGGCAAACAGGATACATTGAATTGCCCAGAGTCACACAGCTAGTAAGTATCTAAAGGTTGGACTTGAACTGAGGTCTTCCTAACCCCAGGCCTGGTGCTATATCCATTGCATCACTTATATGCCCCACTTTTGGCACATAGTAGGTGCCAAAGTGAGTGTTTTATGATTAATTGATTGCTATCCTTTACTTATTTAAATCACAAAAAGAACACTGAAAATTTATGCAAATCATAGAGCATTTCCTAGCTTTATTGTGTGAAGTTCACTCAGCTTCTCTGAGTCCCAGTTTCCCCACCACTAAAATGAACCTTGCAGCAGAGAGATCCCAAAAGGTCTATAAACACCATGCTTCTTCAATGGAAAACAGCACTTTAACTTTTCAGATATACTTATTTATTTGTTTAGGTGCTACCCCCTTGGATTTTATCAGTGTAAGGTCTTCCCAGAGAATGAAACTCCTACAAATACAGAATGCCTCCTCCTCTACAACTGATCATTTTAGACAGTTGCCAGTGACAAAGAAGTATTAAGTTACTTGTCCAGGCTCACACAATCCAGTCAGTCTGGGTCAGAGTAAAGACTGGAACACAGGCCATCCTGACTTCAAGGTCATCCTGCCATTTGAAAGACAAAATAAAAGCTCTGCAGGAAATAACTAGTCAGAAGTTTTGTCTCTTTTTAGTCTGTTACTTATACATACTAAACTGGAAAGAGATGGATCTGGCCATTAAATGGGAGAAGAGAGATAACTAATGTTTATGGTTCATGGTGCATTAGTATCTAAGAAAGGTCAAGAGATCTCAGGCAGTGGTCTCCATAGTGGGAATCCTAGACTTCCAGGAATCCAAGGGATATGTGATCAAGTAATTAAAGGGTAGGAAGATAAGCTGCCTCCATTTCCCTAACAATGACCAATGTTTCTAACACAGATAATTACAAAACCCTCTATTTCCATTATAGTTAAACATTTCTTCATTTCCACAGCTCAGCAAGCCTGGTCCCAAGAAACTATGTAGGCATCATCCCTGTCAGCACCTCTAAACTAATCCAGGGGGCTGTTGCAGCTTCACAGACAAAATTTCCTTTCCCTCCTTCACAGGTACCTACATATATTCACTTGGAAATGATCTCTCTATCTCTCATAGATGCCCTTCAGGGTATAAGCTCTATGCTTTAGCACAGGAGAAGTAAATGGGCCCTGCACCTCCTCTCCTTATTACCCCTCTACTTTTCCTCATGTCAACTACTTTTTGCTTTGTTTTATATTGCTTTTTGATAAGAAAGAATTAAGAGCTCAGGATAACTGGTAATGGATTGGTTGTGATCTGAATTACAAATCTCATTGCTATTTTCTTTCCTCCAAAAAGTTTAACTAAAGAATTTTTCAAATTCTTTCAAGAACACTCAACTGAAACTGTTCTACTTAGTGCTACCAAAGATATCTAAATGACCAAATCTTTCTCAATCCTTATCTGTCTTGCCCTCTTTATAGCATTCAATAGTGTTTACCACCCTTTGCTCCTGAATTCTTACTCTAGCCTATCTAGATTGATGAAAGCAATATAAATGTATAATCTATAAAAATTACTGTATTTGAACATTTTATCTTGGAAATAGTTTTCTAATCTGTTTAAGGATCTTACAAATGAAAAATTTTGGTGGGTTTTGACCCCATTAATCAAATGTATATAAATGCTGAAATTTTTAATGAGTTTTCAAAAGTAACTGATAAGTCATCAGGGGAAATGAAAATTTGCTTGTTGTACTTCAGCAAAAGCATTTTCATTGTGGATGAATGGGCTGAAAAATTAATATCATAATTTAATAAGTGCAGCCAATACTGCATTTTTTTCTTTTAGGGTCTAAATATTTGGGGGAGGTATTTTGATTTTTTTTTAGCTATAACAACCATTAAAAGCAAGTATTAAAATAAAAGGGACTTAGAAATAGACTTTCCTATCACTATATCATGAAACTTGACAACACAACTAAAATTGAAGTATATTCAACTGTTATGCTCTCCCTAAAATACCAAGGAAAATAATATTTTAGTTGGAAAGAGTAGTTTTGCCCATTAATAGTTTTTCTCCCAATGTTTTTATTTTTAATCCTTGACTGAGCCTTTTTTGGTTTCTGTGTATGCATAAGTTTTATAATGTATACAATTAATTGTTAGGCAGTATAGAACTTGTCAATTTCTTAGTGCAGTTTCAATCTTTAATAGCTTAAAATGATCTAAGACTTTTGGGACTTCTGGTATGTTAAATAATTTATATAAATATAATATATCATATAAACATAATAATTTATATTATTTAATATAATATGTATGGTACATTATATAAAATAATATATATAGTAAAGAGACCTATGTGGGGAGGAAGAATGTGCTGGTACTAATTTGTATTACTTTTTTATTGTTAGGGGCATAGGATAAAAGCAACAATAACAACAACTAAACTTGGATACCACTGGTCAAAAGGAAGGATTCCAGCATATTGAGTAAGACCTATGAGAAGATACAGACAAAAATCACACAGGATGAAGTGTGAGTGGGCTCCATTTAGAACCCTTGGTGATCACATTGGGATAATCACAGATCCACTGAATTAACTTAATATATGTTTAATTAAAATACTTTTTCTCAATCTATTGCTATGAAAATTTAAAATATCTTAACTAGCTAGAATTAGGCTAAAATGAAAGAAGCACTAGATACAATTAGGAATAACTCTCTTATTGGTTTTTATGAAGAAATGTATCCAGTTCAGAAATACATACACACACACATGTGTATAATTTTCCATTTCTTAAAACTTATATTGACAGCACCCAAACTGAGCAATCTTTTTTTTTCTTTTTTCACCTTTAAGGCTAAGCAGCATCATATCACCAACTTAGCTGTTTTGTTTTGTTTTTTTAATCAGAGAAGCAGAGATAATTTAGGTAAATATCTTCATAAATTTTCATAACAATTTAAATAAATATCAGAAATAAAGCAAAGGAATGTTCATGAAGAAAAGCTACTATAGACTACAAATATATTAATATACTTAAGAAATCACAAGATTTCATCAGAACAGGAATGCTTTGTCTTAGAATTCTATTTAGAGTCATTTCTCTACATACCAGTGGAAACCTGCTTTGTTGGACTGGAGTGGTCCCATGGAACTTGGCCTGGGCTCCCTCTCAGTCATTAGTTAGCAAGAGTGCAAATCTACAGCTGGGGAGATCAGAGCAAACCAGTTCAATAAAAACACACCAGGACAGCAGAAGGTTCCCCACAACATACTTTCCAGCTGCAGAATGGTACATATCAAAGACTTTCTTTTTCAAAAGATTAACGATTCACGTTATCATATTTATAAATAGCTAGCATTTATATGGAAATATAGTATTTGTAAATTGCTTTATATTTGAAATTTTAGTTAATAATGTTCATAATATCTTTGTGAGGTAGGTGCTGTATATTATCTATTTTATAAAAAGAAGCTGGGCCTAAAAGATATTAAATGACTTGGCCGGGATCATACAGCTAGTAAGTATCTGAGGAAGGATTTGAACTCAGCTCTAACTGATTTCAAGTCCAATGGTCAGTACCATGCAGTTGCCTTGTTACAAGGTACGTGTTATGCATTTTTGTGTCTTTTTCTTGAATATACCTACATAGGTAGAGCAGCCTTTCCTCAAGGAGTAATGAAAGAATAAAAGAAGCTATATTCATTCAAAGAGCACAAATTTATTAACATCTACTATGTTCTAGGTTCTGTGTATGTAGACTTATGTACACACATGCATATCTTTACATGTACACAAACACTCCTGTATGGATATATGTATGTGCATATATTTATATAGGTGTAAATACACACATACATATGCATACACACAAAAAACAATCCATGCTCTTAACATGCTTACATTCTTCTGAAGGAACATATTTCACAAGCAATTATATATATATATATATATATATATATATATATATATATATATAATATAATATAAATAAATTCAGTGATGGTCAGGGGAGGAAGAAGAAAGGAATATGGAAAGAGATGGCACAGCCAAGCCTTGAAGGGAGTTAAAAATCTCAAAGGTCAAGATGTAAAGAGTAAAAATTCCAGATCTATGGGACATGTGCAAAGTCACAGAGGTGGAAAGAGCATTTTTCAAAAAAAGAATGGGCAGTAGGCCACATTGACTACTTGAAAGGGAGTAATTCATAGTCAGGCTGGAGCCAGAGTATGAAAAGTCTTTAAAAAATAAATTGTGGATTTTGTCATTTTTAAAGTAAGGACAGTAGAAGGACACTGAAGCTTTTTAAGCAATGTTTTAATACAGTCAGACCTGTGCTTTAAGAATCTTAATCGAATAGCTTTGTGGACAGCAAACTCTTTTGTACTTTAGTAGGTTGTGAAAATGCTTGTTTTGTCCCATAAATTTAAAAAAATCTATTAAAATGCTCCTTGATGAAGAACAGTTTTAGTATGTGTAGAAAGGAGATAGGGAAGAAAAAAGGGTCAAGAAAATCAAAGGAATCAATGAAAAAAAAATGTGAAGGAAGGTTCCCTAGCCATATCAGATCTGAAACTATACTCTAAAGTGGTGATCCTCAAAACAATCTTGGTTCCAGGAAACAGAGTGGTAGATCAGGGTAACAGATTAGATAAATGATACAGAGGAGTAAATGACCATAGTAATCTAGTGTTTGACAAACCCAAAGATCCAACATTTGAGAATAAGAATTAACTGCTTGACAATAATTGCTGAGACAACTACAAATTGTTTTGTCATAAACTAGGTAGAGACCAACATATAATATCAGATATATATATACATATAAATATTACATATATATGTGTATATATATATATATATTCCCCACAACATACTTTCCAGCTGCAAGTTTAAATATATATATATATATATACATATATATATATATATATATATATATATATATATATGGTAGAAATGAATACAGGATTTAGAAATAAAGAGTGGTATCATAAGCAAAGTACCAAAGAATGGGACATTTTACCTGTCAGATATAGGTATGAAGGAAGAATTTATGAGCAAAAAAGTGATGGAGAGCACTTCTAGATGTAAAATGGATAATTTTGATTATATCAAATTACAAATGGTTTGTACAAAGAAAACCAATGCAGCCAAGATTAGTAGGAAAGCAGCAACCTGGGGGAAAGTTTTACAGCAAGTTTGTCGATAAACACTTCATTTCTCAAAGCTGAGTCATATTTGTAAGACTATGAGTCATTCTACATTTGACAAATGGTCAGAAAGTATGAACAGGCAATTTTCAGAAGAACTTGGAGATATCTCTAATCATAAGAAAAAAATGCTCTAAATCACTGTTAATTAGAGAAAAGCAAATTAAAAGAACTCTGAGCTACTACCTCACTTGTATAAGATTGGCTAACATGACATAAAAGGAAAATTACAAATATCAGATGGAATGTGTGAAAACAGGACACTAATGAACTCTGGAAAGAATTATGAATTAATTAACCATTCTAGAGATCAATTTGGAACTGTGTCCAAATGGTTATAAAACGGTGTATACTTTGAAACAGTAATACAGCTACTAGTTATGTGTGAGACCAAAGAAGACCTAAGAAAAAGAGAAAATGACTAATATGTACAAAAATATTTATAGTCACTCTTTTTTTCTGGTGGCAAAGAATTTGAAATTAATTAAATGCCCATAAATTGGGGAATAGCTAAACAAGTTGTGGCATATGATTATGACTGAATACTATTGTAATATAAGAAAAGATGAGCAGGTTGGTTTCAGAAGAACTAAAGCCTTATACAAACTGATGCAAAGTGACATGAGTAAAACCAGAAAAAACATTGTACACAGTGACAATAACATTGCATGATGATCACTTGTGAAAGACTCTTATCATGACTATACTTCAAGATAATTCTGAAGGATTTGTCATGATTTAAAAAAAAGTGCTACCCAACTCTAGAGAAAGAACTGATAGAGTCTGAATACAGGATGAAAGATATTTTTAAAAATCCTTCATTATTATTGTTGGGTCTTTTGTCTACTTTGTTCTTTTATAATGTGACTAATATGGAAATGTTTTCCATGACTACATTCATATAATTTATATCAAATTGCTTGCCTTCTTAAGAAGCAGGGAGAGAAGAGAAAAAGGGAGAGAGAATTTTGAATTCAAAATTAAATAAAAATGAATATCAAAAAATTCTATTTACATGTAAAATAGAGAAAAAAAAGTCCTCACAGAGAAGGGGATAGTCCTGGGACTAAAGGAGCTAGAAACAACCAAGTTTGGTAGTGAATTGGAAGTAAGGAATGAAGTTGAATGAAAATTTAAGTATAATTCATACCTTGATAATTTGAATGGAGTGATGATGAGACACTTAACAGAAATTGGTAATTTAGGAGCAATGGTGGGTTTAGAGAGGGAAATAACAAGTTCTGTTTTGTAGAGGTTGAGCTTCAGATAGCAGAAATGTTCATCAGATATTTGGAAATGTGAGATTGGATCTCAGGAAATAGAGTCACCAGCATAATAATGATGGCTAAATACATGGAATTTAACACCTATTTTAATGGTTACTTTTTCCCCCCAAAATAATTTACTTGATCATTCTTTATATTTAAAAACTATCTTTAAAAAAAACCTACTTGCTATTTGACCTTTTTCTTCTAAGTGGCTAATTTGCACATGTAAACATAGTAGTAAATGGTATTTCTTTCCATTAAGAGCATAGACCTTTACCTTTTAGTAAAATTATTAATACTCCTTTGATTTTGTTTTGTTTGTTTTAGTAAAATTATTTATTAGTGTCCCTTTTTGTTTGTTATTGTGACTAGGATCAGAACTTTCTTTACAGACACGAAAAATAGGTAGCTGTACATGAAACATGAATTGAGGTGTATTGGGGAGGTTTCCTTTTCCACAAATTTCCACAAAATTCTACCAGAGGTCTACCAGGCATGATTCCAGATTTTTTTTTTATGGCAGATTATAATTATGACAATCTCTGTATTTGGAAGTCTCAATGTTTCCCTTTAGCAGAATTTTCATCTGATATAGAGATAAAATTGCCCAAAGTATCCTCAAATATCAGGCTGTCTCTTCTGTTGTTGCACTAGGGATTCAAGGGAAAATCTCTGCATTTTGACTGAGATTTATTAATCCCAACCCCTGACTTGTTCCAGGTGGGGAGTCATCCAAATGTTAATAAGTCTCTCTTAAAGCAAAGTGAATTCAGGGGGTTATGATCTCAGAGACCCTCCATGTGAACATATTCTTGATAGATGGACAGTTATCCAGCTCTTGACAGAAAATCCAGTGGCAGGGAAGCAGCCCATTCTGTTTTGGCACAACTTTGTTCTGTGTTGACTTCCACCCTTTGTTCATCATGTTGTCTTCTGGTACCAAGTAAAAAACTAAAACCTTCCACAATGTAATAGTTAAAATACGGACAATTTAATGAGATGAGTAAGTGTCCAACTTGACAAGGCCTAATGTACATGGCTTTTTAAAAAAAATTCTGGTTATTTCACCCCTACACTTTCACAATGGAAAAGCACAGGCTTAACAGAGTCAATGAAAATATATTAAGTGCCTACTATATGCCAGGCACTGTGTAAGCACTGGACATATGAAGAAAGGTGGAAGAGAGTTATGCCTTTGAGGAGCCAACATGCAAACAACCATATCTTGTACTAACAAGCGACATTCAGGATGAAGTTGAAAAAGTCAACTGAAGTAGGACACTGGAATTAAAAAGAGTTGGGAAAGGTTTTGGATAGGACGAGGGATTTTAGCTGGGTATTGACTCACTCAAAAGTGAGAACTTGAAAAGACCTTAGCTTAAAAGGGCCAAGATCTCCCACTGCATCCTGGGTCATTTCCATTCGTCCTGATGACTATCTGGCCACTGGACACAGATGGCTCTAGTCTAGAGGAAAAAGTAAGGCTAGTGACTTTGCATAGCCCTCCTTCATTCAAATCAAAGTCAATTGCAAGTCATGTCACCATTTCCTCAATCTCATGGTCCTTTTAGAAGGACAAACCAACACAGAGGCTTTTTCTACCTTTTTAAAATGCAAGCCCTCTTGGCCCCACCTCCTCTATGAGTTATATTTTCTGTACCATCAAGGGATTAGTTTATCAGTTCCCTTTCCAATTATAACCCATCCCTGAAAACAAAACCTTTAAGAAATGAAATAAGAATAGGAATAGAAGGTAATGGATAAGAGGATAGGGTACAAGCAAGAGAATAAGGTCCAAAACAATTACTTCTTTCTTTGAAAGAAATCTTCCCTTAAAAGGCCTGCAATTCAACCAATTGATTCCAGCAGATACTTATATAAACCCACTATGTATCTCTATGATTTTCTAAGCTATATCCACAAAGGCAAACCAGTAATGCAGAAATAAAAGAAGGAAAACCCTCTGAAGATAGACATTTCTTGCTTGCTACTATTAGTAAAGAAAATCTTACCTAAATCTATAAAACGTCCAGTAGCATTTAAGATTTGGTTATTAAAATTCATTTGGGGTGTTTGTGCATTTGACAGAGAATGGTATATGCATAAAGAAGTACATTTGGGGAGATGCCCCTCAACTCCAGTTACCCCAGAGCTTAGAGATAAACAGCCCCATTAATAATGAAGAATGGTAAATGTCAAGGGATATGGATCACATTTTATGAATAATGCACTGCTATTGACAATATAAATTCCCAGACATCAGTACTATCCACAACATCCTAACATTTTCATCCATTTTTAAAAGAAACATTGTTAATTCAAAGAGTAATATGATTTTCATTTAAGTCTTTAGTGTATTCTGGTAAAGAACATCAAAATTTAAAAAAAAAAAACTAAAACTTTTACTCCGTTTTATTTATTTATTTTTTGGGCTCTTTGCTTGATTTTAAAAAATAGCTGCTTCAAATTCAATTGGATTACATGGATTTCATTCATAGTCTTCATTTAAAAATGTATCTATTGATTCATTACTGTATTGAAAAAATAATTTTGACTATATTCTCTTATATATTATATCTTGTAAATTATTTCCTCTATGTTTTCTGGTAGGTCACTTATATGTCACTTGAAAAAAAATACACTAAAGTTTCATCTGGACTGGGAAGCGACCCATGTTCCTGGCAGGTTAAACCAGCAAAACACCATTCTTACATTTTATCATGCCAGAAAGGTGTCTATTAGTTCCAGTAACCAACTTAATGTATATCATCTCATGACTAGACTAAATGGAAAAGCTCATCAAGACAAGATTGACCACTGATTATTTTTGTTGCTCCTTTAATTAAATGTTTGTTTGTTGTACATAGAGGGTACAGGATGAATTGAATACAAAGAGATAATACTTTAAAAGGTGAAATTCTGAGGTTCGAGAGGACTAGAATGAGAGGAGACAGGGAGAGACAAAATGGGGTTAATCATCCCATATAGAAGAGGCAAGGGATAACTGTTACAACTTTACTCTCATTTACTCCCATTGAATCTGGCTTAGGGAAGGGATGACATAAACTCTAAACTGAGTATCATGCTACACAAGAGAGTGGGGGGCATGGGGATGAGAGGTGTGATGACGGAAGGGAGGGCAGGGGCTAGGGGAGGGATGCTGGAAGCACACACTTCAGTAAAGGGACAGTGACAGGGTAGAGAGCAGAACAAGGAGGGGCGGGATAGGAGGGAGGGACATATGATCAGACTGTCACAATATGTCCACTGTGAAGATGTCCTGTGTAATTGCACAGTCACAGCCTGTGTTGAATTGCTTGTCCTTCCAGTGGGTGTGTGTGACAGGGGAGGAACCTAGAGAATCTAGAATCTAAAGCTCTGCAATACATGCAGCTGGGAATTAAGATGTGCAGGGGCTGGGGTAGGGAGACCCTCCCTGCCCTACCAGAAAGTTAGAGAGCAGATTGGGGGAGGGGCTTTACAGTGGGATCATTGTTTTGGGGTTGGGGTAGGGGAAAGACAGGGAGAAAATTTGTAACTCAAAAATCTCATGGAAATGAATGATGTAAACAAGAAAACAAATTTTAAAATTTATATTAAAAATGTTTGTTTTTTTAGTTTTTTTAGCTGTTACTATTAGTTTTATGGGATTTTTAGTTCTAAATTTCCCACCTCCTTCCCATCCTCTCTCCCTAAGATGGTTTGGAATCTGATAGAGGTTTTATATGTAGAATTATATTAAGCGTATTTCCACATTTGTCATATTGTCAAAGAAGACTCAAAATAAAAGAGAAAAATACAGGAAAGAAAAAAAAAACAAAAAAGAGAAAGTGGTATGCTTTGATTTGCATTCAGACTACACAGTTTTTCCTTTGGATTTGGATAGCATTTTCCATCATGTGACTTTTCAAATTGTCTTAGATCATTGCATTGCTTAGAAGAAAGAGGTAGATCTATTGAAGCTGGTCATCACACAATATTGCTGTTACTGTATAAAATGTTCTCCTGGTTCTGCTTGCTTGACTCAGCATCAGCCCATATAAGTCTTTCAGGGTTTTTCCTGAAATCATCCATTTCTTATGGAACAATAATATCCCATTATATTCATATGTCACACCTTGTTCTGTCATTCCCCATTTGATGGGAATCAATTTCCAGTTCTGGGCCATCACAAAAAGAGCTGCTATAAATATTTTTGTATATGTGATCTTTTTTCCTTTGCATGATCTCTTTGGGATACAGATCTAGTAGTAGTGTTGCTGGATCAAAGGTTATACAGTTTTATACTGATTACATATGTTTCAAAGATTGTTATTTGATTTCTTTTGGCCACAGCAACTTATTAACTGCCTACAAAGGCAAGATGGGAACTTGATCTACATAATAGAGGGTTATACTCACAGATAAAATCACTGATCCTTAAATAGCATTAGTTTTGGAATCCAAGGAACTGGGTTTCTGTCCAAAATTCCAGATTTATTAGCTGTGTAAATATGAGAAAGTCACATAACAGTTTTCATTTATTCATATGTAAAATAGTACATGAAGCAAAAGCTTAAACAGAGAAATAAGAGGAAAATTATGGATGAGAGGCAATGTCTTTCCATTTTTATTCCAGAAGACCAATGATGAAACATTTTACTCATCTTAGGATATAGACAGACACATGAGTTTCTGGACATGGCAAATGTAAATTCTGTTTTGCTATATTATTTGCATACACACACACACACACACATATATATATATATATAATATGCATATGCATATGCACATACACATACATATACATACCAAGAGGGAATGGACATTCATGATTTTTAAATAAAATTTAATTTACATTAGTTTAAGCACCATATATCTAATCTACATTAGTTTAAGCACTGCATAAAAGTTAAGAAAATGTGAGTTAAAATCCTGCCTCAAACTCTCATATATGAACCTGGGCAAGTCATTTAAACTCTCTCAGTCTCAGTTTCCCCATTTTCCAAAAGAGAATGATAATATCTTCTATTTCACAGTGTTGTAGTGAGGATAAAATAATATATGTAAAGAAAATGACAAAGTTTAAAGTACTATGTAAATATTTTATTATTATTATTATTATTGTTATCAACAATAACTTCTATAGGCCTTATTTCTCTTTCATAAAATGAGGTTAAGAATCCTTAGAATATCTATTTCATAAGGATATTTTAAGTATTAAACAAGATAACTTTAAGGTTTTATAGAGATGTCATTTATCATTTGTAATATTTTTTAGAAGTTGATTATAGAAAAAATTATTAATATTTTGAAAGGGATACCTATATAGTAAGTTATATTTTAAAATGAAAGAGAATAAAAATATTACTTCCTTAAAGAAAATTTTACCAGGGATAGCATTCTTTCAAGTGAGATTAAAAAGGGGTCATAGCAACACAAGAAGGCAGGATGTCTACTAAGGGAATCAGGTGCAGTTGAGACCTCCATCAGTGAGGGAAATAATTAAATGCAACTTAGGCATTTGTCATAAATAGCTTTAGAATGTTTCCTGATCAGTCTTTATTGATAGATTAGTATTTTATAATTTTGAGACACTAGATGAATGTTTGCATTCGAGTGTAATTGGAACCAATATTCCCTTATTTGCTACTAGCTCCCCTGTAAAATTACCTAATATGTACTTTGTATGTATTTATACATGTGTAGGTTGTTTACTCATTTGAATGTAAACATCTTGAAGTCAGGGGGTTTTATTTTTCTCTTTATATCAATAAATCAAAATGCTACTTTCCCACCTTATACCTTCCCCTGGTCCTGGGATCTTTCAAGAGGATACCTAGGCTACTTGACTGCCCACAGATAGTAGATGAGATTAGGATAATGAAAATTATATTTCTTCTATTGAGATTGAGAATGACCATGCTTTGCCATATGCCTTGCCACTAACTCTCAAGATATTTCTTAGCTTGCCCAAAAGTCTTTTACCCAAAGTGACATACTGATGTAAGCTAAACCCCAAGGTCTTTCCACCTTTAGCTGAACTTAATATTGGGGATATAAAAAAAGTAAAGTAAAACTGAACTGGAAAAGGAAATGGCAAACCACCCCAATATCTTTACCAAGAAAGCCACAAATGGGGTCATGAAGAGTTGGACACAACTGAAAATGAATTAATAATAACAAACACTTTACAGTGTTGGACAGCAAGACTTCTGACTGAGTTTTTTATACTTGTATACTATTTTTCTGTCTTTCAACCACCAATACTTATCATAGTTCCTTATAATTTGTAGTTGCTTAATAAATCCTAGATAAATGATTCATTCTACAACCCAAAATGCAGGCCTATTCAAGTCTTTTACTTGATAGTGATACGGAACTGACCCAGGGTTTTCAGAACCACAAAACCTCCAAGGCAACAGAAAAGTCAGAAAGCATTTGGTAGAAGCCAAAGTTAAAATAAAAATTCCCTTCAATAGCATTTGATTAGTAAAATTCTATTAAGCACCTGTCTTCTTCAGGGAACTATTCTTAGTCTTGGGGTTAAAAAAAATGAAGGAAAAATACATTCAGTGAACATTCCTTGTACTGAGAGAACGAAATAGTGTATACAAGTAAATGAATACAAAATAGATATAAACTATACACAGCAATTTCAAAAAGGAAAGAGTGCTAATAATATGCCTTTAAATTTGTTGTCTGGTCTCTATTTGATTATCCTTAGTGAAAGAAAACCCTTTTCTTCTTACAGCTGCACATTGCACTTTTAGGAACCTCTAGGAACTAGGAAGATTTTTTCCTGATACTGATTTTGCATCTATTTTTCTGCACATTCTACTCATTGCCATGAGCCCTGTTTTTTGTTCTTTATTGATTCCCCTGTTAGTTTCCTGTGTTTTTGTTTGCCTTTTGGTGCTTAGTTGATGAGATTGTAATCTTCAGGACATGTACTCAGTTCTTCATGATTTCAAGCTGCTTCTGGTATTCCAGAGAAGTCTCCCACCATGTGCTTCCCAAGCACTCAATAATCTGAACTCTATCCATTTTTTTGGAATTATGCCACTTTAGTCAGAGTAAAACAAATATCTCATGATTTATAACCATGTCAACTCACCCCATTATCACTTTTCCCAAGAGACAAGAGAAATGAGGTAATGAAGCAATGCTATAACTACCCTTTATGGCACAGATTTCTGCCAGAGTAACACTTCTCGATTCCCTCACCTGGTACTGTGAAATATAATTACATAACCTATTTTGATGCAGAGGATGATAACAGAAGGGGTCTTATGCTTCCTCTCTTGACCTCAGCTTAATCTTTGAAGGGCCTCACTCCCCTGAGCAAAATCCTTAGCAGTTTTCTGTCTCCATTGTCCTTGAGTGAACTCTATAACTGAGGAAGTCTCATCTATATCCTCGTCCAACGAATAAAGATAGCACAAGGAAAGAAAAGGCCATAATACTCCCTGGAGTTCAGTCGTTTGAGAAACAAGATCGCTGACATCCCCCAAATTGCAAAGGTTCCACAATCATTTGTTTATGTTGTTTTTCTTCTACACACACAAACAAATCTTCTCTCCTTCCTTTATACTAACAGTCCCTGAACTGGACTATGAAAATTCTCAAAAGAATAATATAGGATTTTATAGTGCACTATAAAGTTTTCAAATTGCATTAAATATGTTTTCTAAGGTAAAGAAGTCAAAGTGGGTAAATTCAATCTTTTGTTTTAGAAGGGATGTCGCACTCACAACAGTAGTAAACACAGAGGCATTACTTAGAGCAGGGGGAGAAATCAAGTTGGCATGAAAGACTTAGCTATCTAAATCAAGACAATCATCCAAGATGATTCCGAAGGACCCATGATGAAAAATGCTCACCACCTAAGAGAGACAATTGATGAGTTCTGAATGCAGATTGAAACATTTTGTTTTTATTCTGTTTTTGTCTGTTTTCTTTTGCAACATAGTTAATGTGAAAATATGTTTTGCATGACTTCAAATGTATAATTGATATAAAATTACTTGCCCTCTCAAGGAGGGGGAGGGGCATAAAGAAGGGAGAGAATTTGGAATTCAAAATTTAAACCATAATGCAAATTTTTAAAAAATGCAACTGGGAATATTTAATGAAATAAATAAAAATATCCTTAAAAAAAGAAATCAAGTAGGCCAGGTTATGGCCAAAAAAAAGCAAAACAAAACAAAACAAAATTTCACAAAAGTATAGCCTGGAATGTAGAGCCACCTACTCTGAGCTAATACCTACTTCTTTTAGTGCATCTCTAATTTCTGTATCTTGATGTACCATTTCTATTATTTCTGTGCCTCAAGTTGGGCTTCAGGAAAAAGAGAAATTTAATAAGGAATGCAAGCTGAGATAGCTTAGAGCTAAAGGTAACTTCTCTTTTTACAGGCTAGGACATAGAAATTAATGCCTTGAGAAGACACCTTTTGCTCAGCAAAGGACGATGCCTACCTATACTTATCATATTATCATAGACCTGATCTCTCTTGATATTTCATATTGTACCACTTCCTTGTTTTTCATATTTATAAGCCTGCCATGACTTTTCTATTTTTTTTTCAACTCCATAGTCTCACAGGCCATTTGGAGGCAATCTGAAGGTTTACAGTGAAAGATGTCATGAGATGTATGCTTGAATGTCAACTCTTCTACTTACTACCAGTATAACAATAGCCAAATAACTTACCTGTTTGGGTCTTTTTCAGGGATTTGAAAAAAAAATAAGAGATTTGGATAAGATAGTCTCTAAGTTCTCTTCCAATTCTAAATATGACATTCTATGAAGAATTTCGTTCCATTTTAGAATATATTTCCTTTTATACAATATGTTCTCATGCTTCAAGTCTTCCAACAAGGATAAATGGAATCTGAACCTTGGGCCATCTCCCTTGTGCCACATTTACTCATCCGTTCATTTCTGAATTCTTAATATTGAAACTCAAAGTGGATAAATTGTAAAGGTTTTGCATCAGTCCCACCTTGTCTCCAGTGAATACCTTGCCCCTAAATCAATGTCTCTGCCTTGGAAATCATAATAGAGAAGCTGGTCCTTATGACCAAACTGATATTTTCCTGCCACAATAAAAATGTGTCTCTTTTGCCATGAATTTTTGTTCTAAGTGTGGAAAGGGTGACCATCAGTTCTACCTGAATGTTCAGTTAAAGGCAAAACAAAACAAAACAGGGTCACTTCTAGGATCTGTGCCAGCTTTAAAGTCTGAGCTCTCACTGACTCATTGAAGCCAAATTCGGTGAACCAAAGAGGCACATAATTAAAACATGCTAATCCCAATCATTAAATGTGGCTTTTTATATCTAGCATATGGTAATTATCTGAATTCTACCCTGATGATATGCAGTTTGATCAACAATCTGGAGAGATCACTCATCAGTAACTGATACATGACACTGCAAATGGACAATGAGTTGGGCCCAAAACTGAATATGGAAAATGGAATGAACTGGATCTCCTTTGTAAAGTTCAATAACTTGACCACCTAATGAGCCTTTCCTTCTCCCCATAACAAAATTGTATCCAACGTTGTTGTTTAGCTTTGAGGCATAGAAAACTACAGTTTCCAAAGAACTTAATGGACAAATGAGCATCATGGAAAGATATATGATGGCCATGAGTAGGGGGCAAAGCATATCAAAAGAGTGGACTGGGGGCAGCTAGGTGGCACAGTCAATAGAGCACCGGCCTTGGAGTCAGAAGGACCTGAGTTCAAATCCGGCCTCAGACACTCTACCCAAAAACTAGCCATGTGACCTTGGGCAAGTCACTTACCCCCAATTGCCCTCCAAAACAACCCCAAAACAAAACAAGAGTGGCCTGGTTACATGGTAAAAGTAAACTGTAGACAGTCTTCTTTCTCCACTGGAATCCTCATTATACTGACTGCATCCAAGGAAGACCTTTGGATTTCAATGTGGTCTTCTTATAGTAAATATATGGAAGGACGTGAATAATGGCTATACACATTATGCAAGTATGAACAGATTGTAATTTCCATTACTGATAAAAATGCTCACATCCATGGATTCACATATCCATTGTAGAATCTGAGCATAATACAGGAGGGAAAAAACGTGTTCAATGTTAACTAAAATTTCAAAAAAGATATGCTTTGACTTGCAAAATAAACACTTAATATAATTTTATTTTGCCATTTTCTATAGGGAAAATAATAATGGGATAAAAGACATTTACTTCAGCACAAAATAAATAAAGTGGCCAGACCTTTAACCTTCCTTTGTTATTAACAGGGATAGTACTAATCCATTATGTGGGAATCCCTTTTGGAAAGCTTTCATCAATAAAGTACATTAAGAGATTTTTGTGGTTTTAAAGTGTGTGTTTTAAAATGGTAGGCATCTATCATAAATGGAAGTTTTCTCAGTTTACTTAATGAGTTCCACAGACTGAATTCACCCTACTGCACCAACATCTTCAGGTTGGTTGATATAAATACTGAAAAAAAAAGATTAAAAGAATAGAACCAGTATAACAAACTGTAAGTAATGTAGGTGGAAGAGAAGTAATCTAAATAAAGACTAATATAAAAGAATGGGAACATCATATGTGTACTACTGTAATGTTTCTTTTGTAAAAATTCAATTTATATATTCCTGAAATTTGTAAGTAAATATCTCATAATGGACAGAAAAGAAACCAGGCTGGAAATTTCCCATGTTTAACAATATCCATCCCTTTAATATGTGTGTCTGAGAGAGAGATGGAGGGAGAAAGAGAGAGAGAGAGAGAGAGAGAGAGAGAGAGAGAGAGAGAGAGAGAGAGAGAAAGGGAGAGAGAATGTTAACCCAGAAAAGGTATTAGAAGTCTGGTCTTCTATACAGAGAAAAGGCATAGCTAGGAATTTAATAAAATGCCAGGTCAGGAGTCAGGAAGACTCACCTTCTGAGTTCAAATCCAACCTCAGACATTGTAATGGTAATGGAATTTGGAGATGCCCCTGAATTGACTTGGCTTTTGGGTTGAGTGTTAAGATCCAGAGCTTGTGAATCCCACTTGTGGGATGGACTTGTTAATGTGAAAAGAGAAGGCTGAACTGGGAGGAGCCATGAATTGAAAAAGAAAAACTCAAGCCCAGAGAAGGCCAGAAGAAGAAAGACTTTTGGGAAGACCAGTATCTAGTATTGTAGAGTCTGAGTTGCTGAGAGAGAGACTGCTGAGAGCCCACTGGAGCTGCCGAGGACTTTTGAGGCCTGCCAGCTGGAGCTGCCAAGAACTGAGGAGGCATGGCTGTGATGCCGGTATTTTGTCTGTGTGTTTTGATGCTGTTTTGCCAGATTCACCTGATAGTGGACAGTGCTGCTGTCGTAAAGGTCCTGGAACCTGGCTGTTGGTTCAGAAGCCCTGAAAAAGGATTTTCTTTTTGTATGTTCACAGAAATCCTGGAAGGGGGCTTTGCTGGTATTTTCAGGAGTTCCGGGACTGTTCTACAGGCAGAGAGCGACTTGAAGAGGACACTGGCTATGACATTGTTGAGCCTTGTCTCTCCAGGAACTGAGATTAATGAGGGCTTGCCTCAAGTAAAGAAGAAAGAAGGGCCTTTCCTTGGGTTTTCATTGCTGAGATGTTATCTTGACCTTGTTATGGCTGAAGGGTAGATGGCCTTTTGTGCTCTCCTGCTCCCCTTTGAGAAAATGCTTGGTGTTAATGGATGATATTGTAATTACTTTGAGTCCAGAGGTCGGAAACCTTTGGCCTTTTTGTGCTCTGTGATTGACCAAATGAATGTACTTTGTTTATGAGTGGAAACTGATCTCCATTTGAGAAGAGACTTTGACTGACTAAAAGAATGTACTCTCTAGGGGTGGAGTAGTACCTGGATTGAATTGAGAATTTACTTGTGAAGTGTGTGAGTTATACTGTATTTTGGCTTTCTCTGTTCTGTGAAATGTTTGCTGAATAAATGGGGTTTGCTATGCTGGTAATTCGAACCTTGAAAGTTGCCTTTTCTTGGCATTACGGACATTTACTAGCTATGTGACCCTGCGTGAGTCACTTAATTCTGTTTCTCTCAGTTCCTCATCTCCAAAATTAACTAGAGAAGGAACTGGCAAACCACTCCAGTATCTTTGCCAAGAAAACCCCAAATGGGGTCATGAAGAGTTTAGCATAACCAAAATGACTGAACAGCAAAGATACAAGGGAATAAAGTGGAAGGAATGGGCAGGTAGATAAGAAACCGAGTAGTGATGCCATATAGACATATCTAAATTTCTCCAGCTGGCTCTTATCAAAATTAAGTAAGGCAGGGCAAAAGTGACTGTGATAAATAGCTAAACAAAATAGAATGATGAAATAATACCGATGTGTAAGAATGAAATAGTGTAACACAAATATTATCTAGGGTTGAGTTACCACTCAGAAAGTGCAAACATAATTATAGGGGTATTAAGCGTACCATCATCTGGCATTGACTCTAATATTCTCTGCTCTCATAAAAGATGATTCATCAAAGACTTTGAATTCAATGAAAACATTTTTAATCATTTAAAAAAAGGTTTAGGAAATGAAAGCCAATTTATGTAGTCTAACAGGGTATGATTACTCTGTAATTTTAATGCCATTCCCTGCCAGACAATTCTTCCAAAAAGATGAGCAGAGCCAGAGGCACCAAGAATATCCTGCACACTGTCTTGCTACTGTTCAAAACCCTCTGCAGCAAATTCTGGGATGCCATTATGTAAAGCCTGATATAATGCCTGCAGAAAACACCTGGCATTAAGTTCCATTTGTCATTGTGGCTAGCACAACGGGAGAAAAGTTTTATTTCAGTCTGAATCATTAAGATGTCATACTCCTAACAGGGACCTCAAAAAACCATCCCCTTATGAAATGTGAATGAAGATGAAAAGAAGTAACAAACGCATTGTTAAGGCATACCACACTGCCGATTCAAGTTCTCTCTCAAGAATAATGTAAGCTCTCTGACATAGAAACGATTTCTTCTTTATCTTTATATCTTCAATGCCTAGTTACAGAAAGCAATTATAAATGTTTGTTAAGGTGAAAGTAATAGGAAAAGTGCTATTCAGATCTCTAAACCACCTGGACTTAGGACAAAAGAAAAGCCCCCAACTTGGTCTGATTCAAAGGGTAAGGCAGACCAGAAACACCTAACCCCCTGAAGCAAAGGAGAGGCCTCAATACTAAAGGAAACAGTCTCAAAAAGACTGACCCAAGATGAAGCTTTTATTAGAAAAGCAGGAAACTTAATACTAAAAATAAGTAAAATCTCTTATGTTCTGTATTATTCTTTGTTTTTATATATACACAGAGTTAAAGATAAATACAAGGAGAATAGTCTCCAAATTAAATAGCTATATGTGTATATACATATTTATGCATATGTACACACAGATTTATTATAATGTTTACATACGCATACCTAACACACATGGATAAATGTATGTGTGTATGTGCATACATACACACATACACATATCCCTGTGTCTTCTGTAATGGCAAGCATAGAAATGGTTCACACTTTGTTTCAGCTATTGAATTAAAACCTTGGTACAGTTTAAGTTTCTTTCAAGCCTTGTATCAAGTCTGTTAAAACAGAATGTGTGAATCCCACAACTTGTGAACCCTAGAACTCATGAACTCCTGCAACAGGAAAGAGGAGGAGCTAATGACCATATATAAGGAGAGGACCATATATAAGGGCTAGAGACAGCAGAACTGAGAAGAGGTCTCTTCTGTTGGCAAAGTCAAGGAGGAGAAAACTTGTGGCATCCCATCATTCTGTTTGTCTGTTCTGTCTGTGTTGATATTTGTTTGTGATACTTTGTATAGAAGCCTTGGGACCCTACTGGAAGCCCTGAAAGAGGGTTTTCTGGTTGTTTGTTTACAGATGTCCTGGAGGAGGGTTTTAGAAGTCCTCGGACTTTACTGATGATTTGTACTGACCTCTTGGACCTTGTTTGTGGGTCTGTGTTGATTTCTACTTTGATGATTTGTGTTGAGTTATCAGACCTTGTTGGTTGTCTGAATTGATTTCACAGGCAAATAGTGAATTGATGATGGTGCTGGTAATGTGCATTAATATTATTTTGTGTCTATCAAGAGTTGTAACAAAATAGGGTGGTGCATGGGATCTCTTTGGCAATAAAAAATAAAAGGTTGGCAAATTTATTTTATTATGGACTCCAAGCCAACAGTATCATTTAATGGGAATATTGACCATCTCTTATCACAGTGCTCATAAGCATTAGCAAAAAGATAACAAAGGAAACGACTGTAATTTATCTATCAATATCTGTTGTAGAGAATGAAAGTATCATGAAATTTTATAAATTATTTAAGAAGAGAGTCAAAATTAAATCTACATATTCTAAGACTCTAGTTTGCTGAGCAATTCATGATGAGGAAGTAGTAAAAGAGGGTGTGTGTGTGTGTGTGTGTGTGTGTGTGTGTGTGTGTTTTCCCTAACTGGGCATTCACTTCCCTAGTGAAATTATAGGTGTTGACCAAAAAAAAAAAAACCAAAAATGGGGACAAGGGGGTAGGAGTTGGCTACTTGGTAACTTCACTATAAAGGTTTCAATAGGTAAGGATACTGAGCATTGTATTGGATAATATGAATCAGGGATAAGGAAGGAGACAAGTCAAAGACTTATAAGACTAATACAATATAAGAGAAGCTACACATTCATATATGCTTAATTATATATTCAAGAAAAAGAATTTAAAAGTACTGGACATGTTGAGCAATAGATAATACCACAAAATGACACTGTTATATTTTAATAGATTGGAAATATTTTTATTTTTTCATTAAACAGTTCCCAATCACATGTAAAAATTAACATTCACTTAAAAAACTGAGTTCCAAATGTCTTCCCTCTGTCTCACCCCAGTCCCCATGAGAAAGCAAGCGATATGATATACATTTTATATATGGTCATGTAAAACATATGGAAATAGTGTTCTAGAATTGGGAGTCATTCCTAAATTATTTTTCTGTGTATAATCAGTATGCCAACTTCTTATATATAGAAAAGGCCAGAATTATATGAAAAAAGGGAAAAAAATGAAATACTAATTTTAAATGAGACCAAATGAATGTATTTTAAATAATCCCAAAAAATAGACAATAATTATTTGATCAACTGATCAAAGGTAAATAAATTACCATAACAACAAAAACAAGAGTGTAAGAAGCAACTTAGCCAGAAGAAAGTTTACTTGTTTCTAATTTAAGAGATAAGGTAATCAAGGGCAGTACCAGTTAAGAATCTATACTTTCTTTTGCAAAATCTTGTGGAGGAAGATGATGGAAGATTATGACCACTGTTGCTCTCATAAATTTAATGAAAAGAGTGTAAATAAAGTTTGGTGAAATGCCCCACTAGGTAAAGTCACCCCAGGGAAAACTGAGAATGAAAATGGAAGGACAACAGTAAAAAAAAAAATGGAAAAGATCTGCCAAGATTTTTGTGACACTTTTAAAACATTCAAGGACAATGGTGCCGCTACAACAACAGATGTATTAAAAAAAAAATAAAGGCAAATGGATTTAAGGGGATTAAAAGTGAGTAAGGCAGCTGTATTAGACCAACTACAGGTAAAAGAAATCTATTCTGGAAGTATAACAAATGTGATATGGCAAGGAATGAATCACTCATAAGGTACATAAATTAGAGGGAGATAGGAAAGATATTGGAAACATCAGTCCCTTATTCATACCAAAAAAGTGATCAATCAACAACCACTTAATTTTTATGTCTACTTTCCGAAATGGGATTTTTGTTTTGTTTTATGAGATTCATCATATCTAGCATGCTCATCAGCAGAATCCTCTGCAGGGAGCCATCAGGTTTAGATTTTTGTTTGAAATAGAGAAAGATTACATGATTTCCCAAGGCTCATACATCTAATAGATATCTAAGGTTGGGTTCAACCAGGTCTTTTTGAATCCAAGTACAGGAATTTGTGTACCGTCATTCTATATTTTCTGTACATTGTTTTCATTTTATTGTAGCATTTTAGATAGGAGAGATATATGTGTGTATATGTGTGTATGCACATCCATATATACATATGTATACATTTTTATCTATCTATCTATACACACAAACATACACACACATATCCAGGAGAGTGCGAGTTTATGCATGATAGAGACTTTCATTTTTCCTTTGTTTTGCCAGTATTGAACATGATAAAGGTATACAGTATATTGAATAAATTAAATTTTTAATGACCAGTGGAGAATTATCAGTTTAAACAATTTAATAGCTTGAACTTGATATTATTACTCTCTTCCTACCCTACCCCCATTCCCAATAGGTTCAAAAGCTTGGGAGAAGATGAAGATTTTTTTGCAGTTCTTTCCTATATGTATAAAAAAATCCCAGCATTCTGAAGTTGTGTTAGAAATAATAAAAAGAAGAAATTTCATTTTTTATGAAAGTCATTAAGTTTTAATATGCTTCAGGAGGTGAGATTAGTAAAGCAGGAATAAAGAAGAACTAGATGCCAATACTACCACACAATCCTGGGAATAATGTTTGTAAAAACAAATATAAACCCTATGTGCATCCTGGACCTCTAATTGCTTTGTTCATTGTGTAAAATGCATTTATCACACCACCATGATCTTTTTATCGCCTGATTAAATGATGAACATTGTGTCACAGATATGACACTGCAAAATTCAGGGACATTTACTTTTTTGTGGTGCCTTTATAGATCTCATAAACTCAGAACAATACGTAGTACAGAAAAGAACTAAACATATTCAGCACTTTAAAAGGCTTCTGGGTAATAATGATATCTTGCCAAAACACTGAAGGCATAACATAAGGACAACACAGAGGAACATTTCAAAGATGATAGGACCACAGAGTTACAGGTGGGAGGAAAGAGTCTTAGAGTTCATTGAGTACAATCTCTTCATTTTATAGATAAGGCAACTGAGATAAAGAAAAAAATTAGGTCGTTTTCTCAAAGTTACACAAATAGTATGTGACTGTAAAGCCAATCAGCAGTAGATTCCTGAGAGAATGCTACTGTGAACAGCTTTTAAGATTCAGGTTACACAGTATTAGTGAACATTCTGTTTATTCCATTACAAATCTTTATTCAGTACAATGTTCACAGTTTCAA
>CM053598.1:52706417-52721558 GCA_028646575.1 Pseudocheirus occidentalis | reverse complement strand
TTCACACCTTTTCACCAATGGACAGAGTTCTATACTTAGCCCTAAGTTACTAGGATCTACTTAACCCTAAGTATATCGAACAAATTGATTACCATTACAGTGACCAAGAAAGGATTAAAACCCACTTTACCAGTATCTAAATTTACATGTTTTTCTCCATCTGATAGTGAGATCCTTGAAGTCAGGAACTTGTTTCCCATTTCTTTGTATCTCCAACAATGAACAAATTATTTGTCACATGGTAGGTGCTTTAATAAATGCTTGTTAATTTTACTTGACTTGCCTATCCTATATCGTGTCTTAATTTATTTGCTTTTATTTGTTGTTTTGGTGGGGTTTTTTTTTTGGTCTTTTTTTTTGGAGGGGAGAAGACAGGGTAATTGGGGTTAAGTGACTTGCTCAAGGTCACATGGCTAATAAGCGTGCCAAGTGTCTGAGGCCAAATTTGAACTAGGGTCCTCCTGACTCCAAAGCTGGTGCTCTATTCACTGCACTACCTAGCCAAACCCCTATACTGTCTTTATTTAGTACTGGCATTTAGTTACTAATAGACACTAAATCCTTTTCACATCACATCACCTCTCTCAGTCTCAGTTTTCTCTTCTATAAAATGGGTGATAATCTCATAGTACCATCCTATACTACCATCCTGAGCAGATGTGAAGAAGCATTATATAAATGTTTAAGTAATGTAAAAGTGTGTTGTTGTTGCTCCTGAAAACATGCAAAGGATTTGTGACTGTAGCAGCACAGAGAATTCCCAGTACAGGAATTCTTCTCTGCAATTGTTCTTGCAACCAGTTTACAACATAAAATATATGTCCTAAATTGTTGCTTGAGGCATATAAAAGGTAAGTGTGTTCTCTAGGTTTGCTTCCAATGTAGGCAGGTGACTGGAGGCCACATGTATCAGCTACCATATACTGGGATCCTAGAAATAAAATATGGGAACTCTGAAAGACATCCTGTCAAGGAAAAAGAAAAAAATTGGTATTGAAAATAGGGAACTTGGGGTGGCTAAGTGGAGTCAGGAGGACCTGAGTTCAAGTGTAGCCTCAGACACTCAACACTTACTAGCCATGTGACCTTGAGCAAGTCACTTAATCCCAATTACCCCTCCAAAGGATGAAAGAAAAGAAAAATAAAACAAGGAGCTTGCCATACAGAAAGTAAATGGTTTTCATCAGTCCAGAGAAAGAATATCGTGGTGTGAAAAGGCAGATCAACCCCCTCTTTGGGGTCCCTATTGATTTCTCCTTATTTGCAAACTTGCCAGATCCCCAGAAACCATCTGGTGAGCAAAGTTGTCTGTCCCTGTCCAGGAGGGGCAGGGGGCAGCGGGGGGAGGGGGGGGAGAAAATAAAAGAGCTTGTTTGGGTTATGGAGTTCCTAAACAGTGAACTTAACTTACTGAGAAATGAAATATCTTATGTATGTAGGTAATGGCAAATTTTTGTTGCTTATTGCAACTCCATAACAGTAAAAACAATTGTATGAAGCCCTAAGCTGTGATTGGTGAGACTTGTCATTTGAGGTAAAAGCCACTGGGACCACAACTAGCTTTATTTTGAGTTTGAATTTAGGTATAGTTGTCTGCATTAAATCAGTATCTGAGAGAAATGCTACAATTTGCTCAGAGGGAATCCTGCTACAGGTAAAGGTTTGCTTTTGAGAAAAGCCAAGGGGACAGTTTTGGCCTCAATCTAACATGGGATCCTCCTGGCTCAGTTTCCCCATTGTCTCTTGTCCTTTGAAAAAGAATGTTTTCTACTTGTCTATTTCTGAGTCTGATTATGTGGTGCAATTAAAGTGACTCTTATCTGAATTCAAATAGCATTAAGGATGTTTTATCCTGTAATATATGGATATTACAGGATATCAGGATAATGTCCCTGCTTTTTCTGTTTATCAAAAATTTCTCTCTAATTAGAATAAATAATTGGTAAAAGATGTAAGTACTATGCAGGTATGTGAAATTTTGCTGTTTTTAATCTGAATATGTAGTTATTCCACATCTAGAACAACTGGGTAAATCAATAGATGGGCTTGTCTTCTGCTTGCCTACATAATAAAGTGAAAGTTTAAATGCCTGGAATAGAACTTTTTTTTCTGAATGATATGGGAACAGTTAGACAAAGGGAAAACAAGCTTGTGAAACAAAGGTACAAATGTAGTGTTAATCATTATCCCATATACTAAGGCTAGGATACATCTGAGCTACTAGATATATCTGTCTTTCTTCTTATATCTGGGGCTTTGCATATTGAACTTGCCTGTCAGATTTGTGTCTCTCAGAAATACAGTTGGCAGCAAACAGTACATACCAGTCCATACTCACCCATCATCCCCTGAATGTGATCTATACTCAGTTCCAGTCAACATTCTCCTTGGGATCCACTGAGACAGTGACAGCTCTATGCCCCTTTTCATCCTAAAGAAGCAACAGAAGCTGAGACTTTCATCTCTTTTACCAAATGAATTTGGGTCCCAGATCTGTCAGGGTGGAATGATAGAATCCTAATAAAGTTGCCCCAGCCCCAATATTCTAAATTCATTATAGGCCTGGCCCTACCGAACAGCAGGCCTGCAGTACCTACCTAGCTCTCCCCAACACCCCCCCCACGCCAACGTCCTAACTTTTTCATATATGCCTCACTGCTCACTAGAACAACAGTTCTGTCCCTGAACTCTTAGTTCTCACAGAACAGCAGGCATGTCCTTGTGATGGGAACCCAGCCACTGCCTCTCCCTAGTTACTTCCTTCAGACCCATTCCCACAGAAACAAGTGTGTTTTTGTATTCAATCACAATCACATCATCCATCTAGCCCAAGACAGGACCACAATAACTAGCCAATTGGAGGGCCCCACAATGAGAATGTTTAACAGCAACACCATAGATGGGACCCCTCCTCCATTACCTAATCCCTTAACAGACTCCTCTGGCCTTGTAAATATCAATTATATTCCTCTATTCTATGTAGATTTGTATTATGTAATTGCATCTACCCGATAAAAATCCATCTTGCTTTCTCCAAAGCTTCTGGTTCCTCTTGGAATTTAGCCTACTTTGTGAGAGGTGTCAATCTCAATAAATGCCCATACTTGGATGAGAGGTGGTCTGACTGAATGCTTTGAGATGATTCCACCACAGCACATCATGAAAACCCAACAGTTTTTGAGTGGGCAGAGCCCCCACTGCAACAGACCTATCATTAGTGATAGCAGGGAAGCAACAGTCATCAGTCTGAAGAAGAAAAATTCCAGTTCAATGAGGCTGCCATAGATGTGACTCCCATCTTAAAAACTCAATACCAGCTCATCGAAGCTGCAGCACCAAACATGAACCCAAAGATCTGGAAAGAGGAAATTATACCAATCTGCTATTAGGCAAAGACTCAGAGAACTTAATCTTAACTTTTAGGTAACTAACAACTTAGAGAAGCATATCACTGGATAGTAGTCATCATTAAAGCAAGGAAAAACTATAGGTGTACTTTTGAAGTAGGCAAATTTTGTCTTTGGACATGCTGAGTCTACATTTAACAGGTATCCAGAGCTATTGTGCTATACCAGGTTCCTCCTATCAGGAACAAAATCGATCTTATAACATTAAAAACTGAATTTATCATCTTTTCCTCTATAATTTGTTGGGGCAACTGGGTGGTGCATTGGATAGAATGCTAGACCTGGAGGACAAAGACTAAATGCAAATTTCACCTCAGATACTTACTACTTGTATGACCCTGGACATGTCAAGTAAACTCTATATAACTCAGTCTTCTCAACTGCAAAATGGGGATTATTAAAGGACCTACCTCCCAGGGTTGTAGTGAGAATGAAATGAGATGCTATTTATGTATCATTTGAAAACAATAAATCGCTATACAAATGCTAACTACTAGTAGTAACCTATTCCTTTTCCTAAGTGTCTGTTTCTCTTTCAGCATCAAATGGTCAAAATTCTGGAATTATTTTTTATTCCTCCATCTCCCACAGCTCCAAAATTTAAGTAATTATTAAATCCTATGGATTCTAACTCAGAAATAACTCTCACCTGTCTTCCCCTACTCTTCATTCAAGTAATCACTTGAGCCTAGTTCAGACCCTAATCAACTACAACCTCAATTAACTGCCAATATAATTTGGAAAATATATCTATTTTCATAAAATTTTGTGTATAAGAACACTGTAAATTGAGCCCATCATTATTTTATATGAAGATAATCATTTTAAAACATCAAGTTTAATTTCTAATAAATAAATTACTATTGATCAATTTAACTCACATAATCAAAAACATTTGGATCCTTCTTCAGTAGCCTCATAAACAGTTTTGTCTTAATTTCAAATTTCTATCATCAATCAGTATTTCACACAGTTGTAAAATGTTCTTCCTAATGCATATTTTGAGTGTTATTTCTGACTTAAAAACCCTTCAGCAATTATTTCTTGTGTATGGGATAAAATGATTAATTATTTAATCTAATATTTAAGTCTCTTTCTCTCACACTAGGGGTGGGGAATTGGGCAAATATGGCTCCAATAGAATTTTCCATCCTTACTTCATGCTGCTCCCCTTCATGTATTTTCGATTCCAAACAAATTGGAGTACAAATTGTATGCTGATTTCATATTGCATTATGCTAATATTTGTAATAATGATAATAAAGGTTACAAAGGCTGGTGATTATAATTAGCATGTATATTAAGTTTTATAAATTGTGTACTTTTGAGTCTTTTAACAACCCTGTGAAGAAAACAAAATAATTCTTATTCCCATTTCACAGATGAAGAAACTGAGTTTCAAAAAGTTTAAGCAAACTGTCCAAGGTCACACAAAGCAGTACTGGGTTAGGATTAAATCACACATCCTCTTGTCTTCAAGTTCAGTAACCTATCTACCACACTAGCAATTCTCAGACTTTCTGGTCTCAGGAGTCTTTTATACTTTTACAATGTTTTCAATAACACTGAAAAACTTTCATTTATTTGGATGACATCTATCAATATTTAATGCATTGGAAATGAAAATGTCTATTCTAAATTACTTATCAATTTATTTAAAATAATAATAAACTCATTACAAGTTCATATAAATAAAACATTTTTATGAAAATAAAAATGTTTTCTAAAACAAAAAGTATTGGTGAGAAGAATGGCTTTCTTTTACAAATGATTTCTCAATTTGTTTTAGTATCCTCCATTAATGTGTGGGTTCTAATATTTCCTTCTGCATTCAATTTGCTATAATATGTTCTTTTGGTTAAAACATCAGAAGAAAATCCAGCCACATGCAGATAAGGGAGGGGCATTTTAATAGGCAGTGTCTCAGGGCTATTATGGAAATACTTTTAATGTAACAGACACCTTGAAAGTTTCTCAGGGATTGCCAGGAGTCCACAGACCACATTTTAAGAATCACTGTACTATGCCATATTGTCACCTCTATTAATAACACAGCCTGTCCCACATGAGTGCAATGTAATCTTCCCACAATTACATCTGTTGCAATTCTCTTTGTTCAAAGTCCAATGCAAGGACTAACTTCTCTATTAAATCTTCCTTGATTTCTTCAATGTAATGTACATTAATTATTCCTCTTCAGATTTATCAGAACACTTTTTTTCCTGGATCATTCTATCCTTTCTTATCACATTCTATCTTGTATCATATTTCTGTGTTTTGTTGTCTTTGTGTCTTTCTTGACCTCCTTCACCTCCCCTTTAGACTCCTTGAGAATGCTCATTTAGTCACTTTTGTGTTTTATAATGCCTTCCCTATAGCAGATATTAAATGAATCTTTGTTGAATGAATTGAAATGAGGACTCACTGGAAATTGGTTAAATGTATCTAATATTTTAGAATCATTTTAAAGAAAATAACTTCTAATGTTAGGAAGGTAGATAGAGAGCTGGCCTTAGAGACAGGAAGACATGAGAGCAAGTCCTGCTTTTGAAATACATTTACCATGTGAACCTGAACAAAGACCTTAACTGCTCATGATTAGTTGAAAACTCTCTAAAACTATGAGTTGCTGACCTACATTGGAAGAGGAAATTCCTTTGCCAAGGAGTTCCCCATACTGATAAAATTACATGCCCAGTCCTTATCGCTATCCCTAACCTGTAATGTCAGAAACTAATTATACAGTACTACAGTATGCCACTATGCTAATAACATTTAAGTGACAATTTTGCACAAGAAAAACAACCTAAAGTTCAACTTCTTATTGTCTAAGAATGAGCACTGTCCAGTTCATTACAACACCAGACTGGGGCAGCCAACGCTTAAGATAATTATAACATCTGACATTTATATAACACTTTTTAAGTTTTACAAAGTATTTTACATAGATCTATCTAGGCAAGTAGATGGTACAGAGAATAGGGTGATGGACTTGGAAAGTCAGGAAGGCTAGATTTCTAATGTAGTCTGTGACATTCACTAGGTTTTTGGCTTTTGCAAGTATCTTAACCATCCATCAGTCAGCTGTCAATATGGTCTTCCTAAAGCACAGGTCTACATCACCCCCAATAATCAATGAATGTTAAGGGCTGTGCATCACCTTCACAAAACCTTTTGCTTGGCTTCTAAAGTTTCCTAATCTGGTTCCTTCTCATCTTTTTCTGGTGTTCTAATAGCTTATTACTCACTACCCTTCACATACTCTATGTTGCAGTGGTACTGGCTAACTTATTGTTCCTTACCTAGGATATTTCATCTCCTAGGCACATTTTCACTGGTGTCCTAAATATGAAATTGTCTCCCTCTTTATCTCTGCATGCTAGCTTCCTTCATATCCCACCTAAATTCTCACCATTTACCTCCATGCCAGAGCCTTCTCTCGATTATTAGCTCCAGAGATAGATAGATAGATAGAGAGACAGAGAGACAGACAGACAGATAGATAGATAGATAGATAGATAGATAGATAGATAGATAGATAGATAGATAGACAGATAGAGATATAATTATAGATATGTGTATATATGTATGTATATGTATATATGTATGTGTATGCATACACTATACTATATACATGCATATATATTTATGTGTATATATATATGTGTGTGTGTGTGTCTGTGTGTGTCTTTTTTGTACATAGTGGTTTGCATGTCTCTCAGTTAGACTGTAAATTCTACGTGAACAAGGGTGTTTCTTTTTGGTTGTTTTGTGGGATTTTGGGGTGTAGGTGATTTTTGTATGCCAAGAAATAAGCATAATGTCTAATACATAGAAGACAGTTAAATGTTGTTTTAACCATTCTTTGCTGTAAAATGGGGTAATAATAGCACAGGGATGTTGTGAGCATAAAATGAAACACTTTATTATAAAGTGCTTTGGAAACCTTACAGTATTATGTACGTCATCATCATCATCATCATTTCATCTCTGCCTCATTATAACCTTGTGAGACAGGTAACACTACATTATCCCCACTTTACAGATGAGTAAATTGTGTCTCAGAGAGGATAAATACCTTGGCCCCTGGTAATCATGGTAGTAATTATCAGAAGTGGGATTTGAACAAAGGCTTTTTCTTTGTGTAATTATTGTATTTTTTCTGCTTTACCATATTTTCTATCTTAGAAGTTATTAAAAGCTAGATGTTCTTGGGATTTAAAACATAGGAAAAGATCTTTGATATTTTCTAGAGAAATTAAAGGCCAGAAATCCTGGAGAATTTGATTGAAAATATTGTCTATCACCATAGAACAAAGTGAAAACAAAATGAGAAAGAGACAGGGAGACAGAGAGAGAGACAGAGAGAAACAGAGAGACAGAGAGACAGAGAAAGACAGAGAGACAGAGAGAGAGACAGAGTGAGACAGAGAGAGACAGAGACAGAAAGAGAGACAGAGAGAGAGAGTGTGTGTACTGGTGCAAATACACACAAGCATATGCATAGGGGGAGAGGGAGTCAGGTTGGAGAGGTAATAGTTCCCTCTGGCCAAGGTACACAATCTGAAGGAGAGACTCATGCACCTTGAACAGAGCAATATGTAAAGAAAACATTTTATTAAGTACCTACAATTAAGATTGGCACTGTGCTAAGCACTGGGAGTGACAAGAAATGCTAAAACATGGTCCCTGCCCTCGAAGATCTCAAAGTTTGCTAGAGGAGATAACATGTAAAAAAAATAAAATAAAGTATGTACAAGATGTATAGAGCATAGAAATGGGAGATCATCTTATCTGTATGGTACTAACAGGGCATGGGAGGGGGGAGGATTAATCACAGGACTAGGACAAGATTGAAGCCACTAAGCAGTAGCAGTAACTTCATTAATGGTAGTGAAGAAATTATAATGCTTTCTTTACTCTCTCTTTAAGAAGTTCATTTATAAACTGATTTCAAGTCAAACATTAAAACAGTTATGGAACTTAAAGTCAAGGTGCCCACATACATGAATCACTTTGTATGGTCAGTTTTAGTAATTGAATGATACATTTCTACTCCACTGATAATTCAGATTTCCCCTGCCTTTGCATATCATCTCTGCAAGGGAGGGAGAAAGGGAACCTAAATAAGAGTATATATATATATATATATATATATATATATATATATATATATATATCCTTTATAAAATCTGGCACAAACACAATTCCTTCTCCCTTTCAACAATAAAGGATCCCTTTGGATTATTCCTCCCATCTGACACATTTCATGAACAGTTGCCCCAATGATAATTAGTGGAATGACACCAGTGTTATAAATCCAATCCCCTATCCTACAGATAAATAAGATTGCTTATTTATACTCAGGATCCTTATAATTTTCCCAAGTACTTCCCCATCTAATCAATGATGCTTGAGATTTCCTTAGCAAAGGAAAAAAAAAGGCATTTCATTCTACAATGAGCAACCATGCTTAAAATGTAAAGGTACCCTGGCAAAGGAACGTAGTGGCTTCAATTCAAACTACGGTGTACATGATTGATAGATTATTTCCTAAGAACTCATTTTGATTAAGTGAAAGGCACTAGAACACTGAGCAGCTAAAACAGGGTAAGAAGGAATAGGTATGACAGAGGTTATCTGAGAAGAAAAAGAAAATTTAAACAAAAAGAAAACTGGAAAAATAACCCAACACCTACTTCAAAATTTGGCCAATGACTGCTTTGTTTTACATACCACCCTAGGTAGCAATCAAGTCCTCAATTCATTACTTTACTAATTATACACTAGCCTATTTGGGGGAAGAACAGAATTACAGAATATCAGCATTTAAAGGTAACTCAGGGTCACCTCATCCAACACACACCTGAAAAATAATTCCATCTATAATTATCCAACAATACCTCATCCATTAGAAATTGAGCACCTGGAGAACAAGTGCTGTCTTACTTTTCTCTTTTTACCCAGAGCTTAGGATGCTGCTTCACACATAGAAGGCACTTAACTATTTCATTCATTTATTCATTCATTCAATTATGCATGAATGCATGCAGTGATTTAATCATTCACCCAGTCTTTGTTGAAATACTTTCAAGAAGATGAAGCCCCATTAGTTGTTACTGTGCCCACATACGTTGTCCTGAGGCAAATCATTCTAATTTGGACTGTGACTGTTGGAAAGTATATTTGTTAAGCTTACATCTGCTCATTTACAATTTCTATTGTTGGCTCCAAATAGCCTTTAAGACCAAATATAGGCATGTGAGGCCTTCAAATAAGTAGACATTGATTTCTGATTTTTCTCTTCTCCAAGGTTAAACTTTTTGATATCACATGAGCTTAAGGTTCTTCTTGCATCATAATAATGGCTTTCCCATAAAAACTCAGTTTACTAGCATATTTTTTTTTTTTTGCTTTTTGGAGGGCAGTTGGGGTTAAGTGAATTGTCCAAGGTCACACGGCTAGTTTTTTGTGTTAAGTGTCTGAGGCCGGATTTGAACTCAGGTACTCTTGACTCCAGGGCCGGTGCTCTACTCACTGCACCATCTAGCCGCCCCTGTTTACTAGCATATTCCCCAAAGTATCATAGGCAGAATGGAATACAATAATCCAGAAGTAATCTATGCAGAAAATTGTATTCTTCATTTCAATGTTACACTGTTAAGACTGTTCTCCACTAAACACTCCAGATATATTGTACAAGGACTACTATTAATGTATGTATCACAGTCCTCTCCTTTTAAGTTGATTTTTTTAACTCTAATATAAAACTTTATATTTTTCTTAATTAAAATTTATGGTTTGACTCAGTCAACACTTCTAATCCATTGAGATTTTTCTTTTCATTCTGACCATTATCTGATGTGTTTCTTATCTTTCCCAGGTTTGTGGATGATTAACCAAAGTTAAATCATGGTGATTGGCAGAAAATATTCATCTCCTTACTGGCTGATTGAATCAATGGTACATCCAGATATAGAACAGAGCTCTCCCAATTCCCAAGTGACTTCCATTTCTATAACACTCACTGTATAGTTTAGAAATTGTCAGCATGTCACAATGTTATCATTTTTAATATTACAATATAGAATTTTATTAAAATGTGAAAATCAAGTTTTGAATACTAATTGTCTTAAGCTTAATAGCTTTGGAAATTAAATTTTATTGAGGAAAAACTCTGCTATATGAACAACAAATCATACATATATGAACAATTCAATGTTGTAATAAAATTTTTTAAAAATTAACAAAGTTAACCAGACACATTAATGATATAAATAGTTACTGTGCATATGGCAATTAGCTATAAACAGTAAGCTGTTCTCATCAATGATTTTTAGTCAATATTACTTAAGAAGCAACCAAACCAGGTTTTAAGCTTTCCCCTTTTGTTAGCTCTATTATGTCTATATATACCACCAAGGTTGACAGTTTTCCCTAATGCCCTGAATACTTTAATACTAATCACACAGTTCAATACTTCACACATTCATTAGATCACACATAAACACCACTCATTAAAGGCAAAAAAAAAACCCCAGATTTGGTTCCCCAGTCATCAGGGTCCTCTGCTCTCCTTATTAAGTTCAAACTCACAAAGTACCCAGAGAGTGTAGAGCTCTGTCCTAGATGCTGAAGGGGTCACAGTTTTAATCAGATATTCTCACTGCTCAGGTAGACCTTGTGACCAAGGCCAGATTTTCCCTTTGTTCTTCCCTTCCCTTCCCAAAAATACATGTTCCCTGCCTTCTCCTTTGTATTCCATTTTCAAGAAAGGTTTAGTCACTCTGCCAGATTAAGACCAGCATTAATGGTTCAAAGATGTTTTCCTGCTGACGTAGATTGGAAACCAACTAGGCTCCAATTCTCCAGGAGTCATCTTTCCATACTCTAGTATAAATCAGTTTTAGTGCCAAAATCCAAGTTCCTTGATCCCCAATGGCTGGTCCTTCAGGACTCAGATAAGAAGTTACCATACACATATATGTAATTACTAGGATCAATTCCACACAATTTTGTTTGGACTCTGGCACATCAATTTCCTAGAATAGACATTTTGAGAACCATTGTCTTGGATTTGTTTAGGGCACTGAGAAGTCAAGAGATTTGTTTTGTATCTAGCAGCCAAGGGCAGTATTTGATCCTAATACTTCCTAACTCCAGAGTCAATCTTTGTTTTCTATTATATAACATTACCTCTCATTAATGGGTAAAACAGTTTTTACTATTCCAATTTTACAAATGAGGAAACCAAAGCTCAGAAAATTTAAATTAATTGCCAAGCTTACAATGCTCATAGGTATTGAAGGAAAAATCATGTCTCTTCAATTCCAACTACTGCTTTTTCCACTGTAAGATGCTGTCCCACTAAATTAAAATTATTCAACCTAGTTATTTCTGTTCCTTAAAAAAAACTCTAAGAATCTTTAGAAAACTGAAATATTAGTTTAACTATATAATACTGATAACAATTTAAAACCTCTGGAAATTAGAGATATTCATGACATAAAATCTTATTTGAAACCATGAGTTGAAAAGTGATTTATTAGGCTAATTTTATATATAATAGCAGCATAAAAAGTCAGAAAGTCTAATTAGGGTATAAAAGAGGTCAAAAGATAGACCAAATATGATTAAAGAATAAAGCCTACTGGGGTTTAACTCAGATTCACTCAGCATCCTGGTAATTATCTTTTCCCCAAACATCTCTCCACGAAAGTGTATCAGCAAGCACCCTAGCATACCCAGGATGGCTGCTAGCACAGGTTCTTAGATTTGCTTTTCTAAAGGAAAGCAACTCACAATGGGTTAACAGTCTCCCTTTAATCAATCAAACACATATCATTTACCTAGTTCAGGGGAAAAAGTCAGCACCCTGAACTTCAGAGCATACAAACCCAAGTTACAAGCACAAGCTACAAGCAGACCAAGAAACAGATCAGCAGATGGGCTTCCAACCGTCTGACCATCACATCCATTACCTATTCAAGTCACCAGAGAGGGAAGCATCAATATCTGGGTTTTTCAAAGCCAGGGGCTCAATGGCTTCCTAGAGTCTCATCTGGCCAAATCATACAACTCTTCTCAAAGTGAGCCCCAAATCAAAACCTCATATCCGGGTGTGTATATAGCCTTCTCCTGGGTCAGAGAATGTCACAGACCTCTTGACCCACTATCCAATTACAAAGTAACAAGGTGTGGGCATTCCCGAAAAACAAGCCTCCCGCCACAGGTTCCACGTGACCACATTCAGCCTAGTAGGGGGCAGAGTAAACTTTCAAATCAGGGAAGATTCTCAGAGCCACTTAAGCCCATCAAAGGGGTTAGGGGCAGAGGAGATCGTCAGATTCCTATTACACCAAGTTTTCTCCTAATGTAGAAAAAAACAAAACAAAACTTGTAACAAAAATAATGTAGACAGGGTTAACCAAGGAAGCATAAATATTGGGAGAAAACAGAATTTTTCAGCAGCATTATTCCAAAACCACAATGATATGGGTGGAAGGTGAAGAGGATAGGAGAGGGACTTTTGAATTTCAATAATCTCCAAAGTCTGTACTAAGCATAATGGAGAGAAAAACTTTTTTAATGTTGTGAGGGATAATTTATAGTGAAGTTTCCCCATTCTGAAAAATCAAATCTAGAATGGCTTCAGTATTCACTAGGCCTAGGTTTAGGTCACCTGACCTTCAAATAATCTGGGGTTTAAAGCAATGGAGACCCTCCCCCAGAGCCAACTCAGCAGAAGATATGCCAAGTAAGGTTAAGACTGCTTTCATTGGACACCCACATGTTTCAGGGTCCTTTGTCTCAGAGAGATTCCCGGGCTTATGTTGTGGGTCAGCCCCCCTACCAAGAAGAGTGAAGTCCAGTTGGGGATGTCAGGTTTCTGCATTAGAACACTATGTAACCATGGGCTGGCTTCTACCTGTTGTTCTCTCCCTGCCACCATGTGGGCAACAGGGGCAGAATCCTTTCTCATGAAAAAGAATAAAGACCTTTTCTGACCTTAGATTCAAACTCTGAACTCTTTCATCTCACACAAAGTGTATAATTCATGTGATAGAGATTTTATGCTACTTGTATATGTGTATATATATATATATATATATATATATATATATATATACATATGTGTGTATGTGTGGGTGTGGGTGTGGGTGTGCCTATATGATATATATTATCACACACTGAGATCATAATATATTTTAATTTCAAGTACAGGAAAAAATGTTCTAGATAGTTGTATTCCTACCAATACAAAGCTTTTGTTATGATAAGTGAATTATGGATAGCATAATTTTAAAATGAGTTTGAAAGCTAAATCCAATTATCCAATTCATATATACATATAACCTCTCTCTCTCTCTCTCTCTCTCTCTCTCTCTCTCTCTCATCTATCTTTTGCTAACATGTTTATTCTCTTTGGTCCATATAAGATTTTTTTTCTAATACCATTAATATTGCCTAATTCATAAATAAACTGTTTTAGTTATCTATTCATTGTGGAAATTTCTATGTGTATTCATATTTAATGGATTTCAATGATGTTAGGGAGTCAGCATAGTTTTGTGGGTAGAAAGCTGGCCTCAGAACAAGGGAAACTTGGATTCAAATCTGTCCTCAGAGATTAAGTCATTGCATTATTTTGGGTAAGTCTCTTAAACTATCAATGTTCTGAGCAACTCTATGAGTTTCAAAATTAACAGTCTGCGTTGGTATTGGGAGTTCTTGTAAAGAAATCACAGTTCCAGTATCTGTCACCTATAAATGTGTAATGGCAAATATGCTGAGAACCGAAAGTACCAGGCTTTAATTGTTCTTTGAAATCATTAAAACCACCTAATTAGAGTATTTCAGACAAAAATAAAACCTGGTTTTGCCACATGTTTACTGATAAACAATGTTCTGATTTGTGCTTCAAAATAATGCTCAAAAAGGAAGCTATTCAATGGATAAATCCTCCATCAATCTCCATTTATCTCCTTATTTAGACATTTTTTTTCCTCTTCTCACCTCTTATTGAACATTGTGCCTGCTCATAATGTCACATTCTTTTCTCTTCTGCATTTCTCATAAATCTGGGATAGCATCAGTATAGATATTACTTCAATTGGTCTAGATCAAAATCCTCTCATTAAAAAATCCCAGCAAAATAAAGATGAATTCCTGTGGTCTAGCCTCTGATATTTACTAGCTGTGTGACTCTAGGTAAGTCATTTAACCTCAGTCTGCCTCAGTTTATTCAGCTCTTGAATTAGGATAATAATATCACCTCCCTCCCAGGCTTACTGTCATGATTAAATATCATGAAAAAGAAAAATTTGCCAATCTTTTCTTTCTATGATTCTGAGGGACTAAAAGTAGTCAGTGATTTCTAATTTTTCCACCCTAGCTAAACCCCCAAATTATCTCATCCAAGTTCCATCCCAGTTCACAAGGATAAGGAATTTTATTCTTTATATCTTCCACAGTGCCAAGAACTAAACTTTATACTTCATTTTTGTTTTATTTTGGGAATAGACCTAAGATTTCACTGGAATATGAATTTCCATTGATGGAACACTTGCCTTTCTCTGGCCCATGATAAATATGTACTGGTATGGTTCTTCTCATTGAATTAGTTCTTTAGCAAGACACATGCAGCCCTGGTTTTCTCAAAGGCCACATCAGTGATATATATATATATATATATATATATATATATATATATATATATATATATATATATATA
>CM053598.1:52550802-52706317 GCA_028646575.1 Pseudocheirus occidentalis | reverse complement strand
AAAAGGGCATTTTACCTTTACAAAGTAGAAATAAAACTTTAAAATGAACTAAGCATAAAGTCCTCCCTACATCACGATCAGAATGTCTGTAGAATCATCACAACACCTACACCTCTAATATAAGTGTTGTTCTGGATACTTGAAGATGCTTCAGCTGACGTCTCTTCCCATATGTGAAATTGCATTTGTTCCACACTGATCCATATTGGGATTACTCACTGTGAAAAACCAAATATCAAACATTTCTTCTTAAACTCAATGGAAAATAAATTTATTTCCCTTTACCATGATAAAGAATGTACATTTTAATATCAGTTGGATGAAGTGTCGGGGGTGGGGGTGGGGGTGGGCTATGTGTGTGTGAATGAACCAAAATTGCTTTCTGAAATTGCAAAATAACTTTGTAAATAATGAGTCATCCCTTCTGCAGTTCCAGAACTGAGAATTTGTATCCATGTTTCTCAGACACTTCAGACTTTTCTGAATTCCTTAGTATTTGCAATCAGTACCACAGAACTTAATATTTAATAACATGCTGTCTTCAGGGGTCCAAACAATTTTCTCAGACTGTACATGTCTGAAAACTTGCTGATTTATACCTATAACATAATTTTGCACTCTGAAAGTTTACTATACCAAAGAAATCACAGGTTCAGACTCCTGGCTACTATTATCCTCCATTTCACATCTGCAATTATTATCTCCCTATGTCAGAACATGTCTTATATATTTTACTAGAACTGAACAATATCAGAGTTGTAAAGGACCTCAGAGGCCACCTAACTGAAAGTCACACCTGAAAAAGACTCCCTCTTACAACATACCTCAAAAATAGTCGTTCAGCTTCTACTTGAATAGGTCCAGTGAAAAAGAACTTACCACCCCCTGAGGCAATTCTTTTTACATATGGGTAGCTCTAAATATTTCCCTCTCTTTTTTTTTTTTTTGGTAGGGTGGAAGGCAGAGCAACTGGGGTTAAGTAACTTGCCCAAGGTCACATGGCTAGTTTTTGTGTTAAGTGTCTGACGCCAGATTTGAACTCAGGTCCTCCTGACTCCAGGGTCAGTGCTCTATTCACTGCACCACCTAGCCACCCTGATAGCCCTAAATATTTCAAAACTCTTGTTGACATTATATCTGTTTTTGTCTCTTTGCAACTTGAAAAGTTTCTCTTCTGGTTTGGCCCTCCCCAGCCAAAAAAAAAAAAAATTAAATCCCTCCTATCTGAAGTCCTTCAAATACTTTAAAGCAATTATCATACTGATATGTCTCTAACACGTCTTCTTGAATCTTCATATTTTTCATCCCATTCACCTCTGCTCTGATAGCATGGATTTGAACTCTGTCACCATCATCATTAGTCTCTTCTGGAAATTTCCCAAATGATCAACAACTTTTCTAAATTATAGTATCCAGAATTGAATATACTACCCCCAATGCCATCTGACCAAGGCAACATCAAGTTGAACTCTCACATCATGCCCAGTAGTACATTCTTAATACATACTACTTGATTCCTTAGTTTTAACTGTGCCGAAAATGTGGCTACTTCTCTCTATCTTATCACAAAATAGAACTTGCTATATTTTTTTAAAAGACATGTCACCATAACAAAAAGGAAATTTCAAATCAAGTCTTTTGTCAGTGTACATAAAACCTATCATTGTTACTCCCAGTGAATTCTCCATTCCAGACTTCACACCTTCTTCTATACTGTCCTACATGCCAAAAGAACTACCCACTTCCCATATGCCAATCCTTATCATGCTCCCCACTCTAGATCTTCCTCAAACATTTATGTTAGAAGCTTTCCAGACAAGGCATGTAGAATCGGAAGCTCTACTTCCCACACATCTGTCTAGCAATTATTTTTTTCTCCAAGAGATCTACTTATGGTGAAACTATAGACCTCTTTTCTCTATAGTACTTAACAAACAAAAGATACTCAAATGTTATCATGATGTCAGTAGATGCTTCAGAAAGTTGACTCTCTCAATATAGCTTGAGTTTTATCATTAATGAACAACTGAACTCTCCTGTAGCCTCACATAATATAATTCAGCCTGTTGTACACATTAAATATTGTTCTATGGACTAATTGTCTTTATAATATTATTTCACATAATATTTCCCTACAGAAAAAAATTATTTTAGACAAAGTATACCTATAACATTCATTAAGTGAGCTCAATCTCTGGTAGCACATAATGTTTAAAAACTTTTAATTTACATATATATCTATATATATATATATATATATATATATATATATATATATATATGCCATGTGTAAATAAGAGTTGAATGAGAGAGAGAGTTAAGAGCAAAATTACTTCTTGGCCACTGTAAATCTAGGGGATCAGCAAAACTGTTAAATGTTCTATTAAAAAAAAAGAATCTCTCCTCTATAAACCTTGTTGAAATGAATCACAGACCTTGTTGTAGCAATTATTTTGCACTTCGCTACCTTTAACACTGATTATATCTAGAGAGGTAATTACTCACAGAGTAAGAAAAAGCACATCTCTGACTTTTTGACTAACCAGTAATTTCCAGCTATAGATGCAGAAATCACTAGGAAATCACTTCTATTTTGATGTTTATCAGGAAGTGACTGTACTGCCTTCTGAACTACCTTCTGTTTCACTTTTTTTTTCTTCTCTCCATTCCAACAAAGATTGCAAGATGATCTAAAGAAACAATTTACTAGAGCACCGGCCCTGGAGTCAGGAGTACCTGAGTTCAAATCCGGCCTCAGACACTTAACACAAAAAACTAGCCGTGTGACCTTGGGCAAGTCACTTAACCCCAACTGCCCTCCAAAAAGCAAAAAAAAAAAAAAAAAAAAGAAAAGAAACAATTTACAAAGTGAGTTCTGGTACTAGATATAGAAACTGGATTGTACCATTCAGGAATACATAGACTTCATTCCTATCAGCTATCATGTATAAAGATGACAAAGCAAAAATAAAAATTGAAATGGACGCTACTATTTTTCTGAAAGAGAATCCATTCACTTGATCTGTTATTCCCAAGTTGTCTTAAGAAGTTTGAAAGAGGATAAACATAGATGTTGATGGCTGTACAACACTAAAGCAACATAAAAAAGTGTGGAAGAAAAAGACAGTCAAAACAATATTTTGATTTGTTATGACTATATGAAAAGAATAATCCATGGAAAATGCTTTGTAAAACTAAATAATTGCTATTTGCCTATTATTAAAAATCTGTCCGCCTTCTGTGATCCTTAAAAGTAGGAAGACAACAAGTTTCACTTATGTATGGGAAATCCACCAATATCCAACCATAATGCTTATTATACTGACACTGATTTCACAAAGGCTATGGTTCAGACCAAGCCTCTAGTTAGTCCTACTATGAATGAAAGGTTTTCAAGAAGACATCTGGCCCTGTGACTGGTGGCCAAAGATCAGCCTGTCTGAGGTCTAAGATTTTCCTTGTTCTCTAAGTTGGCTACTGGATGATGATTTTTCTTTTCTAATCAAGGTAACAAATAAAGGCAATCTACTAAGATGCTGGAGAGGCTGCCTTTAACATCATTAGATAGAAAATTCAAACCATTTCAGTTAAGGTGTGTTGACCTATTCAAGGAAGGTACATAGAGAGTTTACTCTGGGTTCTCAGAAGAAAGAAATAGAAGTCATTAACTTGGACAGATTTCAAGAAAAATTCAGTGGCATAAGTCACTTGGTCTTCCCCCATATTCTTTTTTAACTAAGGAAAAGAGATATCCAGTAAGTTAAAAGCTGAGTCCTCCACCCTGATTGTTAGGTTTCTGCCTACATAGCACAGTTAACATCTTTCACAAAATATGCAAAGTATGAGTCAACATTATTACAAGATTCTTATTTTTGCATTTTATGACTTAAGAGTTTTTAAAAATCTATCCATATTAAATGTTTTTTAAAGTTGGTATTATGAAGATAAGCAAGCAAATATGTTAACAACTATTACACCAAATTTAAATTTTATTACATCAAGTAAATAAAAAAACTTATTTCTTACTAGATTTGAACAAAGTGACTATGAAATGGAAGTATTTTTTTTTCAAATTGTTCCTGAGGTACAGGCAAATACGTGTATTGCTGCTATTATTACATAACAGAATAATAATTTGGTTAATGATATATGGAAATCTTAGTTTCCCTTCCTTGATGAAAGTATACCAACAAAACATTCTGGTATTTTGGGTAGTAGGTCCCATAGAGAATAACCAAGTTAGAATCTAAAATAGAATATAAATTTATATACATATATATACACATATATATATGTTTGTATGTGTATATATACTTACATATACATATATGTGTATATATAAATAAACATATATGTATATGTGTGTATACATACATATATATATAATTCTTTTTCTGATACTCTGGAGAAACAATTGAAAGTAGACTCTTCCAAGAATAATCCCAAAACAGCATTTTTTAAAAAGAATCAATCTCAAAATGAACTTGTTCCCCTTGACCTTGTAACATGTTGGCATCATTTTAGTCAAAGGATCCCCCTTCCCCATTTGGTTTCATTCGGAGCTGTTCTTTTGTCTTGTTAAATAAACTCTCTTTCAATCTATAGTTCTAACAGATTCTTCTCTATTATGTTGAAAGGCCTACAGTGTTAGAGCTGGGAAGGAACTTGAGGTTTATCAAATCCACCTCCCTACTTTCCAAATGAGGAGATAAAGGCCTAGAGACATAAAGTGTGACCTGCCACAGGGCAAAAATCGATTTAGGGGTCAATGTGGAGCTAAAAAATGACAGGACTGGGGACTCCTTGAGCTGGGTTTATATTGAATAATTAATCATGCCTATGGTTTTTATTGATTGTTATGATAATTTTTGCCCTTGAACTGACTTTCACCCTCTTCTCCAACTGTAAAGTGGTTTGAAAGGCATCAGTCTGGATTTAAAAGTTAAATAGTTTATTCACTCCCCCCCAGAAAATAAAGAGAGAAAACAGGACCAAAAATGTTTTGCTTTTTTTTGGTGGGGGGGGTGTTTGTTTAAGTTCAGGAAAATTTAACTAAAGAATTTTCACAATCTCCCAGTAATGGACCAAATTCACAATCAGCAAGCCTCCTCCTTTGCCAAAAGTTAAAATTGGGAAATAGAGCAGAGCGAAGGAACTAGTAGAGTTCCCCCAAGAAATGCTTTGTGGCCTTGTATCTCAAGGCCATCCATAATTAAATTTCTCATGAATAAAATCTATTCTAGCTCAGTGATTCTCACACCTTGTTTAAAAATGTTGAACCAGATTTATCTGGTGCCTCAGCAAAATCCTGTTAGAAACTTAGGTTGGTTTGGAATCTATACTGCATTAACTGTTTAGGGACAGCTATCCTTGTATGTGATTTCTGTGAGTGGAGGAGGTGGGGTAATATGGTTCATGGCCAAGTACATGCCATGAAGCCTTGATGTGCTGAAACACTGAAGGAGGATTTTTTTTTCTTGTTCACTGGACCTTTGATTAACTTATTTTTTTTTCCTTTCAAATGCTACTGAAGACACTTTTCACATATATTATCCTAGTTCCCTGTCCTGTCTAGTGAATACAATTGAATTTCCAAATTCAATTTCCCCTTCCTATGAAAAAAGTAAAAAGAACTTGGGCTAATATTACAACACAATCTAGCAAAGTTCATAGAATCACAGAAACAGTGATGGCCCAACCTGAATTTTTTTTTTCACTAATGAGCAAACTGAAGCCCAGGGAAGTTGATTTAATAAGGTTCACAAAGGTTTCAGCATTAGATATAAAATTTAAACCCCTGTCTTCTGATATCAGAACCCATACTCTTTCCATAGAGCCACACTATCTACTGCGTGGGTTATAATAATATATAATTTTTCTGTCAGTTTTTGGTCATGTCTAACTCTTCATGACCCCATTTGGGGTTTCTTGGCACAGATACTAGAATGTCATTTCTTTCTCTAAGTCATTTTACAGATGAGGAAGTGAGGCAAACAGGGTTAAATGACTTGCCCAGGATCATGCAGCTAGTAAATGACTGAGTACAGATTTGAACTCAGGAATATAAGCATTTCTGACTCCAAGCCCAGCACTCTATCCATTGTACCACCTAGCTGTCCCAATAATTATATTAGATTAATGATCTATCAATTTCTCCTGAAAGAATAGTGCAGAAGAAACTCAAACTGAAATGTGGTTTGATCATATTGGTTTAATCACTATTTTAAGAATGTCAATATTGGTTTATGCCCAAAGTGAAAGAAAAAAAGAAGCATAGAAGCATTATGAGATAAAAAAGGAAATATACACAGCATATATTTCTAAGTATGACTATCACAGAAAATTATGAAATTATAGGATCAAGTTCACAGTAGTAGAGATATGTATTACAAAGGGAACTCCAAACATATCTAGTCCAACCCCTTCATTTCAGAGATAAATAAATTGAGAACCATAGCCGTGAGATGACTATTTAAGGTCACACAGTGGCAGATCTAAGATTAGAACTCAGATGTTCTGACTCCAAATAGGACAAGATGATTCACAGTATATTGGGGAATGTACCAGGATTTAGATTCATATCCAACTTTCTACGATAACAAAAACAACAACAACCAGCATTCATATCACACTTCAAAGTATGCAAAGCACTTTGGGAATATTCTATTATATTCTTACAATAACGTTGTGGGATAGGTACTATTACTATTATTATCCCTATTTTCAAGTTGAGTCTTTCCCAAGGTCATGCAATAATAAGCATCTGATGCTGGATTTCAACCCAGGTCTTCCTGACTCCAGGTCTATCACTTTATCCACTGTGTCCTCTAAAGTTCTAACACTGCGTGATTTTATGACTTGTGATAAGTTAGTTAACCTCTGTGTGCCTCAGTTTCAACATTTGTAAAATGAATAAGTTTACCTAGATAATGTCTAAAGTCCCTCACAGATCCCCGGGGCATTTGAAGGGAGGGCTCTGTCTGTTTTCCACATACCTCTCAAAGAACACACCCCTGTCCTATAGTCACTTTGATTAATGATTTCATTCAGTCCCTTCCTTTGCCCCACCCCATACCCCTCCATGCCTCAGCAAAGCATTCCATTAACCTTTTTCATGTTATCTATTTGAAAAAAAAAATTAAGCTGCATTTACAAAAATAAATAAATAAACTGAATGACTTAGTTCTTCCATATCTGCCTAATTCCATTTGACATGCTGAAGGAAAACAACACTACTATGTTGGAGATGGAGATTTCTGCAATTTTCAACTTGATTATCAGATCTTTCAAAGTTCAATCCTCCTTCTACTATGTATAATTCAATATATTTGATTTCCTGAATTTTCAGATAAAATAGAGATGATGATGAATAGCACTTTCTTTATAGCTGGACCAAAATGTCAAGGTTTTAATGATTCACTCTCTTCTTTCATCAAAGCCAATAAAATAAAGCTTTAACTGAAGACACAGTGGAAAATGTTCCAGTCTTAAAATGCAGTGTCATCTAAGAAAAATCAACAGGATTAGAACCTGGGGACAGGAAGAATATATGTGTGTATGTGTGTGTGTGTGTGTGTGTGTGTATGTATGTATGTATATATATATATATATATATATATGTGTGTATGTATATGTATGTATGTGTGTATGTATGTATGTACATATATATATATTGTGTGTGATAACTATATCACACAATACTAATAGAGATGTAACCTTGTCACCACAAGGATACATTGAAACTGGGTCATTTTTCATTCTCGTTTCAACTTTGACACTAGGAAATTATAAGAGAATTGTAGTGACATACTTTGAGAACGAGGAAAATGTACAACTTGGGCATTCAATAACTTGATATTTTGCTAAGTCCTGTTGAGATAGCCCAACGGAGAATCAGCTGGACTTAGATTCAGGAAGATCTGTGTTTGAATTGTGCCTTGGTAGATTATTAGCTGTGTAAACCTAAGCAAGTCACTTAAGCTAACAATGTCTTTTTTCCTCATGTGTAAAATGGTATGATAAAAGCACTTGGTCGCAGGGTTGTTGTGAGAATCCAAAGAATTAAAATATATCAATTACCTTGCAAACTTTAAATCCCCATATAAACAATAGCTCTTATTACAACCTACATGAACAAAAAAAAATGGATTGCTTAATCACAGTTACTAATATTATTCTGTTTTAATGTTTTTGAAATATTCCATGCACATTATCTCATTTACTCTTACAACACCTCAGTGAATTAAGTGATATTACTAGTAGAAAGAGGTTAAGTGACTTGACCAGGGTCAGTTCGCTCTAGTGATGGAATTTAAACCCTAGTCTTCCTTTCACCCAATCCAGTGCTCACTCGCATTTTCTCCATATACTGAGCCTGATTTCCTAGAAGCTAAACGGGAAAGTGGAAATGTCAGTGGACCAGGAATCACAAAACATCACTCTATTACTAAATTATATAGCTAATAATCTACTAAGGCACAATTCAAACACAAGTCTTCTGGTCTGGCTATGGGACCACAGGTAAGTTATCTGTAAAATAAGGATGGGCAGCTAGGTGGTGCAGTGGATAGAGTATCAGGCCTGAAGTCTCCTTAAATTATCTTCTTAAATTCAATCTGACTTCAGATACTTAATAGCTGTATGATCCTGTGTAAATCATTTAACCCTGTTTGTCTCAGTTTCCTATAAAATGGCCTAGAGAAGAAATGGCAAACCACTCCAGTATCGTTGCCAAGAAAATCCCAAATGATGGTATGAAGAATCAGACACAACTGAAAACAACTAAATAACAAACAAAAATATTGTTAGCAGAGATCTATGGTCATAGAAGATCTAAGAGGTCCTTTATTCTAAAACTCTAATTAAATAGATTAGGAAGTTGAGTCACAAAGGGGATAGAGCACCTGCCCAAAACTACAAATGCATTAAGACACCAAACCAGCATTAACACTCAGGTCTCCAGAACCACTCTCTTTTTTCATCATAAAACAGTACATTAGGAACAACTGCCTTCACCTACTTCAGGGTTGTTTTGAGTATCAGATAAGATAAGGAATATAAAAGTTACTTGAAGCCTGGAGGGAAAACAGCTAAATACAACACATTATGACCACATGTTTTAAAATCTGGTTTTATTTGAGCAGTTTAACTCTGTAGGTTGGAGGGTAGGGGCTTTAAAACCTCTCTGCCTTGAAAATTCCATATGTCTATTTTCAGTAGCATAGCACAGTTTCCAGGATGTGAAACAGTAATTGCAAAGAATATTTTTAAACTGTCAATAAACATTACACCTCTCTCTCTCTCTCTCCCTCTCTCTCTCTCTCTCTCTCTCTCTCTCTCTCTCTCTCTCTCTCTCTCTCTCTCTCTCTTTCTCTCTTTGTCTTTCCTCTCTCTCCCTCATTATTCCCTTCTCTTTTAAGAATGGGGAGAAGGGAGAACATGTTAAAGTCTTTAATTCTTCTGCAAAAATATTACACCATGAACAGCTCTTCAAGTCTCCCATGTATAAGCTTTACAGGCTTGACTGCCAAAGAGCACTTCCAGAAGATGAGAAGATAAATTATTGCTTCCTAGGATCATAGATGAGGGCTAGAGGGAATTTCAGATTATCCCTTGCCAAAACTTCATTTGACAAATGAAGAAACTGAGGGTCAGAGAGCTGATGTGGCAGCAAAAGCTTTGTTCATACTCAGCTCCTCTAGATACAAGCTTCAGGGCTTTTTCTGCTAGATTGTGTGTGCTATACTGTCCTATGCCCACTTGACTCTTAGGTGTAACTGTGGTACAGTTGACATTACAAAGATCAAAATCTACCTTGCAGCTGGGCCAAAATGAGTATGATTGAAAATTTAAAATGGCTTATCCTGTGAGTCATTTGTAAGAAGAAGGGTCATAGGGAAGGGTCTAGAAAGTAACACTTAAGAGTCAGAGAGACCTGGTTTCTCATTCCACTTTAAAGATTAATAGATATATCCTGTGTACATGGATCACAACTAATTTTTGCTACATTTTCCTTACTTGTGAAATGAAAGACTAGGACACAAAAACCTCTCCTCTTTTAACTCTTAATATGTAACTATAATAAACTTCTAATGGTGACTTTGGGATAACTGGTGTTTTAAAGAGAACAATCAAAACTCGACATATTAGGCAAAAGTTGGTGATGTCAAGAGAACATATAAGTGACTTGTGATTAGGGACTGTCTTGCTTTTTTATTTGTAGTAGGAGCAACTAGTAGGGTGTTGGCATAGAATCATTGCTTAATAGATGGATGTTGATTGATTTATTAGGGAAGTAAAGAGAACATTGGGGAAAAAAAACTCATAAAAACACAATCTTACTTTCAATCACATTCTGCCTCTAGGCTAATTCCAAATATTTTACATTTGAAACTTAAGCATCCATTGACTCTATTAGAAAATCCTCTGCTTTCTCAAACCTGCCAAAAAGTCCCTAAGCAGTATTCTGATAAAACTTTCAAAGTAGAAAGTTATCAGATGATAAATGAAATTTTCTAACAGTTCTCAGCCAAGGTAACAGCATACACAGAGCTTTGTTAATACAAGACAAATACCAATTTTTCAATGAATCATTCCTTTTGCAACATATTTCTTTTTATAGGCTTGTTGGAAGACAGTAAAGAATGAAATTTAATAATGGTCTCTTGTCATTTTATATGTTATGAAGTTTGCAGAGAATAACACAAAGTATCCTTCAAAATAACCCACAAGAATGTTGAGAAACTTATAATATTAATAAATACAAAGAAAGGGGAAATGGCTAATGATCCCAAATGGGTGCCAAATCCAAGACTGATGCCTCATCTTCTTGATTTTGTGATCCAAGACCTATTGTAGCCACCATCATATCTGTTGCATATTCCATGTAACCCCCACTGTATATAATTTAAACATATGTTGACTAGACTAATTATCAAATGAACTTTCTGTAACAAAAACGCATGCCACAGTGCCTGATACATAAATAGGCCATTATAAAACATATTTACCCCTCTCCTTCAACCCCAATTATAAAGGATTTATGATTTGGACTGAATTTTCTTGCACTATGACTTCTAAGTTTATATGATTTAGAATTATTTTTCATCATAGAATAATTTTACTGAAAATTTTTTATTCTCCCTTGCTAGCCTACAAATCAATGAAGAATTTTGCTGGCTTGTCCCGTTGATCAAGGACTTGGCTTTCAGAAATATCTATCTAGATGAAATTATAGCACACAAGACTTCAGAAATATCTAATTAAATATGGATGTGGGTATGGCGTGGGCATTCTGAGGGTTACTTTTCAGATGGGAATGTGCTAGAAAACCCAGTCAACATGAAGAAATACAAAAAAGCCCAGAAAGACAAGCCCATTCGAATGTCAAGTTTTTCCAAAAGTTTCTAAGAACTCCATATCAAATTTCAGAACTATAACCTTGGGGGAGGGGAGAAGGGGGGAGGGTCAATTGATGAAAAATAATGACAAGAGGCCATTATGAAATTTGACAAAATTCCTGACTGGCTGCCCTAGTCTCTGAATCAGTCCTCTCTTCTACTGCTTTACCTATATCATCTTCCAGTTTCTGGTCTTGATAAAGAAACTCCCCCTCCTCCACCTGAAATTCAACCAAGCTTTGTGTCTCTAAATAACTCCAAGAACTTCTCCACCATATCTAGAATAAATCCTCCCATATACATATGCATATACACATAATATATTTTACATACACACTGTGTGTGTGTATAACAATGATTCTTTTTTGTATACAACAAACGTGTCTGAAAATTGGATTGCTCTAGTGGGGGTCTCTAATTCTATATCATTTAAAGAAAAGTTTTGATATTGAAACAAATAAATCCAGTTGGGTATTTAATATTTGTAGTAAACAAAATAAGCATATTAGATAGATTATAGTTTTCCATATTGCATCTCATTCCCAAGAATGTAAACTAATCTAGATGAAATGGTGATCATATGAACTGCTAATTTCCAAAAAGAATAATGCTTTTTTGCTCAGACAATCTAAATATGGTAAACTGGCTAATTTGATTCAATGAACCTTTATTAAGTTCCTACTATGTGTAAGGCACCATAAAGAAAGTTGAGATTTATTCATTCAAGTCCTTCATTCAACAACAGTTTGATAGTACTTGACTTTTCAAGTGTTGCCACCTACTATCACTGAATCTATTCTCTTTGCAGCCAAATTCAGGAGTTTATTATCCGATTTCCTCTATTTCCTCTATGTGTCTTAATTTTTCCTGCCTCTCTGCCTTTGCTCAATCAGTAATCTATACCGAGGATGAACTGCTTCTTTCCCCCCTTTCAGCTTTTCTCCATCATTTAAATACAAAATCAGATGCTTCCTCTCAAGTGAAATGCTTGTTGTCCTTAAGATTCATATATGGTAATGTTTTATAAATCTTTCACACTAAACACATAATATTTGGGGCATTATAAATTATTGTGTTTGTACCATCTCATCTCTCTTCTCTATGAGGATAAGGACCAGGTCTGTGTATATCCTTCAGCATCTAGCAAAAGCTTTATGCACAACTAGGTTTTAAAAAAGCCTATCAAATAAATAAATTAAAATGAGGTAACAGCTAAATCTTTGTGAATTTAGATTTAAAAAGTAGTTATTGAATTAAGGGCTCTTAAAAGTAAACCGAACTTCCATTTTAGACATTTCAATGACTTTTAATGCTGTTTATTCTTTAAAAGCCTATAAAATGTAAATTTCCCCCTAGATTTAGGATGGACAAAGATAAATTGAAATAAAAACAATCACATTCAGAACACTGATCTATGTACACAGTGCTTACCAACTTTGCATAATTAACAATAACCTTGTGGGACTTTATCAAGAATGTATCCACTTAAGTATTATTTTATTCATTTTATGAAAATTAATTTATGATTATTATTTCATGAAAATTAAGTTAATTTTTCTATATTTGTTTAAATCTCAAGCTATTCCTGCAACGGTTACTAGACAAAATTGTATATTTACTGGTGGATGGATCCTACTAGTAGCACTTCTAAATACTTTATAGTATTCTTTAAGAAAATTTGTTGAACACAATACTCAAACCTGAGTTACAATTGTTTGTACAAGAGTGCAGTACATATTATAACATGAGAGGAATTAATTTGTCCTTGTATATGACCTTTCATATTTTTTCACCACAGATTCTCTCCAATATTATATTAATTTATTAAGCAATTATTTTATTTTATGGTACTTTTTAAAGGAATACATATTATATATATAAATATCAACTAATAATCATACTTAACCCAAAGAGTTTTATGCTTTCTAAGGAAATGCATAAAAGGAATCCTCCCATTCCATTAAGCAAAAAGTTTTCTACCACATTTGTCTCATACAATCAATGTAAGAATTAGAGCCATAGAATCACTCCCTCTACCAAAAGATCAAAACTTCTAAAATCTAAATTTGTTCAACAAACACTTAATAAGTAGATACTACATGCAAGACCCTGCTAGGTCTGAGGATAAATAGACACAATACAATGTGTGCTCTCAAGAAGATTATAGGTTAAAGGTGGGTCAAAACATGTAAACAAGGTTTGTGATTCTTACAACTGTTTATGAACTTAGACATAGAAATAGAAGAGGAATGTGGTAAAAATCACTCAAGGTCAGGAGTCTTCAATGTGCCATTAAATAAAGATGTTCAGGGGTGAAACAGTTATTATTGAAGGTACTGGCTATAGTAACAAGACTAAATAGGAATAAAAATGAAATTAATTTATGATTTAGAAATTCTGAGGAGAGATTCAAGGGTCTGAAATTAACCATGAGTATAAAGAATAGGCATTGAAGTAATAGCACATAAGGAATACCAATACTTTGGTTACTGGCTTTGAGATAAATATATTAGGGAAAACAAATTCCAAGATTGAAATATTCTACCACAATTAATTAAATACTTATTTAATCACATTACTTATTCAATGTTTATTTTCTTTAATTTCATCTAAAAAATTGGAGAGAAAATAACAGATTTTTTTAAACTTTGTTTGAAATTCTTAGGAACTGAAATAGATAAACAACAACAACAACTGTTACATAGTTCTTCAACTATGCCATTTAACTTCATGAACCCAAAGTAAAATGCAAAGTCAAAATATAAAATGTAATCAGTTCATTACCAGATTTGAACTATTATTCTACACCAGGAGTTGAAATTTCTGTAATGGACTGGTGGTGAACAAGAGCACAAATACATGTACAAAGAAAAAAAAAGGACATAAAAAGTTCAAAGGAAGGTGAATTTGTACCTGATCTTGATGAGATGAGAATTTATTCTTAATTCACATTCAAGCCTGGGGGCTTATACTTTTTAGCAATGGAAGATGTATGTCTTGACAAGTTTAATATCACATATTGATGGTTTATTGCAATGAGTGCCAGAAAACATTAAAGTGTATTTCCTCTCACTGTGATGTAAAATTACATCCAACACTGTAGAGTGATACAAAAGACTGAGAAACCCCAGACCTCTAGGAGCTTACTTATAATGGCGAAGTTAATAATTCATTCTTTTTCAACACATTATTTTTATCCTATTTTACTAAGACGTCATTCTTCAACATCAATTGGGAAAAATACTTTTGATGGTCCAAAGGCCTTTAAATTGCTTTTATCATTGTTATGTCCATTTCAAACTTCATAATTTATATGTGTAATCAGTTGTCCAATTATGTATTAGCTCTACCCTAATCACCTCCAGTATTCCTAGAATTTTAACCACAAAATTTATACACTTTGACATTTTCATCAAAGGCATAGAAAATTCAGTTTAGTAGTATGGCTTATTACAGTCTTCTCTTCCTTCCATATGCAATAACCTCCCAGAAAGAGAACTTGAAGGAAAGGGAATGAGACATGTCCCATTGTTCAAAGAGAGAAACTTTCTCTGTGTTAGAACAATTAAAGCTGTGGGTGTGTCCAAAGGGGAAGGAGGCTGACAGACTAGGAGGGGAAAGCAAAATAATGAGTGGCACATTTCTTGGCAAAGAACCACCATGATATTTAATGAACAATGCTACAACTATTCATTACGCCTCTTCTCATCTACTTATCTTTAGACTTTCAGTCATGTTTATGCAACATAAAAAGAAATGTTGATTCAAGATTTCATGCACTTATGATTCCCGCACCATAGAAGCCATGAGAAGTATAATCTACAATTATTGTACCTGCTGAAATTGAATCAGCATTGTTGAACTCTGCTATTAATTGATGTAAGCTCTGCATAATTCATTGGAACAGCATGTGCTGCTTTCTGAACCTGGGATCTGGAAACTGATCACTTAAAACAAATCTAAAAGGCTGTTATATATGGAAATTTCAAACAAAACAGTCAAAAAGGCAATTAGCAACTACATTCATTTTGACCCAGAGATTCATTATGCTATTCTTTCTTTGTAAATTATATTTCTCAAGATATAAGATTTTTCTACAAATTGGTATCTGTGGAAATGACTTCTGATGTCTCCTCATAGTGTAAAATCATGAAATAGTGGTTGTTTGTGCTGACAGCCAATACACTGATGTTGTCATTGATAATAGCATCCTGACAACAAGATCTGACCAACTGAGTGTGTTAAAGGGACGAACCTTTAAGCAGAAGCATGAGCTGAAAGTCTGTATTATCAAAGGGGATTATCATATTTATAATGGACACCTTTGATTTTTTTTCTTTTTATATTTTGTAAAAATTAGTGCAGGTGAAGTATCATGGTGTGCTATAGTGGATTAAAGATTAGTTTTGTAATGAAGGATACCTGGATTAAAAACTTGCTTCTGATAGGTACTAGCTGAGTGCCCATAGGCAAATCATTTAACTTTCTGGTACCCTCCATACAATGCACAATGCACTAAGACTCAAAGTAGGGGTGGCTGGGTGGCACAGTGAATAGAGCACCAACTGTGGAGGCAGGAGTACTTGAATTCAAATCTGGCCTCAGACATATAACAATTACTGCCCATATGACCTTGGGCAAGTCACTTAACCCCAAATGCCCTGCCTTCTCCCCTCCGAAAAAGAAAAAAGAAAAAGAAAAAAAAAAGACCCAAAGTAACAGAACAATTGCTAGTCTATATCAATAGAGGAAGTTCCCATAGTAAGAGATCCCACTACGAAAAATATCAGAGATTCACACTCCCTAATAATGAGTAATAATCACAGTGATGATGACAGCAATAACTAACATTGTGAAAGCTTCGAAGTTTAAAAAGCATTCTTTAAAAAAAGTAGCTTTATTTATGTCATTAATTCCCAATTACATGCAAATAAATTAACATAAAAATAGTTCTAAATTCTCCCCCTCCATTATCTCCACCTTCCTTGAAGAAGGGATGTGATTTATATTGATAATAGAAATGAAGTCATACAAAATATAGTTCCATTCTATGTGTCAAAAGAAAACACAAACAAAATAACAATCAATATAAAGGCCTTTTTAAAGTATATTTCAATCTGTATTCAGAATTCATCAGTTCTCTCTCTGGAAATGGGTAACACTTTTCATCATGGGTGCCTTGGAATTGTGTTAGCTTATTCTCTTAATCAGAGTAACAAAGTTTTCACAGTTGATCATCCTTGAAATATTGCTGTTACTGTGTGTGATATCCTCCTGCTTCTGCTCACTTTACTTTGTGTGAGTTCACATATGCCTTCCCAGGCCATCTGAAGCCATCCTGCAAATTATTTATTATAGCAGAATAGTATTTCATCACAATCATATAGCACAACTTGTTCAGCTATTCCCCAGTTGATGGGCATCCTCTCAATTTTCAATTCTTTGCCACCACAAAAAGAGATGCTACAAGTAGGTCCTTTTCCCTTTTCTTTGATCTCTTTTGGATATATCTAATACTGGTATTATTGCCTCAAGGGATAGGCATAATTTTTATTTTATTTCTTTGCTTTTTGGAGGGTAATTGGGATTAAGTGACTTGCCCAAAGTCACATGGCTAGTAAGTGTGCCAAGTATCTGAGGCCAAATTTGAACTCCGATTCAAATTCTGACTAGAGGGCTGGTGCTCTATTCACTGCACCACCTGCCTGCCCCACTGGGTAGGCATCATTTTAAAGCCCTTTAGCTATAGTTTTAAATTGTTCTCCAGAACAGATGGACCAGTTCACAACTGCATCAATAGAGTATTCGTATATCCATTTTCCATATACCCTACAGGATTTGTAATTTTCCTGTAATAATAAAATGTAATTTCAATTTCCTGTCATTTTATCCAATCTAATAGGTATGTGATGATACCTCAGAGTTGTTTTAATTTGCATATCTTTAATCCGTAACAATTTAAAACATTTTATTTGACTATTGATAGCTTTGATTTCTTCTTCTAAGAACTGCCTGTTCATATCCTTTGATCATTTATTAAATGACTAAGGTCTCTTATTTTTATATAAATTTGGCTCTGTTCACTATATAGTTGAAAATGAGACCTTTCTCAGATAAACTTACTTTCCAATTTTCCCCCAGTTTTCTGCTTTTCCTTCTAATTTTGGCTTCATTTGATCTATTTGTACAAAACCTTTTTAATTTCATGCAATCAAAGTTATTCATTTTATATTTCTATCTTTCGTTTGGTCGCAAACTCTTCCCTTATGCCGAGATCTGACATTTTCCATGATCTCATAATTTATTTGTGATAGCCTCCTTTATGTCTAAATGATTTATATTTTTTGACCTTATCTTGGTATACACCGTAAGATATGCTTAGTTTCTTTCCAACTGCTTTCCATTTTTTTTTCTTTTTATCAAATACTGAGTTCTTAATCCAAAAACTTGAATCTTTCGGTTTATCAAACACTACATTACTGTGGTCATTTACTACTATGTATTGTTTACCTAATCTATTCTCCTGATCTACCATTCTATGTCTTAGCCAATATCAAATGGCTTTGATGATTACTATTTGTAATGTAGTTTGAAATCTGGAACTACTAAACCTCCTCCCCTCTATCACAAATCTCTTTCTGTCCTTCTATAATGTCTTGGGTTGGAAGAATGTCTCACTCTGACCTTTGGTTAACTTGGCCACTCCAGAATTTGATTGAAGGCATTATTTTAAAGTTGTTTGGAGGAGAATATTGGGAGAGCTAAGTAAAGCATTTTCTCTACTCTGTCTCGACTGTCAAAAAGAGTTCCAGGAAAATATTTTGTGAGGAAAAACCCACAGATATTACTATGATAGACACTTTATAGATAAGAAACACTGAAGCCTAAAAATATGCAGACTGGGAATATTGTTTAATTTGTAGTCAGAGGACCTGTAATCAGATCTCAGCTCTATCCCATATTGTTAATGAGATTTTGGGCAAGCCAATTGGTCTCTTTGGGTTTCAGTTTCTTCCTTTGTAAAATTAAGGTATTAGACCAGATAGTCAATAACTAGTTTTGAGTCTGTTATCTTATAAATATTTGGAAAATATATTTTTTCTTGAAATCAGAAAGTTAGGAAGTGTCAGAGACAAGTCAAGGATACTGACTTGTATTCAATAGTCCTACTGCTGTAAGACACTATCCCCGTGATACTTAGTAATAATCATAATCATAATACAATGACAATCTATTTACTATTCCTCTACTTAAAAATTTAATAATTCTTAGTCAATTTTCAGACTAAATCAGGGTTCAAGCATTAAAATGGGTAATATTCCAGAAGTAATTAATAAAAAAGAATTACCAATAAAATATATCATCATCTCATTTTCACAGTAATGCCCAAAATAGGTTTCCACTCTTATTTTTTAAGTAGACCACCATAGAAAGATCAAATGGAAAAAAAAATGTGTGTGTGTGTATATATATATATATATATATATATATATATACATATATGTGTGTGTGTACATTCTCATATCAGTGAGTAACTAAATATTATGGAATAGATATTGAGCAAATACTCATTAGAAACACTATGTCCTCACCCTGAACAATAGACATCTGGAGGATACCTAAGTACATCTGGCAAAATTAAAGTTTGGAAAATGATCAGTCTTATTAATTCCACAAATACATGTTGTCTGAACTAAGAGAGTCTGATAGTTTATGTGTGAGATAATAATAAAAGACCTGGTCTGTGAAAAACTTCTATAAAAGTTTTCTTAAGCTTGTATTGGAAGGTGCAGAATAAGAATGACCAAGTAGAGCAATCTACTCTGATAACTTTCTATTATCCTGTACTGCCAGGAAAATGTGTCTGGCCTTTCTGATGGAGTTGTTTGATAAAAGATCCAGTTTGTGAAATTGGTGCTTTTTTTGTGAAGAACCTTTGAGTCTTCAGAAATGTGACTTGAGATGAAGCACTCTACACTCTATAATAACTATCAATCATTCCTTCCTATTCTGTGCTAGTACAGTTTTCCAGAACATCTTAGTTTTTAAAAGTATTTGACCTGGAGCATGGGACTATAGAATCTAATTGAGGAAGAATCAAATAAATTTTCCCCACAAAATAAAGCTGATTAGCATACTAGAGATTCATGCCAAATGAATTAATTAATTCATTTGAATATTGTGGAGGTGCATTATTTAATTGGAATGGGAAATACAGGTGATAACCTTCCCAAGATGCTTTAAAATTTTTGTTAATGTTATCTCAACATTTCTACCAGGAAAATCTACTCAGTGCCTCTGTGGTCCAAAAGAAGGAGCTCTGGCCTTTGAGCAAAAGAATTAAGTTGCAATATAACTTAGTATCATTATTAGCTTCAGGGCTTAAAATCACTCCCCTTGTCTAAGAAACTCCCTCCACGGTTTCTTCTTTTGTCAGTTGTCAATATAATGGTTGAATCACATAGCTCATAGGATGTTAGTAAAGAAACCACTTTACAAACCTTACAATGCTAGGTAAAAGTGAATTATCAATTTATTGTCTTCAAACTATCAATGGAGCAAACATACAATTTGTTGGTTGTTCATTATTTTCATTTAGTCACTACCCCATGCCAATTTCTAGTAATAAATAGGATCAATAACTTTTTAAAATTCACTTATTTAGAAATTGTGTTCAGAATATACTCCCAATCTTCTTTTGCTGTATGTGCATCTTTCTATTGTCTTGTGGGACATTTGTTAATTTATTTCTACTGAAATCATGGTATTTCATAATCTGTAACAATGTAGCATTATTGACATGAAAGAGGTTGACTTTTAAAGTAGAAAACAGTTTGGAACCACTGAACATACTATGAAATTTTCCAACACAATGTAGTCCAATCTCTGCTTCCTACTCAATTTGGGTGCAGCTAATTTTCAGTCTTTTGTGTTTGTCTAAGATATGCACTTGGACAAATTAATTCATTTAGTTCCGTGCCATAGTCTCTGCAATCTTTTTTTTTAATTCACTGTGTTTTTCTAATCTATATGCATAGTCAATGTATGTCCTAAAATAAGCTTAGTCAATGTATTTCCTAAAATACTAAGGATTTCTCTGAGGCTTGATGCAACTGTATTCTTGGAGAATCTTTCATATATGTCCCATCCTGTTGTTCATATAATCTTACCATTTGATATAGGAGTTAGTATGTTACTCTATTTGTTAAAAAACAAACAAACAAACAAACAAATCTTTGGTTCCCTAGTGCCTCCTGGATAAGTTGCAAACTGGCTTTAACCAGCTTTTACAATTTTCTTATTGTTTCTTTTCATTTGCCCAATATTTTATTAAGATTGTTTCTGATATCTGACATTCAACAGTCTACCTTTATGCATTTGGAGAAGTTATCCTTCACATCTGGAATATACTTCCTCCTCTCTAAACCTTTAGTTTCCTTCTCAGTTAAACTCAAATATCACCTCTTCTGTAAAGTTACCCTTCCAGTTATTAATGTTATCTCCCTTGTCAAATCACTTGATATTTACATATCTGTGTGATGTTAATTCCCTAGGTAGAAAGTAAGCTTCTTGAGAACAAGGGTTATTTTATTTTTTATTTTGTTTACCCAGTGCATAACTAAACATTGTGAACAAAACTGATGACTAAAACATGTTTACTGAACCAAACTAAAATGTTAGTATTATATGTAAACAAATCTTGAGAAGCAAGATAACAAGATACATGTAACACATTGTCCCCAGAAGAAAAGACTATTTAATATTGTATCTCTATAAATCTCTTCTCAGGAATTTTTATGAAAATATCTCAAACAAGGATAGTGATTAAAATTCTTAGTTTCTTTCTGTAGATCCCTCATCAACTAAAAGCTGTCTCATTGGCATTTGACTTAAAAACAAAAATTACACATTTAAAAAGTGATTTCTAGTTACTTTAGCAAAGTTGTAATTAGGTTTTACAAATGAGAAATTTCTTTCTTCCCAAAGGAAGCTGATTTATCAATATTTCAATGACCTTTTTGATCTACTGAATATATACATACGTGTGCTGTGTATATATAGAGACAGGTACAGAGAAGGGAGAGAGGAGACAAAGGAAATACAAATGAATACACACACATGTATATGTGTGATATATTCATGTAGATATAGATACCAGACCTCAGAATCAGGATATCCTGAGTTTAAGTCCTGCCTTTGACACATATTGGTTTGGGGATCTCAGTACTTAGTATTTCATGGTCCAACCTAACTCTCTAAGGATCCGAATAATCCATCAAGTACCAACCTGCTTTGGTAGAGGAAATTTGCTCACTGGAAGTTCCCTATAGCAATGAAACCCTAGGTCTTATTTTATTTTTTAAAAAGTACACACATGTGCAATCAATACACACACACACATTTACATTTATTTTGAAATGGGTGTGACATATTTAAGACAAATTAAAGACAAATATTTTATTAGATGTATAGATATATACAAAGTAGCTGTCTATCCAAAATGTCATGCAGCATTTAAAGAAGAACACCAGCAGAGGCTAATGTTCTAGAAACTAAGAACAAACATCTGGGAATACTGAAATGAGCCAATTTTATTTTCTTAAATGTAACTGGAACAGTAATTTTTTTTCTTTGAATGAGGATTAATAATTGAGAATGTCAATTCCGAGAGATATGAAAGAATTTTAGCAAAACTAACCCAGCTAATCACAGAAAAACACTAACCAACCTACCTAAGTGCCTTAAATCTACTAAACTTAATGAGACTAAAATATCAAGTGTTCTGCTATTTCCTTCTGTCCTAGAAAGATGCGGGGGAAATAAATATCACTAATGTTCTGCATTATCTAGGCCAATACTGTTAGGACATACCCTATACTAATAAAACATTCTTAGGTTCCCATCCTCTCCCCCGTATAGAGAAATATTTCATTATGAACTAGGTTTAGGTTCTTTGATAAAGTCATCTCCATAACAAATACACAAGGAAAATTAACTCACTTCATGATACTGTTTGTATTTATTCAATGTTTGATTTTTCCTGAAGTTGGATTTGCTCACAACACCACATTGATCCTACAGCATGTAACAAACACTTCTATGATCATTGTAATTCTGGCGTCTTTACCTTTCAGGAGGGAGCCACACAAAAGAGTCACCATATCCCACTGCTCTTTAATCAGTACTCAGCAATGCTAAGGTCCTTTCTGGAAAGCCAGCTGGCTATAAATCAAAGCCTTGATCTTTAAAAACAATAAAACATAAAACAGAAGGGTCCATCTGTCAATCAAGATAGATTTTTTTTTCTTCTGTAAAGAAGGAAAAGCTTCCAAACTAATTAATGCCTATTAGGACTTGGGCCCAATTTGAAGGAGGAACATGCCTTACTACACACATGAAGAATGGAGTAAAAATAATCTTGCTAATTCCAGTCTAAAAGATAGCTTTGTCTTAATTACCTATTTTTTTTTACCTGAATGATTTGGATAATTGCTTCAATTTTCCACTTCACTGTTGTCAATGTGGCCTAAATGTCACCAGTTTTCACCTGGCATATAATGATACTCTTCCATTGCTATTTTAGTGAACAATAAATTTTGCAGAATATTCTTCTTTCCCAACATTCTTAATTCTTTAATTTAGAAAAAAAAAGGATCTTAAATGAAGCTAACTTTTATCTGCTGTTTTCTAGTCCTTTCTCTGTTTAAAGAGTCAATACCACTTCTCTTCAAACTCACTAAATATGTCACCTTTCTTTTGATTTCAAGAATACTTATATTTTATTTGGGTCAAATCAAGACCTGGGAAGATGGAAAAGAAATAGCTCTAACAAGCAAAATATTGTACATGCTTGGGAAATAAAGTAGGGCTGAAAGGAAGAGGACATAAGCCTTTACTAGAAAACACTGCACGACCCAGAAAAGCTAGTTTTCAAGAACTCACTTTCTTTTCATTTAATAATGAGAATAAATCATGCCAATTGACAAAAAATGCAAATTCCTATTTTTCCTGAATATTGCTTTGATCAAATAGATTAATTGATTTAATTATCTTTGTATTTAAATATCCCACTGACTTATAACCAGTACATAATATTTTACTGTTTTAAATATGCATTAAATACATCTTCTCATTTAAGCATCATAAAAGCACTGGGAAATATAGGACTATTCCCATTGAAAAGATTACGGAACATCCTTTATGATAACATCTTATTGGTATATTTCCTTATGAATCTTGATTTTGTAAGATTAAAGCTAGTATTTGCTAAATGGCATATGTTCTCCCCCAAAAAAATTCTTTCTTAAAAAATTACTATTTTTATTTTTCAAATAACAAGTATTTTAAAAAATTTATTCATCCTTCCTACTACCATTCTCAACAGAAACAAATAAAATCCTCCAATACACATGTATATAGTCAGGCAAAACAAATTCCCTGATCATCCATGCCTCTCTTTTCACTTAATTTCATCATCTCTGTCAGAAGATGAATGACATTTTTCACCTTCATTATTTTCACACTTATTCAATGCATTGATTGGTTTTAAAGTCTTATAAAGTTACTTTTCTATGTAAGGTTAACTTATAAACTTTTCTCCTAGTTCTGTTCACTTGGATTTGCTTCATTTTGTAAATGTCTTCCCAATTTCTTCTGGAATTGTCCATATCTTCACTTCTAATAATACAATAATATCCCTCACATGCTTACATGCTGTAATATGTTTAGACATTGCCCAATAGGAGGACACCTCCTAGTTTTCCATTTTTAGCTAACACTAAAAGAGCTGCTATAAATATCTTCCTACACTCTTTAGAATAAATCAAAGTAGCCTCAATTAAAGAAGAGATTGTGAAATGCAGAAATCCAGAGATAGAAGAGCATGTTTCTAATAATTCTGGTATCTTTACAGTTATATTTATTATACCAGTTAGCTTTTATAAAGTATTATCTGTACATTCCAGTAAAACTGAGACCCAACAAATGCCAGATGTTTTTAAAGTACCCTACACATGATGCAAAACAACAACAAGAAATATACTCCTCAAGTATATTTCTGCCAAGTCAATTGCTCCAAAGGAGTTGTGCATAGATAGGCTTATTCAGAAAATGAATAATACCTCTCTGTATTGTAACCATACTTTTATAGTGGAAGAAAACCAGCATATTTCACATGTACAGACAATCATCATTAATGTCTTATATATACCATGAAAACTCTTGCTGCCCTAGATAAAGTATCTACTGTTACTGTTATGGAGATGCAAACAACAATACGATTAGGTGAATTCTCGGTTGGTTAAGAAGACAACTCTAAGAATAGGCGATCTATTTCAATGTGAAAGGCAGTCTCCAGTGGAGTACTGTAATGGTAATGGAACTTGGAGATGCCCCTCAATTGACTTGGCTTTTGGGCTGAGTGTGAAGAATCAGAGTTTATGAATCCCACTTGTGGGATGGACTTGTTGATGAAGAGAGAGGGCTGACCTGGGAGGAGCCATGAATTAGGAGAGAGGCTGAAGCCCAGAGAAGGCCAGAAGAAGAAGGACTTTTGGGGAGAGCAATATCTAGTGATGTAGAGCCTGAGTTGCTGAGAGAGACTGCTAAGAGCCCATTGGAGCTGCCCAGGACTTTTGAGGACTGCCACCTGGAGCTGCTGAGAACTGAGGAGGCATGGCTGTGATGCCAGTATTTTGTCTGTCTGTTTTGATGTTGTTTTTCCAGATTCACCTGACGATGGATAGTGCTGCTGTTGTAGAGGTCCTGGAACCTGGGTGCAGAATCCCTGGAGAAGGTTTTCCTTGTTGTATGTTCACAGAAATCCTGGATGGGGGCCTTGCTGATACTTTCAGGGGTTCTGTTACTGTTCTACAGGTGGAGAGTGACTTGATGAGGACACTGGCTATGTCTTTGTTGAGCCTTGTCTCCCCAGGACCTGAGATTGCTCAGGGCTTGCCTTAAGTGAAGATGAAAGAAGGGCCTTTCCTTGGCCCTTCAATGCTGAGATGTTATCTTGACCTCATTATGGCTTAAGGGTGGATGGCCTTTTGTGCTCTCCTGCTCCCTTTTGAGAAAATGTTTGGTGTTAATGGATGGTATTGTAATTACTTTGAGTCCAGGGGAGGGAAACCTTTGGCCTTTTTGTACTCTGTGACTGACCAAATGAATGTAATTTGTTTATGATTGGAAACTGATCTCCATTTGAGAAGAGACTTTGACTGACTAAATGAATGTACTATCTAGGGGTGGAGTAATACATGGACTAAATTAAGAACTTACTTGCTAAATGAATGAGTTATACTGTATTTTGACTTTCTCTGTTTTGTGAATGTTTGCTGAATAAATGGGGTTTGCTCTGCTGGTAATCCAAACCTTGGAAGTTGCCTTTGCTTGGCATTACAAGTACTCCAGAGATCTTTGTTTGATCCTGTATTGTTTGACATTTTTCATCAATAACTTAGACAAAAAATATAGATGGCACACTCAAATCATAATACCATATGACACAATGTTGGAAGGGATAGTTAACATAAAGGATGGCAGAGAGCCAGGAATCAAAAAGATCTTGGCAACACTGTGCATTGAGTTAAATCTAAAATGATGAAATTCAATAAAGATGAATGTAAAATTTTATATTTGGGTGCAAAATAAATTAATTGCACAGGTTCAAAACAACAGCCATAATAAATCAATACTAATAGGAACATTTTACATGTATTTAGTGCTTTAAGGTTTGAAAAATATTTAGCATTGTATTTAAGGTGATTCAGAATCAAGAACACTTGTGTTCAAATCCAGCCTCAGAAACTAATTAGCTGTTTCATTCCGGACAAGTTATTTAACTTTATCTGTTTTGATTTCATTTGTAAAATGGAGATTATATCACAGACTTCACATGGTTGTGATGGGGCTCAGAAGAGATAACATTTAAAAACCTTAAAGCACTATATAAATTCTAGCTGTCATTATTATGTCATATGATACCCATAACAGTTCTAGGAAGAGAGCCATAGACAAAGAGCAGTTGTTCTGGAAAAGACTAGGAGAGTTAGCAAAATGTAAGCTTAATGAGTTCACAGGGAGATTTGGCAACCAAGAAACCTAATGTGGCCTTCACCTGTATTGACAGCTATAACCTCTGGATATAGGAAAGTGACAGCATTGCTCTGAGGTACTAGTTGGAACTTAGCTGGAGTACTGTGTTCAGCTCTGGGTGCCACATTTTAAGAAGAATATTAGTAATTTTGAGAGTGTACAAAAGAGGGCTATGAGGATGATGAAAGGCTTTGGGTTCATGTAATATGAGATATTACTTGAAGGAAATTGACATCTTTAGCATGAAGAAGACTTGGGATGGGAGAGAGAAATGAAAACTTTCTTTGAGAATTTGAAGGGCAAATTGAATGGGAAGAATCATTTTGTCGGGCCCAAGATGGGACAGACCCAAGAGGAATGAATGGGAGTTATAAAGATGTAGATTTGACTTCCTGTAAAAAAAAATTCCCAACATTAGAGTTATCCAAAATTAGAATAGGCTGAATCAATAGGTGGTAGGCTCCCCCTCCTTGGAGTCTTCGAGCAGAGTTGTATGGTCAATTGGTGGTGAAATTACAATGGGCATTTCTTTTACATATTTGTTGGCCTAGATGGCTGCTGAGGTCTCTTAACTGTTAGAACTCATCCTACCTTTGCCACTTTCTTCCTCACAATTTCTGACATACAAACCATCTGGGGTGATCAGATTTATCCTCTAAATAAACCAGACACAGTCTCAATTCCATGTCTTTGTCAACATCACTACCCACCACTGCCTTAGGCTATGCTCTCAGATCATTTTCACATGTCCACTTAGTATTCCATCTTTCATGACCCTTCTTATCCCACTCCTGTTTCAAATGACCTCTTATTCTTCTCAACTACTGCTAAAACTTTCTTTCCAAACCACTCATGTAGGTCTTAATTACATATTGCCTTGTAATATATTGATGACATTTTTATTATTGAACTTTTTGAGGGTAAATTCTTGTTTCCACAACTAGCTTCTGTTTAGTGAGCATAGGTGTAAGAACATTGTTTTATTTTTTGTCTGCCTTCCTCTCTCCCCCCAATTCCCACCTTAATAACTTACACGTCCTAGGCATCCAATAACTTTTTCACAAAATCATAGAATCCCAGAACTGGAAAGAATCAACCTGTATTTGACCACGAATCCATTCTGTCAAACAGTAAGTAATCTAAGCTTTCCCTTGATGACTTTCTGTGAACAACAACTCACTCTCCATTAAGAATTCCATTGTATTTTTAGATAGTATTATCTTTAAGACTTATTTCCTTTACATTGAACTTAAATCTGCTCTGCCTCTTTCTAAGTTATACCCATGGCACTTTTTCTCTCTGAAGCCAATTAGAATATGTCCAACCCCTCTTCTGCATAGAAGTTCTTCACATATGTGTAGATAGCTCTCACTTCTTATGTTTTCCCATCTACAGATTAAACATGCATTTGTTTAATGAGGAATGAATCAAGTACTTTGAAAAGATTGTGTACAAAAGGAGAGAACAGGGAAGATATGGTGGTCTCAGCCATAGAGTGGAACCATAGTAGCATATTTATTTAGTTATGACATAATTATAGCTAATAGGATGAAATGAAATAAACAACAACAACAAAAACAATGACCTGTTAAGCACCAGGCAAATTTCAGAACTCACTTTACATGAAAAGACAATGGTTTTTTCCATTGGGCTTGGTAAGTTAAATGGCCAAATTTGGAGGGGTGGGGGGGAATGAGTTCCAAGTTATCAGAGACATGAGTAAAAGTCAAGAAAGCAATTTGTAGCAGCAAACTGAAAGGGGAAAAAATGAATGGTGTTTCATTAACAGAAACAAAGTAGATGGCCCTCCATTACTGGGGACTTGTTTTTCTTTGCATCACATTTAAGTTCTTTCCTTGGCCTAGAATAAAAATAAAATTCTAATAATATAAAGGTATGAGATAAATGTTTTAATCCCAAAACATACATTCAATAAAAATATCTTATCTGTATGCTATATTAAAATAATTACCAACTGTTAATGCTGAACATATGGAAGATGATTTTGAAACAGAGAAGTAAAGAAAATGATCACATAGCATGCCAAAATATTAGCAGCAAAACAGAAAAAAGACTATGTTTTATCTAATTTGAGGCAATCCAATGAGAAAAAAATGGATGAAGGTATTTGTAATTAACAACATATCTACCGATAATAATTCTCAAAGGCCTTGCTCATCTGACACATTGTTGGCTGAGTTTTGCTTAGGCCTCTTACTTGTACTCCTTCCACAGGAGAAAAAAAGGCACATCACAAAAAGGTTAAATATACAATGAAAAAGAATAAGATTGCTAAAATGGTCCAAGTGAAACCACCATGAATCTCTTCCCTCTCCATATGAGCTCCTTACATGTAGCATTCCAAATTGCCAACTAATGTACACTCTATAGTTTTACACAGATATGCTCAGGCATAGAAAATTCTTCAGTGGCAGAGTTATATCAAGCCTTTTTTTTCCCCTAATCTCAATTCCCACTGATGAGACAAAGCATCTAGAAATGAAGTTTTGAACAGGAAATCATAGTGGTAATAGGGATGCCACCAAAAAATGAAACAGCTGAACTTAAATCCATATGACTCTCATTGGACTGAAACTATATTTGGGGGCACATAAGGAAAATGGGTAGACATCTGTTTCTTGAAAAAGTATCATCCTCAAAAACTTACTGACTGAATGAAAACACAATTGCATGACAAGCTCATGATGCTTTCTACAAATATCTTTATAGACTCCGACTATGAGCTTGTCCTAAAATCTTGAGGAATCTTGTCAAGAGACTCTCCAAGTAACTTCATTTGCCAGAAAACAGCCACAAAAATCCGAATTTATCAAAAGCATTAAGGTTAACAAAGCAAAGAAGTCCTGTGAGATGATACATGTTACAAATATCTATAGCTCTTTGTTTCCTAGATGAGAAAACAGGGACAAAGAGATTGGGGTGAGAGTGGGAGGAGGCTCTGTGGATTATTTACCTTTAAAGAGCTATGCAGCACCTGAGACTGGATTTGAATGTAGCTTTCCTGATGTCAAGTACAATTTATTTTTTTCATTAAGAAAACCTAGGTCTTCTGTATAATCTATATTTGCTTACCTAAATAATATGTCATCACCGTTATAAAGCATTTGTGGGGCTGGTGTATTGAAAGTTTATCTAGTGGCATTGAAAATGCTTATTTTTTTTCTAAACTGTCACTTTCTAGACTACTAGTTCTACCAAAAAAAGGAAGCTAGCTTTTAATCAAGTTGTCAGACTGCTTCTTCATAATTGTGTAATCATTCAGTGCTCAAATGGTATATCTTTGGTGCATTTCAGCTCTATACAGAGCCAGGTGTGAGGAACAGACAAAATTTGGGATATTATTGATGCAAATATATAGGAACAGTGTGGTTGGGTAAGAGAAGTTAGCCTGCAAAAACAGATGAAGCCATGTCTAAGGCTCCACTGATATATTATTTTAAAATGACTGGGACCCCCCCACAGGTCTGACTGTTCAATGCTTCCTTCTGCTAATGAACATAAAGAATGTGTCATAATAGTTCAGCTCATCTCCTATTTCCCTAAAGGAGCTTGAAAGTTTCAGGGGAATTCTCTTCTTTCTCTCTCTCCGTCACCCTGTAAACTAACTTCATAGAATTAGAAAGTATCAAACATTTTTATCCTGTAAATGCACTGAAAGTTGGAAAACTCCTACACCAAAAGGTAGTGGAGGAAAGAAGGGCTATAAAATTGAAGACAGGAAGTAGGTCTTATTTGTGGTCATCACTGGAAACCGTTGCAACCATGTTTGATGAAAGACTCTTTGGTGTACATGACCTAGAAATCCTAAATACAGACAGGAAAAAGAAAGAGTATAATATTTTTGTTATAATGTATAATGCTTTTGTTATCTTTCAGTATTTACATTTTTGTTGTATGAATGATAGGGTTTTAATTTTGTAGGAGATAAAATCACAAACGAAGACTGACATTATTTTTTAGTTAAGTTTCATACATGATCATCAAGGCATGCTGTGTGTGTGTGTTTGTGTGTGTATACTCCTTTCACATATTCCTTTCAAATAGAAGAATTGAATATGTGTCAGCAATTACTGTATATAATTTGACAGGAGATGCATTGCTGCCAAGGCCAAAAGAGTAGTACTTTTAATGACAAAATTGTGGGAGAATTCCAGAGAGGAATTTTATTAACATCTCTTCTATTCATTAAGATGAAAAGAGGTCATTTTCTCTAGTCTATTTTGCCTTTTGAAGTAGACTGATCAAAATATTAGCATATATCTAAAATGATTCTTGACAATAAATTGAGTGTCTAAGTTGCAATTGCCTTAACATACAAATATAAAATTGAAAATATAATGATTTTAAGTAGTTGACATCATCAGCTACTATAGATGACAAATAATATTGGTGCTGTACCATAGATTTGGTTCCAATAACAAATATTCATTGCTTGATTATTTTCTAGCCTATGTAACAGGATGGAAATCCAACTTGCTTAACCATTGACAGGATGAAGTAGCAAGCTAAGTACAATGCTTGATGAATGGTAAAATATCATCTGCTTTGAAGTGTCTGATAAATATTTAATTTATTTAAAATATTATTTCAAGGCTCATCTTAGCTATCACAAATGGTCTGATAAAGGGAATCTTTTGTAAAAAGTAATATATGACCTTTAAATCATTTTACATAGCTTGATGTAAAGAAATGTTCCTAGAATTTTTAAAAGTGCAATCCGTTACTAATAAAACCTAGAGATTTTAGATGAAATATTTATTTCACATCTCCTTAATGATCAAATGATGCTCACAAATCACCATAGGGATAATAATCCAGATTATATGCTTCATAAGTTACTTAGATACATATTAGAAATATGATTCATTTCTTGGGAGAATTCAATATAAGAAAGACTAAATTACGCCCATCCCCCAAATAAAATAAAGCTTATTTACTGAATTAACTAAAAGACCACATTATAAGGGCATCTTACATCATGGACCTTTAGGAAATGAATTACATCAAAGCCCTGATATGTGTGTATTCAAACACATATCTACATATATATTTGCACATATGTGCATGTGCATGTACATATATACGTTCATATATGTGCTTAACATATCAAGTTTATATATATGTACATATAGTGTGTATATGTGTATGTGTATTTTGATGTATTTCCATCTCTATTGTTGACCATCTTGCATAGTGAAAGCTACTCATGCTGCATACTTTTCAGAATTCTTTGTTAGAGCAGAGCACAGTTAGTATAGAAGAAAGACAACCCCCCACCCTGCCAAAAAAAAGAGAAGCATTGTCTTAGAGTACAGTTTTTGAGAGTGCATGGTCATTGTGTTAAGGATGACTACAAATTAACTGACACTCTTAGATGTGAAATAATATTGCAATAACAAAACATACAAGGGAACAAACAATGACTGAAGAACTCAGAGAAGCCAGTGAAAATAACATAAAATGATTCACAGTATATGAACAGAACCAGAAAATGACAGACACAAGGAGCAGTGTAACATAAATGGAATGAAAAATAACAACAAAAAATAATGGAATAATGTTATAATTAGAAACATTTCTCTGAAAAGAAGAGAAAATGCACCTCCCTACTTTGAAGAGATGTGGGGACTATGGGTACAAAACATTTTGCTTGATATAAAGGACTCACTTTCTAACAAGCAGAACTATCCAACTCTAAGATGGGCTCTCGTAGAGGGGAAGTCATAATTTTCCCTTCCACAGGGACCTTCAAATTAGGTTCACATGACCACTTGTGAAGAATTCTGTGAATGCAGTTCCTATTGTATATAAGGGTTGGTCTACTTAACCTTTGAGGTTCCCTTGGCATTGGGGAATGGAATGCTAAGTTTAGTTGACAGCTTGTGGTACACTTTGGATAGAATGTAGAATATGTGAGAGAAGTAATAAACAGGATAGATATATTTGATCTAGACTGAGGAAGACGTTAAGTGATCTTCTTCAGACCCCCACATATCTTTTTGTTCTTCATGTCTCTAATGGACCTACCATGTATTATTATAAATGAAAGTAATAGGTATCCTTAAGCAGGGGAAGCTAGATGGCACACTGGATAGACTGTTGGACCAGGAGTCAGGAAGAGTCATCTTCATGAACTCAAATTCAACCTCAGACATTTACTAGTTGTTTCACTGTGGGCAAATCATGCCACCCTTTCTGCCTCAGTTTCCTCATCTGCAAAATGAACTTGAGAAGGAAATGGCGAAACATTCCAGCATCTTTGCCAAATAACCCTAAATGAGGTGATGAAGAATCAGACCTGACTGAAATGAGTCAAAAGTAACGACAACAAAAAATCCTTAAGCAAATTTATCAGTATATGTTTCCCATTTTCCTATTCAAATTCACCCATGGCGTAGGACATAGGACACAGGCAAGTCACTTAACCCTGTTTACCTCAGTGTTTTTTCCCTCTCAACCTGGTAGCTGCCCTAGTGTTTGCTCATTGCTCTATAAACAGCAAGCATTTAATAAATGCTTACTACGTTAAACTAAAACAAACTTCAGAATTCTCTTTCAAAGATACAGTTTGCTTTGAACTGATTTTGATTACTGATAACTATTAAATTCTAGGTAAGGCAGCATGGTAGAGTGGGAAGGTCAATGGCTATGGAGTCAGAGGAATCCATGCCAAATCCTACTTTTGATATTTATTACCTGAGTGACCTTAAGCAAGTCACTTAAAATGCATAGGCCCCATTTTTTTTTCTTCTGTAAGACAAGGGAGTTAAGCTAGATAAACTCTAAAGCCACTGTCAGCTCTAACTATATACCCAATGATCTAAATTTTGTAGTTTTCATTAAAAAAAAACTTCTCTAAACTGTAAAAATCACCACTTTGGTTAAAATTTAAAAGAAAGGAAAAACCCAAACTGCCAAATTTTATTTCAGGTGGTCACTTACAAATAAAATCCCAATATGAGATCTTGCTTTTTAAGGGACAGAGAGCTATGCATAGAGTCCCAGGGGAAGGTACTGGGCTGGTACAAGGACTTGGTTGTTTCCATGTCAGAAAAGGCTACTTGTTTACCCACTCCCTCAAGTGAAAACCACACATTTTTTTGTGTCTGTTTTTATCCCCAAAGTCTATATGCAAATACCCAGGTGGGTAAGTAGGGCAATCCCCAATCATTTGGTTCACTGCCAAAATATCTAGACTTTTTCTTCTCTTTGCTATTGATATAGCTGAAGTTATAGGGTTGGTAAAAAAAAAAATGTGCCTGGAAGAAGCTGAATTAAGTGGAAATAAATGATTCTTGTATAATGGGAAATTAAGAGAGAACATTATTTTTTATTTTTAAAAATTTAGATCAACTTATTCCAAAGGTAACAAAATGGTGAATTTTCCTCAGTTTTTTTTCTCTCTCACTGAACTGGAGCTGTGTTTGAAAAGGAAATATTTGAACATGGGAAGAGACACAGAGAAGAACTTATCAAAATAATAATATGCAGCAAACTCCTATTTCCAAAACCATTCAGCCTTGATGGCATGAATGCTAACACAATGCAATGGCTCACTCCTGGCCATGACAGGATGAAAAATGACTTCTGTGACAAATAGGCAGCCCTTGAGATTCATATATAGATCTCAGATATTTCATTGTTAAAACTTAAAAAAATATATCCATAAAAGGAATTTTTGTAGCCTTCAATAGAGTATGTTTCACATATATTATTCTCTCTAGTTTATAAATGCTTATTTTCTCTAGTAATTTGTCTCTTCAAAGTTATTTGTACAACATTCATTGCTATAGCTTTCAAAGATGCCATTTTGTATAACACACTTTCTTTCCAAATTCTCTGCCTCTCCTCTACTCCCCAAACCCAAACTCCAGCTATTTGCATTCCCCAATTTTTATTCATTTTCACTTTACCTTTTATATGCAATCCAGGACTGAAATAAGCAATGTAATAATGATTCCTGCTGGGAGAATGTCAAGAGGAGTAGAAAATGGAGTTGAAAAATTCAAAAACTCTAAATGAACTGTCACTTGCTACTGGAGGCGAATGTCCTCCTGCTAGAATAGCAGAGTCAGTTTTGACCTTGAACATGATCATGGAAGAACACCTCAGGGGAGAAAAAAATAAATAATTCTCCTATTTGCTAGACGAGCAGTTTTAAGTGTCTTCTAAATTTCACAGGTGGAGCCATTTCAAATCAACATATTGAAAAGATTATAGATTGTTATTGTAGGTATTTTGCAAATCTTATATGAATATTGGATAATTTTTTAATTATGAGAGGCAATATGTTAGAATTAAGGAAATTCAATTTCAACTTTGTCATCTACAAAATGCTGATCACTTTTTTTTCTCATCACTTCTTTATGATACAGCAGAAAACTCCTAAGTAATGCAATGAGAGATCAAGAGAACTGCCTAGGACCAAATGGCTAGTGTCAGAAGAAAGATTTGAATCCAGGTCTCATTGGTAGCAAACCTAGCATTCTATCTATTAGTCCAAAGCTGCCTTTACCTGTAAAGGTAGGGGATAATAATTCTTTTGATACCTATCCCATGAAAATGTAATTCAAAGCATTATGGAGCTAAACTACATTTTAAATTATTGCTAAAATATGGAAGAAAAATAATGCCTTGCCCATTTTAGGGCCATCATGAAATAATATGAAAAATTTTTAGGGAGAGAACCTGAGCTCCTAAGTTAACTTGTATACATACAGGCCTTGAGAAAAGCCAGAATGAATATGCTTGCTTGAATTTTTTTAATCTCATTTTTCTTTTCACAAAAATATCCCAATATCTTTATCTTGTTTTAAGTGTGAGATGAATAGTTTATGTTGACATATGACTTTTCTCTGAGAAAATGACTATATCTTATCACTATTCGATTTCTCTTCTTTCATTAACACTGTAGAACAGAAGAAATTCTAGCAATAGACCTGGGCAAGAACACAGTGGACAAGGAGACACAAAAGCCTTCAATAACTGGAAACAAAGTTCATTCTATTCTCTGATCCTCTGTTCTGCTACTGTCTAACTCTTTGTTTTTATTTCACTCAATCAAGTCCCAATTTACCCATCTGGAAAAAAGTGTATCCCATTCTCAAACACATAATTACTCAAATAATCACTGTTTGCTACAAGAGGATCCCTAGATACATCATAATATTCAAGAAAGATAGATGCCAGAATTAGGAAGGCATATGCAAGAAAGTTTCTACTGCTATGGGAATACTGACAAAGGATAAGTTATGGTATATTCTTGGGTTCAAATTGAATTGCATGTATTTCTTTTATTAAAAAAGAGCAACATCATTTAATGCAATTCAATTCCTTTCAATCCAAAAAGAATTTATTTAGTGCAGTTATTTCAGGGCATTGGCCTAAACATTGAGGATGTAGTGTGTGTGTATGTGTGTGTTTTAATCACTGCCCCCAAGGATTTACTTTCTACTATAGGACGAAATGTGTATTCAGATGGCTAGCAAATAATACAAAGTAATTTTAGGAGAAAGAAATAAATATCTCTGGGTCACAAATGTAGAGATCAGGAAAGCGGTCATATCAGGTGACACCTTAGCTATGTTAAAGGAAGCTGAGAATCCTAAGAGGAAAAGTACTTTAAAAGTTTCAAAGCACTGAACAGTACTTTAATTAAGATTAGCATCAATAAATGTAAGCATCAACAAATTATACATGATTCTACTGTATTGAGGCATCAGTTAGGGACGGAAATCAATCGTAAATCAAATTAAGGATACTCTCCCACTGATTTCTTTGTTCTTTGAACTTACACTATTAAAAAAAATCCATCTCATTATCTGTCAACTGTGGATACCTCATAAAGCAATCTCTGATCTTCAAATATTATTCCTATTCTGAATTCCAATCACTAAAAAAAACAAACTGATTGTTGGAAGCAGCACTACTGCAAGCCATCAGGCCTAGCTCTTTATATAATACCTCAAAGATAAACAAACTGAGATTCTGTATAATTCAAATATGAAATTAAAACTTTAAGGTAGTTTAATGCTGTCAAGCAAAGGACAATCAGGGAAGTATGTTCAAAGCAGGAGAGGTGAAGAAACATCAAATGATTGTGATCAATGTAAACATTTGAAAACCAACCAGTCAACCTCTTCCTACTTCTGCAACCCCGAGTGTTTAATGTTTTCCTCAAAACTAGTTATTTTGAATATTCATCTACTCCTCCAGTTTTTCTCTGCTGAGAGATGTAAGCACAGTCATTATTTCAGAAAAGATCACCCTTACTTACTAAATACAAGGTCGCTTTTAGAGCAAGAATTACTCTTTTCAGTACACATTCCTTCCAAAACATTTTTATTTCCTAAAGAAAGTGAAGCAACCACTTAGTATTTACAAATTGAAAATCTCACCATGCTAATTTAGTGTGGGAAAGCTGACAAGCTTGAGATGCTCCTCCAAAGATAAATAGATGATCATCACATTTTTGGGGGCAGGGGGAGAAGGAATTGTTGGGCCTTTGAGTTGGCTACTTTATCTTTACATTGACCTAAAAATTGGGGGTGGGTGGCAGAAGGGATTTATCATTTTAGGAAATAAACTGTTGTTGAAAGTAGCAGAACTTGAAATCACAAACTTAACAGCCTATTCCTGATTTTTTGCAATTATTTGCTCCCCAGTGCTGGCTCACTTTACTGTTTATGGCTCCAGAGGAAGCTAAAAATAAGTGCCTGGGATTTAAATATATCCTGGAGGGAAGAGAATGTTTATTAAGGTAAGGCACTTGGGGAGTTTAGTAGAAGTTTCTTGATCAGCCATATGAAAAGTATTTTTTGAGAAGCACCAGAAAATTACATAAATATTTAGATCTTTAGATCAAGTGGGGGACTAATAACTAAATTATTTTGATTCACTTTTTTAAAAAGGAAAGGAGGGAATTAGGGAAGCAGGGAAGGAAGAGGAGAAGGAGGAGGAGGAGAGAGAGAAAAAGAGAGAGAAAGAGAGAGAGAGAGAGAGCGCACATTTGAATTGTTTGTTTTCTTCCCCTCTATATGACCAGCCTAAAACAACAGTGATTTGTATTATTGCTTAAGCAACGTCTTTTTAAGAAAGCTAATGAACCTTTTTGGACCCAAGTGGCCGAGACTCACCAGATGGGTTCACTCGAGTGTTGGAAAGTATGCAATGTTAACCATATGATATACTCGTTACAAATAAACTTTTCTTTTTCAACCACTTCTACACTACAGTCACCCAACAGGAATGGGAAAGTGATTCAATTGCAAGCTATGATCTGTGGAAAATGTATTTCTTATTGTCAGTCAGTTATGCTACATTTATCCCAAGTAATTAATCCTGGTATTGTTGTTGGTGTTTATCAGGTTTTTTTTTTTTCCTGAGTTCTCATAGATATAAAACTTCATGTATGACTAATGTCTAATCTTTTATGAGAATGACTGCTGGCCAAAATTTTGCTTGGAAACAATTATAGCATATAATTTTATTGTTTGCAAACATAAAGCAAGTAGCAACCATGGATTTTTGAAGGGAAATATTTGAACAAGTCAGGAAGATACGAAATGCCTATACATATAGTACAGATAATAAGTAAATATATATATATATATAAAATATATTCATGCATGTACTTAGTAACTATAGTATGTGCCTAATAAATATTTGACTGTGTGTACAAGTGAAACCATATTCACATCAGAAAGAATTCTACTGCCTTGCATATTATATAATAAATACTTAAGCAACCCTTATTGGCAAATATATACACACATGTGTAGACATGTACATATGCATCTCTGTACATATGCATGCATGTGTACATGGATGTGTGTATGTGTCAGTCAGCAATCATTAAACTCTATGTGCCAAGCACTATAATAAAAACTGGATATACAAAGAAAGGCAAAGAGAATCCCTGTTGTTAGGAAATACTCTTTCTAATCTGGGAAACAACCAGTCAATAAGTAGGTAGACACATACAAGATGTATACAACATATATGTAATTTAATACAGGAGAAGAAGGTACTAGTCATTAAAGAGATGAGGAGAGATTATCTGCAGATGGGATTTGAACTGAGCCTTGAAGTAAAAGAGGGAAACTTAAAGGTAGAAAGGAAGAGAGAGAACTTCAGGCATGGGGGACATTTGATACAAAGCCAAACAAATTATTTAACACTTACCAGCATAAAACTAGAGAAGGAAATGGCAAACCACTCCAATATTCTTACCAAGAAAACCCCATGGACAATATGGTCAATGAAGTCACAAAGAGTCTGATATGAATGAATAACCAAACAACCACAGCAAAATTTCATGCTGAACAGATTTAATTGTTCTAGGTACAGTTACCACCTAGAGTTATAAGAAACTGACTAAAAAATCTTGGACCTAGTTGAAAATGCTGCATATTCCGCCACGTGGGATAAATTCAATTAGAGAAATATGAACACAGAGATGTCTGCTACACAGTGTCATTACCACTGATGCTGGGATGGAAGCAATGTTTTCCTTTCAGGAGGATTCACACTGATAGGGTTCTGTGTGTCAAACAAATGACAGCAAGGGCACTCTTGATGTAGTTGTATTCTGATTCCTTCAACTAGTCTTAAAATCCTTATCCTCAAAATGGCCAGGATGACCTCCTTTGCAAGAGATTTCCAAAGGAATCTGAAGGTCAGGACCCAAGTTCTTACTAATGTTGCTAAAAATTGGGGGTGGGGAGAATAAGTTGGAGCCCTCCTGCCTTCGGAGCAGGAAAGCAAGGAGCAGTAAGAAGCCAGGTAGATATGCCAAAGAGGTTCATTGTTAGGGTGTCAATCACTTAGTGAAATTGGTGGGCTAGTGTAGAGACAATTACATGCCAAGCCTAATTGATTACAGTGATTATTTTTACATGTTTCTTAACATCTTTGGTGCCAGTATCAAGAATTCTTTCATTTTATAACTTAGCTCTATCAAATTTATGAAAGCAAATGTCAATTTCTGTGGACAAAGTGTTCCTATTCTCTAGGAGTATTAGGTGCTAGGATTACAAACAAAAAATACTTCCTCTTTCCAATTAAAGAGCTTATGTCATACTTGTACTAGAATATAGGAATGCTTTGGTTGAGACCAAAAATGAACAAATCCCCTCATGCTTCCACTAGCCCACATATGGAGGCCTACTTTTTCCACACTTCTAAGTACTCTGCTGACCTTGTGCTACCCAGCATGACCACCATGGGGATGAAGTCTCCAGCCTCTTTCACATGTTGGCATCCTTGCTCAAAACCCCTGTGTCTCTATCCTACTCTTATATTTGTTCAGTTGCACCCTCACTACCCCCACTCCTCATTTACTTCAAAGCCACTCCTGTTTGGATGCTTCTCATTAGATTACTATACCTTCCTAGATGCCAAACCTATTCCAGATGGCAACTGGTATATCTTGGGCAATGATATGACTGATTATTAGGAAAGGTAATTGATTGAGTTAACCTCTTTTTCACATCATTTCCTCCTCTGTCCCTTAATGGAACTACGTACATGCCTTGCAAGCTCATTTTTCTTCACATTTTTTCCTATCTGTTTTTGCACTGAGGCCTACGGCCTCTTTAAATCCATATCTGCTCTCCTTCCAGATCTTGCTTATAGGTAAGAAAATGAAATTAGTTGTAGAAAACCAACATCATCCATGTCAAAAGCTTTTGAAAGGGCCGAGAAGCCCCCTTCATAATTTCTATAAGTATCCAGGTAATTCTCATCTTCTTATGATTAAATCTGCTTTTTTTTTTCTCAAGTACCGGTATGCAAGATAAATTTGATTTTAAGCTCTTACACAATTTTCCCATTTCTCCTATTTGGTTTAATTGTTAGTTTGGCAGTCCCAGCCTTGTTTTTGCCTCTTTTTCAAAGTAAATATATAGCATTTCAGCTATGTCATGGGTTTTCCATTCAAGATTCTGAACTAAATCCCAACTGATAACATTGTTACTAGGACAAACTTTTAATCTAAGTTCCAAATATCCCAATTATAAACTATGGAGAAAGAAACATTTTATAAATTGCATATTGACTATATTTGTTATCAATAATTTGAGTTTTCTCTGCAAAATCTTTCCTGACTCTTTACCCCTCAATGTTGAGTGATCTCTTCAAAGTACTGTATATTTATTTAACTGTGTATCGGTTTTATCTTCCTCTTAAGATGTAAACTCCCTGAAGGCAAGAGCTGCTTTTTGTATGGCTGCAATTTTATTAAGTAGAGTACTTTTTATGTAGCAAACACTTGACAAATATTAACTGAATTTAATAGAACATACACACACATATATGCATATTTGCCATTGTTCAGTTTCAGTACTGTCTGACTATTCACAAGTTCATTTGGGGTTTTCTTGGCAGAGATACTAGAGTGATTTGTCATTTCCTTCTCCAACTCATTTCACAGATGAGGAAACTGAGGCAAACAGGGTTAAGTGACTTGCCCAGGGTCACACACATATACATATACACACATACATGCATGCATGCATGCATGTGTACATAACATACACATACACAGATGCATGTATGTTTATTTGTATATACACATATATGCATATACACATATGTATGTGTTTTAATACTAAGATATCAACACTGATAAATGGAATTTTGTAGAATTTTAATTTATAAAACAGATACTAATTCAGGGCACTGAAAAAATAAACTATTTTTGGAGTAATCTATATATGCACAAATATGGTTTATGGTTTAATTTTAATTTAATTTTATATGTATTTATAAAGTTTTTCATTTTAATTAATTTCTTTTAATTTTAATTTAATATTTTAACTTTCAATTTAAATTAATCAAATTAAGTAATTTTAATTAATTTTCTTTTTAATTCCCCTCTGAAGTTATGTTGCCTTCATTTTAAATGTGTTTGTATATAGCTGTATACTCATGTCAACATTTGTACATCTTCCCAACTAGGATGTTCCTTCAGGAAAAGGATTATTTCACTCTTGTCTTTGTATTCTCATTGCCTATACCTGAGACCAGATGGGTACTTGGATGTTAAGTTTATTAATTTAACTGTCTAAATTGTGATGGGCTCCACGTGATTAAGTATTTATCCTATTAGAATTTATTAAGAAAAAAATACCACGCAAAAAAGTATTTCTAAATTCTTTCATTCTTTTAACCAATTTCATCTGGATCCTAACTGCAATAAGGCAATTATGTTACAACCCTCGAATTGATTCCTATGCCACTCACCACAGTGGTTTTTCCACAGCTTTTTATTCCTCCTTAAATCTCAGACATCAGCCCATCCAAATTTTCAGCTTTTGAATAAAATGAAGACGTGCACTAACAACTCTCCCCTCCTCCCTACTTTTCCCTTAACACCCAGATATCTCTCCCTACTATCTTATCCATCCCTGACTCACCAAAGCAAAACTTCTTAATGCACCTTTGTCCTATTCCTTCTCAACTACTCCCACAAGTTGTCCACCACTCTCATCCTCTTTCTAATCTTCAATATTCCTAAATACTGGATGATTCCTTGCCACCTGACAAAAAGTCCTTAAAGAATCTCAGACTGATATTACTGATCTTGCTAGTTATCATCCTCTTTCCTTCCCATCTCAGAAAGAAAAAAAAAAACTCTGACAAATTCTTAATTATAGAGTCTAATAGCTTTTTCTCAATCTTCACCATTCTTGACCTCTCAGCAGCCTTTGTCACAGTCTTGTTCATCCTCTCTTCTTTTCTCTAGGTATTCAAGACAAATTTCTCTCCTGTTTTTCCTCCTACCTGACTGGTCACCATTTATCAACTTCCTTTGCCGGATCTTCATTTGGGTCACACCAATGAATCTTGTGTGTCCCCTAAGGGTCTCATGTGGATCTTTACATTTTCCTCTATACATTTCCACTTGATGATCTCATAGTTTTTGAAAATGTTTGTGTATCTATGCATATGAATCTCTGATCCAAATATTCAGCTCTAATCTCTCTGCTGAGCTCCAGCCCTATATAACCAAATGGCCTAGGGACATTACATATGCAAAATCCTATAGACATCACAACCTTAATAAGTTTAAATCAGAATTAATTATCTTTCCCCAACACCCAGACTTCCCTAGTTTCCTGTAGCTATAGAGACACAGCCATTTTCCTAATCAAATCTGGCCTCAGTTATAGACTAACTGTGTGATGCTGAGCAAGTCACTTAACCCTGTTTGTCTCAGGTTCTTCATCTTTTAAATGAGATGGAGAAGGAAATGGCAAAAGACACCAGTATCTTTGCCAAGAAATACACCCCCTTCCCTCCCCCATAAAAAGGGATCATGAAGAATCCGACATGACTTAAAATGACTAAACAACAACAACAAAAACATCCTCTATTCAATAAAATCCAGTGTCTCCCTATTGCCTACAGGATCAATTCTAAAATTCTTTGTTGGCCTTCTAATCTCTGCATAACCTGGCCCCTTCCTTTCTTACTAGGATTCTTACAGATTACTGCATTCAGTGAAATCTTATCTTCTAACTACACAATGGACTTCTTGCTGTTCCTGCTCTCAACTCCATTCCTTTACATTAACTTCCCCCTCCACCCCATTAATTCCTAACTTCCTTGGCTTTGTTGGAGAGTCAACTCAAATCATAATTTCAGAAAAGGTCTTTCCATCTTCTACCTCCATAATCCCTTCTCTCAAAGAGGATTTTCTATTTCATTTCATTTATTTATTCCAATTCTTTGAATGTTATCTCTCCAATTGGAATGTGAGCTCCTTGAGAACAGTCTTATTATTACTTTTCTTTGTATCCCTAGCTCTTAGAAAAGTGCCCTGCAATAGTAATCATTTAATAAATAGTTGCTGACTCATTGAATTCATATCTTCTTAATCACAACAAGACATACAAATGTGTTATAAGACATAAAGGTTTCATTTTTGTCTTTGCATGTCTGGCATATTTTAATATCCATAGAGGGTGCTTATAAACTGTTTGTTGAATTGAATGTGTGAGACTTTTCATTTATTCATTCTATAGCAGGTATATTTGCCTATTTATTAAACTTAATCAATAGGAATTTATTAAATTCCTAGTATATTAACAGGTTGAGCAGTGGAGCTTTCAATATTTTGTCAGATATAAAGACAAAATGTTTGGTATGAATATGGATTCATATTTATCATATTCATCATATTTAACAAGGGAGGCACACTTTCAATAGTTCTGGGTTCTTCCTCCACTAATGGGACCTTAGCTTACAGCTTGGCAGCCACCGGTATAGTTAATTCAGGTTGCACATAGAGTATGTGAAAACTTTCAGATTCAAACTTACATAATTTCCATTGCTACCCTCCCCCTAAGTCCCACAATACAGTATGATTGATTGATACATCATTAACTGACTCATTATTTTGATGTCATTGTTGATTTTATGTTAATCATAAAGATATTTGTTCTCAGTCACTTAGAATTATCACTTTTTCATTCCTTTCTCTCATTCACGCCATAAACCTTCAAATATTTTCCTTTTTACCTTCAAAACATTTTTTCCATTGGATTCCTTTTATTCCTTTCACACTGATACTACCCTTGTAGAAGTTCCCATCACCTCTCACTTCTACTGTAACAGTGGCATTCTGATTGGTCTCCTTCATTTCTATCTAAAGTCTAAGCCCGGGTGGGGAGGGCAGATGGGGTTGTGTGCAACCTTTCTAGATACTCAAGTATAGTCCTTTGACAGAATTCAAACTTCACAGAACAATCTAGTTTTATGTATAAATCTTAGTTTATAACTCTATTATAAAATGTATCAAGAGGTAATTTGAAACACTAGAAAGACCACTGGACTAGAAGTACAGATATGTGGGTCCTGTAAATTTGTGCCAGGAATTCAACCTTACCACTAACTAGCTGTGTAGCCTTTGGCAACTAACAAGCCACAACTTCACCTCTATGGGTTTCAGTCTCCTCATGTATTAAATGAAGAGGGTTAATCTAGGACATCTCAAATGACCCTACCTCAATTCTAAAATGCAGCAATTCACTAATTCTGATAAACAAAACAAAGGTTTTCATTTACACGTCTCTGGAATAGGGACTCCAAACCACAGAAATACTATACCCAAATTGAATGTCTTTACTATAACTGTGTCCTTTATAAAATAGTAAAGATTTGAGCATTCAAAACTAAATGATTCTTTATTATTTACATATTGTATTGTCATTTCATTTGATTGTGACCAGAAATTGGCATAATACAAATTGCTATGAATTATTTTCAGATCATAAATCACTTTGTTGATTGATAAGGTTAGAAAAAGGGCATGTGAATTACCATAGCATCTTTCTTAATTTCTAATATATACAAACCCACATGTGCACCATGACTGACCGTTTTTAAGTAACCACAAGTCTTTTCCCTACATAGTATTTTCCAGTTTGAGACTGTTTTCACACTGAATAATCAAGAGTATATTTTTCACTTAAAATTTTGTCCCTAATGGGACAATGTCCCTAATTTACAATATCATTTTTATTATTTCAAAATTATCTAAATTTTTAGGAGGATTATTTGTCTGAACATATAATAATAATATGAAAATTATAATAGAATTTATATATTAAATAATATATTATTTATGGTTAAATAATTAAGATGTATATTGTAGAAATATATTATATTATTAATTTATTAATAAATTAGTATGTAAGCAAATTAAACTATTCAAGTAATTTCTCTATTCAGAAAATTAAAACCAATTTGTTATGGAAATTGGAGAGTTTAGAGCTCTCTAAGCATCTATTCTTGTCATTTTTTTAAATGAACCCTCTCATTTGGACATTTCCTTCCCACCCATAATTCCAACTATCACCTCTATGAAAAAGAATCATCAAAAATCCGTATAAACTTTCTCACTGTGACCTCCAGTCATACACTTGCAACTGCCTATAGGAGAGCGCCCCTGGTCTTTCCTCACAACCTCCCTGTTTCTGTGTCTATCACTACCATCTTTCCAATTAATCTAGCTGAAAACCTTCAAGGCATCTCTGGCTTTTCTTTAACTGCCCCCCAATTCAATAAGCTTACACCTGTAAATTCTACTTCTGAAATTTTTTCTCCCTCTCTCATCGCCTAAACAGTTACCCACTTATGTATTTATACCTCTATATTTGGCCTCAATCATGTGTTGTCTTGCCTTGTAAATGACTTGTAAATCACTTTATCCTTTCCATTCCTCTCCTCTCCACTCTTTCGACCACATTTAATCACACATCTGACCATAGTCACTACCCTGCTCAAGTACCTTTAAGTAACTTACTATTGCCTGTAGGATAAACTATCAATTCATTAAGCTTGCATTTTAAGTTTCCCACAATATGGCTACAACTACTCTATTAGCCCTATGCCATATCGCTTTCCCATCACACTTTCTATGTTGTGGTCAAATGAGGCAAGCATTCCTGATACACTGCATTGTTTTGTTTCTGAAATTACATGTGACTAGAAGGCCTATGGAAAATCTCTTTGTTCAATGCACACCCCATGGTATTTTCCTCATTCTTCGGCCCTAACCTTCAATCCCACTACACCTTTCTGAAAAGCATTTTTGTTCCTCAAATATTCTTGGAACAATTTATCAGGATCTATAAATGTCTCTCCCACATTCTATCCTATATCACTAATGTTGTTTATATGTATGTCCAAATTAGATTATAAATTATTGAAGAACAGTTTTGAAAGGATTTCAATTTGGCTATCTAACATCAACTCACGCACTTTATAAATGTTTACTGAATCCCAGAACTATGAACATAATCTTCAAACATTTTTTGCTATATTCTGTTACATTTTACCAGTTATAAAAACTACATTTTTTTTAATCTTCAGCAATACTTGTATATATAATCTTCCAAGTACATAGGGACAGCTTGGGCCAGGAAAAAGAATGTTTTTCTCACTTATATCAACAACATTCAAGACACCAAGGCAAGACAACAAGTGTAGTCCAACAGCTACCCAGACCCAGGTGGGATTCTTTCTCTGTCTGAAAGGCATGTCCAGATGATCAAGTTCAATTTTGCATATTGCCTCCTGAATCAGGCACTAATTAGGGAGTATTCCTGAACTGAGCAACTACTGAAAGGAAAATAGCAGCTAGTCACTTTCCATTGTCACAAAATAGCATGAATTGGGCTTACCCTGTGGCAGAACCCTATAGCTCCCATTGCAGCACTTCCTGAAAGTCAAGATATTTAAAAAGAATATGATTCCCTAATACTATTAGGTAATTTTCCAGGATGGGATAAGCCACCCTCTTTTTCAGGCCTAAAAATAAAGCAATATTTGGACCATTAGACTTGTTAGTCATCCTCTTAACATGAGTGTCCATGGTTCATTGATCATACGTAAAGTTTTCCAAAAGTCTTAGTGGAGTTTTAAGCTCTGGTCTTGAAGACCACTTGCTAAAACTATATAAAATGCAGTTATACCACACTTTATTAAACAAAGTCATAGAAACATAGTGGTAGATAACATGAAGTCATATATCATAGTTCTTAATATCTATAAAAATTCAAACAAAAAATTGAACATGAATGTAAACAGATATATTCATTAGAGGATAGGCTGTACTATATTTATTATAACATTTTTTTAAAAAAAATCTAAAGGAATTAGTCTATTCAAGTTTGGGGTTGGTGGAATGGAATGAAAATGGCCAGTGGCTCAAGACTAATTTTGTTTTATTTTACCATTAATGAAAAAGAGAATTTCTTGGAAAGACTTACATAAACTGATGCAAAGTGAAATGAACAGAAACAGGAGAATGCTATATCCAGTAACAGCAATATCTTTTGATGAATAACTGTGAATGATTTAGCTATTTCCAGTAATACGATGATCCAAGACAATCCCAAAGGACTAATGATGAATCATACTATCCACCTTCAGAGAAAGAACTTATAGGCCTTGAATATAGACCAAAGCATGCTGTGTTTCATTTTATTTCTTTCATTTTTTTCTTTTATCAAGTCTTCTTATTTAAAAAGACTAACATGGAAATATTTTTACAAGTTTGCACACATATAACCTATATCTGCTTACTCTATATCTGTTCTTTCTCTCTCTCTCTTGCACACACACACACACACACACACACACACATACATACATACATACACACAGGCATATCAAGACTTAATTAGCCTTTCCCCCCCCCCCCCAACCAGGGCATCTCTGATGTACTAGATATTAAGGATTAAAGCCCCTCACATGTATATTCAATGAAGCTGCCTGCTAAAATTCTCAGCTTTTCAATATAGAAAATTTAAGCCAAAGAGAAACAGATGCCAAAAAGCCGTAAGCAACAGGATATTCACACGTAGCAGATATTTCTCAAGTTGTTCTATTTATAAATTGTAGAATTTTAACAGTCAATGTCATTTAGGGATTTTGTGCTTCCAGGTACATTTAGGATGCTCACCCACATCTCCACCTCTAACTGGAGCTCACTGCTATTTCTGTGGTCCTCATTAGTCTTATCAGCAATAGATTTGGAGTTGCTGGAGATAGCCACCTTGCTAAAAGAAAAAGCTAAGTCAAATTATTTAAACTTTCTCAAAAAAAGCTAACACTCACCCTACTGTTCCCTACCCATATTGTCATAAACTGAACTGCAGAAATCCAAGTTGTCACACAGAAAAGAAGATTCCCCAGGATGACCTCAAAAGGAAGAATACAAAAATAACGAACACCAATAATATCAGAGCCCAAGCCTACCCATTTCAGTGGCTATGAGGTAGTCAGGGACTCCTGTTCTGCTGCTGACTGGTTGTTATGTTACACTGAGTAGGTCACATGATACCTCTTTGACCTTGGTTTCCTTATCTGTAAAATTAGAGACAGAGACTAGGCAATTATGACTCTTCTCACCTATGAATATCCCCACTTCCCAATCCAATTGTCTCATTATATAAGTGAGGTAATCAAGACTAAAGGAAGTCAAGTGGCAAGAGGAAGGCCATATAGATAGATAAATGCCAGAGGAAGAATCAAGGTCTTCTTTCTGTCCTTTGACCTCAAATCCAAGGCCCTTGTCTTCTCTGGTCCACACCTCCAATTTTCATGTTATATGTAGCATTATAATGGTCCTATCTGCTCTGAAGCATTGGAAATTTGAGAAGTATCTTGGGAGGGGGACATCTATACTGTTCTGATTTTTTTTTTAGGTTTTATTTTCTTCATGATAGGGTAAAGATATGGCCATAATTTTACTGACAGAGAAGACAAAACAGCATACTCCAAAGGAATATTGAGCAGGAGAGGCTGGTATGGGACACCAGCTTGGTGACCCACAGTCTGGAGCTCTTTTACTACCCTTGGTTATAACCTATGTTACTATATTATACATCTCACTTTATATGCTGAGCTGCTATATTTCTGCAGAGGGCAGTCTCATCATTACCCTGCTTACACGGTTTTTCATGATGGATGGGCCCTGGAGAGCCAGAGAAATACCATATAACACCAGGGATCAAGAAAACTGTCTGAGCACAATCTCTTACAAGGTAGTTAAAGAAAACAAAGATCATTGAGCCTGTATGGTTAAAGTATTTGTGGCATCTTTAAAAAGGTATAGGGATAGGGACTGGACCTGTGATTTATGAATATAAAGAATTTGAAACAAGGAAACCTCCTCTAAAAATGTCAATTCTTTAAAACTTATCATTTGAAAGAGCTGCCTAGAGGACTAAAAAATTGCATAACTTGTCCCATGTCACATAGCCTGTATGTATCAGAGGTGAGATTTGACCTCACGACTATCTTGGTTACAAGTCCATCTTGCCTCTAAAGTCAGCAGTCACAGAAATCTAGCAATTTAAAATATCTACAACATACTTGCATTTTTTTAAGTATGAGTGACCTCCTCTCTTAAATTAACTTTACTGCTCATTTACTTTTTTTTTTACCAGCATTACTGTTTCCCAGAGGAGAAAGCTTCATTACCAAGGAAACTCATAGCATATAAGTATCCACATGATACTTCTATTTGTTGGGTCTCTTCTGCATCTTCTCATTATAAGTACCATTTTAGAATTCCCTATTATTCATCAAAACATCCTTTCATAATCATTTATAAGACTCAGCATGTAGGAGGATTGCTTAAATTGAGTTGGGAGAGGGGGGGACTAGCAGCATTTTTTTTAATAGACCAAGCACTGAATGCATCTATTTATACTTTCAAATGAAATATTGTATGTGAGCCAGAAATGCCTCCAGGAGTCCTCATTCTACTATTTTTGGAATTGCTTACTTTCATCTTTACATCCATCTTGCAATGACCAACGCGGGACCTACCGCTGGCTACTAAACTTAACATCTGTCAAAGAAAAGGAGATGAAATTAATGAAAGAAGCTCTATATGAGAAAGATTTGTCAAGTTAGATGGCATTATCATTGGCAGCATTTTCACCATCCCAGAATCAATTTAATAAGCATTAATTAAATATCTACTATGCATAGGGTAAGAAGCAAAGCTGATAATGAGTTGATCCAGAGTGAAGGAGATCAGGGTTGAAGTGATACTCCTGAAAATATTGGTTGTAAGACGTGGAAATCACTTGACTTCATGTGCCCCCAGGCATTTCTCTAAGAACCACTAAGTCAGTAGTTCTCAAACTTTTTTTTTCCTGATCATGGCACAGTATCATTTCCCATGAGTAATTATGACACATTTAATGTTGATATTGGTAACTGTAGAGTAGAGTGGAGAGATTGATACATATACATTTCCCTTCAATAATGGCAACCATTTGGCAACTTTTTTTTTCAAGTTCAAGATCTGATGCATTATGGAGTTGGATTAAACAAGAAAGAGTCAAGTTTTGTTTATATTTGAATACAATATACTTTTGTGAACATACTATATATGCTGGGTAATTAAATTTTATATTGAAATATTGAACATGATTATTTATTAATTCTTATCTGCCAAAACCAAACATCTAAAATTTTGCTGCACGCCTAGTCAGACTGTCATATTACACCACATAGGGACTGCTGACTATAAAGAAGTTACCTTTCTGCAAGGGAGGAAGAAATTCAGACCTTTGGGAGCATAGATCTATGTGCCCACAAATGCCAACGACGCACACACACACACACACACACACACACACACACACAACCACACACTGCAAATCATTGGGTTAACCACTAGGGATACAAAGACTGCCCTCAAAGGTAGAGTTGATTATCAATATCAATGAAAAGATTATTGTGCTGTTATTTCAATACCAAAGGAACAATAACATTGACTTGGTTTGACAAATGCTGAAACAAATATTAAAAAACATATATTATCATATTCATTTTATTCCTTCTTTTAAAATCACATTAAGAATTTCTTTTTACTGTTTTTTTCCTCTTTCCCTCCTTCCAACAGAGATAACCAGTTCTCAAATAACCATCATGCTTCTTTGCTGTCAATAATTTCCAACTTTTTAAACATTAAATATTACATGAGAACTGATTGCTGGAAAAAAACTTACAATCATTTGTGGGAAACTGGTAATACAGTGAGTGAGTGTGTGTGTGTGTGTGTGTGTGTGTATGTGTGTTGGGGGGGAGGGATGCTGCACTTTGAGCCAAAAGTCTTAGGTTTGAATCTGGCTTCACTTTAGAACATGATCCTGAACTAGTCTCTAAGCTACCCTCAGAGATTCAGTTTCCTCATCTATAAAATGGAAATAATAACATGTCTACCTAACAAGTGATGCTGTGAGGTGAATGTTTTGTAAATTGTAAAATGCTATAAAATGTATTATCTTTATTTTTCTCTGCTTGTCTGTTGCTGGAAAGACCAAAAAAAAAAAAATCCCAAACGCTATGCTTTAACAAGGCAAAAATTAAGAAGTAAAAATAATTAAATAAATCAAAAGGATACAGACATCTGGTTAGTCCACAAAATGGAAAATCAGGCCTTAAATAATTGAAGTTTTTTTTTTCCTTACAAGTGATCTGATGCCTATCAGTGCCAAACTTTACAGGTGTTTCCAGGGCTGAGCAATATAGGCCATTTGTAAAACTGGGCCATTGCAGTGGCCCTTCCTCATCCCTCTTACTAGAGCACAAATTGCAAACTGTCCTTCTTCTGAGCAAGCTAAAAATACCATCAAACAATCAAATAATCCTACTTGCCTGACACCAAAGCACTTCTATTTTGGGAAGGTCAAGAGGTTCCCAGGATTGTATGTACCACCAAATTGAAGATCAAAGTGATCTTCCCTGCCCAGAAGGGAAAAGAAATGGACAAAGTGGGTCAGGGAAGGCTTCCTAAAATGCAGCCTCCTATCATTTATTTGGATATCTGTAGTGTTTGCCATAAAAAGAAACTGACACCTGGTGGAGAAGAAGCAAGCAAGGAAGAAAAGACAAGGCAGAGTCTCATTCAATTAAATGACAAAATCTGGAGAAATCTGAGAAGAGCTGGTAAGAAAGTTCAGGAGGCTATCACCATCATTAAAATTATACAGATACATGTTGATAAAATGTTTTATGCTTTACAAAGTCCTTTTACATAGTCATATTTGAGACTCGCAGTAACACTATGAGGCAGGTATTACAGCCATCATCATCACTTCCACCTAAACATAAGAAAACTGAGCACAATTAGGCTGTGACATAGGCATGGTCACACAGCTCATCTGGGCTTCTCTGTGAACTAAACAACATGACTACTCATCATCTCAAATGCCAAGATTTTAACACAAATTTTAAGATAAAAGGGAAATACATAAGGATATTCTGGATGAGAAAATTAACATCTTCAAATTATCAAATCTAGATTTGGTCATAATATGGCAGCCAAAGAATAACTAGCATCATACATTAGCACACTGCACAATGTTGTAGAGTTCCAATTGTTTTCAATGCCATTGAGAACATGTCTAAGTGTAGGTGTATTATCAGAGTTGGGGGCAGGAGAGGCAAGTATTTGTCAAGCACGTACTATGCAATATATACTGTTCTAAGCATTTTACAAATGCCATCTCATTGCCTTTTCACAACAACCCTGAGAGTTGCTGCTATTATTTCCCCAATTTGACAATTGAGGAAACTGAGGCATACAGTGGCTAAGTAATATGCTCAGGGTCACATAGTGAGTTATGAAGCTACACTTGAACTCAGGTCTTTGTGAGTCTGGATTTGAACTTTAACTTTCCCTGTCTCCAGGCCTTATCCACTCTGCTACCTGGTTGACTCAACACTGTGATATACATTTATACCTTCAGAAATAACTATTTTTTTTTTTAGTTTAGAGATTTCCCAATGCGGGGATTTTCTCCAACAATAAACATTGCAACCTATCTAGAACTTTGTATGTAAGTCTTGAGAGTTGACTAAAGAACATAAAAATTAACTTGCTGGCTCAGCAAATAGTAAGTTTCTGATGTTGTATTTGGATTCCTCACTTTTAAGTTCAATACTCTATTCCACGTTGCCTATATAAATCATATGTGTGAACAGTTATAAATATTTATATAAACATTTTTAAGTTTATTAACTACATTCATATTTATTCTTCGATTGTGGAAGATGACTTGTTTGAGATGGGAAAATTCTGCTTACATGAAAGGTGTTTGTGGTAATCAGTAAAATATTGATGTCAATTGTTTTACTTTATACTCCTCTGATATTTGACAACAGAGATAAAAGAAGCAGTCTGGGTTTCTTTTTTATGTTCAAAATACAAAGCTTTTAGAAATGTTTATTCTTAACAAGAGAAATTCAAACCCTCCAAAAATACTGAAAATACTAATTGTTCCTCCTTTCTGAATTATTCCCTTTTGAAACATCTATGATCCCTCTTCCTCCTTAATCTTGGTGCCTTCCCTCTGGGATGATCTCTAATTCATTCTGTCTATATTTCATTTGTACATAACTGTTTGCATTTTACATCCCTCATTATACTCTGGACTCTTTAGTGCAAGGACTGGCTTTGGCTTCCTTTGTATCACCAGCAATTAGGAAAGCGCTTAGCAGGCACATAGCAAGTGCTTTATAAATGCTTGTTTACAGAGAGAGTGAGGGGGAGGGGAAAGGAAGAGGGAAAGGGAGAGAGAGAGAAAGAATAAAGAGAGACAGAGACAGAGAGAGACAGAATAAGAGAGAGAATAATCAGAATTTTCAAATGAAATAAAACTTCAGATATTAAGTTTGGTTTGGTTTCAGTAATTCTAAGATGTCTTTAATTCACTTATACTACCACACACTAAATTCTTTTGTTTTCTTTTTTATTGAAATCTGACATCTTGAAGTATATATATCTTTAAAAATATTAAGTACAGAAAACATCCTACAATATTTTAGCATTTTAAATAAAGGTTCCAATTTTACTGTATTTTTAGTGTATAAGAGAATCTAAGAGCTAAGATTTGCCGAGAATATAAAGACAGAGAGGGCATTAGAGGTCCTCTAGTTTATGGGTTTCTAATGTTTTAATGTTTGTGGTTTCTTAGATGCCTTTGCCAGCCTGAAAAAAAACAATGGATCCCTTTTTGGAATAATGTTTTAAATGCCTGTGTAACAGTAACTATTCTTCCCCTCCCTTGAATACCTTTTATACACGGTAGTCCTATTTTGGGGGTTTGAAACATGCCCAGATGATCTATGGTGGACTAGCCTGAGAGTTTCCAGGGACCTGCTTCTAGGAGGAAATATTCTGTTTTTAGATGACAGAGGCACCATCACTTTCTTCCCAGTGCCATTCAGGGAAGAAGAGCTGGTGCGCTCACAGCAGCAGCACCATGCATTGAGCCTTGTGGGGAAAAAGTTTTTTCACCTTATCCTTAGGTCCTATGGCCTGAATAAAGTGAATGCAAATTTTAGTTTCTTTTTAGTTTGTTCTTTTTAATTCTAGGTTCGGGGAATATGGGTCTCGATCTGAGAACTTGAGCTACGAGCCATCTAATATCCCAGAATTCCAGACCATGTATCGGAACCAGTCCAGTAGGAAAGCCCTAAAATCCAGAGTCCTAGGACAAAAGGCCAGGGAAGTTTGGGATTCGGGACTTGGCGGGTCTAATGGTACATAGGATTCAAACTAAGAGCCTAATCCCCCTTCCCTTCTAAAAGAGGAGTTGGGCAGAGTACTTGTGTATACATATATGGGGTAGAGAGTTATGCGTGCTGGACAACAGGGGGAAATATCTGTGTGATTGTTCTGGCTACATCTTAAAAGGACATATTCTTTTGTGAAATCTAATGTGACAGTTCAGTAGTTAAATGGAGCTATGGTACTTGGATTTCCTAAAAGTGGGAAATCATAATTAATGGAGACATGAGCCAATGGCAAACATTAAGACACCTCAACTTCCCAAGGGGACTGGGAAATCTTTGGGTGAAGGTGAATGTACCAGTGCTAAAGTCAGAAGGACCTGAGTTCAAATTTGGCCTTAGATACATACTAGCTGTGTAACATGGGACAAGTCACTTAATCCTATTTGCCTCATCTGTAAAACAAGCTGGAGAAGTAAATGGCAAACGACTCTAGTATCCTTACCAAGAAAAACCAAAATGAGGTCACAAAGAGTAGGATACAATTGATTGACTAAACAACAACAAAACTATCAGAATATTTTTTAAAGGGTCACAAAATCCAGGCTGCAAAATCTGACCCCCTCATTTACAAAGAAGCAGAGTAAGCTTTTGACAAATTCATATATCATAGACTGAGAGTTGGAAGTGATCCCAGAGAACACTTAGACCAAGCTGCTCATTTTCTATATGAAGAAACTGAAGCTGAAACAGGTGACTTTCCCAAGGTAACATAGATAGTAAAAGAGATGATAGCTGAACTAATTTTTTTTTTACTTCAAATTTAACATTTACCCCCACAACGTAAGGTTGAAAGTGACTTATCCAGTGTCACCCCTCAGAGCAGCCATTCAGACACAAGTCTTTATGCTCCATATGAAGGGCTTTTTCTATTAAATTACCTCACAACTACTCCATCACCTACTCCAAGCCTCTTATTTTGCCAATATGGAAACTCATTTGCAGAGAAAAACTGTGATCTGCTCAGTCACATGGTTAACAAATAGAAGAGTCCCCATTCAAATCACTGTTGAACTCCAATTTCTAACATTCTTTCCATTATATTATGACACACTCCTTCTCACATTATTGATTGTCATCTTTCAAGATCTTATTCATACAAAAGCTTTTTTTAAAAGCTCCCTCTTCCCAAACCAGTTGAAGTATCTTCATCTATAGCACCAACAGAAATGATTTGTTTAGCAGCTATTAAATGTCAAATCACTGAAGGAATGCTTTCCAGTGTGTCACATAGCTTCAGCTCTCATGTTCAACATGTTTCATCTGACCCTCTTTTAGGTTAACTTTTTAATGTTATCTAGTCATTTAGAAGTAATAGAAATCCTTAAACTTTTACAATGGTCAGCCATTTGCAGTGCATTATAGAAAATGGTATTTCATTATTTGTCGTAAATTACATGGAGCCGTTTTCTACATGATGAGCAAATGCTAAAGATGAGTAAAAGATGAGCAGGGCTGTAGCAGTGAAACTGCTGAACCAAAAGTCAGAAGAGAGAAAAAAAATAACTGATTTCATTAAAAGGCAGGTTTCTATGTGTGTTATCTTCCCTTTTGAATCACTGCCAGTTACAAAGGGAGGAAGGTAATCTCATGCCCCCTTTTCCAGTCAAATAATATGGTTATTTGAAAATAATAAACAAATAACACTAATCCATGTCAGAACCTTCTTTTTTAATCCTAATGCCACTGAAAAGGATCCAATCTGTGTTTCAAAAAAGAAAGAAAAGATTTTTTGCTATTAATACTAATTTAACAGCCAGCTGTAACACAGTGCTAGAGCCCCTCTGTCTGGTAACAACTAGCAATCAAGTAACATTCTGAGAATAATGAGCTGGGATTTGAAAATGGATATTGATAATGATGTGGAGAAAGGAAAGAAAAAACATGCCAATGGACTGAGGTAGGTGCCAAAGCTAATTTGGGTTGAAGATGTATAAACAGATAATACTTAAGATTAATAATGTGAATATGAAGGCATTTCTGACATCTACTTTCTCATCATTAAGACAAAAAAAAGTCAGTGGTATCTAATATTGTACCATATTTTGTTCCTGGGCCTAAATGTAGGCTAAAAAAGAAATATTACTTTCATTGTATTCATCTTACCAAGGCTGATAAACACAAATCAGTGATACATAAGTTCTCCTGAGTTTATAATGGATCAAAGGCATCCTCCTTTGTCATCTCTATGATAGCACAGTAAACAGGATCTTTATACACTTTAGAAGTCATGACCAAAGAAAAATGTTTCAGTATGACAAGGCATATCATTATAAAATATTCTCCTAAATGATTTTAATCCAATTTACCTTCTCAACATAGTTACAAATATGTCACAAAGTGATTTATAAGTGTCCATCTTTTACTTCTTTACTGTTAGAGATCATTATTTTCATGCATTATTGCTATTACAGAGTAATTGGTTTGTTTTTTAATACCTAAGGATCTATCAATATGACTATGACAGAATTAAACATCATCAAAAGATCATACCTATTGCATATATTGCAACACACTCAGAAACTATTCCAAATGAATTCAGTATTTGTAGATTTTTACATAATAGCAGAACATTCTTGAAAGCCCCTGAAAGACTAGACCATGGGAAACTTTAAATCACATTGATCAGCATTTAATTAAATATCTCCATAAATGCTGATAAATGTGTAGTATCCAATCAACTCTTAAGTTCTATAAAGCTTATTTCATTCTATCCAGTCTTCCAAGAGCCCCCATGTTCTGACTCCAGCCTATAATATCCAGCTAAGTCTCGAAGTGGACCCTTAGCTTTGACCAGGGTTTTCATAATCTTTCAAATGCTGACAGGTGTGCCTTTGTTCTCATTGGTTCTCTCAATTAGAATATCCTTCACATTATTTATTGTTTGTCCAACCATTTCCCCTATTGCACTTCAAATTGACCTTTTTTTGAAGGCCTACTTCATATGGACTCAGAACCATATAGTTTAGGTATTCACTTTTTTTTTATTTCATAAGTCTCCCCAATGAAATGATATGCTTATTAGTAGCAAAGATTGTCTTGCATCACTGCATGTATTTCTCTACAATGACCAGTAGTACTAAGCATGGTAGTGGCTTAAATGACTTAATAAATATTCAGTCCTACTGTAGTTCATTACAAATACATGTACATATGTGCACATACACACACAGACTCCTTTGAGTTCATATACACAGAAGAGGCAGCTAGTTGGCAAAATGGATAGAATACTCATCCAGGAGTCAGGATGACATGAATTCTAGTCTCACATCAGAAACATACTAGCTGCATGATCTTGAGCAAGTCACTTGACCTTTGCCTGAGTTTCTTAATTTGTAAAATGGAGATAATAGTAGCACCTAACTCCCTGCATGAATAAAATCATATTCCATATGTAAAGCACTTATAAACTTTAAAGCACTATATATAAAAGATATCTTTCATCACCACCATCACTATCACTATCACTACTACTACAACTACAACAACAACAACTACTACTACTACTACTACTACTACTACTACTACTACTACTACAACTCCTACTCCTACTCCTACTACTACTACTACTACTACTACTACTACTACTATTGATTTTAGTAGAGAGAAGGCCCGAGTTTAAGTCATGCTTCTGAAACATAATGGCCATTGCTGCCCAGGGCAACTCTTTTAACCACTTACTGTTGCTTTGTTAAGTTTCTAAGATTTTAAGTTCCAGGGAAAGTTACCAACCAGCATGGGGAGAGTTTCTTCATCTGAGAGTTTCTTGTACCAAGGAAATTATTGATCCTGTTTTCTATTCATTTTCTGCCCCTCTCTTCCTTTTTACCTCCCTCTCTCAATCTCATAGATCACACGTATGTATATGTGTGCATATGCTTATGAAACATGCATATATGACTATGTTTGGGACCTCAAAATTTACCAAGAACCATGTCTCTTTCATATGTCCACAGTACATTTTATTGCTTCTCCATCTATCATTTGTGTTTTCGTCACAAGACTGCTAAACTCACAAAATAAAAAAAGAATTGTAATGTTTGCCAATCTTTCCTGACTATTCTCTTCCTTTATGCTGAGACATCGCCATTTATGAGTTATGCATGATCGCCATCCTGTCACCAAAGATAAAGATTTATAATGATACAATAAAGCAACAAGACATAACTCAGTTTGTCTCCACCCAGACATACACTTTATGCATGAGTCTTTTTAAAACTTTTCCATTAAAATTCTGAAAATGCAAAAGCACACCTATCTAAACAATCTTCTTTATTGATGAATTTGGTCTGTTGGATTCACTGCTTCCTAAATCAAAGTTGCCAATGTCTTTTACTTAGAAAAAAGCATGTGAACATACTTATTGCCTCTTTTTTTTCCTCATAAAGACCCTACAAAATAACAGATTCATTTGGAGGTGTGAGATTCAGAAGAGAAACAAATCTGGAGAAGTAAACTTTTCTCTAGATCAACAAATCCTGGTAGCATCTCTGAGGAGCAAGGACAGATCTTAGAGCACAGAGATCCTATTTTACATTTGAGAAAGCAAAAGCTGAATGATAACTTGAGGTATTTAAACCCACAGAAGTAATATCAAAAACAAAGGTTCAAACTGAGCTCCTCTGACTCCTAATCCAGATTCCTCTTTATTTTCAAAAATGTGATTTCTGAAGGAAAAAGGAACGAACCTGTAACTTGATTGATTTAGGCAACTATCACATTAGAAAGATTCCCCGTAACAATGCAGTCTTTACCCTAACAGAAAGGTATGCTCCCTGTCTTTTGCCTTTCTGTATCCCCAGCACTTATCATGGTGTCTGTCACATAGTAGGCACTTAATGCATGTTTACAGATTGGTCATTGATTGATTCATTAGAAGGCTGCCTACAACACTGAGATCTTAAGTCACTTATCCAAGATCATAGCCAATTTGTGTCAAAGGTAGAATTTGAACTCAGATTTTCTTGGCTTTCATTTCTGCCCTCTATCACTGAATTATGCTGCTTCCTTCTAAGGCAGCTGTTCTCAACCTGTGGGGTATGTTCAGTTTGTAACAATGAAAATACATCCTGCATATCAGATAGATTCAGAACAGTAGTAAAATTGCAGTTATGAAGTAGCAACGAAAATAATTTTATGGTTTGGGGGGGGGGGGTCACCACAACTTGAGGAACTGTATTAAAGGGTCATGGCATTAGGAAGGTTTAGAACCACTGTTGCTAAGAAGTCATAAAAAGAATCATTTGAGTGAGTTGTAGTGAGATTGTTTATGTGGTTTTTTTAAGTCAGCCCAAGAATTCCAAAGTAATTTTTCTTTGCTACCTAGCCTTACTTGCCTACCATCTACCCTTTCTTCACCTACAAATTAGGAATTATAACAGTTCTACTGTATATCTTAGAGTGTCATATAAATACGAGTTCCTGTTATCATTGTACTTTCTTACAGAGATTTAGGAGACATCTATTAACTTATTACAAAAGCCTACAATTTAAAATCATCCTGAAAGATACCTAAGTTTGAAAAACACAAATAAGTGCAATTTCTCTACCATTTTAAAATGAATAAGTCACTTAATAAAATTTCTCTTTTGACTACAACTCTTTGAGATAAGTTGTTTGGTGATATGAGGAAGAGTAGGTGGATTTGATCCTTTCATTTCATTGAATTTCCATGCAAATCAGTATATACTCTGGAATCTATTGCCTTAGACAGTTGCCCAAGTCCATAACAGGGTGATTTGCCCAGTTTATATATTTAGTAAGTAATCAGTTTCAAGTGTTATCCCCATTTTACAGATAAGTAATATGAGGCTTAGAGAAGTTAGGTGACTTCCCCGAGGTCACAGGAAATGTCATGGTTGTCATTCAAATCAAGATCTCTTTGATTACAAGCTCTATTAAGCAATCATTAAGCAGGATACTTATGCTCATGGAAGAACTCAATCAAAGGTCTTCAATATCTTTACCTGCCACAAATCCCCCTAATTCTAAGGGTACAAGTATAGGGAAAAGGGGAAAATTATACATCAAGAAAATATTTTTCTGAGAGTTAATTGTCTTTCTGAAGCTTAACCCTTTTACCAAAGGATAATTAATTGTCGTAAATACGTATATTCACTTGCCCATTACTAATCTTAAAACAGATCATAAATGACTCAGCTGACTTTAATAATAAGAAAAAAACATGAGATATAAAAAGGGGAGACTAGGGTCATGAGTGTCTCGAATCCTGCTTTTTTGAATCACAACTATGAGGTTAAAAAAAATCAAATCTAAAACCGATTCAGTAGTCAAATATACATAAGAACAGAACTTCTAAAATTCTTTCTGTAAACCTGAGTAAACAATTGTTCAATTAAAGAACAAACTGAAATAATGCATATTATGCTGTAAAGGAATTTTTCCTTAAATCATTAAAAGCCATCCTTTATTTCTATATAAATATAGATGATTCAGGATTTAGAATCTTTTAACATTATTCTTTAAATAATCTTTAACAAAAATGGTTTGATTCTTTGGTTTTCCACTCAAGAAAACTAATTTAGGAATGAAACACTTCAGGATTTGAAATATCTTGACAAAACTTATAAATGTTGGTCCAGTAGGTTTTAGGGATATAGAATACTTACAAGATATAAAGGAGAGCCAGGAAATTCTGGAGCAAAATGCTATAATGGAATTTGTCATGCATATTTTCAAACATGCAATCATATTTTGATGCACATACAATTTCATGTTTTACATTTTAATATTCAAAGCTGCTATTTTCCATAGTTTCATTGAACTTCAATTTACAACATGAAACAACAAAGTTCCACATAGCAGAGTTTAGGAAATTATTGCCTCATAATTATTTCATCATGTTTTTTTATTTAAAAATAGATTTTCCCCTAATTTACACAAGTTTAAGTAAATTTACTCTGCATTAAAATACATTTTAACCTGTGTTTGCCTTGCTCTAGGGACCTCACAGAGAGGAAACCCTCCCTCTCACTACCATTGTAGTTGGGCAATTAGTGATAGATGGATGGATGGATGGATGGACGGATAAAAGAAAGAGAAGGGTGAGGGGAGGAGAGAGAAGGAAGGCAGGAAGGGAAGTGTCAGGAATTGTACTAAGTTCTAGGGATAAAAATCCAAGCAAGCAAAACAGTCTCTGCTTTCAGGGAGCTTACATTCTAATGGGGAAGACAACACTTAAAGGGGGTGATAGAAAAAGAATATATTCAAGGTGGCATGATATGTAGATGAATAGAAAGTGCTGTGGAGGACCTAGGTATCCTTTAGTAAAGGCAGAAATTCATCTATCAGACCTAGAGCAAGTGTCCAAGGTCCATGTGGGAAGAAGATAAGGATGATGGCTATACAACAGAAGGCATGATGTGGAGGTGAGTTAAAGGTTTGGCTGGGACACAGACAGCTTAAATGATTTGCCCAGAATCACAGAGGCAGTATGTGATAGAATCAAGTCCTTCCTCTCCAACCATCTCTCTAGCCATTATGGCACACAAATTTTCTTAACACTACAATTGATGATATAAATCTTGCAGATTGTATTTTGCTCTTCTCCTATGTTTGTAAAAGTAACAGTATTAGAGTTACTTGAGGCTCTGAGAGATTGAAATCTCAATCTTTGTCATAAAGCTAATAAAGGCACAGGGAGGCATGGAAGAAAGGTTGAGGTCTTCATGACCACCAAACTCAACATGCTATCCACTGTCTCTTTAAGCATAGATTATTAAAAAAAAACATATGTGTTTAGAGTTCCCTAAAAAAATCAAATATTTCTCTGTGGTGTTTGTTAACTCAAATGCCAGGACTATACTACAACATGAAAATTTGAAAGTGAAAATTGATTCTCAGAAGTGAAGATGATGATTTTCATTTTCCTTGGTGAATGAAATGCAAAGCAGAAAAATTAAAATGCAGAGAAAGTCTCAACTTTATGGTACTCCACTTGTTCTCACACATTTAAAAAACCCAACTCCATCTTCAAATACCCCATTCATTCAAGGTACAAGATCAGAAAGCAGAATGTTTTGTCACTGCTAGAGAGTTCAAGATATAGAATTTCCCTGGATTCTAGAAAGAGAAAAAAAGTTGTCTCAAGGACCAGATACATTATATACATAGCCCCAGACTAGAGTTTATTTTGACTAATTGATTCTTAATCAGTTTTGAAAACTGGGTACTCAGAATAACTGTGCCCTCTATATAAAAAGCCCAATTGAAAAAAGAGTGGCTGATGTGAATGAGTTAAACAATAAAAAGGGAAACATAATTATAAACTATTAACAGTATTGACTATAAACCATTACATTTACAATGCTCAATTTCCTTAAGGAAGAAATAAATCAATTCTCTTTTTTTCCTCCCCAGGATAAACCATTAATAAATCACAAAAAAAATGGAAGCATAGGTAACCAGGTGTTCTTTTTTTTCTTTAAGCTAAGTGCAGAATAAGCAAGTAGAAGTCACGACTTGCGTAGTATAATTGATTAAAGCAGAGAAGACTCATAAGCCTGTATTAAAGCCAAAGGAAATCAAAATACACTCAGGTTGCAGCATGTGCTCATAAAAAAGCTCTCAATTGGATTTCAGAAGAAGTATTGATCTGTAGCTCTGTATCCTCTCTCTTCTTGGCTACCATGTATGATTGGGGTCAGTTACCTCTTATAAGAGAGTTTTCTGTGGAAGCCCTGGTTCATGTGGATAAAAGACAAAAATGTAATACTGTATTTTTATTAACAAACTTTATTTGTAAAAGCTTATGGATCTATTTGTATGAAAGGCTAGACGTAGTCAAAATAACAGTAAGTTTAACTGGAAACTTTTAAAATGAAACTCAACCAGATAAGAGTTCGGTATAAACTTAGTTATGAAGTTTTGCAATATACCACATTTACTCATTAATGGCAATTTTCCTTTTGGGAATGTAAAAATATTTCACAACTTTTCCATCCTATATTGGTTACCAATATTAAGAAAAAATAAACAAAAAAAGAACTTTGATGATCCTCCAAGTATAAAGCAGAATATCCTATAGGCCATACTTGTCTTCAATAGTATAATTCAACCAAAAGTCATCATCTCTACCTCTATCTCTTTTTCTTTAAATATAAATATGGTGCATTTCATGTTTTAAGTGATCAGACTTTTATATTTCTTAAACAGTAACTTCTTGCATGATAATATTCCATAAAGATATTTAAAATCTAAAAAAAAATTGATAGTGTCAAAAGGCTGTCTACACATTCCTTGCTCATGGTTTTCCCTGTCCCTCCCCCTATGCCTTTGACCAGTGTGGATGCTCTATTTGCACTATGCTCCAATAAGTCAGTGAGCAGTCTTTGCCTTTGTCTTTTGGTCTAAATTTTCTGAACCTTGTTTGATTGCCTGGCTATGAAAATATAAATGGATAAACCTATGCTTTAAAAGATTTACCTTTAAAACATTGCAAGAAACTTTCAAAGATGGGTGAGAAAGTAATAAGAATGAGATTGATCAGCAAGTAGCATGTGCCAGGATAGAAGATATAGTTCAGCCCAGAGACTGAATAAGGAAAGAAGAGCCAATTCCGATTGTTTCCCCTCTCCTTTCTCTACCTCGGGTCTTCAGGCTTAGTCTCTGTGATGAGAATCCCCAGAGAAACTGAATACCTTGCTCCACAATGGGCATGCCCATTTGTAAAGGCAGTTTTCAGTTCTAAGTGGTGCCAGCTACTACCTCCATAGCAGCATGTGAATTCCTGAATGGGCCAGACAGCTCTTAGCCTAAGTACTCTACCACCCATAGAGAAAAGGCCAAAAGGAAAGTGAATGTGTTCATTATCTTAAGTGTATCATTCAGCAGAACCCTTTATCAAGCACCAGAGAAGGGCACCACTTTGTCTTAAAACTCAAGGCACCAGCATTCTTTCAGTCAGATAAAAACTACGGGATCCATGGCTTTCATTTTTATCATATCCCAAGCTATAAGGAGGCAAGGAAACAGAAGTGAAGGATGGAAACAAGAACTTAGGAAAAAGGAAATATTTTCCCCATGGGACCTGAAGTCACATGAGCAGAGCAGATGAAAGATGTGAATGTGAGCTATACTGGGGAGTCTTCAGCAGCAGCAAGGACAACATTGTTCCAAAGCCCTGAAATGAAAACTGCACGAGTGCACACACACACACACACACACACACACACACACACACCCTTTTGTGTGTGTAATGGATAATGCTGCAACCTCAGAAGAAAAAAAAAGTGGCAGGGAGGAAGTAAAAGTATAGCACTCTTTCTCTTTCTTTTCTTTAGATTACAAGACCTATAAATGAAAATCCCTCTTTGTAAGAAAGCTGTAGAATCTTCCATTAATGATGATCTCTGCTGTTGATGGACTCAAAACACATCTTGTAGTAGGTAGACTCCTATTTTATGCTCCAATTCAGGTCTTGATTAAATTGGGGGGGGGGGGAATCAAAAACAACAACACACAAACACACACCTATCAGCCAAAACAAACAAACAAAACAAAAAGAAGAAAACAACTAGCAACAACAAAAATATAGATCACTCAGACCTAATTGTTCCAAAGGCAACTACTGCCTCATTGCCCACTGCCCATGTGAACACTGACACCATTTACAGAAATTTTCTTCTCGGGGTGGAAGGTACTGCCAAGTGAATCATTATTTATTAACCAGGCTGCTGTTCACATTTGCACACTCTAGGAAGGGAGTTTAGAAGGGTGGAAACAACACTGGGCTTTCCCTTAAAGACCCTTGAAACGGAATGCAGAAGGTAAACCAATTGGAGGAATTAAGCCTTAGATGTTCCACCTTACTACCTTAAGTCTCAGCCACTGTGTACAGTAACCCAACTCCAACTAACTGGTAGCCTCTACAGCTGGAACATCCCATTTACCTTATTCATTTTTTTAAAAATGGCATTAAAAGAAGAAATCCAAAATCTTGCTGTTCTAAAAAGATATACACCCCCTGATTAAGGGATATTTAAATACAGTTTCTTTATCAACAGCCTTTGCTTAAACAATTAGCTTTTTTGAAAAACTGTAGTCTGCTTTCTACTTACTACCCCACCCCAAAGGGTCTCCCTACTTTCAAGGAAAGGAGGATCTGTCACTAATGATTGCCTTTGCCCAGGGCTGGCAAGTATTAAGTTACTGTCTTGTTTGACATTCTGATTTGTGGTAGGCTCCCTCCCTCCCACCAGCACCCAATTTATAGTTCTTGCCTGTTTCTCCAATTCCCACCATGATATTGCTGTGTATATTGACTCTTTGTCCTGGGACTCATAAAAACAGAATTAATAAATTCTTTGAAAAAATGTTTAAACTTTCTAACGCAATACCTAATTCAGATAATAACTAAGGCATGCAAAGGGCTATGAAATTGCAGGATTTAAACAATTGACTCTTCTTGAAGGAGAGATACTGAAGAGTTAATGGAGGACACTGCTCCTTGCTTCCTAGATGCTATGATCCAAAATATTAAAAGCTAGATAAAGACAGCATAATTAAAGCATTTTGCAGAGTGGCACTGCTCAGAACTCCAACTGGCGGTCTCTGTGTTTGTCCTAAATAACCTTCACAGGTTGCAGAAAAGTGTTACTAGATCCCAATCAATTGTCAGATTAAGCTGGTTCCTGAGGGATTTTAGTATAAGACCTTAAACCAGGGAGATATGCTCATAGGTGGAGCGATGATTTTCATAAACGTTAGCAGGGAGCAGTTTGCCTTTATCAAAATATCATTCTACAGTAAATCAGGGAGTGATGCCAATAATTTAGTAGGGAAAGTAGAGGGTGCATTCAAAGGGAGCTACTTCCTAATGGTTGGGTGCTTTGCTCATATAGATGGCAGAAATTATGCCACTCCAGCTTTCCTTATTTTTCAGATCCAGATGTGAAGGGACTAGGTGGGGGATGGGGAAGTGTTATAACCTCAGCATTTGGAGATAAAATATATATATATATATATATTTCTTGGAGAGGATGGGGCGGGGGGCGCGCTCCATTGTCAGAAATACTGGCTGGCGAGCAGCATCTCTGCAGGGCTTCCATCATATTTCCCCCTGGTTAACTTAATCTCACTCGCCATAGAATCAATTTCAGCACCTTCCAGATAGCCAGTGGCGAATTTGGGGGTCATCAGTTAAGCCTTCTCACCATCGATTTTCCCCCCTCCCTTTTCTCCCCTCCTCCCCTCAATTGTTTCTTATTAACTCTTCCAGGTGGCAGCCGGCTGGGTAGGGCGGCTTCCCGGTTTATATACATCATTTTATATACATACTCGGCTCAAATGGCTGCTTCTATTATATTACAGGCTCTTACAAACGGTCAAACTTCCCTTTGTTTTCAGTTTTGTTTGGGGGTGCTTCTTTGGGATTTTGAAGAGGTGGGGATGTTTATAGGTTCCCCCCACCCCACCCCAACACGCCCCCCCCCTTAAATTCAAGCCTAGCATTTCTGCAGTCATCAGGGACGCACTGGTTTTAACCCTTTGAAGAGGGAGGAGGAAGAGTCCTCTTGTCACACTTGTCCGAGACTCAGAGAGGGGGAGGAGGAGCCTTGAGACTTCCTCCTAGAGAACAAAATTTTATTCTTTCTTTGGCAATATGGACCAGTTTTCACATAGTACCCCAGACACGAGTCTGGAGCAGTTGTTGAAGGGGGACGGGGGCGAGACGCAGGAGCCCCAAAGGGAAGAATATTGTAGGCATACTGTAAATCAAAGGCAAGAAGGCTTTTCGTTTTTACTTACGAAATTTGGGGCTGGTGCTAGGTTCTGGTGTGATGGTGGTAGAGGAGAAGGAAGAGGAAGAGGAGGAGGAGGAGGAGGAGGAAGAATCCTGAAAGGGAGACAGGGTCCAGGAGGGAGTTGAGTCGTGGAGGTAGGAGGAGGTAGCGTATGCCGCAGTGGGCCAAGAGGGCATTGGCTGGGTACTGGGGGCCCCTGGCAGGGGTGGGCGGGAACCCTGCGTGCTGCTGCTGAAGAAGGGGACCGTGGTGGAGAGTACTGTCGGGGGGGCTGCGGTGTGCCGCACCGTTGTGGAGCGGGGGCTGGCCCGGATGGGCACCCGGTGCCCAGGGAAGCGAGTGGGCGCCCGCGTGATGGTGGTCAGACGAGTGCTAATCCGGTTGGGCGTCCTGGAGGAGGCGGTGCCGGAGGACGGGGTAGAGGTGGAGGTGGATGTGGTGGTCGTGGTCGTGGTGGTCTCCATGCCCTTGGGGAAGGAGCTGGGCTTGGAGAGGAAAAAGGGGTCCTGGCCGATCCCCTTGGAGTCCACCAAATCGGTGGGCACGTACTCCTTGACGGAACCCACCACGATCCATTTAAGGAGCATGAGGCTGAGCCCCAGGCCGATGAAGCCGATGAAGAGGGGCACCACGCAAAGCCAAGTCTGCTGCCGGTTCCATACAATGCAGTTGCTACAGCGTAACTCCCGGGGGGGCTCGGCCGCCCCTTCCCCGTCCGGGCCCCCGCCCGCCGCCGCTGCTGCCCCTTCCTCGGCGGCGGCAGCGGCGGCGGCCGCTGTGGCAGCGGCGGCAGAAGCGGCACCAGGTGGGGAGGCACCGCTCGCCCCTTCACTCATCCTAGGAGCCTTTTCACCTTCGCCCCCCGCGGGGAAGCCAGAGAGACATCAGGGACCCAGAGCCGGCGGGCAGGAAACAGCAGCGGCGGCGGCGGCAGCAGCAGCAGCAGCGGCAGCGGCAGCAGTAGCAGTAGCATGCGAATCTTCGCCCTTCCCCCACTCTCCCTCCCTCCCCCCCCCCCTAAAAAAAGGGAGAGAGACAGCAAGAGGGGAAGGAGGCGCGGAAAGAAAAGGGGGAGGGGAGGGAGGAAAGGGGTAGGGGAAAAAAAACCCTTCCCCACAAAATCACCAGTCTTCCAGGCTTGAAGTCAGTTAATCGCGGGGCATTGGTCCTTTCCCAAAATGAGCTCTCCTCCTGTGTTGGCCCCCGAGCATCTGCCGAATCAGCCCCGTCACCATGCTGTCTCCATCCACACACAAGAGCCTTTCCAACATCCTCCTCCTTTGCCCCTCGGCGCTCCCCGGGGTTCTTCGTTCACAACCCCCACCACCACCCGTCTCTCTCCCTTCCCCCTCTCTCTTTTTTTTTTCTTTTTTTTTTTTTTTCCCCCGGTTCTTCCTTTGATTCCTTGCAAGTCGCAGCAATCAACCTTCTGGATTTTTTACGATCCCAACCATCCGGATGGAGAAACACCAAGCCACATTCCAACACAGGGAACCGGTCCCACTTTACGAGCGATTTTTCACCCACCCTTCTTCAATTTTTTTTTTTCCCTCTCCTCTCCTCCTTCTTCTCTCTAGCCGTGGTGCACTAGCATTCCTAGGCTGCTTCTTTGAGAGCGACGGAGCAGCGAAATGCACCTGTTATTCAGCGGTCCTGCAGCCAACCCTTGGACAGCACTTTAAGAGAGAGACCAATCCGAAAGCAGAGCGGAGGGAGAGGAGACCACAGCTTTTCCCTCTCGCCTTCTCCCTTACCAGGATCAGCACCAGCGCCAGGACCAACCTGACACCCGAACTCAGGCAAGCGCTCTCTCCAGCATCAGTGATCCAAGGAAAAAGGGAAATAGAGATAGAGTCAGGTTAGGGGCCAGATATCCGAGAAAAAGGAAAAGAAAATCCACATTTTTTTTAAAGCAAATCCTGTTGATGTCCAAACCAGCTATTTTTTTTTTTTTAGGCGGGGGTAGGGGAAAGAGGAAATATCTGTAGAGTCACTGGATAGAGACACAGGCAAAAGGCAGCTTTTGCCAACCTTGCAGCTTCCCAATTCAATTGTGTATTCCTAGGGCAGAGTCAAAAGAAGCAGGCTGGGTTTCAGGAAAAGTGTAGCGCCTCCCACCAAAGCCTAATGGTGGTTTCTTAATGCGCATAAGATAAATAAATGATCCAAGCAAGGCTCAACATCCCCCCCCCCACACACACACACACCCCGCACCCCGGAGGTGGATGGCAAAATCCGTTTTTCGACAGGTTCTCAGCCCATCTCGGGTGCTAATCCAATAGGGTTTCATCTGAAGCTGGAGGGAATGTACATGTGTGACTGACCGTGTATTTCTGCGGATATGTGTGCCAGCCAACGCTCCCAAGTGTGGTTTAGAGGGAGACAGATACCTTCATACAGGATTTTCCTGCAAGGGATATAATGGGACATCCTTCTTTCTACAGTACTTGGAAAAAGTACCTCGACCAAGTGAGTTAGGAAGCAGTACTCCTCAAAGAAATCGCCCCTCCTCTCTTTTTCTCTTAAATATGCAGGATATGTGTGTGTACGTGTATATACACACACTTATCTATGTATATATGGATGTATATGCATATACACACACACAATTTTACTTGTGTTTCGGGATAACTCCTTAAAGAATAATAACCGTGTAAGATCGTGGCTTAGAGCTCCTCCCTTCTCATTAAAAAACTGACTATGAAAGGGGATCAAATAGAAGTCCAGGCAAAGAGAATAACCATTAGAAAAGCCCTGCATATAGTATTGAAGAAATTAGGACCAGCAGTAGTTGAAATTCTACTTAACTCCATACTACTTTACCTTATAGCTGGGCAGAGACTAGGAATGAGAAAGGATTTTCTTTCATATGGAACTCTGAGGTAAAGAGAATTCCTCTACTAATACCAATGAACACCTGAAACTTCTACTCCTAGAGAAGCCCAAGCCCCTAGCTGGTTGAGTGTTTTGCCCCAGGTCACAAAACCAGTTTGTATCAGTGACAGTATTTAAAGCCAAGTCTTCCTGGCTCAGAGACCAGCTCTCAATTGCAGAAGAAAAGAAGTCAGAAGATACTACATAAATGCTTATCACAAGCAAGAGTATTGTCGTCCAAACTCTACTTCCATCCCACTCTTCCTAAGACAACCAACACCCAGATTTTTTTTAATCAGCCAGCCAGATTTGGCCAGCTTAATTAGGGCAGAAGATGCCTTTATCTCCCTTGGCTGTAACAGTCTTCCTTAGGAGTGTGGATTTCTCAGGTGGTATATACATTTTGCTGAAGAATGAAGAATGAAGTGGAGAAAACTTCATTTAAAAAAAAAGAGTAGAAAGAAGAAGAAAAGGAAGAAGAGGGGGGAAAAGAGACTTTCTTTTCCCAACACAATATTGTTTCCATTAGGTATCATCCATGAATTTTTTTTATTGATTTTAGTTTATATGATACCCCAAATTTTCTGGAATTGATAACTTGGAATTTTTTTTAAATGAAGAATTTCACCCCATACAAACACATGCACACACATCCATATATCCTCCTCTTGAAAAAAAACTCATATTTTAAACACAACACAACAAGTGTTGTGTTTCAGCACAAGTCTTATTGTTTAAAAATCCAAAGACACTTACTATGGCCTATCATGCCATACATGATATGATATCGCCCAGGCAATATAACAGAATAAAAAAAGAAATAATTTCCCAAGCAAGATGCCATGAAAAGACAGCAGGTGTCATAAATGGAAAATCACTTTTTAAAGAGATGTCAAGATCATTGGCTCCCCAATTTTTCTCTGACCTCCTCACTCTACACAGTATTTCCTTTGCCTCTCCAAAAGTTCTTTTGATGTTGGCTTTATCCCATTCATGATTTTGAAACTATAGTTTTGTTTTGGTCTGTTTTTATTATTATTTCCTTCATGTATCTAATGCCTTATTGATCTAAAACTAAGATTCTGAGATCTAGAACTAGTATTCTAAGTAAGTATAAAATATCTTGGAAGTCATCTATTCCAAAATCTTAATTTTAAAGTTAAGGAATGGAAATCCACAGAGGTTTAATGATCAAATAAGATCCTAAGTCAAACAAGCCAACAAGAGCAGATCTGGGATTGAAACCTAAATCCTTTCATTTCAGTTCCAGTGCTCTTAACATTTTACTAGATTCCTGGCCTAAAAGATCTCAGTGGGGATGACATATGGACCACAATCTGAATTAAAGTGTCCTGGCATGCAGAATCACTCCACTAATGCAGATTAGCAAATTGGAACTTCTAACCACAATGAGTTACTGCTGCATTTAGAGATAGAATGATTGGTACTTGGTCTCACGGGCAGGAGATGCCAGTAACCTAACTTAAACCTAGTTCTTTCTGAGTCTAACCCTCTTATTTTACCAATGAGGAAATGAAGGTTAAGAAACATTAGGTAAGTTTCCCTTGCCCCTACCCCAAAAAGCTCTAGATCACATCCCATAGTGTCTCATGCCAAATACATTCCTCTTTCCACCACCCTGTTCTGTTTCCTCATTTTCACACATTCCTTCAACATCTATGACTCTGTTTTCAAACAAAGTTTATAAAACCTCTCCCTGGTTTACAAAACCATTTGCCTTCTCTATTTTTTTAACAACCCATTTCTTAGGTCCCCAGTGATCTAATTTCTCCCAACTCCTGAGCCATGTACTTCCACTACCCAGTTGCTTCTCAGAAAAAAAGTCATGACAGAAGGAAAATGGTGGGTGGGAGTCCTTTACCTGAAAGCCAGGTGCCTTGTATGACATACCAACCCATCCAAGAGATTTTGGCTCATTTGGTGATCATTAACTTGCATTTTTGTTGTCAGACTCCCTGGCAGCAGGTGCTGAGTATTGCCAGAGCAGTCAGCCTGGGAATTCCACAGCTGACATCAGAGAAGGAGGCGGTCATTTGGAATTCCTGCAAGTTGCCAACCAGTCTCATGTTAATTTGGTGCAGGTGTTTGGTGATTGGCAGTTTTTTGGTTTTTTGTTTTTTTCTTGGTGGGGTTAGAGGAAGACAGAGAGTGGATTCTTTTTCATAAAATCCATAATCAGGTCCTAGATTAAAAATTCTGTTAAACAGAGCACCTTCCCAAATCAATCTTCTATACAGCTACAATATGTGTTTGTTGGAGCATGCTGGCAATTTTTATAAGATCATTATCATCTGCTTCACATCAAGAAGAGATCTTTGTTCAAGTATCATCACAGTTGGTAAATTGTTCACCTTATGACCTGAGTAATACCTAGACCATACATGCTAATTTAAAGCTCTGTCTTCCCAAGGAGTATCTACGGTCTGAGAAGCTCAATACTGCGAGTTCCCCAACAAGCCTGTTCAATGACATAAATAACAAGAAATGCATAGCCTGGAGGGGCAATGGGTAATATGTTTTACTTTCTCTCATTATGGTGACTGCTTCTGACTGTGCCCTTGGTAGGTGATAGGGCAACCGCAACCATCGGAATTTAATGTTCACACCACTCATCCTTGCCTGCAAGTTGTAACTCCTCAGCGAAGTGCCATTTGCCCAGCAGCCAGTCTCTTTGTCACCAGACAGTGTATTGAAGCTACTGACAAAGAGAGCAGCTCTTTTAGACGTAGAGAAAGGTAACATACTGTAAATGTACTGGGGACACCATGGTATTCCATCAATGAGAAATGTCAGTTTCTAGACCACTTTGAGCATGACTTCTTCCTAAGCTTTGCTAATGTTTTTGGGTTTAATCACTGACAGCCCCTCTAGTGGCTTAAACCTTTGCATTTGGAAAAAAAACAACAAACCAACAACTAATGTTTACCAATTATGGATTGCATCCTGCCTGTCAGCTACCGTGTTTCCAGCTGTGGTTTCAGGATGTAGTTCAGTTTCTGCTAGTTTTGTGGAAAGATTCTACAAAATGATTCTCTCTCTGTTTCTCTCTGTTTCTCTGTCTCTGTCTTCCCCCATCCCCATCAAGATCTGAAATACTTCAATAAATATAGTGATAACTATCTCTTTCTCTTTATGTGTTTATGTGTGTGTACAAACACACATATATACACATAATATTGTAGATATGATACATACACACAATATGTATGTATAATATACATCTATATTCTATTGCTGCAATATTTGTAAATTTCAAATAATCCATTTAACCAAGTTTCCAGGTCTTCTAAATTTTGACCTCCATTATGTCTCTCACAACCATAGTTTTGGATCACCACCATCATTCAGCCATTTATCTCTCCTCATGTGACTATTGTACCAGTCTCTTAACTGACTTCCCTGTTTCTAGTCTTCCTTCTATATATATCCTCCATGTTGCTGTCAAATTGGTTTTCCCAAAGAATAGGTCTGTTACATAAAAGAAGGTTTCAAGGATCCCAAATGTACTCTATGAGAATTTTTTAAAGTTTTTTTAACTTGGATTTTAAATTTCTTTATAATTTCACTCAAATCTCATTTCTAGACATATTTCACATTTGGGTTGAAGAAAAGATTTGCAGAGAAGAGAAAAAAAGGTATTCATCTTCAAAAACGTGAAAAGTTGTCAGATGAAAAAGAGAGACAGACTGGTTACATTTAACCTGTGATCATGAGGGATAGAGAGGGCAAAATAAAGACCAAGAGGCAGAAACTGAAGGGAAGAAATTTGGAATTTTATCAGTGGAAAAAATACTAAATGATTAACTGTTCAAGTTCAGAAAGTGCCATTTCAGGAAATAGATTTTTCCTCCTCAGTGCAGATCTGCCAGCAAGAACTTGATACCTGTATACTTTCCAGAAGGGATTTGGATTTTTAAGATAGAGGTTGGGCTAGATGCTCACTAACAACCAGAGGTGTGCTGGAGCCAGCTCTTACCTGTTCATTAGAGTCAATTTGTATATTTTTAATGTATGCATTGTCGCCTCATAAATGGGTAAATGCTACAAATCAGTGCTTGATTTATTGAATTGTTGATTGTCTAGATATAAGAAGTTAATGGTGAAAATGACAATAATTCAGATTAAACTTAAAGGTGCATAAGAGGTATCCAGAGAACCAGTTTTTAACATTTACTAGCATACCCCTGCAACAACCCTTCTAACTCAAAAGTTCTGTGATTCTCCTCTCTTCAAACTCCATTCCAACCAAACTTATCACCTTGTTTCATAGAACAGGCATTCTTTTTTTTCATTTCCATGCCTTTGACTCACCTTCACATACCTGGAATGTTCTCCATTCTTGGAATCTACACATCACCCCGAGCAAGCAGGACCTATTTAGAAACATGCCATGTCCAGAATCTGTTAAATGAGTAGCCTGTTAGGTGAGATGTCAAGAAGGAGCACATGAATATAAGCTCCTTGAGGGAAGGATCTATTTTTTTCTTGTATCCCAATTGCCCAGTAAAGTGGCTTTCTTCAGAGAAATGGCAAATAAATACTTGTTGAGTTGAATGACTGCCTAAAAAAGACAGCCAGCACATCAGCTTCCTCTTAGCTGATATTAAAAAAATATTCCCTCAAACACTGACATTATTAGGCAAGGCACTTGTAAACACCTGCACTCAACAGGTGTCAATGAAGCTTAATATGCATTTGTAAAACATCCTGACTTCCACTCAATTACAAAAAAAAAAGTGTTGCCTCCTTAACTTCTAGTTTGCTGTGAGAATCAAAGGAGATAATTCACATAAAACAATTCTCAAAGTTTTAGGCACCATGCAACCGGAAACTATGCAAATGGAAACTACTATGGTGATTGTCATCTCTTCTCTTCATTTGATGGAGTCCAGATAGAAATAATTTAGGAATGAGTCACTATCCTACTAAAGACCTTAGATATTTAATGTACACACTACTATACAGGTGGATAAAACAGTTTTTTCAATTGAGTATGACTTGTGGAATGTAAGGGCTTCTGGAGACTCAGCCAAAGTTGCGTCAAGACAAATCCAGGAGCAGACAAAATATCAGTCTCTATGTGGCTGGTTTATTTTATTATGTCTCTGAATTTTTAGCACCTTTTATTACATATTGTTTGGTGATTATGATTTGGCAAAATCTATCAAAAATGTTTTTCTTTTTTTTTTTAATGGATCAATGATATAAAGAGGAGGTTGTGGGTCAAAGTTCTGCCTTGCAATCACATTCTAGTACCAATATAGTTTATTTTTGAAATTCTCAGGAAGTATTTGTTGTTCAGAGTTTAGTAATTTCTTAGCTTATAAAAGACAGTGAACTTGAAATAAATAATTCTAGCCACCTAATCATGTCTTTCTCTTCTATCATAGAGAGCCTGTAAGACAGGACCCACAGGGGCTGGAATTCCACATTACACACTTTTTCATTGTCATTGGGTTTTCAGACAGGTTTCAGCATAGGGATAGGTAGTTACTAATTAGGAGGATTGAGCTCTTCATTTTCATGCTCTATAATTCATAAATTCTAAATCTGGCACACCAAGATGATGCTGAATATAGTAAAGTTATGTTTCACAAATCTCAAGGGAGTAAAGGAGGTACCAAAAGTATTATATAAACTGGGTATGGGACAGATAGTTTATTCCTACATCAAAATACATGCTAACATGGAAGAACTATTTCCAAACATTAGCCAAATTTACATTACTGACAAATTTGGTAGCAACTTATAACTATGCTTACACTCAGATGAGAGACTGATATTTACCCTCATTAAAAGGGTGGGTAGGTGGTACAGTGAGTAGAGGACCTTCCCTGGAGTCAGGAGTATCTGAGTTCATATCTGGCCTCAAGACTCTTAATACTTACTAGCCATGTAACCTTGGGCAAGTCACTTAACCCCAATTGCCCTGCCCTCCAAAAAGAAAAAAAAAAGATCAAAGAGGTTGTTTATTTTTTTTATAGTACTATCTAATAGAGATGGCATGTTTTACCTGTGCTGAGTACTGCCTAATCAAATGATCAAAACTGATCTCTTTTCTGTGTCTGCCCTCTTATGCATTTTTCCTTACAGTCACCTTATTCCTACCATTGCTGCATATGAGATAAAGAGTCTAGCACTATAAAGAGTCCTGCTTTCACAGATAGTGCCATATAAGGAGTTTGCTAAGGAGTACAGTGTTAGCAGATAAACACAGTCTGCCTTGTAAGAATTGTTCTCAGGGCCACTATTTCTAGGAAACTAGGAGGCTTGAAACCTTGAAAAGTACAAGCTTGAGAGTTTATCCCCAATCACTGAGACCTAACTACTATACATGCCTAACAACCTTCATGTACGTTAACTTACATGCCCATGCATAGATTATTCCTCCAGTTTTTTAACATGAGACCCATGAGATCTATGTTTTGGGAGGGGAGGGAACAGGTTAAGGAGCAACATGTAATGGGTGGGTTAGAAATATTGTGACCCAGAGGAACTGGGACCAATCCCAGTTCTGAAAGGAGGGACCAGGAAGAACTAACCAAAAGACTCAGTTTAGCTTCTCTACAGTGTGTGTGTGTGTGTGTGTGTGTGTGTGTCTGTTGTCTGTCTGTCTGTCTTTCCCTATGTGTGTACCACATGCCCACTTCTTGTAAGAATCATAATAAATGCTTCCTTCCCTCTTTTCCTTACTAGAGGAGTGGAACACTACTTGGTTTGCTATGAGGGGAGTAGTGGGCTGTGGCAGCTCACTTGGGCTAACCCCCTCACCTCCTTCCTCAAGGTGCCCCCAAACCCTGTTTCTCATACTGCGACAGCAAATGACTCCTCTGGTGGACACTTGTTTCTAATTTTTTTTTTAGATCTTTTGAACTTTCACTCTCTCAAAGTCCTCAGAACATGGCCTTCCTGCACTACCTATATGGCTAAGATCAGGAAAACAAAGAAACAAACTCAAAAGTGGCAAAAAGCAGACACCTACTCATGTAAGTACATAAAAGGGGAGTTGGAGATAGGGCAAGTGTCCCTTCCCAAACCCAACTCAAAACATCAGCAGATCCAGTCCACATACTTAGAAGTCAAAGTGGAAGAAGAGTGGTAGAGGAATACATCAATCCCTTTTTACATCTACTGTATCAAAAACACTTTGGGTTTGGTAGCCAATTAGGGGACTATAACTTCCATTTCACAGATGGTCAGAAGCAGCTCCCCAAAACTAATATAAGTTCAAGTAGGACTAGGTAGGGAATAAAAGCAAAACAAAACAGAAGTATATATGCTCTGTACAAATGAGTATTATGCTCTGTATCAAGTAGATGGCAAGTGTTTTACAACTGCAATCTGTTTCTACCACTTCAAGGTTGTACATCAATTATTAAGTCTTTATGCATTCTTTAATGATAACATTTCTATAATTTCTGGTAGTGATGAGCTGATCTTAAGTTGTTCTTATAAATACCATAATTTCTAGGAACCAATTAGTATGAAATATAGCATTATAGTTGAAGCAATATGGACCTCTCCTCCTTCCTGTCCCTTTCCCTCTCTCTCTCTCTCTCTCCCTACTTGTCTCCCTCTCCTGGTCCTGTTTCACTCCCCCCTCCTTCTTCTTCTGTCTCTGTCACTGTCTGTCACTGTCTCTCTGTCACAAACTCAATCTCTGTATCTCTCCCTTGACATTTTGTTGGTCTACATCTCTATTTCTATCTCTGTATCTGTCTCTCATTCCATTCTTAGAGGTCAACCATTTAATTGTTTTTACCTAAATGCTTAACAAATTTTCACCTATCCCCTAAGGTGGTGCCAAAAGTGAAGAAGGAAGATTTTATGCCCGCCCCCCTCTATCCAACAGAAGTCAAGTCCAAGGTCTTGAAGGTCAAGAAGACAATGTTGAAGGATGTCCATAGCCACAAAAACAAAATCCAGACACCCCCCACCTTCTGGCAACCCACGACATTAAGACTTTGAAGTCAACCAAAATACCTTTGGAAAAGGGCCCCTTGGAGAAACAAGCTTGATCACTATGCCATTATTAAGTTTACCTTGACTACTGAGTCTGCAATGAAGAAGATTGAGGATAACAACACCCTAGTCTTCATTGTGGACATCAAGGCCAACAAGCCAACAAGCATCAGATCAAGTAGGCCATAAAGAAGGTGTATGAAATTGACGTGGCAAAGGTCAACATACTGATCCAGCCTGATGGAGAAAAGAAGGCCTATGCCTGACTTGCTCCAGATTACTATGTTTTAGACGCTGACAACAAAATTGAAATCTAACATGTCTCCAGCTGTTCCACTCCCCCTACAATAAAGTTTTCCATTGTGTGTATATATATATATATATATATATATATATATATGTGTGTGTGTGTGTGTGTGTATATATATATACACACATATGTATGTATATATATACACACACATATATGTATGTATGTATATACACAATATATATGTATATATGTATATATGTATATATAAACAAGTTTTTATTACATTTGACAAATTGTAGAATATTATGATATCCAGGCCTTTTTATTTTTTTTGTGAAGTGAGGTATGATTGTCCTAAAAACAATTTCTATAAAATTGTAAACTATTTATTATGAGATCTAAATTCCAATATCAGTCTTCATTTTTTTTTGCAAGTATTATTATTTCTGTATATAGTTGTCTCAAAGATAGACCCTATTTTTTATTACCATTTGTATGAGCTTCTGTTTGGACATTTCTAAATATTTTTGTCCATTTTATCATACCCAAAGCATTACTTGTTCTAAATATGCTCTTTTCAGGGAAGTTTTGTCTTCAAGATGCAAGTCAATCTCTTAACAAATTCAACTAGTTTTCTCTTAGCTTTCGATTCAATATGTATTGCTTAGAAATTTGTCGGCTTCATTCATTTGTTCCATATTTCTTTTATATTACCTGTATTTAGACATGATGGTGTTCAAGTCTTCTTATTCTACACTGGCCAGATAGTGATGTGATCCATTGTTGTCTATATGACTATAGATAGCTATATATCCATAAAGAAGCAAAGATTGTTTTTTCTCAGGTTTCTGATTATATTCTCAAGTCATTTCTGTCCTGATGGTGTTTGACACCAACTCTATCTTGATAGCTTCAACCCTTCCTTCTTTAAGTTCTCAAGTAAAATCTTCCTTTCTATAGGAAGCCTTTTCCCATTCCTCTTAATTCTACCAACTTCAATCAGTTGATATTTCCAATTTGTTCTCTACGTAGCTTTTGTGTGTGTGTATGTGTGTGACTGTGTGTGTGTATTTGCAGGATACCTCCTCCCTTAGAGTGTGAGTTTCATAAAGTGGGGGCTATCTGTTACTTTTCTTTGCATTCCCATTACTTAGCACAGTGCCTGGCACATAGTAGACCCTTAGTTAATATTTGTTGACTGACTGGATTAATATAACAACAGCCAGAGCATGTACTGCTTAGTGCAAATTTTGTAATTGTTTTATAATTCAAATGAAATAGGGAGCAACTAATACTATGTGAATAATAGTATGTCATTCTTCTCATATTATTATTTAATAAAGGAAATCCCAGATCTATGCATAAAATAAGTCCTGAGTGAACTTGACAGATTCCATAACATTTTCAATTTTTGATACTTAATACAGTTGATGATTATTGTACTGCTAATAATTATCTTTCTCTAGAGAAGTCATTGTAATTTGCATTTCTCACAAATAGTGATTGGAAATATTGTTTTTTAATATGACTATAGATAGCTTTGTTTACTCAGTCTGAAAACTGAACATTCATATTCTTTGGCCATTTATCAATGGAGGAATGGCTCTTATTTCTATAAATTTGTCTCAGTTTTCTGTATATTTGAAAAATGAAGTCTTTATCAGAGAAACTCACTGTAATTTTTTCCCACATAAATGGTTGACCACAATGTATTTCTGTCTACCCTACTTCCCCTCTGTATATTCTAGTCTCTCTCTTTACCATGTTCATTCTCAAAGGTATTTTGTTTCTAACTTTTGCCTCCCCCAAACTACACTACATTTTACCAAGTACCTCCACCCCACTTATCCCCTTGTCTTCCTACTTTCCTGTAGGATAAGATAGATTTCTACACCCAACTGAGTGTATATATTATTGCCTCTTTCAGACAATTTTGAGGGTAAGCCTTACTTTGAGAGTAAGGTTCATGTGCTCCCTCCCCTACCTCTCTCAGTTTCCCCTCCACTGTAAAATCTCTTCCAGATCTCTTTTCTGTCAGATGATTTATCCCACTTTACCCCTCCACTTCCCCTTCTCCCAGCGCATTCTACTTTCTCATTCATTATTTTTATTTTTTTAGGCAATCATGACATCACAATCAACTGACACCTCTGCTTTTTGTCTATATATACTCCTTCTAACTGCCCTAAAAGTTTTAGGAGTTATAAATATCATTTTCCCATGGAGGAATATAAACATTTAACCTCATCAAATCCCTTATGCATTCTCTCTCCTGTTTACCTTTTTGTGTTTCTTTTGAGTCTTCTATTTGAAAATCCAGTTTTCTACTCAGCTCTGGTCTTTTCATCAGGAATATTTGAAAGCCCTCCATTTCATCGAATATCCATTTTTTACTTGAAGAATTATACTCTGTTTTGCCAGGTAGGCAATTCTTGGTTGTCAACCTAGCTCTTCTGGAATATTTTCTCCTTGATCTGGAAGGTTTGGAATTTGGCTATAATATTCCTGGGAGTTTTCATTTGGGGATCTCTTTTAGGAAGTGATTGGTTGATTATTTCAATTTTACCCACTGATTCTAGAATATCAGGGCAGTTTCTTTTGATAATTTCTTGAAAGAAATCTAGGCTCTTTTATTGATCATCACTTTCAGGTAGTTCAATAATTCATTACTTATTTATCCTGAATCTATTTTCCATGTCACTTATTTTTACACTGAGACACAATTTTTTGTCACAATATCACATTTTCTCCTGTTTTCATTTCCTTTATTTTTTAAAATTCTTTCTTGATGTCTCATAAAGTTGTTAACTTCCACTTGACTGATTCTAAATTTTAAGGAATTAGTATCTTTAATGAACTTTTCTATTTTTTAAGGAGTTATTCTCTTCTGTGAATTTCTGTTTATATTTTTCTATTTGGATATTTCTGCTTTTCTCAGTGTTCTTTTCATTGGATTTTTTGTGTCTTTGTTTTTGTTTTTTTTTACTATTTCGCCTAGTCTGTTCTTTAAGTTGCTTTTTTCTTCAGTATTTTTTTTGTGACTCCTTTACCAAGCTGTTGACTATTTTTTCATGAGTTTTTTTTTGCATCACTCTCATTTCTCTTCCCAATTTTTGCTATACATTTCTTATTTGATTTTTAAAATTATTTTTGAGCTCTTCCATGGCTTGAGGACAATTCTTCTTTTTCTTTGAGATTTTGGATGCAGGAATTTTGACTTTGTTGTCTTCTTCTGAGTGTATGTTTTGATCTTCCTTGTCAGTATAATAATAATCTACAGTCAGAAATGTTTTTGGTTTTGTTTGCTCATTTTATAGTCTGTTTCTTGAATTTTAACTTGATGGTAAAGTCAAGTTGGACTCTGCTTGCCCAATGAAGAGAGCACTGTCCCAAGCTTCAGGATTTTTGTGCAGATGTTTTCAGAGGTAATTCTGGAGACCTGCAAGTTTTTGGTTCTTCCACAATATATGATCTAGGGAGAGGTATGTTTACTGTTCTCCTGTACTGCATATTGTTTTTGAGGGACCACAAGCAGCCTTTTCCATCCTGGAACAGTGCCAAGGGTCCTTGTTCCTCTATGGCCACAAGCTCTACTATGCTAGTGTTCCTCCTCACACTAAGACTGCAACCCAGGTCCAAGTATAAGCAATACAACAGAGTTTTAGCTCTGGTGCCAGCAAAGGAACCCTTGTAAATCTCCTTCTGACCTGTTTACTGTGTCCAGCACATTTGTATGGCCTAGCTACCAGGTGAATAAAAGAGACAGGGATGTATTTAATAGTCTGTTTATTATAGAGCTATTCTATACAGAGCCAAAGATACACGAAAATCATAGGGCTTATATTCCCTATAGCAGAAATTCTTATGTAACCAGAATACAAGTACCCTCCTTTGGAATAGACCACTCCCTACTCCAGCCCAAGGCTAATTATTCATTAAGACTTCATCTTAGGACCATGTCCAGAGGCACAAAGAGGGAGTCACAAACAAGATTTGCAAATTAACTACCCTGTACTTTCTTTAGATATTCATAGAACCAATGAAAGCATCCACCCAACAAGATTATAGACCTCCTGCATATCTGCCTAGTGACCTCATAGAAGAGGGGAGTATTTCCTTAATGGGGTCAGGGGACCCCTGAAAGTCTTGTCTACTACACCTATTGTCTAATCCCCTTATAACAGTGGGCTAAGTCTGGAAACTGCCACTGCAGCCATGAGGACTGCTTCTAGTTTGCTGGGGCTTGATCTGTGTGAGCATGGCCTGCACTGGGCTGCTCTCCTCTCTCACCCTGGTACAATAGACTTTTCCTGCTGACCTTCTAAGTTGTCTTGTACTGGAAAATTCTTTCACTCCATTTTTTTTCTGGGTTCTGCCACCATGGAATTTGTTTAGAGTCATTATTTAAGGGATTTGGAGGAGTTTGTTGGAAAGTTCAGGTGAGTCCCTGCTTTTAGTCTGCCATCTTGGCTCAACCACTGAGGTTTCTTTAGTTGGAATTTCCATAGATGTTTAAAATTTATAGATAATACTTCGGTGAGCTTCACAATATCTCTGTGAGGTAGGTAAAAAAAGGTATCATACATCTTTTACAGAAGAATTTGAGCCTTAATTGTCCCTTTTTGTTAAGAGGCTGGCTTTAATTTTAGTTTTTCTAACTGCAATTGCAGCAGCCTATTCACTATAACATGCTGCCTTCCTAATAGCTAACATTTATCAGATAGAGGTTTAAGGATTGCAAAGCACTTATCATATATCATTTCCTTTAGTCCTCACAATAATTCTTCCAGGTAGATATTATTTATTATTTTTATTTTACAAATGAAGAAACTGAGACTGAGAGATAATTCATAACTTGTTTTATCATAAAGATATTGCATACCGAGGTAAGAGATTTGAACTTGCCTTTCTGACTCCTAGTCAGGCACCCTGTCTCCTACTCTGCCTTGCTGCCTCTAACCTGCTCTCTAATCTGAGAGGGATCAATATAAGAGAAATTACATTTTTTTTAATGAAGATTTCTCTGGTGCAGTAAAAGAGGTTTAGACTTGAAATGATACAAGCAGTACTGAAATTCTGGTTGTAATGTTTATGACTTAAGTTTCCAGGGGAAAGATGTATCCTTTCTTAGTGTCTCAACTTCTTTTTTTTTAAATTATTATTATTATTGCTTTTTGGAGGGCAACTGGGGTTAAGTGACTTGCCCAAAGTCACATGACTAGTAAATGTGTCACATGTCTGAGGCTGAATTTGAACTCAGGTCCTCCTGACTCCAGGGCCAGTGCTCTATTCAATGCGCCACCTAGCCGCCTCTCAGTTTCTTAATCTTAAAAAACAAGGACTTTAACTAGATCATTTCTATGATATTTAGTGATTCTAATTCCATGTTTTTATGTATTTAATTGAACTAAATGGTATATTGAGCTTTTGGATGAATTCTCTGGTTGACTCAATCAGAACTTATATAGAATTATGAACAATTCCCTGTGTTTTCTATTTGGTTTTCCAAGAGCCTGTGATGCTAATAATCAATGCTAATGTTAAGAATAATAACATTTTCAATAAATCTGAGTTTCTATTTCTTTCATACCTGCAGTACAAGTTTAAAATAACCCCAATTCTTTGTTGTTGGAGAGAGAAAAAAGAGAGACAGAGACAGTGAGAGACACAGAGAGAGAGGAAGACAGATAGAGATGAAGAGAGAGAGAGAATAAGAATATCACAGAGACAAGACATGTTATTTAAGTTCATGTTGGCTTAGGTACATAATTCCAAATAGTTTTAGAATTGAAAAAGCACACAAACTTGTCACAGAAAATGAGTTAAATGTGTTGGCCCTGATCTTGTATGATTTAGAAGGATGAAGCACTCATTAAGCTTATCAGTGAATTTCTGGGGTATTTGTCCAGCATATGAAGTCAATATTTAGTTATAGGGCAATTTGGGTTTCTGTTCCAGGTCTCTACTGTTTTGAGGGAAATTTATTTCTTTTCTGAAAAGCATTAGCACAATTACAAGTGAGAGAAGGTAGGGGAAGAAAGGCAATGTCTTTGCATTGATAAGTGATTATTATGTTACAAAAGCAGGTTAGAAACAGAAACATGGATAGAGAGAATGCTGGGAAAAAAGATTTATGCCAGTGAGTTTCAAAGAATTGAAAAATGCCACTCTGATAACTCTGACCTGCTAGCTGTTCCAATGGGCTTAATTCCTTTTTGGAAGAAAATAGAAGCAGTTTGTGATATCTGTACCCTGGATAAGTTTATAAGATCATGTGATCCCGAGTCATTGTTTGAAAATAGTGCCCTTTATGTATTACTAACCCACCAGCGGCTTTAAGCTTTTGCTATAAAATACATTGGACTTCAAATAGGTAGGTGACTTAGATATAATGGCTGATATTATAAGCAAATTAGGAGAGCAAGGAATAGTTTACCTATCAGGTTTATGGAGAATGGTCATTATGACAAAATGAGATAGAGAATATTATGAAATGCAAAATGGATAGTTTTGATTACATTAAATTGAAAAAATTGTGCACAAAGAAAATGCAAACAAGATTAGGAAGGAAGCAGAAAATTGAGAAAGAATTTTACAACCAGTATCTCTGATAAAGGCCTCATTTCTAAAATGTACAGAGAACTTGAGTCTAATTTATAAGATTAAAAGTCCTTCCCCAGTTGATAAATGGTCAAAGGATAAGAATAGGGTGATTTTCAGAGGAAGAATTTAAAGCTATCTTTAGTCATTAAAAATGTTCTAAATCACTGTTGATTAGATAAATGCAAATCAAAACACCTTTTAGGTACCACATGACTCCTATCAGATTGGCTAAATGTAACGATAATCTATTTAGCAGATACTTAGCCCTTAGTAACTTAGGGCTAAGTATGGAAGGTGTAAGCTTTGTCCCCTCTTGAGAGGGCATGAAGTTCCATGTTGCTGAAGTGGCAGGAGGGGGTTGGCTGGGACAGAAGGTCAGTGTGTCTATATAAGAAGAATTCCAGATACAGAGAATCAGAATCAGAAATGTTCCTCCTGGTGGCTCCTGTTGGAGGAAGCAGGATTGTCCCAACATCTGGGAGCTGAGCTGCTGGACTGAAGAACTGAGTTGGAGTTTTCTTAAATGATATTTTCCCTCCCAGCATCTGGAAGCTGACTGAGAACTGAGTTGGAGTTTTCCCCAGATCAGAATCTCCTGGAAAGCCTCCTGGAAGGCTGAGATTCCTTCTAGGTCCTAGGGTTAACCAAGTTGCTACAGGACTGAAGAAGCATGACCAGGATAAGCCTTAGTTGGTTTGTGGCTTGGCTGATCCTTGAATTGCTGGCAACAGAAGTGGTGAAGGGTCTGAGATGTGCCAGACCCTGTAAACTTCAGTGTGTACCAGGGATTGCCTGGAGGACTGGAGAAGACTTAGGAGCTGTCTACCTCTGAGGACTGGACAAGGACCTTGGAGCTGTCTGCCTCTCAATCCAGGTGACTATTTGGTGGATTCAGGTAGGAGCTGGGACCATGGAAAGGGATCCAGGGAATCTGACAGACCACCCTGAGTGAAGATGAAGAAAAGGCCTCTCCTTGGATATTGAATGAGTTTACTAGACACCAAGGGGTGGAGGGTTGGTGTAATTTTCTAATGACTGTACTTAGTGATTAATGATATTTAGTAATTATAATGATTGTATCTTGTGATTAATGGTACTTAGTGACTGATTGCTAGATAAGTGATTAAGATCATGATTGCCCCATGAGTGGAAAATTGATTATTGTATTGTGAATTGATTGAATGATTAAGTGTTGATTAAGTAATGGAATAAATGGAGTGTTCTCTATACTGTGTAATTTGAATCTTAAAAGGCGTTCACAGTAGTGTTCTTTTGAAATCTGCCTGTGCATGGTGTAACATTAACATGGAAAAACAGAAAAATTATAAATGCTCTAGAAGATGCAGGAAAATCGGAACACTAATTCTTTGTTGTTGGAGTTGTGAACTGATCCAATCATTCTGGAGAGCTATTTGGAGCTATGTATACTTTTTGACTCACGAACACCACATCTAAGTTATATTCCAAAGAGATCATAAAAATGGGAAAGGGACCCACATGTACAAAAATATTTATAGCAGCCTTTTTTTTCTGTGGTGTTAACTGGAAATTAAGGGGATGCCCATCAATTGGGGAATGGCTGAGCAAGTTGTAGTATGTGAATATAATGGAATACTATTGTTCTATATGGAATGATAAGCAGACAGACTTCAGAAAAACCTGTAAAGACTTACATGAACTGATGCTGAGTGAAGTGAACAGAACCAGGAGAACACTGTTCACAGTAACAGCCACATTGTGCAATGACTGACTTTGATGGACTTAGCTCTTCTCAGTAAAATAAGGACCTAAAATAACTCCAAAAGACTCATGCTAGAAAATGTGATCTACATCCAGAGAAAGAAATAGGAAGTCTGAGCGCAGACTGAAGCATACTATTTGCTCTCTTTGTTGTTTTGTTTTGTTTTGTTTCTCTTGGTTCCTCATATTCATTCTAATTCTTCTATACAACGTGACTAATGTGAAAATATGTTTAATAAGAATATATGTGCAGAGCCTATATCAGATTGCATGCTGTCTTGGGGAAGAAGGTAGAGAAAACTTAAAACTTATAGAAGTGAGTATTGAAAGCTAAAAATAAATATATATTTTCAAGTAGGCTATTGAGGATACATTGAACCGATCCCAAAATAAATACCATCATGCCATGGATATTAACATTTCTTGCTCTCTCTTCATATATGTGTGTGTGTGTATGTGTGTATATACACATACATATATCCTACATATATCCCACATATATGTATATGTATAGATATCCCATATATATGTACATGTATTTATCTATATATCCCATGTATATGTATATGTGTGTATATGTATATATGTGTGTGTGTGTATACACATATATATGTATATGGGATGGAATAGAATTTATTCAGAGATTACTATGTATCAAGGACTGCAGTAAGCTTAGGGGATCCAAAGAGAAAGGTAAAGCAGTCTCTAATCTCAGGAAATTCACATTTTAGTTAGGAGAAAGTACATACATAGGGTAGATCCTCTGTAGGACAGATGGTCCCAAGGGAATATGCCAAAACTGAGGAATCTTTAGGGTGCAACAACAGTCTAAATGGCCATATTTAGGATTCCAGAGGGCATCACAGGAGGGTAAATGATAAGGCTCAGGGTATATTTAACAATTATTTTCCATCTTGACTGTTCCCAAAGTCCTGGCTATATTTCTTGCCTACCTGTAGTTCAAGTGAAATAACGAAAATAATCTTTGGACCTGAGAAAGACAATGCGTGTGCTAATGCCAGATGTGTTACTGATTTTTATGATGGGGAGAAAAAAGAAAGACCATCTGCCAGAAACTGGTTTCATAGCATCTGTTCATCACAGACCACTCTTGGATAATACAAATAGAAATATTTCGGTTTTGTTGTTTTTCTAGCTGTCTCTACCAAGTAAATTTCAAACCTCCAACTAGGACTGTGTCTAGTTAATGGCTTAAATATTCAAGGAAATATTAGTCAAACTCTCAGAATCATCATTTTGGGGATGACCTGAAGTTAGAGAATTGCCTTGGGAAATGTTAAATTAGCAAGAAAATTTTCCCCTGGCAAGCAGAACTAATAGAAGAAGCTGGTGTACCCTTGCCGCTAGGCAGACTTGCAAATAATTACATAATATTTACTAATTTATATCTAGTTTCTATCAGTCAGTTCTTTCATAGGAGGTACATAGGAGTATACTAACTGCAATTAGCGTTCTTAACAACTCACCCAGTAACACTGCTTTTCTCATGTGGACTTAGTGGAATGACTGTATTACTCTAAGGAAAAGATTACTTCTACCAGTACAGGAGGCAGATTTGTTCCCTAAGTTAAAGACAGGCCAGCTTGATATTTCCCCATTAACTTGTGAGAATACCAGCCTCATTCTAAAGAGTGAGAGAGCATCAGTGATCTGACCGCCTGGGACGAAAGTATAAAGTTGCCTAGTTTACTTTCTGGAGCTTGTCCTGCTCTAATGGTGTCCAAGGGAGAATAGCATTAAGAACTAATTTATAAGTATTTTTTTTAATATATATTTCAGAGATTTGGGGTAGGGGGAATTAAAAGATGAAACAATGCAAATCTATGCCAGCAGGAAACCTAGGAGGAAGCTTTATATTCTTCAAGGGGAAAAAAATTTTTAAATGATCTGTCTTAGAAATTCTGTTCCTATGACCCTTTGAAGTGGCAAGGAGTCCACAGGATCTTATCACCCATAAAGTCTACTGGAACATGCTATCATCTTGAAAGGTTTAAGACATGCTATCATCATTCAAATTATTTGAGTTGTTCACACCTGTTTGCTTCTTAAAATTCATTTTTAATATGGGATATGTTGAAATATTCTGGGTAAATGAGGAGTTGAGTGGCAAGGGAAAATATCTTCCTTTTATTTATTTTTTTTTTGAGGGGGAAGGTAGGGCAGTTGGAGTTAAGTGACTTGCCCAAAGTCACATAGGTAGTTTTTTTGTTTGTTTAGTGTTTGAGGCTGGATTTGAACTCAGGTCCTCCTGACTCCAGGGCTGGTGCTCTATTTACTGCTCCATCTACCTGCCCCAATATCATACCTTTCTTGAGGAAATTACCCTAAAGGAAGGCAGAGTATGTTGACTAGTTTTGATCTGGGCATCATAACCTGCTATCTAGAAAATAAAAGAAAGACTAAGAGTAAAATTCACCTTTGAGGAAAGTCTCTAAGAATTTGTGATTGAGGGGAAAAATGGAGTAGATGATACAGATAGTAAATTTTGCATTATCTTACATGGCTGGGGATGAGGCAGAATGTGTACCTGTGTGTGTGTGTGTGTATGCGTATATATGTGTCTTTATTGAAGATACCAAGAAAGACAATAGAAACATATTATTCATTATGTTACAAAACAAACACCAAATTGTTTTAGTATTCCATTATTTTGAATCATTCTTCTATAGGGGATTTAAAGACAATTCTTCAAGAAACAGAAAGGATAGGAAAACATGGAGGGATCATGAAAGATCCATGTGAAAAGTACTTACTCATCAGATAACAATTCAATCAAATGGAATTAAGGAGAACTTATGTATGTATAATGCTTTAACATTTCCAAAGTACTTTCCTCCAAAAGCCACAGGAAGCTATGTAAAAAAAAAAAATCACTCTCTCCATTTTACTAATGATGAAATTGAGATATTAACTAACTTTTTCAAGGTTAGACATTTTTAATGTCAAAGTTGTGAATCAAATGCTTAATAACCTAGTACTCTCACCCCCTCCAGTGTTCTTAAATTCCTCCTGAAGACTCAGGAGTAATTTTCAGGGTACTGGAGCTAGATACCAAAGACATTATTGGAGTTGAAAATAATTTATTTATATCTATCTAAATAAAAAATGAGGCAGAGGAAATTCCCACTGAGGTAGAGGTAGAGATAGAGTCAAGTGTGTGGAGAATATAGTTGGGGAAAAAAAGATCTTGACCAAAGGATCTTGACCTTTCTAAAATTATCTTATTGGGCTACTGATTTGACTAATAACAGGTGAAAATGCGTCTACCTGTATTTTGGTGAAAGACCTACTTTAGAAAAGAAAAACATAGAAGTCAAAGCTTGCACTGGTAGATGGAGGGCCCAGTTAAACAAAGAAGACAAAAATTCAGTAGCAGAAAATAGTAGCAGCTCTGTGGAGAAACATCAGAGATCAGCTTGAGAAGCAGATGAGGAGGAATGGTAGCTTTCTTAGTGGAATAAAGCAGCTGGGAAGCATCTACATTTGCTGGGAGATGGCATGGTAGAGGTGTTCTATCACATACACTAGCACATATTTAATCCTAGGAACATAAGTTGGCCAGTGGTATTCCCTCTTCTTCTGACAACATAGAAATCTAGGAAAGATTGTACAATTTTGTATATAAGGGAGATTTTTTCAATTTAGCAGCTTTGCTATTCTGTGAAAACTACAAATTTGCTTTTTGATCCATGGTGATTAGTCTGTTGGTATAAAGTGCAATATATCAGCTTGTATAACTAGGATGACTCAAAACAGGCCGTGCTAAACATTGAAGGAACAAAGGTTTCCACAGTTATGTGGGACCTATAATATTTAAGTAATATGACTTTCTCTTTTACTAAGTGGACATAGCAAAACGCTAGCTAACAAAATTAAATTGACATTAAGACATGATCATCACAATACAAAAATAATCACCTAACCTCCAAACTGTATTTGCTTATATATCATCCTTTAGGCACTGTGGACCTCAACCATTTTTGTGGCATGAACCCTTTGTCAGTTTATTTTTTTAAGAATATTGCCTTTAAATGTATAAAACAATACTTAGGTTTATAAAGGAAACCAAACTTAGTGAAAAATTAAGTTGTAATTTTTTTCCCTTTTCAAATTGATGGGCCTTCTGATTAATATTCATAAGAGTAAAATTATTTCAGTTATGTATTTTTAATTTTTCTTGACCCCTAACCAACAGCAAAGGATCAAATAAATCTTAGATATTTAGGAAATGTTCAACTGAAATGAAGGAATAGAATGTGCCCGTTTTCCTTACCATGTTCTAGCAGTCTATACAAAAGGTAAAGATGGTGAATTTACCTCTACAGAACTAGTGGTCAACAACTATTGCTTCATTCCATTATCTCTGATAAAAGGAAATGCTGTTGCCGTTGCTATGGTCATTCTCATTGCCACTGTAGCTGGGGAAAGGATTAGCACAGGAGTATGATTCTTGGAATTATTTTCCCAGAGAATTGGCCATCTTTTCCTAAACAACTAACTTTATTTTTTGTTAATACACACATATATACTCCACCATATGTATATGTGCATAATATATGTTATGCATATATGTGTATGTATACATAGAAATATATAGAGATATATACAGATTATATATTTGTGTCTGTGTATTTATATATGTATGTGTATATACACACACATATACGCATACACACATTTATATGTGTATATGTGCATGTGTGAAAAACAGAAGTACCCCACTGGCACTGTAACATCACTGTCTTGGGGCGGCTAGGTGGCGCAGTGAATAGAGCACCGGCCCTGGAGTCAGGAGTACCTGAGTTCAAATCCGGCCTCAGACACTTAACACAAAAAAACTAGCCGTGTGACCTTGGGCAAGTCACTTAACCCCAACTGCCCTCCAAAAAGCAAAAAAAAAAAAAAAAAAAAAAAACATCACTGTCTTGACTTAGAATTTACTCATGCGGGAGACTGAAATAATCCTAAAGAAGAAAAATAAAGGAAAGGTAGCTGGACTAGATCAAGAGTAAACAGAGGAGGTCTGTGCTGATGCTGACACAATTTTGCTAGCATTGAGGGATCAATTCTCAGGATATCTGAAAGAGGGGAAAATATCAAAATGTAAGACAAAATTCAGATCTTGCTATTGCTAGAAAGGTAGCTTAGAGATCATTAATGATGACTGACCTACTGCATATGACTACTTTCCCTAATATCTATATTTAAAAAAAATTAGCATGTGTTAGGAGCATACTTGTTTAGGTTATCAGAAGGAAATTCAGACTTTCATAAAGAATAAATACAATCTCTTCTTTTATTTTTGTTTTTTTAAAAGCCCTTAACAATCTGATTCCAGTCTATCTTTCCAGATTGCATTCATACCCTCTCTTCCTCTCCCCCATATATTCAGTTAAAACTGGCCTATTTGCTGCTCTTTATAGAATATGTTCCATTTCTCTCCCCTCTGTGTCTTTGTGCAATATTTTATCTGTCTTCACCAACCTTTACCATTTGCAACCCTTAATTCTATTTAAGGTATAATCTCCTTCAAATAGCCCTTCCTTATTCCATAGATTTTTATTAACCTCACATTACTTTGAATTTATTGGGGATAACTTCTATTAATTGGGAACAACACATTTAATATGCAAATGTTCTATTTCAGAAAAATGCAAGCTTCTTATGGGCAGTACTATCTCATCTCACTTCTGTCTTTGCATCTCCAGCACCTATTATATTGCCTAGAAAATATAAGATGCTTAATAAATGCTTGTTGAGTGACTGATTCTCCACAGAAGACCATGTATTTGTCAAAATATAACTGATTAAAAAATAGAGAACACAAGATCTTGTGTTTCTTTGTTGAGTATAAAAGAGTAGGCTAGTGGTTCTCAACCTTCCTAATGCAGAGATCCTTTAATATAGTTCCTCATGTTGTGGTGACCCCCAACTATAAAATTATTTTCATTGCTACTTCATAACTGTAATCTTGCTACTGTTATGAATCTATCTTGAAGGATGTATTTTCATTGTTATAAATTGAACATAACCCACAGGTTGAGAACTGCTGGAGTAGACCAAAATGTTACCTGACTAGCTCCTCTATAAAATTATGCCCTTGCTGCCTACATCAAAGTTATGTAAAATTATTTGAAAGATACAACAGGAAACATAATTTTGTGTACTGATTAGTTATAACTGGTAAAGCATAAACCAGAAAATATTTCTTTGCTAAAAGTTCTCATCACTTGTATGGAGGATGACCAGGATAGCATCAGAGTCAAAGAGGGATATTCTATATGCGACAAAGTGCCTCCAAATTATCCTGTTGGCAAAAGACATGAAGCTAATTGGAATATATCAGTCTCCTAGTTGAGATCCTTAGCCATTGTAATGGCAGTGGGAATTTTAAGCTCTTCCTTGCCTCTTAATAGACCTAAGGGAATTTGAAGATCTTCCCTGCTTTTAAAGATCTTTCCTGCCCCCTAAAAAGCTGACTGTAATCACATGGTGCCTGTGGTGGGAGGAGTTTGCTGAAGGGTGGAGCAGAACTCACATGAAGCTTGGAGTCAGAGCAGCTAGACAATGGGAGAGAGAGGACACACTGAGGAAGACAGGTAGGCTTGTGAGTGTTTGCCCCCTGCTGTGACAGTTTTCTGTGACTGATGGAAGTGACAGCTTCTAAGTATTTGTTTGTGGAAAGGCTAAAGGATGGTATGGCTTCATGCTGTCCTAGGGTGTACTAACTTCTTTGCTACTATGATGGATTTGACTTTCTGGTGTTGGTATTTGGCTCTCTGGTGTCTGAATAAATATTTTGCTTCCGTATTCTATATGGAGAGTCTGCTATATTTTGCTATTGAACACTATGCCAGAATATTTACAGTCACCATCAGCACTGTGAATATTGTATTGGCACTACAGCCATTTAAAATCATTTGGTCTAAGTCTCTACATAGGGAAAAATGGTGAGTGAGCATCCCTTTTTGTCTAGATTATGTTATAAAGTGGGACAAATAATCTATAGAGTTCTTCCATTCATATTTACTTTCATTGGACAGACACTGTAAATACACAAGAATTGTTAAAAATTAGTTGAATACTTTTTGGAGATGGTCAAGTTCTATTAATGAGTCCATATCCTACAAGAAACAAAAGTCCAAATTTTCATATGGATGTTCTTCCCCAATTGTTGTACTACTCTTAAACATGAATTCTACTTGTTATAAACCAGGGACAAGAGTTTCATGGCATGGGCAAGTGGTAATCATCTTCACTGAAGGAAGGGCATATTGATCTGATCAGAGATCCATTTGAGTGTTGTATAATTGAAAAAACACTAAAGATTTTAAATACAATATCAGCCAATAAGTATATAATGCCTGACACTTAGTGAGCATAAATCCTTATTGATTATCTGATTGCACTAGGAGGATTACCAAGCAGCAACATAAAGGATAGATAGGCAGGCTGGAGGATAGTCTACAGGGCAGGACAACCAGTTCAAAGGTTGTGACAATTGTTTAAATGAGCAGAGATTTTATTAGCTCAAAGAGATATCAAGTGCAAGTGGTTGGGTCATGTAGTTCTGGGATAGTACAAGTAATGGATAATTTGTGTCTTTCAGATTCAGAGACCTCAAATTTCTGCTTGGAAGGCAAACAATATGTTCAGTTAACTTGAAGACAAAATCCTTCTGTAAGAATAAAAGACATTGTTCTTACAATAAACGGATATGGTGAACTGCTGATTTGTGCTCATGAAGAGGTGGTTGAAAGCACTTTAGATCAAGAAATAAGGACATTTATTGGCATTGTTTCTTTCCTTCATTTTTGAAATAAGTTTGAAAAGTCTGAATTACAAATATAATTCTAGCAACGGGATACTATGAACACCTATCTTCCCAACACATGGTCTCTGGAGTCAAATGGAGGCTTTTTTCCTGAACAAATCTCACCAAACTTCCCAAAGGTAAATCTATCAACTACCTGTTAAGTCCACCATTATATGATTCCCAGTGTAGGAAACTGTGGCATATAAATGCCAGGAATAAAAATTAATTCACCCATAACAAAAACACCAAAATGGCCCTTTTGAGAACAAGGAAAAACAGCAACAACAACAAAGTCCATTTAAATTAATTCCCAGAGAATAAACTTGTAAGGAGTCACAAGCTGACCTATATTTATTTATAAATACCTCCCTATTTTCTTTTTCTTTTACAGAATAAATTTCAAAGGAATACCTCATATTCCAACAATATTATTCACAAATACTTCATTATTGAATAAGGAAACCCTGGCAATATAATTTTATGACATATGATGGCAGACTGTGGGTTATGTGGGTTGTGATTTTGTTTTATGCACTTTTTTTGGTGTATATACACAAACACACAAAAAAAACCATGTAACTATAGTATTATTCAGTCCTTTCCTACCTACTTGTGTTTCCTTAGAGAATAGTTGAAAAGATTCAGATGTATTCCTCTTTCAATATTCACAAAGAAATTTTTCTGGATGCAAATCAGAGTATCTTTAAAGGATGGAAAGTAAAGTACCATTTAAATGACCTCTAAGTTCAATTCTAGTCAAAAATATATGTTATCTGGATATATCTGTGCCTTTTAATACTTGTGTAGAAAGGGGCCTCAATGTACTCTATAAGACAAATTCTGATACTTGAAGACTGTCTAATAAACACTATTCATTCAAACTCCTTAAGGTAGAAGGATAATTGATAATAGCTAGCATTTATAGGGCACTTTAAGGTTTACAAAATGTTTTACATATAGCAACTCATTTGATATTCATAACAATTTATGAATATGATGGTAATGAAATTTGAAGATCACTTTGTATTGCTAAGCTGACAGGTACTTCATACCTAGCTTCAAATTAAGCCTCTGTTAAATAAACAAAAGGTATGAACTCTTGTTGCTGACATAACAGGAAGGGGCTGAACAGGGAGGAGCAATACTGTATATAAGGAAAAATCCCAGCTGGAAAAGTCAGAATTTCTGGGGAACTTGTGGAGGTACAGCTTCTTCTGAGGGCCAGCCCAACTACTGAGGACTTATAAAGGCCAGCCAAGCTGCTAAAGACTTCTGAGGGCAAGCCAGAGCTGCCAGAGGAAGCATGACTGTGGTGTTAGTACTTTGTTTGTGGCTTTGTTAAATCTCAGCTTCCAAGGAATAGAGACTGTGAAGGATCTAAGGTGGACTGGACACAGTTAGCTTCAGTGTGGAACAGGAACTGCACAGAGAACTGGATAAGGAACTGGGAGCTGCCTGCCTTTGAACCCAGATGACAGTTTGGTGAATTCAGATAGAAATTGGGACCATGGAAGAGAAACCATACAAGCTGAGAACCAGCCTTGAGTCAAGCTAAAAGAAGACTTTACTTGGATACTGTGTACTGACTGAGAAAATTATGATTTATTGTGACCTGGGGTAGAGAACTTTGACTTTTGTACTTTGTGAATGAATTAAGGATTTTGTGATTGACTAAATGAATGTACTTTGTTCAAAACTATGTGACCACTTTGGTGAAAACTATGTGGCCATTTTAGTGATAAGTTGTTGGGTTGTGACATGGTAAATGCTGTATTTTGATTTTCTGTGATAAGTTTTAACATTGTGAATGCTGTATTTTGATTTTCTATGAATGTTTTGCTCTGATTTGTTATTGAATAAACAGAGAGCTCACTATGCTATGTAATCAGAACCTTGAAAGCTGTTCATAGCAACAGTCTTCTGGAAAGCTGCTCATGCTTGGCTTTACAATGAGGTACATACTATTATTAAACCCATTTTACAGAGTAAGTTACTGAGAGGCAGAGAGGTTAGTAATTGGCATAGTATCATACATCTAGTAACTAAGGCACAATTTGAACATAGGTTTTCTAATGATTTAAAATATAAATTACATATAATCACAGAAAATTAGAGGTGAAAAAGTTCCCAGAGACCAAATCTCAGCTTCTATATATACCAAGTTAAGAATCTCCTCTACTACATTCCCTGCAAGTATTACTCAACTCTTCACTTAAAAGTCTTCCAGTGATGGAAAACCCCAAATTTCCTTTATATGTGTGTGTGTGTGTGTGTGTATCTTTAAAATATAACAAAACCACACCCAAGCCCTCCAGCTTACTTGAATTTTTCTATGATCCCTGATAACATTAGACTGTGAGAGGAAACATATCAACATCTCCTCTTCTACCCTCACCACCATGTGAATATAAATAGTTCATCTTTAAATTTTCCCTTTTAATTGCTCATTTACTTCTATATCTCTTGACTCCTGTGTTTGTATTTCAAAGTCTATACTTAGATCTGCTCTTTCCATCCAGAATGCTATTATTCTATTAAAAAAATCCATCACAAAGGAATCTGAATGCAGAACAAAGCATACCTTTTTCTTTAATTTCTTTCTCTTTTTTTGTCTGTGTTTTCTTTGGCAACATAACTAATATGGAAATACATTTTACATGACTGCACATTATAACCCACATAAAATTTCTTGCCTTCTTATGGGGGCAGGGAAGGCTGGAGAGAAAGAATTTGGAATTCAAAAATGTTTAATGTTTATTAAAAATTGTTAAACTGGGGAAAATTAAATATTAAATTAAAAAATTAAATCACAATAAAAAGACAATAAAAAGTCATTTTCCCCTTTTTAATTATTATCACTTTGAGTAGGTAAGTTATTTTTGGTTATAAATCTATATATGTTGCCTTTTGGACTATCTTATTCCATATTTGCCATTCGATTTTAGTGGTGGCCATGCCTCCTCTGGAGATGGTTATGGTTCCTCAGTGCTTGAACCTTTTTCTTTCTATCTTTCACTGATCTATAAACAGCGGCTGTTGGCTATTACATGCCTGAAATTTTTCATTTTGAGATTTCTTTGAAGTGACTGGTTTATTGTTTCTCTTTTAATTTTGTCCCTTTTTCTAATGTGTGTGTGTGTGTGTGTGTGTGTGTGTTTGTGTGTGTGTGTGTGTATGTAGGCAGTTTACTTTCATATCTTTGAATAAGAAATCCAAACACTTGTTCTCTCTCTCTCTCTCTCTCTCTCTCTCTCTCTCTCTCTCTCTCTCTCTCTCTCTCTCTCTCTTTCTCTCTTTCTCTCTTTCTCTCTCTCTCTCTCTCTCTCTCTCTTTCTCTCTTTCTCTCTTTCTCTCTCTCTCTCTTTCTCTCTCTCTTTCTCTCTTTCAATTATGGTTTTCAGGTAGTGCAAAAATTCCTAAACTAAATTTCCTTCATTTGGTTTGTAAGTAGATCAATTATTTTTGATAAAAAAAAATACCTAATACTTCATTTTCTTTTACCAATTTGACTTATTTTTAACCTTATTGTCTCATGGAGACATTAACTTATTTTTGGAGTATTCAGATTTTCAGGGAGTTTGAATTAAATAAGGTTTTATATCTTTTGCTTTAAGCTATAAATTCCCCTGTTAAGTTTTTCCTCCATAACTCTCATTTCTTTACAAATTCTTTCTTTAATCACTTTCATTTTTATGTCCTTTTTTCCTCTTAAAAAAATCTTCTTTTACTCTAGGAATTCTAATTAACATTGTGACCAAGCCACCTCACCCTCTACGTGTGTGTGTGTATGTGTGTGTTTGTCTGTATGTATTTTATTCTTCTGGATTTTTACCTTCAGTATGATTTACATCATAATAATGCTTTTTCTGTGAGTCTTTTCTTATTTATTTATTCTTTCAGACTTCTTACTTCCCAGATTTGAACTTTTTTTTGAGGAAACTGGGGATTAATAACTTTCCCAGGATCACACAACTAGTAAGATTTGAGGCTAGATTTGAACACAGGTCCTTTTGACTCTAAGGCTAGTGCTCTAGCCACTGTGCCATCTAGCTGTCCCCAGGACTTTCTTTTTAGGAATAAGTTCTATGCAGCTATGGAGGGAATGTCAGGACTTTGTTTTGGCCTGATTTCTATTCTCTGATGTCCTCTTGCTGCTTTCCCAGCTTATTGAGTGCTGTGTTCTTTAAGAATCACAGTGGTTCCTTAGACCAAAAAGCTATAAAATTTTAGCCAGCCTTGACTAATCTATTTTGATGTAAGACAAAACCTTCAAATAACTGTATATACACACATAGACATATATGCATATATTGATGTACATATTTATTGCAAGATATATGTGTATGTGCTTATCTATCCGTCCGTCTGTCTGTCTATCTATCTGTCTGTCTGTCTCTCTGTCTGTCTACTCTCTGTCTGTCTGTCTGTCTATTTATCTATCTAGTTATATGCAGGCCAGCTCTTTTTTCACACTGTGTTCCTATAAATATGGGCTCAGCATGATGCTACAGACAGAGAACTGACCTTTGAGCCAATGGATTTTTGCTCCACCTCTGACACACAGTGGCCCTGTGTGTCACATACACTGGACAAGACCTTAATCTGGTTCTAGGTAGCTCTTTAGAAATGAAACTTGTTGTTATTTATGTGACTCTTCCTGGTCACATTTTGGGTTTTCTTGGCAAAGATACTGGAATGATTTGCCATTTCTTTCTCCAGCTCATTTTAAAGATGAGGAAATTATAGAAAACATAGTTAAGTGACTTGTCCAAGGTCACAAAGCTAGGAAGTGTCTGAAGTTGGATTTGATCTCAGGAAAATGAGTCTTCCAAACTCCAGGTATGTACTCTATCCAGTGAACCACCCATAAGACTAAAATTTGGGGGAAAGTTATTGACTTTCAGTGGTAGTTTTCTTAATTAAAAAGTCCTTCTTTCGCTGAAAGTAAAAGACCAATTCCATTTCCATATCACAGTTTAATCAAATCTTAAATATAAAATAGCACTGTTGGAAGTGAACAGAAAGCAAAAGCTAAGATACAAAGTCAAGTCCTTGATTGAAGCCTGAGGCAGATGCTTTCTTACCTTACATGTTATGATTGGCAGAGATTTCCCCTTCCCAGTTCCCATCCATTGCCTCACACAACTCTTTTCTCCGTCAAGTGATTTGGAGAATTGGAAATAAGAGGACTAAAACAAGTTCCTCACCAACTACAGGACTCAGAAGGAACTTAAACAGCAGGGCTCAATATTCTAAATCAAAACCCAGTAATTTAAGGACTTGCCTGACCAGACAGGATGTTTTTAAATGTCCAATAATCACTACGCTGGAAAAAAAATGAAGCTAAAGGATACAGAAGAAACCAATCATTAACTTTTGTATGTTGTAAACAATAATATACATATATATTATATATATATATACATACATACATACATACAGAGAGAGAGAGAGAGAGAGAGAGAGAGAGAGAGAGAGAGAGAGGAGAGACTGGTATTTTTCATGTAGGTAAAATTTTCATTTCAATATTTTTTTTCACCCAGGAGTTCTGTTAAGTCAATGTGCTTAGCATGTCCTAGGATTAGCTAATGTTAACAATGTTTGCTTGAATGAATTGCAAGGAATTCTCTATGAAAACCCTATGAAGGAAGTGTAATGAAATGGGTGAAATTACAAGATTCTTTACATTTGAAGTCAGAAGATATGAATTCGAATACTGGCTCTTCCCTCTCCTATGTATGTTAATTTAGCAAAATTATTTTGTTTAGCAGGCCCTCAATCAAAAGATGGGGATTCTCTTTCCAGCATAAATTAGACTAGATGGTCACTCAGATACCTGTCATTCTCTGCACCTGTGGACTCTTTTTCCTTAATTAGTATTTTTTCCAGTTACATGTAAAAATTATTTTCAATATTGAATGTCATAACATTTTAAGTTTCAATTTTTTTCTCCCTCCCTCTGCCCCCTTTTCCCCTCCCAAAGACAGCAAGGAATCTGATAAAGGTTATACATATACAATCATGTTAAACATATTTCCACATTACTCATGTTGTGAAATAAGAATCAAAACAACAAGGAAAAACGTTGAGAAAGAAAAAAGAAAAAGAAAATAGTATGCTTCAATCTCTTTTCAGACACCATAATTCTTTCTCTGGATGTGGTTGCCATTTTCCATCATGAGTCTTTCTGAATTTTTTTTTTGGATTATTATATTGTTGAGAAGAGCTAAATCTATCATAGTTGATAATCACACAATGTTGATGTTGCTGTGTACAGTGTTCTCTTGGTTCTGCTAATTTCACTCAAATTCAGTTCATATAACATTTCCAGGTTTTTCCTGAACTCCTTCTGCTCATTATTTTTTATAGCACAATTATACTCCATTAAATTAATATACCACAAGTTGTTCAAGCATTCACCTATTGATGGGCATCTCCTTAATTTCCAATTCCTGGCCACCACAAAAAGAACTGCTGTAAATATTTTTGTGCATGTGGATACTTTCCCCCCTTTTTTATAATCTCTTTGAGATGTAGGCCTAGTAAGTAGTATTTCTGGATCAAAGGGTATACAGAGTTTTATAGCCCTTTGGGCATAGTTACAAATTCCTCTCTACAATGGTGGGATCAGTTCACAACTTCACCTACAGTGCATTAGTGTTGCAATTTTCCCACGTCTTCTCTAACATTTAGCATTTTACTTTTCTATCATGTTAACATGTACAGATGTGATGTGGTACCTCAGAGCTGTTTTGAGTTGCATTTACCTAAATTAATAGTGGTTTAAAATATTTTCCTATGACTATAGATAGTTTTAATTTCTTCATCTGAAAAACACCTCTTCATATCCTTTGACAATTTATCAACTGGGGAATGTATTCTTATAAACTTGCCTCAATTCAATATATATTTTAGAAATAAGAGCTTTATCAAAAACACTACTTCTAAAAATTTTCCCCAGCTTTCTGCTTTCCTTCTAATCTTGATTGCATTAACTTTGTGTAAAATTTTTTTTAATTTAATGTAATCAAAATTATCCATTTTGCATTTCACAATGCTCTCTATTTCTTATTTAGTAGTAAATTCTTCCCTTCTCCATAGATTTGAGAAATAAACTATCCCTTGCCTCTCCTAATTTCCATATGGTATGATCCCTTATTTCTAAAACATATACCCATTTTGACCTTACCTAAGTATAAGCCTGTAATTTCTTGATGCCTCAGTTACTTCATCTGAAAAGAAATGAGAGTTTTGGACTAAATGATTACTAAAGACTTTTCTATTTTTAAATCCTGTAAACTTCTGCAAAATGTTCCAATTATTGACCGTGAAATTGCTTAATTGTGTCCTCTTTTGGCTGCAAAAGAGGAGAGGTAAGATAGATGGAACTCTTCATAGTATTTTTTTTACCTGTTTTCAAAGATTTTTGAATATTATAGGAAACTTTTGTCACCCTCTCTCACCTTGAACATCCAAATAACCTGACTGAAAATTTCAGGCTCCACAATTAATCACCACTGGGTTAAAGAACAAAAGGGATGGGCTAAGGCTCAAATGTTCATAATACTTCCTTCTTTGCCCTAACCAATTCAACGTACATTTATTCCATGCTAATTCACTACGAAGTACCTTTTCCCTCCATAATGGGAATAAAAATGCTAATAGTTTTTGTTTATTATAACAACTCCATTAGACAAGACAATTTAAGAAAACTATTAAAATGTCCTAAAAATAATAATTTACTTGCCTCTATAGAAAGTAAGTACATATATACAATTTCACTCATTTGAAATAATTAGAAAGGAGGTCTATCTGAATCAGTGAAAAAGTTCAGATCATAGAGTAGTGGAGAGGGTGCTGGATATTTGGTCAGGAAGCTTTGAATTCAAATCCCTCCTATGATACTTACAAAATGTGAGAGTCTGAACAAGTCACTTGGCTCTTTTGGGTATCTTCCTCATCTGTAAAGGGATGAATAGGATTTAATTACTTTTAAGGTCCTTTTGAGCAATAAATCTAACAAACTCAATTTTATTGTCACATCTCTGGTTAATCAAATAGATAAAAATAATTTATGTCTTATAAATTTTATTTAATAGATGCAGCTATAGGATTTGAAAATACAGGTTAAAGGTTATATAGGTAAAATATTTGTGAGATATTGTAGAAGGGCTTGTGGGTAATTGGTTATGCTTCCTATGATATAAAGGGGGAAAAAAGCGCAACAAAACTCACACTTGGTAAATTCATCAAAGACTTCTCAATAATGAGCTTCTCTGTTTTATAGTTTCATAATCTGTCAAATATAGGCCCTTGGTTTCCCAGTGAAGACTGCCACCACAACCCCAGTGGTGAATGGCCTGACACTAGGCATGGCAATCATGATGGGGTTGGGGAGGTGTGGGAAGCAGGGGTCTGATTCCAACAGACATGTGACCAACCAATCAGAGGACAGGAAGATGTATTCTACAACCTCCCTTCTCTAGCCTACTAGGGAGTTTTTTTTTTCTGATACATCTCCCCACATTTAACTCCTTCCTTCTCATGCTATTGCCCTCAACCACTTGTGTTTACTTAATGTTCTTGTATTTCAAGGAAGTTTAAGGTAACCACCACAATGATTGCAGCTGTCTGATTATGAAAATGTAACTCTTCCTTCCCCTTCACTTCCCTGAGGATGAATTTTACTTTTTAGGGTAATGAACAGGAGGAACCTATCCTGGCCAAGGTTTTTTTATTTTTTTGGTTTTAAATTGGGCACAGTTAACCACATGGGGTGAGCAAGTATGCATGAGTGGGTTGTTGCCAAAGTGATTTAACCAAAGTGATCATCTGACCGTGTCACTTCCCAAATCAATAAATTCCAGGAGTTCCCTGGACCAAATATTTTATCTTCATTACCTTGTTTTATTGTTTCTATTTTTGCATGAATTTTATTATATTGTATAATTATTTGTGCTGTATTAATGTTAGTATATAATTTTAAAATCTATCTATGTTTGATAAAAGAGGTATAAATGAATATCGAAGCAACTGGTTATAGATCTGTTGACCTGGAATCAAGCTGACTTGAATTTGAATACTACCTCAAATACTTACTGGTTGTGTGATCCTGGTTAACTCACTTAACTTTTTTTTTTTCCCTTAGTGTCTTCATCTTGGAAATGGGGATAATAATAGAAACTATCATTTGAGTGATACTTAAGTGAAATAATGTATATAATATGCTTTGTAAACCTCAAGGCCTATAGAAATACTAGCTTGTATGCCTGGAGTAAAAATGTCCCAGATAATATAGTCTATCACCTTTAAAACTGTACCTACTAAGTGCATGGTTAAAGAATATGAATTAAATTCCAGGTACTTCAAAGAATGACAATGTGGTTATAGTAAAAGTTAATATCAAGGATAGAATCCATTCTACTCTCCTACCATGATCATCCACTAAATTCCTGCTTAGATGCCTCCTTATAGGATGTAGCTAATTTGGAGGCTTTAAAGGCTATTCTTGAAGAGTACAAGCTTTAGCAGGTCCCAAAGAGCTTTCCTAAAAGGAAAAATAATTCAAGCATGAGTTCAGTAATAAACTACTTCTGTTGTCCAAAGACCGATTTAGCTGAGGTCCAAAATGCTATCCCAAGAAGGTAGTTTCATTTTTGCAACTCCAGTAAATAATAGACTTTCAAATAAGGTACAAAAGAGTTGCATTCTGTATAAGTGGAGGTAATGTCCCACAAAAATGAAATGCATTTCATGTGTTAAAATAAGCATGACCCGGTTTCAGCATTTAGCCACAACCTGCTCATTCTAAGCTCATTTTATTTTAATGAAATTTAGGTTGCTTGCTGTTATGGATTTCAGAGAGACAAAGAGAGAGGGAGAGAGAGAGAGAGAGAGAGAGAGAGAGAGAGAGAGAGAGAGAGAGAGAGAGAGAGAGCACTACCCCATCCATTATTTATGTTCCTCTCTTTCACCTGGCAGGACTTTATTCTATGATTTCTATTTTGTTTAACATCTTTTAAATAGAATGAAATTCTCTGATATTATGAAATATAAGCCTAAATTAGTAAATTGGCTTATTGGTTTATTCCTAAATTAGGAAATTGGCTTACTGGTACCAGGCATATATTGAGCTAGACTTTCTAGATGGGGACCATAAGTGAAAAAATTTCCCTAAGTACAATTTCCCTAAGTACTTAATGTTATAAGATCTCTAATACAGAGTTTTATATATGTAGTTTTTGTAACTGGTCATTTTCTTTCTTCATGTCCTTTTCCCTTGTGACAGGATTTATCACCCACTGATGACCTACCTGATCAGACCTCTCACTTCATCCCCTTGAAAATTCTAAGCTTGCTTTAATTAAAATGATAACTTCCATGTCCCCAGCTATACTGTTTCACTTTTCCCATTGGAAGTGATTAAAGATCTTGAAAATGACAGGCTCCTGCTCCCTGTTAATGTCTATACTGGTCCCAAAGATATACCTCAAAGGTATTCAAAAATGAAAAAGCAAGGTGATAAACATTATGTTTTGAATATTATGCCATGGATTACTATGATGGAGGGTAAATGTGATGAAATAGGAAAAACACTGATCTTGGAACAAGAAGGCTTAAGTTCAAGGAGTCACAGTCAAGATGGCAGTACAGAAGCAGGAAAATTCTGTGAGCCCCCCCCCCCCGCCATAACAACCTCAAATACCTATAAAATATGACTCTAAACAAATTTTAGAACTACAAAACCCACAAAGTGACAAAGAGAAATAAATCTCCTTCTGAAGGCAGCCTGGTTGGCATACAGGAAGCGTCCATTGCAGCATGCTGGGAACAGAGCCCTGACCCACATGAGCCTGTGGTTTTAGCCCCAGAGTGGCCCCAACCAGCCGCTGCTGGAATAGAGTTTGGGAGAGTGGATCACCAGCAGTTGTGCAGTTTCCAGAAATATCAACCCATAAATGCCAAAGATAAAGTAAAAGGTCAGTGGAGAAATCTGTTGGAATTGTGCAGGATAGAGGGATCATGGTTTGGCCCATGCCCCTGGGGTAAGAAGCAGCAGAAGGGGCAGGCAGCCACCTCCACAGTGGCTTTAGAGCTCTTGGCCTTCAAACTGTAGGGAGGACAAGAGACCATTCAAAGGGTAATTGCCCTTACTTTAACCTGCCTAGATAATGTAATTGTAGTCTTGGGTGGCGGTCCTGAGGCAATGATTTAAAGATTTTTTTTCATGTGACTATTGATAGCTTTGATTTCTTTTTTCTGAAATCTGTCTATTTATATCTTTTGACCATTTATAAATCAGGGAATGTCTCTCTCTCTCTCTCTCTCTCTCTCTCTCTCTCTCTCTCTCTCTCTCGGCTTTGGTTCTTCTAGATGAATTTTGTTACTATTATGTTTATTTTTTAGCTCTATAAAATAGTTTTGATGGTTTGATTAGTGTATCACTGAATAAGTAAATTAATTATGATAGAATTATCATTGTTATTACACTGATTTGGCCTATCCCTGAGGAATCAATTTTTTCCCCCAAACATTTAGATTTGTCTGTATTTGTGTGAAAGATGTATTTAAAAATTATTTTGATATAATCCCTGGGTTTATTTTAGAAGGCAGATTCACAAATACATTATATTATCTGTAGTTATTTTAAATGAAAATTCTCTATCCTTTCCTACTGTTTTTTACTGGTAATATATGGAAAGGCTGATGATTTATGTAGGTTTGTTTAATACCCTACAGCTATGGTGAAGTTGTTAGTTATTTCTATTAGTTTTTAAGTTGATTCTCTAGGGTTTTCTATGTATACCATCATCTCATCTGCATAGAGGGATGTTTTTCTTTCCTCATTGACTAATTTTATTCCTTTATTTTTTCTTCTCTTATTGATATAACTAGCAATTCTAATATAATAATGAATGATAGGAATGATAATAAACATTCTTGCTTCCCTCCTGATTTTATTGAGAAGGTTTCAAGTTGATCACCATCACTGATTGTGTTTGTTCTTGGTTTCAAATAGAAACTACTCAATAATTTTAAGAAAGATTCCAATTAATTCTCTTCTTTTCTTGTGTTTTCAATAAAAATAGCTGTTATCTTTTGTCAATGATTTTTCTGCATCTATTGACAATCATATTATTTGGTTGTTATTTTTATTGATATGGTGAATTATGATGATTTTTTCTAATATTGAACCAGACCAGTATTCCTGTATAAACCCCACCAGCATATAACATTTGATCTTTCTTTTCTTTCAGAGGGGAGAACTTTGTTCCAAATCACTGCAGTTTTCACAGCTTCCAGAGCTCTTAGGAGACTGCTGTCTCTGCAGCCCCCACTAGCTTTGGCTCACTGGTCATGCACCTCAGGACCACCACCCAAGACCACAGTCCCGATCCAGGCAGGTTAAGGCAAGAGCACTTAGCCTCTGAATGGACACTTATCCCCCCCTACAATCTGCAGGCTGGGAGCTCTGAAGCAGCCATGTGGAGGTGGGTGCAGGACCGCTGCTTTTTCTGCTTTCTTACCCTGGAGGCAGACTGTCAGACCCACTCCTTCATCCCAAATTCAGTTGATTTCCACTGACCTTTCACTTTGTTCTTGGCTCTTATGGGTTGAAAATTCTGGAAACTGTCACAGTTGCTGGTGATCCACTCTTCTGAGTGCTCCAGCCATAGCTTGTCCTGGCTACCTTGTGGTTAACACCACAGTTTTGGGCTGCACTGGTTTTGGCTTTCAGTGTGCTACAATGACCCTTCCTCTCCATCTGCCAGGCTGCCTTTAGTCGGAATGTTGTTTGTCTATCATTTTGTGGATTCTGGAGCTCTAAAATTTGTTTAGAGTCCTATTTCATAGGTATTTGAGATGGTTATTGGGGGAGCTCATAGACTTCTCCTACTTCTATGCCACTGTCTTGACTCTGCCCCCCCCACTAACTATTTGCTAATATAGTGCTATAAACTCTTTGCTAGTATTTTATTTAAAAATTTTGCATCAATAGTCAACAGGAAAATCGGTCTACTTTTCTTTCTCTATTTTTTGCTTTCTCTGGTTTAGATGTTAGCAACAGATTTGCGTCATAAAAGGAATTTGGTAGAATTCTTTCTTTAACTATATTTTTTCAAATACTTTATATTAGACTAGAGTTAATTTGAATCAAACCGATCAGTTTTACTGGCATATAATTGGGTGAAAACTCCTAAGAAATGCTTCAACTTTATCTTAATTGGTGACATGCTCACCTGTTTTCATGTTTGGTACTGGTAATTTGTTCTTCTTCTTTTAGTAATTTGGTTTTCTTCTTTCTTTTTTTTTAACATCAAATTAATGAATAGATTATTTATTTTATTGATTCCCACCTCCCACCCCCACCTAACTTCAAGTTTTATTTATTGGTTCAATGATTTTCTTACTTTAACATTAGTACCCTCTCCTTTGATTTTCATTGTTTCCATTTTGGTGTATAATTGAAAATTTTTAACTTGTTCATTTTAATTTTTTTTAGTTGCTTTCTCAATTCACTGATTTGTTATTCCTTTCTTTTATTGATGTGCACATTAGACATCTAAATTTTCTCCTTATTACTGCTTTGGTTGTATCCCATAAATCTTGGAATATTGTCTCATTTTTGTCATTCTCTTTAATAAAATGATTGATAATTTCTATGATTTTTTGACCTGTTCATTCTTTTTTAAAATTCTTTTGTTTATTTTTAGTTTACATCATTCATTTCCACAAGATTTTGAGTTACAAATTTTTCCCCTTCTTTCCCCTACCCACCACCCTAAAACAGTAATCCAACTGTATACCCCCTTCCCTAATCTGCTCTCTCCTATATCCTCCCCCATCACCCCTCTGACTTTCCAGTAGGGCAAGATGGATCTCCCTAACCCAGTGGCTGTATATCTTATTTAACTGCTCATACTTTAGGTTTTAAATATTTAATTTATAACTGAATTCCAATCTATCCTTCCATAGTCCTTCATTGGATGTAATCTTTATTACATTATGATCTGAAAATGATGCATTGAATTTTTCTACATTTCACTGTGAGTTTGTTTGGTTTTTTTTTTAATGCCCTTACATATGGTCAATTTTTGTAAAAGTGTCATGTACAGCTGTGGGAAAAAAAAGTTTACTCCATTACATAACCATTCAATTTTCTCCAGATGTCTATCAAATATAATTTTTCTAAGATTCTATTCATCTCCTTAATTTTTATTTAAAATTATGGTTACATATATCTAGCTCTAGAAAGGAAAAGCTGAGATCTCCACCTAATATAGTTTTATTGTCCGTGTTCTCCTATAATTCATTCCCTTAAGAATTTGGATGCTGTGCTATTTGGTGCATGTTAGTATTGCCATTACTTCATTGTCTATGATTCCTTCACAAGATGTACTTATATATTAGGTCTATTTTTGGTTTGGTTTTTTATGAGATTTTGATTTCTAACCCTACTTTTTTTTTTTACTTCAGCTGAAGTAAACAATATATTCTACTCTAGCCCTTTGTTTTAATTCTCTGTGTCTCTCTGTTTCAAGTATGTTTCATGTAAGCAGCATATCGTTGAATTTCGGTTTCTAATCGATTCTGCTATCTGTTTCCATGTTATGGTTAAGTTCATCCCATTCACGTTCACAGCTATGACTAGTAAGTGAGTATTTATTTCCATCTGATTTTCTTCTATTTACCCTTTTCTCTCTCTTTTTATCCCACCCCTTTTCTCAAGTCTCCTTTCTTTTATCTGCCCTCCCTTTAATCACCTCCCATTTCTTATTCCCTTCCCATTCTATTTCCCTATTAAGTGAAATATATTTCTATTATCACTTGAGTATATATAAGTGGTGGTATTGTTTCCCTTTTTGAACAAATGTAGATGTTTGAGGTTTAAACGTTGTTCCCATTTCCCCCTTCAGTGTTAAAGTCATTTCTTATATACCCCTTTCATGTGAGATAGTTTCCCCCATTCTTTATTTGCCTTCCTTCTTCTCTCAATGCATTCCTCGTTGTCATCTATCCATTTTTTTAGATCATCACAATATAATCAACTTACTCCTGTACCCTCTTTCTGTGCAGAATCTTTCTAACTGTCCTAATACTTATACACTTCTTTGAAGCATCATCTTCCCAAATAAAAAGGTAGAGAATTTAATCTCATTGAATTCCTTGTGATTTCCCTTTTATGTTTATTTTGTTATGCTTCTCTTGAATATTACATATTAAAGTATTTTTTCAATTCAGCTCTGATGCTTTCATGAGGAACACTTGAAAGTCCTCTGCTTCATTAAGTATTGATTTATTCTCTTATAGTATTATATTCATTTTTTTCTGATGTTATTCTTGGTTGTAATCCCAGTTCAGAATAAAAATTCCATAACTGTTCCTTTAGAAGAGAAGCTGCTAAATCTTGTGTGATCTTGACTGAGGCTCCATACTATTTTGATGGTGTCTTTCCAGCAACTTGAGATATTTTCTCTTTAATTTTGGTTATAATTCCTGAGTTTTTATTTTGAGATATCTTGCAGGTGGTGATTGGTGAATTACTTCAATTTCTGTTTTACCCTTTGATTTTAGGATATCTGGATTCTTTCCTTGACAATTTCTTGAAATACAATATCTTTGCTTTTTCTTTGACCATGACTTTCAGGTATTCTAATAATTCTTAAACAATCTCTTTCCTAAATCTATTTTCCAAGCCAGTTTTTTTTTTTCCTCATGAGATATTTCGCATTTTCTTCTATTTTTTTTTCATTCTTTTGACTTTGCTTTATTGGGTCTTTATGTCTTCGCTTTATGTTATTAGTTTCCAATTACTCAATTCTATTTTTTAAGTCATTGTTCTCTTCAGGGACATTTTGAACCTCTTTTTCTATTTGGTCAATTCTTTTTTATAGGTGTTATTTTCTTCGGTACTTATTTGTGCTTCTTTTACCAAGTTGTTAATTTTTTTTCATAATTTTCTTCCTTTCCTGACATTTCTTTGCCTAATTTCCTCTACTACTCTTATTTCATTTTAAATTTTTTTAAACCCTTCCAGGAAATTTTTTGGGCACATGTCCAAATTATATTTTTTTCCTCCTTTGAGTCTTTACTTATAGCTCTTTTTGGTATCATTGTGTTCTTCAGAGTTTGTGTCTTAATCTTCCCTGTCACTGTAGTAGCTTTTTATGATCAGGTTCTTTTTTGACTGTTTATTTATTTTTTCCACCCTATTTCTTGATTTGGAACTTTTTGTTACTGTTTTAATCTATCTCAAGATTCATACTTTTTCATACTGCTCTTTTCAGAGCTAACTCTAGGGGCTGAAATTTGTCATTGCTTCCAACACGGTGTGATTTGGAGAGAGGCATGGTCTTGTATGCTCTCTTCTCTTTACTCAGGAAGGGCCTCTGATTCCTTGGGACAGGAAATGATACTGTACCTCAGGGCTTCCTCATGGTCTTGAGTGAAAATGATCCTTCTTGTTTTTGAGCTATGACACAGAAGTGAGCATAGGCAATAGAACTATCAAACAGTTGTCCCTCATGACTTCCATTCCCTCTCAACTGAAAGTGCTACTCCTTGCCCTTGACCTATGACTGATAAATGTTGTAGGCCATGGGTGGGCAACCTGTGGCTTTGAGGTCACACATGCCCCTCCAGGTCCTCAAATGTGACCCTTTGAATGAATTCCAACTTCACCAAACAATTCCTTTTATTAAGGATTAAGGTTCACACTTGAGGACCTAGAGGGCCACATGTGGCCTCAAAGGCTGCATGTTCCCCACTCTTGGTCTAAGGTTATCCTCACTACAACCCTGTGAATTAGGTGCTATAATTACCTCCATGTTAAAATTGAGGAAATTGGAGCAAACAAAGATTAAGTGACTCATTCTGGATCCACAATTAGTAAGAGTCTGAAGCTGGATTTGAACTCATCTGACTCTAGGCTTAGTTCCACTAGTTGCCTCATTAGCGTGTAACACCCTTGATTACAGATATTGTTGTTTGTATATGTGTTTGTTTGCCTTCCTTTGTATAGCTAGTGCTTAGTACAATGCCTAGAGCATAGTAAGAACTAAATAAAAGTTTGTTTATTTGTTGATTGATTGGTTAAGTGGAAGTGGGATTGAAGTCTTCTTTCCCTCTGTAGGTAGAAGAGGTTTCACCTATTTTTCCCTGTTTTCCATTCATTTCCCCCCTTCTCCCACCCAGGAGGTGGTATATCTGCATAGCATCAGGTGAAGGAAGGTCCAACTAGGCTGGGGGCTCAGTAATCACTATGATACCTTTTTTTTTTCTTTTTGGAGGAGAGGGGGCAAGGCAATTGGGGTTAAGTGATTTGTCCAAGGTCACATGGCTAGTAAGTGTGTCAAGTGTCCGAGGCCAGATTTGAACTCAAGTCCTCCAGACTCCAGGGCTGGTACTCTAGTCACTGTGCCACCTAGCTATCCCATATCATCTACTTCTTAGAAATAGTTTCATGGATTATACATTTGAAACTACTACTGAGAATCTTTTTCTGGTCTTTTTAAAAAATTATTCTTGATTTTTTGTTTGTACAGAGTCAGAAATTCCCTGTTCCTCTACTCTTTGTAGTTCTTATTAATTACCTTACTCCTCTCCCCACGCCGCCTTTTGTTTCAATCTCTGCTTTACTTATATAGATGTGTGTTCTTTGTTAGTATGGTTTAGCCCAATGGACATCACTGTCAACAGTCCCTTGTGGGGTACAGAAATGGTTTTTGATGGTCCTCTTGAAGCTTTTGACTGAAGGATGAAAGTAGTTGGGAAATTGTTGGAGAATATTACCCTTAGGCAAATCCTCATCTGTAAAATGAGAATGATGACCCTTATTCTACATACTTAATAGAATTGTTTTGTGGGAAGTGTTTTATTATTAACTTAAAGTGCCATAGAAACACCCACATTATTATTCTATGATATTCTTTATGCGTTCTCTTAGTCCTTCATTCCTTTTTAGTTGCTATAGTTATATGCTGTAGTGACTTCTTGACTAGAGGCAACTCACAGCAATAAGTAGTTTGCAATGTGAAGAATTAGCATAGTATTTAAGATAACTAAATAGGGTCCTAGGCAAGGAAAGCAGATGTGTGTTTTTACTGTGAGAGATTGGCTCTTCCTTTTCCAAGCTAAGGGGGTAGTAGGTTAGGAGGGAGAAGGATGTTTACTTTTGCAAATATATTGGAGTATAGAGCAGACTTCTATTGTTCTGGGGCATTCCTTGTCAGGAGTGTTTTTCTTTCTCCCTCTGCAACTCACAAGGGATTATTTAAAAGCAGAAAATACTTGGGAACTGTTATTTCATTTCTTTTTTTAGAGAAAAGTTTGATTGAATATACGTTTTGTTCCATGATACAATTAGGGTATTATATAGTGCTGCTTTCCTGGTGCTCTATGGGATTGCTGAGATATATATGACATAATTCCATTGTGTTCTAGCCAAGAATGTTTTGACTTACAGAGAAATGTAGTCTAAAAGCAGGAGAGTTACAAAAAGGCCATTCCTCAAGACCAGTGATAGAGGTAGTAAGACTTTGTTTTATCTTAATCAAGAAAAGGCTGTGACAGTAGCAGGAATATATTGTTAAGACTTAACCTGTTCATTTAAACCTGGCAGCAACAAAGGATTGAAATATGATTTTGAAACATAGCCATCTCTTTCATGTCACACATTTTGGGCCTAATTCTGCTGCCAGTTAAAAGAAATCCCATTGCCAAACTCTTTCCCCAAGTTCTCATCCATATTTTTTCTTGCAGTCTCAGGAAACAATAAAGAGGACAATGTTTTCATTTGAGTAGGAATCTGTGGCTTTGAATTGGGAGTTCTCAAGACTGCATATAAGACAACCATCCAGTTATATTCTGAGGAAAAAATAAAGATCATCACCATAATAAATAAAATAACAATAGCTGGCTTTTTAACAGTGCTTTAAGCTTTCCAAAGTGACTTAAAATATTATCTTTTTAACCTTACAATAAATCTGGGTGGTAGGTGCTATGATTACCTTCATTTTACAGAGGAGGAAACTGAGAACAGGAGAGTATATGTGCCTTGCCCAGAGTCACAATGCTAGTAAGTTTCTGGGAACTGGATTTGAACTCAGGTCATATTCACTCAAAAATTTTAGGACTCTGTGACCACTTCCTTCTATGATCTAATCATCTGGTTATCAGGAAAGTGTTCTATGCCTTGGTTTACTCACTAATAATAATGCTACTGGTTGATTCAATCTGGGTTCACTATTCACTGAGGCAGTGCACAGTGCAATCCACTTACATGTCTGCACTGCTTGACAAAGTTGTTATGGGGAAAAACAAAACAAAATGAAAAACCTAGCACCTGGTGTACAACTTCCAGGTGAGGAGGATGATAACTAATGCAAGGAATAAGCTGACAGGGACACTGGAACATTTATGCATATGGACCTTTAAGGTTTACAAGATGCTTCCTATATGTTAACATTGAAGTTAGTTAGCATTAGTGGTATTGTTCTGATTTTACATATAGTTTAAGTGACTGGTAGTGCTGGAGCTCAAACTCATGCCATTCTGCCTTGATAACTGAGAAATACATTTACTTGCCCCCCTCCGCATTTCATTATTATTCTCCTATTTTGGGTAACAGGATTAATTCTTGATTGGAGTCTATTCTTTAGGTACTTTTAAGAAGGAAATGGAAAGAAATGGACAATATTTTCAGGGTTATCAGGACAGAGAGTATGTTGAGAACTATAATATATGAGCATAAGTTGAAGGAACTAAGGATTTATAGCCTGGAGAAAAGATGATTTATTAGAGGTATGGTTGCTGCCTTAAAATATTTGAAGGACTGTCAGCAGGAAGATGCATTCAACTTGTTCAGCTTGGCCTCAGAAGGCAGAACTAGGTATAAGAGGTAGAAGTTAAAAAGAGGCAGATTTAGTATTGATGCAAAGAAATGCTTCTTAACAACTTGTTATTTAAAAGTAGTATTTCAGGAAGTCATGAGCTCCCAATCATGGGAGATATTCAAGAGAGACCTGATGTAAGGATGTTGTAAAATAAAAAATACTCTTTTAAAGGTACATAATATATTAGATGTTTCATGATAAAAACTTGTTGACTTGAGTTGTACTGAATGATTACTAATATTATATTTAAGTCTGAGATTTTGTGGAGATTTTCTCTATTTTTATTGCTTCATGTAAAATCACATGAAAACAAGTTTCAATTCTGGTCATTAATTGGCCTGTAGTTTGTCGCATTCCAATAATAATTAAATCTAAAGGGAAAGATGCCATAGAGCCTTTGAACTATACCTTTCATCTTTAAACATAGTGACAAAAATGTGAAGAAAATCATTTTGCATAGGATGACAACATTTTAAATTGCTTGCTTAATAAATGGGTGTAAACATTTCAAGAAGTTGATAAATAGCTCAATATAATAACCTTAATCTGGAGATTCTATTCCAGTCTTCCCATGGTCATCTGAATTTCTTCTCTTTGACTTCCTGCAGATAGGAAAGTCAGCAATATGAGGACATTGATTCCATCTCATTCATCATTGGCACACTAGTGAATATATCAATAGGTCTTAAGGCAAGTGATGCAATTGATACAGAAGTGGGATATTTGTGATGGGAGAGTTCAACTATCTGGACAACCAATAGATGTTTCTACTGAAAACAAAGTGTATGATGTGTAGTTTGGTTTTTCTGACAATTCCATAATTTAACTACATAATTAACTAGACAAATTCTTACTTTGGACTGAATTTTGAAAAATGAGGTGCTTTGAAGAGCAAAAATGGTAGCAACCTTGGTAGAAAGTGAACATGTTATCGTAATGTTTGTAGTTAACAAGGAAGAGCTTATCTCATAACTAAGATGACAACATCTTAAAAAATCCAATGTGACTGCACAGGGTGCTCTTTAATGAATCTGCTTTCTTTTTTAAGCATGCAATAACATATATAAAAGTCAATATGTTGTAGGAGCTTTTAAAAATGTTAAGAAAATAAATTCCGTAATGAGCTGAGATTGAAAAAAATAAAGAGCTAATGAATTTATTTTAATATATTACTAAGAAGCAAGATAAGGTAGTAAGATGAATGTGGTACATGGTATTGTGGGACCTAGGTTCGAATTTTTTCTCTATTTTATATTAGCCTTTTTGACCTTGAGCTAGTCATTTAAACTCTCTAAATTTCAGTTTATCTTTCTGTAAAATGATGGACTCAAAGAAAATATATCTAAGTTTATTTTTGGCTCTAATTCTATAAAATATCAAATGAATATTTAGCGTCCACTTTCATGACCAAAGGGAAAAAAATCAGATTTTAAATAGGGTAAAAAAAAAAGTGGTTAAAAGAGAATTTAAATTTGTAACATGACAATAAGAAATCACAGCATTCTAACCATTCTAACTTAAAGTCAATTGACCTAGACCAACTTTTTTTCCACCAGAACTGAAAACGCTTACCAGTATTATTTCAGAAACACTGGGGAATTTGTAGTGAATAAGAGAGGTGCTGTCACACTGAAGATGGGCAAATGACCTGATTTTTAAAAATAGGACATGTAGATTCTTCAGAAATAGTTCACTGATCTTGAAATCCTAAAATGGTTTCTAACAATGGGGAAAATTATAAAATGTGGGGTTACACATATTTTGAAGAGGAATTAGAGGCAATTACTCATTGATGAGGATGAAGTAGAACCATTCATACTAAATTAATATTGTTGTTATTGTTGACAAGGTAATTAGACTAGAAGATCAAGTGAATAAAGTATACACATAATATTTTTAATTTCAAGAGGGACTTTGACAGAATATTTCTTGAAATCCTTACAGATAAGTTTCAATGATTCAAACTGAAAAAAATATATATAGTTGACTCAATGGAATTGTAATAGGTATAAATATTAGTTGGCTTCAAATACCAGCTACATAAACACTCAGATTCAACATATTCAGGTTCAGAAATTGCTGGCATAAATTCAGGATGAGATAGATGTTGCTTGACAACAACCTGGGTGAAGAAGGCATTGAAGCTTTAGTTAGATATAAGCTCAATAAGATCAATCATGTTATTTATCTGCCTAACCCACCAAAATAATAATAAAAAGTGAATTCAGGCTTCAGTAACAGAGATATAACGTCCACCACTAATGAGGTCATGATTTCACTAGACTCTTTTTTTCCTCTGCAACAGAGTATTATTATATTCATTTTGGAGATTGTAGTTAAGAGTGATTTAAGGACAGATGAACCCTAGGGTGGAAGAAAACGCTGTACCAGGTAAGATTGGATTGGACACTGTAAATAATGCCCCTAGTGAAGCAGGGAAGACATATAGGAATGTATTTTGTAATACACAATGTGATTGAAATAATAAATAATGTAAAATTAATGACAGAATATATCATGGAATAATATATTAAAAAAAATAAAACTATGTGTAATTCAAAAGGCAATTAAGAGATAGATGGTGGGCAAGAATAAGCTATAAGATGAAGAATTTCACATGAGAAGTGGCATATGATAGAGACATATATACTCAAAACAAATGAGATGGGCCAGTCATGTGAGAAGACTCCTATTAGGACAATATATATGTTATATTAGGAGGCAAACAATGTGAAGAGATCTAAAGCATTGCTGTGTAGACCCAATATGGCCTGTGGGGGTGGGCCTTTTGTGGTGAATTTGTGGAAGGAAATGGACAAAGTGTTATAATAAATAAGAACGGATAGATCAGTTGAAATGTGTACCAGTCGAGACATAAACATTTAATAAATCTGAGACACTGCACTAACCACTGGGGATACAAAGAAAGTTAAGCTATGAAGAGATTAACCTAATAGTGGGGACAACTTGCAAACAACTATGTAAAAAGAAAGCTATAAATGAGACAAACTGGAAATGTTTGATAAAGGAAAGGTAATGTAGTTACGAGGAATCAATAAGAGTTTCCTAAAGAAGGTACAATTTTAGTAGGAACTTGAAGGAAGCTATGTGGTGGAGATGAAAAGAGAGCATTTCATGAATTGATGCCAGCCAGAAAAATGCTCAGTTGGGAAATGAGGTGTGTTGAACCCACCTTGACACCTTTGTAAACCGGTTTAACTCTCCTTTCCTCTTCTCTTGAGCACCTGATTCCCTTAGCATGTCACTGATTGCACTCTGTCAAGGATCAACCTTGGATTACTTTCACCATCTGCCATTTTTTACCCATACACATGTTTTCATGAATGAAGTTGGAGATTATCATGCAAATTTTCTGACTGGGTTCACTCCAAATTTTACTTCTATACCTCCCATATCAGCTTGCCTTCCATATAAGCATCTTTCAAACCTTCTCATCCCTCCTCAAATCTGCTATGACTCCCCTTTCTCTACCAACTCAGGTGAGAATCTTTGTCTTACATACATACACACAAATGAACTTATTCTTTATAAGATCCCTTTTCTCCCTGATTCCTCATCTCTTATCACTTTAATGACTTCTGCCACTATCTTCTTCACACCTCTTTCACATGAAAATCAACTCTACTCTTTACTTTTTTGTGCAAGAGACCTAATCCCATCATTTCTTCTCCAACAAATTGCCTTCTTTGTTATATTTTTATCACTTACCTTCTTTTGCCTCACGTTTAGCAATTTTATTTTTAATTTATCAAATAAAAACAAGCATTTCCATAATATAGTATAATAAAAATATGATTGTTCATGAAACTGCAATATTTTATGTATAACTTTATATTCATTTTAAATATATAATAAAGATCATATATGTTGTTTTATTCTTCTTTTTTGCTTCCCATCTCCCTCACCTTAGAGATGGCTAATATTAGACACAAAAACGTGAAGATAGATAGACAGATAGATAGATAGATATACACACATATATGTATCTATGTATCTATATAGTCATATATGTATATATGTGTATTTATAGATGCATATATAATTATTCTAATCAAACTTTTATTTAGCAGTTCTCTGAATACAGATAGCATCTTTTTTATGTCCTTTATAATTAATTTGTATATTTATAATAGTAAAATTTACTTATTCACTCAACATCACTCTTAAAACACTATCACTTATCTTCAATTTCTTAATTGCCAAATCCAACTGTCTTTTCTTAATCCTGATGCTTCTCAACCTCTCTTCAGCCTTTGAAACTGTTGATCACCCTGTCCTACTTAATATTCTCTTCCCTCTAGGTTTTCAGGATAACACATGGGTTCTCCTCTTATCTAGCATATCAACCTTCTTAGTTTCCTGGCTGTATCTTCATACATTTTATACATTTTAACCATGTATCCAATAGTACTCTGTCATGAGACCTCTTCTCTCTCCCTCTACTAATGCAATTGATGATCTCATCAGCTCCCATGGATTTATCACCTGTATGTTGATAATCCCAAATCTACCTATCCTTTCCTAACTTCTTTACTCACATCTAGTCTCACATCTCTAACTGCCTTTCAGACATCTTCAACTGGCTGTCCAGTAGACATCTTAATCTCAACATATCAAAAATTGAACTCATTGTTTCTCTCCAAAATCATACTGCCTTGAAAAATTCCAATTACAGTCATCCTCCCAGTCTCCTAGCTTTATAACATAAGGATCATTCTTCTCTCCTATCTTTCATTTCCCCCACCCCATATCCATTTTTTCTCTAATGCTTTTCTTTTTTTACCTTTACAACATCTCTCAAATACATCTCCTTCTTTCTTCTGACGTTGCCTCCACATAGATCAAGGGATCCCATTTAACTCGTGCTTATACTGCTGAAATGAATTGCTAATGGGTGTTCTTTCCACAAGTCTGTCCAATAAATCCTCCATTCAGCAGTCAAAGTTCTGACCATGTCACTCTCCTAGTTATTTGCTAATTCCCCCCCTTATTTCCTGAAATTCTAGGATTTAAATTCACGTATCTACTTCTATCTCATCATCCTGGAATTTTTCTCCTTACCTGGACCTTCTCACTCTGAAACATTCTACAAGCTCTTTCTTTCTGCTCACCCGGGAATCATCTCCAGAAAGGCTAGACTCCACCCCCCTCCCCCAGCAGTTAATCCTTCATTCTTATTGGATGATTCCTTTTCCAGTCTCCATTTTGTGAAGCACTTAGACAATTTTGCTTTTATTTCCCTTGTGACCCTGTTTCTGACTTGGACTTCAAAATCTTGTCTCCATGCTGGGTACATATATTGCTCCACTCTCCCCATTCACTTTTCAATGTGCATGTGTTTGTGTGTGTGTGTCTGTGTGTGTGTGTGTGTGTGTGTGTGTGTGTGTGTATGTGATCTTTCCTCATTAGACTTAAGCTCCTTGAGGGAGTAATGTCTTTCTTTTTTGTTATTTTCATCTTCAACATTAATCATAGTGCCTGGCAGATAAGTACTTAATTGCATTCTTCTTGCCATCTTCTCTCTTTCCCTCCATCCATCCCTGCCTTTCTTCTCTTCCTCTCTTTTTTCTATCCATTCCTCCTTCCCCAACCCTTCTTACTTCTTTCCCTTTCTTCTTCCCTTTCTCCCCCTAATCTTTTTCTTCCTTTCAGTCTTCCCTCCCCTATTTCTTTCATTCCCCCTTCCTCCTCTTCCTTCCCTTCCCTTCCCTTCCCTTCCATTCCCTTCCCTTCCCTTCTCTCCTTCCTTCCTTCCTTCCTTCCTTCCTTCTTCCTTCCTTCCTTCCTTTCTTCCTTCCTTCCTCTTCTTTCCTCTTTTTCTTCCTCCCCTTCATAGCCCTTCGTCCCTTTCCTCCATCTCTTCACTCTTTCTTTTTCTCTTCCCCCCTCTCTCCCTTCTCAAATCTTACCTCAAAAAAGTTGCCAAAATAGTCATTCTGAAGTATAGGTCTGAATGTGTCACTCCCTGGCTGAACAGTCTTCAGGGTTTCTGTGTTGGTTCTAAAATAAACTCATCAAAACTCATCAGTTTGACATTTAAAGCCCTTCACTGTCTGGTTCCAGTCCTAGTTACACATCATTCCCCCTTCAAGTTCTCTATGTTCCAGACAAACTGGCCCACTGGCTGTTCTCAGAACTCAGTATTCCACCTCCTTCTTTAATGTCTATACACTTAATGCCCCTGTGGGAATTCATTCATGAAGAATGATAAGTAAGGCCTTGGAGAAGTCAGGAGGGAATGTAATAAAAGGTGCACATAGAGAGATTACACTTAGCAAGGAGTAAGGATGGCATCTTGAAATGACCAGAAGGAGGAAAGAATAGTTGATAATGCTGAAAAAGCTGAAAAAAACTGTTCAGGTGGACTGTCTTTTTTGTTAAGCAGGAGAATAATTTGCCTATTATGAGTCAGTGTTCAGTTATGGAATTGAGGATAGAGAAAACAGTTTGGAACAGCTCATTTGGAACATGAGGTAAAGAATTGATAAATAGAGAAAATACTTGACCATTTAGGGTCTAGTTATGAAACTAGTTATAAATTAGGAGAAGGTAAAATCAATGAAATTTTCTGACTTTCTCATTGATGCCTAGGGATGCATGGGGGACATGAGCCCACAATAAGTATTATCAGGTTGAAAATGGCAGAACATGGTATAGGGGAAATGAAGGATATTAGGGTGGTAGTTAGAGAATCATTAAAATACTAGACAATATGATAAATATTAGTTTTGAAAGTAAGGAAAATTTGAGTTAGAGTTTATGCAAATAGGGAGTAGTCAAGCAGCTAGGGGACCAAAATATTCATTATATGGCTTATGGAAGAAGTGAATGGGGTTATGATGGAGTGTGGGAGATTATTTTAGTTGATAAAGTTGGTGATCAATATGTTCTGAGTGTTTGTGTCATTATCAACAAGAACACCAATGTCCCTAAAAAAAAAATACCAATGTTCCTGAGGTAAGGTTGATGTAGGAGGGGAGAGGAAGAAGAAAATCACTGATCAGGATCTGTCATTGAGGAACTTGGGAGAGAAACTTGGGGGTATGTAGCTAACAGCCATAAAGACAAGAAACATTTGGTATACGTGGAACGGATAGACTTTCAAAATAAAAGTCATTGAGTATTAGTTGGCAAATGTATTCAAAAGTGTCAGAGAAAAGAAAAGATCACATCAGAGCTTCCTCCTGGCCCTCTGAAACAGTGAGAAAAGAAAAGTAGAGGTCTTTAATGTAGTCTTGCAAGCAAAGTGAATTACTTAAAAGGAAAAACAGGCTATAATTAAAGCAAGTGGTAGAAAGAACATTAGTTAAAAATGTCAAGAAATAAAGGAAGGCACAAGATGGTACTATGGCCATAGATGCAGTAAAGTTGAATCTATTATTAGCCCAAAGGCAAGAACAAGAGGTAAGTATTTATACAAAATTAAACAAAGCCTTGGTTAACATTAGCTGGTAATTACAATTCTACTTGAAACTCTCTTGCTGAAGACAACTGAAGACAGTTTCTGTTTCCATCCGTCCTGTACAAATAGTGAATTAAAGGCAACTATGATTTCTGGTATAGTGTTTTGGGAAACAGGTCAAGGTTCACACCAAACCAGTGACTGAAAATGTGAAACCAGTCACTGCAAACCAATTGTTGCCATGGCAATTTGCCCAAAGAAAAAGCCACAAGGCCTTCCAATAAGAAAGATAGAAAACTGAAGATCCTGTTGCTAGTAAAATTAATGGCAGGGGAAATTTTGCAGTGATTGGCAAAGAGTATGCTGTGTTAATATCTATACATTATGTACAACCTATGTATTAGTCTTTCTCCTAGAAAAAAAAAAGGAGTTAAGGATGCATACTTCCAAGCTATCAGGAAAGAATGAAGTATTCTTAAATGGATGGGACAACGGGGGCGGCTAGGTGGCGCAGTGACTAGAGCACCGGCTCTGGAGTCAGGACTACCTGAGTTCAAATCCGGCCTCAGACACTTAACACAAAAAACTAGCCATGTGACCTTGGGCAAGTCACTTAACCCCAACTGCCCTCCAAAAAAAGCAAAAAAAAAAATGGATGGGACAAAAGGGAACTGGGTGGCAAAATATGTAGAGTGGTAGATATGGTTTCAGGAAGATCAGAATACAAATCCTGCCTCCCATGCTTGCTATCTGACTTGCATGGACAAGCCACTTAACTTCTGCATGCCACAGTATCCTCATCTGTAAAGTGAGGGAAACAAAGCACCCACCTCTCAGTATTGTTATAAAAAGAGAATGACAGAGATGGTATTTGCAAAAGCTTATTGCAAACCTTAAGATATATCAAAATGGTAGCTATTATTATTATTATTCAAAGGGTGAACAAAGGAGATAATGAATCTGAAGAGATATCAGAGCATTTTAACCTTTGTCAGGAGGTTAAAACATTACAGTCTGTGACACAGGGGAAAAAAAAGAAACAAAATGGCTCATTGACATGCTGGGGACTGTCAATCATAGGGTCATACATAGCTCTGAAGATGGGATCTTAGCATAATGCCTAAAACATAGTAGGTACTTAATGACTAGACAGGACCGCAGGAATCATCTCTAAGAAGATGAAGTAACTTGGTGAAGGCTGCACAGTAAACATCAGAAGTGGAATTTGAACTGGTTTTCTGACTCTAAAGCCATGCTTTTTGTACCATTACAACCAATAAGCAAACATTTATTAAAGATCTTCTATGCACCATACATTCTGATAATATCCTAGAAATAGAAAAGCAAGAAGGAAACAATTGTGTTATCAAAGAACTTACATTCTAAAGGAGGAAATATGATATAGATAGATAAGTATACATCAAATGAAAGTAATTAAAGTGGTGAAAATTAACATATGTGTGCTTGGTGAAAAAGAAAGAACTGTGTATTAAAAATCTTTCCCACAAGTGAAGACTTTAACCTCTCAGGAGAGAATATCTTTTTTCCAAGCAATGATAGGCATTGGTAGGTGCCATCATAAGAGAGGCCCTCCAGGAACAATAAGGAAGACAAGTAGTGGTAGATGGTAAGTCCTTGTCTTATATATTCTTGGAATAAACAATAGATAATCAATACAAATGTTTACTGTGTTCCCAGAACATAGATAATGTAATGAAGAACCTCTCAAGATTTATTTTGCCTGGATGATTGCCATACTCATTCCAGATGAATCTTCTGGAAATAAGTGGTACTCTAAAACTGGGGGTACTTAACCCTTTTGTGTCATGAACCCCTTTGATAGCCAGATGAAACTTATAGAGCCCTTTTGATAATATATATTATAAATACATCAGATAAAACACAGAGGATTACAAAGGGCACCAATCATATTGAAACAGTTATCAAGGTTGAACAATAACTTAATCAGTGGTTAAGAACCTCTCCTATAAGGAAACTAGAAAGTATTATTAAGGATTATGAAATTTTAGGAAAGAAATCTGAAGACCATGGGATTCAGCCAATGCTTCTATCAATTGTTAAATCATCACATATTTATTAAACACTTACTTAACAACAGTTGCTAATTAAAAGGAGAGGCTTAGGAAAGAAACACATTTAGGAAGCAAATAGATGCTTGAGATGCTTTCTGAGAAAATGAGTTGTATTCTTGGGCAATGGTTTAAAGAACAATGGCAAAGAGGCAGATTTTGGTTCAATGTTGGATAAGTAAGGACGCTAGCATACCCAGGGTGGCTGCTAGCACAAGTTCTTAGATCTGCTTTTCTAAAGTAAAGTAACTCAAAATGGGTTAACAGTCTTACTTTAATCAATCGAACATATATCATTTACCTAGTTCAGGGGAAAATGTCAGCACCCTGAACTTCAGAGAATAAAAACAGAATACAAACAAGTTACAAGCAAAAGTTAAAAATAGACCAAGAAAAGGATCAGCAGACAGTCTTCCAGCCATCTGATCCATACTTAGTTACCAAAGAGGGAAGCACCAACATCTGGGTTTTCAAAGCCTGGAGGCTCACTCAACAGCTTCCCAGAGTCTCATCTGGCCAAATCACACAACTCTTTCCAAAGTGAGCCCCAAAGCAAAAACTCACATCAGGGTATAGATAGCCTTCTCCTCAATCAAAGAATGTCACAGCCCTCTTGACCCACTGCCCAATCACAAAGTAATAAGGCATCAGCATTCCTGAAGAACAAGCCTCCCACTACAGGCTCCATGTGACCACATTCAGCCTATTAGGGGACAAAGTATACTTTCAAATGAGGGAAGATTCTCAGAGTGACTTAAGCCTATCAAAGAGCTTGGGGCAGGGTGGATTTTCAGATTCCAACAACAAATGTAAGAAAAAAAAAGTTCTTTTGCACTGGATCTTTTGAAAGGAATGGTAGATCATACTTCTATAGATGTCATTAAGGAAATACCTGAACTGAGACTGTACATTTGAGTTTATTGAAGATTGTGGAGGCATTATGAAGGATAGAGTGGAGTAGATTAGAAGATGGGTTAATCAGGTAACGATATGCTTAGCAAAGAATAGGAATGATCAGAATAAGAGTAAAGGTTTGGAGAAGATGATACAGAAATGCAGATTATATTTAAGGCACTGAATGATCTGGATAAAGTGACCAGTGTAATAAGGGGGTAGATACTGTAGCACACTGATGATAGAAAAACATATTTTGTAGTTTACTGAGATCAAGCAATTTTGAGAAAAGTGGAGAGTTAATCTTCCTCAAAGCTTTAATTTGAGTGTGAAATGCTGGAATGTGGATTGCACAATTATTAGTGAAATAATAAATAAAAGTTCCTTGAGTTTAAATTCCTATACAGGATAACAAGTACTCTAATAACCAAAATTACTCTTTAAGATAGTGTTGGGACAAAAGCAGCAACTGTAAGGAAGTTGATGTCTGGTTTCATCAGGTGTATTCATGTGGGTGTCTGGGTGCATATAATTGCATCTGTCAAAAAGCCTTGAAAACTGCCTGTTATGTAGTGCACATAACTCAGAACAATGAGGATCTGCGAAGAATATTTGCTCTTGGGGAACAATAGCAGCCACAGCAGTAGAAACAACAACATAAAATGAAAGAACTTCTTCAGAAAATGTTTGTATGAGTTCTCTATGTTAATGCATCTAAAAAAAGAAACATTGCCCATTCTCTTATTGCTTTAACAGCAAAACGGACCCTGAAAAACATTAGACAGCCTTTACTATTTGCAAACCTGTGGTACCTGAATAACTATTCTACCACCACTTCTCCAGTATTACTGTTATTTTAAACCTTCCCAGAATCGAGATAGCTCTGGAGGAGAAAGTGAGGCCATTGACCTTGCACAGTTCTCTCATTCAAATCCAAGTCATCTGCAAGTCATGTCATTATTCCCTAATGGTCCTCTTTGAGAGCACAGGACAAACACAACCTGTGAGTAGTCTCTTCCTTCCCCACTTTCCCCTCCCCCTCTGTCTCCCTTTTGTTTCCTTCACCTGAGGGTGCTCTGCCCAAAAGAAGGGATATTTGTTGACTGAAAACTGCCTGTTTAACTAGATTATTGGCTAGATTTCTTTCTCAAAGACAAAGCCTTCAACCCAATTCACTCTGGAGCTTGCAGATTGGATGACAAAAGGTTCCTGCCCTCCTAGCATGAAGAACATGTAAACAGTAATTGTTTCTCTTTTGGTCAGCAACCCTGAGGGTCTTCCCATCTCAGTTTGATTTTTTTTTTTTAAATTGAAGGGGCCATCCCTTGAACCACTTCTTAAAGAGGCCTATTCACTGAATGTGCCTTACCTCATTCAGAGTGTGAACCTGAAAAGATGTTAGCCTAAAAGGACCAGGATCTCCCATTCAATGCTGGGCCATCTCCAGTGATCCTGATGAATGTCAGACCACTGGACCCAGATGACTCTGGAAGAGAAAGTGAGTCTGGTGACCTTGCACAGCCCACCCTCACTCAAATCCAAGTCAACTGCAAGTCATATCAGTATTTCCAGATGTCATTGTCCTCTTTGAGAACAAAGGACAAACACAAGGATTTGTGATCTCATTGATGTGGGTACAGAACATGACCAATCTATTTCTTCTCATCAGGTGCCAATCTTATCCACATGAGTTCATTAATCCTCTATAGAGTCCCACTAATGTTCTGGGGGCCTTTCTCTGAATCTCTTGATGTTACAATAAAATACGATATTTTTCCATTAGTGATCCTTTGTTTACTAATGTCACAGTCTCACTTCCTTTCTCTCACTCAGTAAGCATTTACTATGCACCTGCTATTTGCAAGGCATTATGCTAAATATTGGAAACACAAAAAGGGTTGAAAATGTGGTGTCTCCTCCATTAGACTGAGAGCTCTCTAGAACTAAAATGAAAAATAGCATTCAAACAAACATGAACAGTAAAGCTATATACAACAGAAAAATTTGGAGGTAATCAAAAAAGTCTGGTAAGACTTTTTACTAATGCTATCTTTCTCCCTTGGAACTATATTGTTGACCAGAGGAATCAAATACCTGGCTACTTACTTGTCTATGAGGTCCTGAATGGGGCCAAACCAGTTTAAAATGAAATTGGGCAATGTTTAAAAAATTAAAAAATACAACTAAATATAATGTTAATTTTTTGTGTTCCAAGGCAATGTGGAAAAACAGACAGCCATTTCTATTTAAATTTTATACCCTTATTGTAGCCTCCCCAAGAACAACCTGTGCTTCTTCCCCATACACTGATATGCAATGCTAATTTTTTCAGACTACAATATCCCATACTCATAGCCATATATCCACACTGAAAGAATATTTATGTCTACCATGTAAGGAGAAAGTTCAGATCATTAAAAACATTGTTCAATTTCCCACAGGGTATCTATCCAAAAGGATATCTTTCTCCTGTTCAATCCCCAGTTCATTGTCCATTCAGAGGATCTGCTCAAGATTTTTCCATTGATGCATCAGTCTAGTGTGTAGTGCATGTGTTAGAGACAACACAATATGAATTATGGATCCACTTGCTTGTCATCCATGGATAGTAAGGCCAAACTTTTTGGGTGAATGAATATCTCGTTTAGGTGAATCGGAAATATCTACATCATTGACATTAAATACCCACTATGGTCTGGGCACTGGGGATAAAAGAAGAGACAAAAGTCAGTCCCTGCCTTCAAGGTGTTCATGATCTAATGGAGGAGAAAACATGCAAACAAACTTACAGAAAAAAGCTATGTACAAGAAAAATAGGAAATAAATAATAAAAAGAAGACTCTAGAATTAAAAGGAAATGGAAAAAGGTTTCTTGTAAAAGGTATGATTTTATTAGGGGCTTAAAGCAAGTCAGAGAAGTCCGTAGTTAGAGCAGAGAATAAGAGTATTTCAGGTAATTGGGCCAGTCAGACACAATGCCTACAGCTAAAAGATGAAATGTCTTCTTTCTGGAACAGCCAGGAAGCCCATGTTAGTGAATCAACATGTAGCAATCCCTGGGAATAAGGTTTAAGAAGACTGAAAAAGTAGGAAGAGACTAGATTAAGAAGGACTTTGAAAGCCAAAAAGATAATTTTTATTTGATCTTAGGAATTAAAGGAAGCCATTGCAGTTTCCTGAGTGTGTGTGTGTGTGTGTGTGTGTGTGTGTGTGTGTGTGTGGTTTGATATGATTTTACATGTATTTTTTAAGGAAATCGCTTTAGTGCATTAATGAAAGATTGGATTTGGCAGATACCTGAGCTAGCAGACCTACCAAGAGTCTATCTACTGAAATAATTAAGGGATGAAGTCATAAGAGTCTGCACCAAAGTAGTGGCAGTATCAGAAGAGAGAATTCTCTAGGGCCTGATGAAATCGGCTGAAATGCATTTACAAAATAAATAAATAAATAAATTTGTTCAAGAAGAAGTTGATCATCAGTATTGAAATCTTCCTTTATTTCAATCCTTTACATGTAGTTGTGTTTATTCTTCGTTCTTGAAGAGAACCATGCCATCAGGTAGATGATGACATGACTTGGATTTGAGTGACGGACAGTTCTGCATCGTCACCAACCTCACTTTCTCTTCCAATGCCATCTGTGTCCAGTGACCAAATATTCATCAGAATGACTGCAGATGGCCCTGGATGTAATGGGAGACCTTGGCCCTTTTAAGCTAAGGTCTTTTCAGGTTCTCACTTTCAGTAATGTAATACCCATTTAGTGAATAGATCTCTTTAAAATGTGAGTCAAGGGAGGGCCACTTTAACACAATTTTTTTTGAAATCAAACTGTGAAGGGGAGACTGGCTGAAAGAGAAACAGTTAATATTTTACATGGACATCCTTCGTGAAGGTGGCAAACACCATTTGTTCCCATATGTCTCCTTATATGTCTCATTTAATATTCATTTTCATAGGATCAAGTGAGGTGTGCTCAAGTCCTGCCTATGGCATACTGAGTAAGTGACTTAACCTCTCCATGATTTAGGCTAATTCCTTAATACTTGAAGGTGTGGAAAATACAAGTCAGAAGGTTATCACATCAAGTTATGTTTGTGGTTATATCTTTCAGATAATCTTGAATGACTTTGACACATGAATGGCAGATATCTTGCTGGAAGAAAATCTGTAAAAATAGCATTTTGTCCCACCAATTTTTTTTCATCCCCAAAGAACTACAGGCATACTGGGATCATTTATTCTATATACTTTTCATGGAATTTTGTGGTTGTAAAGCTTTATTCTACTCTACAAAATGGTCTGCAAAACTTGCCTGTGTCCTTCTGAAGTGTTCACCAAGGACAGCCCTGAAACATGCCCATATTGTTCTGATACAAGTTTGATAGAGTTGGGAAAGCAAGCATAGAAATTGGTAGTTCAAATTTTCTTGCTAACATCAGTTTGAATAAAAATATCTGACTTCTCCAAGCATTAGAATTTTGTTATCTTTCATATTTTCTGAGAATCAATTATTCAATACCCTTAACCTCTACCATTGTTTTTTCTTTGTATATATTTGGTCTGTTACAGTTGTGATTACTGTCTCTATTTCTTTTCTTGTGCTTCCTCATGGATCACATAAAAAGTACTGTGATGTTAGTGTTTAAATGTAATTTCTCTATTATTGTTAATGGAAAAATACTAGACATTAAAATTCTGATGTGTATTTTTCAGTGTGAGCCTTAAAAGTCTTCCAGATTTTTTAAGCATCAATGAATCTTCAAGCTTCTTATAAACATCTCTGTTCCTCCAAAGCTCCTAACTGGTTATTTATCTCTCCATTTGGCAAAAAAAAAAGTATCAAATCTTTGCTGACTGAGATAGTTTCTAGGATCAGTCTTCATATTAAGGTGTTTGATTTGCATATTTTAACTTTTGTTCTTTTAACCATTTTTCATTTGTCAGTGTCAGTATCTTCACATAGGTCCATTCCATCTTCTTCAATTGCAATATCAAAATGTAGTCCTATCATTTCTTAAAAAAATTCTCTTCTAATTTTGGGTTAATATTATTCTAAAATGGAAGTAGTCTGATTTTCACAGTCATTCGCTAATTTTAAAACGTTAATAAATTTGTTTTTGTTATTTGATGCTTAACATGTCCATTGTCCTATGATGTTCTTATTTTCAGAAAGCATTTGTGAAAATATAGGCATGAGTCTCCAGTATTTGCTTTTTTCTATAAATATGCATATATGTGAATATATACCTATGTGTGTATATGCTTCTAGGCTTTTAATTCATATAAACGAAATATTTATCTAGTATATTTCTTGCCATCAATCTTATGTCCGTCTTGAATTCAATGAGTTTTAGCAATGCAAGTAAAATAATGTAGGTTTGGAAAACCAATGTGCGTACAATTGTGCAATTATTTATGTGTGTGCGTTCCCACAATATTACAGCCCAATACACAGGCATATAGGCATGAGTCAAGATCTCTGTTTTTATTTTTTCTAAAAAATTTTTGGTGAGAAAACCCTTTCTGTTAAGGTAAATTACAACTACTCTCCAACTTATAGTCTCAGGGTGTGCCTAGGACACTGTGACATTTAATTTTTTTTTTCCTTTGTACTTCCCTTCCCACTTTGGCCAATTAAAAAAAAATAAAGAACACCCTATAACAATCATGAATAATCTAGCAAAATAAATCCCCCAAAATGTATTTCTATTTCTGCACTTTAAGTCTACCACCTTGCTGCTAGAAATTGGGTAGAATCAGCCATATTTTGTGTGTATACTTATAGTTTATAATTATGTTGATTAGAGTGTTAAAATCTTTCAAAGTTGTTTTCCTTTCTAAAGTTTTTGTCTTTTAAAAAATGTTACCCTTGTTCTACTCAATTCACTATAATTAAGTACACAGAAGGCTTCTAAATTTTCTCTGAAAATAGTGATTTTGTAAATTTTTATCATTCAGTATTATTATATTATATTCATATATAATAATTTATCTAGAGATTCCCTAATAGATATCTTAATTTTGCAGCTCTTAGTTACTACAAAAAACTGTTATAGATATTGTTTATACATGTGAATCCTCTTTTTCCCCTATAATCACTTTGGGATATAGACCTAATAAATGGTTCAAAGAATAACCTCAGTATAGTAACTTTTTGTCATAAATCCAAATTACTTTACAAAATAGATGGACCAACTTACATCTCCACAAATAGGGCATTATTATACTTGCTTTCCCACAGACCCTCCAACATTTGTAATTTTTCTCTTTTATCAATCTAATAAACATATGTTAGAATCTAATATTTGCTTTAATTATTCATGATTTGGAACATTTTTATATTACTGCTGATAACTTTTGACTTCTTCCTTTGAAAACTCCCTCTTCATATGCTTTAACCAATTACATACTGTGCATGGATTTTAGTTCCCTAAATTTAAATATTTTTTTTAAATATTGAATATGAGAACTTTATCAAAGTCATTTGCTACAAATACATTTGTCCATGTTATGTATGTTCCTGCTGATTTGAACTGCACTAGTTTGTGTGTGTGCAAAAACTTTTAAATTCTATATAATAAAAACCATTGTCTATATTGTATTTTGTGATTCTTTCTGTCACTTGTGATTGTTTCTTTCACTCTTCTTCCATCCCTGTCCATACATCTAAAAGGTAGTTAATGTCTTCCCTCCTCTTCTAATTTCTTATGATATTACTTTTTTGAGCTACATATTCATTTGAAGTTTGTGTTGTTGTACAGCAAAAGATATTGGTCTAAGTGTAATTTCTGCCAAATTACTCCAGTTTTCCAATTTGTGTCATCAAGTAAATCCTTACTCAAGTACCATGGTTTGGGGATTTATTGAATATTATGCAGCGCTGTGTCTTATTTACCAAGTTTGTTCTACTTAACAAACATATTTATTTATTTAATTAGTATGTAATTTTTTCAATTAATAATTACTTGTGATACAATTTGAGATCTGGTAGTAATAGATCCTTATGTTCCCCTTCCTTTTACTTGACTTCCTTTTTTTTTTCTTTATTATCCATGACCTCTTGTTCCTCCATAGGAATTTATTTGGCCCTGTGACATATAAAGGACAAACAATTGGACTATCTAACTTCTGAGGTCCCTTCCTCTTCGGAGATTGTATGATCCTGTGTCAAATGTTGGAAAGTCAAAGGAAGCCTCTTTGGCAAGAGGGAGTAGAATACTGGGATATTGAAGTCAGTGAACTTTGATCTCCAATGTGTTTTAACTACAGACACTTCTTCATGTTAATAATATAAACACAAAAGCAAAGGAAACTTAAGTGGCCTAATAACCCCAACTATGTTTACCTACATTTGGTTTAATTCAAACCTTAGGTGTTCAAACTTAGACTGAACCTATTCAATTTCAATTATTCACACTTTATACTGTCCTGCATTCAATCTCAGCTTTTCCCCAGACTTCAAACCTCCTCCATTTGCATGAAATTAGGCTTTCTGTATTTCATTTTATTTTTCTTTACCAATCTTCATTGCTTTTCCATCCCCTGTTCTCTTGTCTGCTCTTTGCTTACAGTATTTTACATATTTTGGGAATTCTCTGTTTCTAACCTAGGTATTTTTTCCTACCTTCCAAGTACCATCAACTCCAAGAATCTTTCCATGATCAAATACAAAAATGAATAAATAAATAAATAATAGGATGTCTTGGACGCCTCTCTAACAAGCAGTGAATGCCATCACCTATTTAGAAATTGTTTCATTTGGATTTGTGTACAAAAAAAAAATGAGAATTAAATATAGGTCTATTACAATTAACTTACGAATCCTTTTCATACAGCAGTTCTTGAATGTGGTCCATAAATCCTAAAGATTAATAAAAAAAATTTCACAAAGACAAAAGTATTTTTTAAATAACGCTAGGATATTTTAATTTCTAATATGGTAAATAGGGATAAACATAATCAACATAAACCCAAACTCTTTGGGTGGCAGACTCCTCACCAACTTGGCCCTGTGACCAAAAGGTTTAATAACCACTGTTATTTTTGACACGGCCAAATCTATACTTTATTTCTTGTTTATTTGTTCATTTAATATTTTAATAGCATTTAAATAAAAATAAATTAGATGGTTATTATAGAATATACTCAATTCTGATTTAAAAAAGACAAAATAGTTTAATGCATGATATATTCTTTACTTAGATAAGTAAGCATAATTCTTTGTAATGTATTTGAAAGCTGAATGCTATCTTCATTAGGAGCTAGGAGCACATTTAACTTGTGTTGAAACATAGCACAATGGTAATTTTGGTATATTAATAAATGTTTAAATATATGACATGTCAATATTCTTTTTTGTTAAAAAACACCACCACCATATATTTTCTTAACAATCCCTTTTGAGAGTTCCTATGAGGTAATATTGCCTCCAGATCACTCATACATTCAGTACTCACACAAAAACCTCAATTCGAGGGGAATTCCGGGTCAATATGAGTTGACATTTTCATACATAACCTTAATCTCTAGTATGACCTTTGCCTGCAATGATTGAAGAATGGTGTGCAGAACTAGGGAGGTATCTGTCCCATATTCTTCCTGAGGAAGTATAATTTAAGGGATAGAATGTTGAACTTGGTGTCAAGTTCAAATCTCACTTCTGTCTTCTATTATCTCTGTGGTTATAGGCAAGTCATTTAACTTCTAGGCCTAGGGAAATTCTCTTATGACTTATTCAGTTATAAAAGGATGGTAACAGAAAGGTGTTCTCACACTGACAAAATCACAGTTCTTTGCTATTTGCAAGGAGACAGACAGATTTTGACACAATGGGAGGAAAATTATTATAACAATGAGACCTCTTCAGAAATAGAATGGGTTGCCTTTGGAGGTAGAGTTCTTCATCACTGGAGATTTTCAGGTGAAGACAAGCATAATCCTTGCCATAGATGTCATTTTTCTCATATGTTTTTCCAATAATGTGTAAAATATTTTTGCATTCTTTTTAAAATATCGAGTTTGAAATTATTCCCTTTCCTTCATCCCCTCCTCCTTCATTGAAAAACCATGCAATTTGGTGTAGGTTATACCTGTACAGTCATGAAAAATATATTCCATGTTAGTAATGTTGTGAAAGAAAAAAATAGACAAAAAACCAAACAAGAAATAAAGAAAGTTTCAAAAAGTATGCTTCAATCTGCACTCAGACTCAATCAGATTTTTTCTCTGGAGGTGGATATCATTTTTCAATATAAATCCTTCAGAATTATCTTGGATCATTGTATTGCTGAGAATAACTAAATCATCCACAGTTGGTCATCATGTAATATTACTCTGTACATTATTTTCCTGGTTCTGTTCATTTCACTTTGCATCTATTCATGTAACTCTTTTCAGGTTTTTCTGAAAGCATCCTGTCTTTTTGCCATGGATATAATTTAAAAAATACATGTTTTAAGTAGAACTTTTGAATTGTATGAACCTATTGTTCCCCAATAGTGGAAGTTTAATAATGAATTAGGTTGAAAGCAAACAAGCCTACAAAAGCAGAGTCCAATAATTTGCTGATACATTCTGTCAATTACATTATAAGCTTCTCAAATCAAGACTAGATCTTCCTTTTATTTTGCAAATTTTAGTAATAGCTACCAACACTGTAGCATTTGATGAATATTTCTAGGTTGACGAATTAACTGAATGATTATGATTAATATTAGCTACGCTGATTTAGAATAGGAAAAATTAATATTCCCTTGCTGTTCTTCTAATGTTTTCTTCACAGAAGCAGCATTAAGCACATAGATTGGGAAAGCAGAAGGTGGAGATACACTAATCATGATTTTGTTTATTCATGTTATTTATTGCAATTAGTATACTATTTTGTTCATTTGGGGTTGAAGGTGCTTTTCAGTACATTCTAAAGGAGAAAGATTTATTTTCCTAGTTTCACCTTGATTGTCAACACATGCCTTAGTATGTATATGATCAGTCTGGATGGGGTTTCCCATCTGTTTCTCAAGGAAGACATGAAGCCATTGCAAGTGAAACAAAACTAATGGCACAACTTAAGCTGCGAAGTTATTTATTTTTAGCCAAGATGCTGCTAAACAATTAGAATCATGCATGGTAGGTATTGAATTATTCAAAGAAACTGGCAGATAATTCATGTTCTCTACTTGTAATCTTTGCCTGGTCTACAAATAGGCTGAAAAATGATATGGTCTGAAGGATTTTGTTTCTCCTCTTTGACAAATAACAGTGTATTATACTTCTATAATTATCCTGAAATATTTTAGCAGTGAAAACCAAAATCATGTCAAATGAACTCAGGTAGATTTACAACAGAATTCCAAAATAGCAGTGATCTTTTAAAGAAAAATCACTGGTTTTATCTGGAAAGAAGTGAAAACTTAACCACTTCCATTTCCACAGTTCAGTTTAAGCAGGCTTGTTTCTGAATTTCCTTGGAAAATTTCAAAGCTTCTTTTACACAGATGGATCTTTGATTAACTGCCCCCTCTAGGAGATGTAGAGATTACTCAGTGGTCTGAATGAAGAGGGAATATGTTACAATGTGAATTTTCATCTAGCTTCAGTCACTGACTTAATATGTCATTTGGAAGAAAATTTTAGCCTTTCTGGATCTCCATTTAATAATCCATAAAATAAGACTGGCTTACCTCAGCAGTTAACGGAAAGACATAATTGTATACTACTCTTCCCCACCAAAACAAAACAAAAGAAAACAAAACAAACCCTTTGCAGAAGTATTCTGGACTGTCCTATTTCTTTAACTAAGTTACATCTTTTGTGCCAACATTCGAGGTTAAAAGAGCCATAGGAAATTTACAGAATATTTTGAATGTCAATTTCAAATTTGTTTTGCCCAATTTTATACTTATATTAGACCTGCCTGAGACATTAAAAGAACAGTTATCATTATAGATGGTGTCACCTTTCTTTTACAACAAATACATGCTCAGAAATCTGGTGAAAAAAGTTACCTATAGCAGCCCGTGTACCCACAATTTAGGTACATTTAGGTAGGGGGCTTTAAATTGGAGATATTAGAACTTTAAAAAATGTCTCTATTCATATTTATGTTAACTTTTATCTCTATACATATATCTATATATAACATCTATATCTATATCTGGGGATAAAGGAGAAGTGTTATGGTGGGAGAAGATCTAAATTTGATATCATAGGATAGGAGCTGAAATTCGAAACTTATCATTTTCTACCTGGTAACCTTCAGGTAACTCAGGTCTTTGGTCTTTACTCATCTGTGAAATAGCTGGTAAGACTAGATGATCTCTATAGTCTTTTTAAGCTCTTGATCCAGGATACATACATACATACATACATACATATCTACATACATACTACATGTATCCACGAATATACACACAAGTATATGCATACATTACATATGCATACACAGATATGTGCGTTATTGCTCTTGTGACCCAAAATAAGACCATAATCCATAAGGAGTATAGGCTTGGTATGATCAGGAGCCAGTTTTTTGGGAATGAATATTTTATGAGATTGAGATTGAAGTGGAATCTAAGAGCTACAGTGAGAGTTTCAAGGCGAGTGGGTCAGCATCAAGATCAAGTGCCATATATACTGGAGAAATGTGGAATTAGTTAATGGAATATCTCTCTCCTAATTTGCCTATTTTTTTCAGTGATATATGATTATAACCCCTACTTCGCTTTGATATACAAGACAACGTTCATACCCGTATTTCCTTCCTTGCCACAATGGAGTCATGGAACTCTGGAAATGAGCACTATCTCTGACCTCCAGATGTCTCTGCATACCAAGGTCAGGTTTAATGAGGAACATTGACAGAGGAGAACTTCTGAATCTGGGACATATATATTATATAATGGTCCTCATGCCCATTCCTCAGTCTTGTGCCTATGGCACAATGGAAAGGGCTCAGGCTTTAGAAGCAGAGGACCTGGGGAAGAGAGGAGAAGAGAGTAAAATAATCCAGGGAGATTTTAAAATTAAATTTATTATTGAAAACAACATCAGACAACAGCACAACTACATAAATTTCTTCAGTAACAATTAATCATTAAATAAATTGGATTCCATGAATAAAAAAAACTATATTACCATTTCTCCCCAAATATATTACTACTGACCAATACATTTTAAGGGAGTTTAATATTCCTAAAGTGACAGAAATTATATTTTCACATGCTCCCTAAAAAGCCCTGTCTATCCCAAAGACAATTTTGAATCAAAATGGGACAGAGATACAGATGATGGTTGCTCCCAGCTATTGACCCAAGAAAGGAGTTGTTACCCTCTTATAGCTCATTCATAGCTACATAGGTTCATAGCCCCCTAAATATGGTAATTGTTTAATACACATTGGAATTAATTCAATACTATTTAACAGTGTAAAAAAACTGCTTAGTGTAGGCAGTATTGCATTTAAAAATGTGTTACCCTTATTTTGTACTTGGCAAACATTAATAAGTATCAACATTGTCCTATATAAGGAACAGGAATAGAGTATTCTATGAGAAACTGGTCTACAATCTCTTTTACATACAATTTATTTTAAGTAAAGTAGATATTAAATTTAGCATAGCATTATCAACACTACCCAGTTTACCTCCCCTTATGAACTTTGTTCTTCTCTATCCTATATAACTTTAAATGTTTCATTGAATAATATCAATAGCTAGTATTAGCTATTTAAGGGTCATAAAACTTTTAAACAAATATTTTAATTTTATCCTTGCTACAACCCAGTGAAGTAGGTTTTATTTCACCCATTTTACAGATGAGAAAATTAAAGCAAACTGAGGTTAAATGATTTGTGCAGGGTCACCCATCTAGTAAGTATCTGAGTCCAGACTTGAGCTCAAGTAGCTCAGGTTTCTAGGTCCAGTGCTCTGTCTTCTATGCCACCTATGCCTTCTATGACTCCTCTAGTCTTTTCTTCCTTTTTCATCTTTAGTTTTCTTCAATATTATTACCTCATCAGTCTTTCCTCTATACTTCCTTTTCAAAAAGTAAAATAAAAATGAAACTCTTGTTTGTAAAAATCAAATATAATCAGGGATAGCATAATACTTGTTTGATTATTTATACAAGAACTCAATCACTCTGGGTAAGCCTATGAATCATCTTTAAATGCACAAAATATAATACATGACATCCTAAAAGAAGCTTCTAAAACATAGTTAACATTTTTTTTTTGGAGGGGGAAAGGCAAGGCAATTGGGGTTAAGTGACTTGCCCAATGTAATATAGCTAGAAAGTGTGTCAAGTATCTGAGACCAGATTAAATTCAGGTCTTTCTGACTCCAGGAAAAGTACTCTATTCACTGTGCCTAATAGTTTTAAAACACATTTGTAACATAGTAATATGTGTGCTTCTTTATTAACATTTAAAAAAAATAATTAAAATATAACCACATTAAAGTTAAATATCATTTTCAAAAAACTGAAGTGTAAAAGATGTTGCTGCTTAGCTTGAGCAAGGATATTAAACTTTAGGGTGTTCTTTAAAAAGGCAATACTTGTGTTATGTTGCACATCCAATTAATATCAGGAATTTGGGGGTTTGGTTAAGGGGGTTGCATTAATCAATATTTGTTTAAAAAGCCTGATTTGCAGGGACAGATTTGAAAATATAATTCAATGGAAGTGGAAGCAGTGGCAATGGCTATGGTGCAAACTTCTTTTTTTGGGCCAGCCAGAATCTCTGCTAAGGATTACTGCTGAGTTCTGCCAGGGACAGAAACTGTGGGGGGCCAGAACTGCTCCAAGTGAGCTGTGTGGATGCTGAGCAGTTGTCGTGAGTGAGAAGAGGAGGATCTTTGCCTGAGGTAGCCTGTCCTGTTTTGAAGGACTGAGAATGTGGGTGTTGGTGGAACTAAGATGGTGGAAAGGAAGCAGTAGCTTTTCCAAGCTCCTCCAAGAATTCTGTTGCTAAAAGATAAAAAGTGAATTTGAACAGATTTAAGAGTGACAGAATGCACTGAGAGATAGAGCATGGCAGATTTCCAGCCCAGGAAAGTGCCTACTCAGGTTGGTGCAGGAAAAACGCAGAGCACACAGGAGCTGCACCAGTGCAGATTTGAGAGAAGAGTATGCCAGACTGAGAAGGAGCCCCAGACAGCCAACAGACTCACCCAGCCAGAGGGGACCCAGCCAGAGGGGTTTGTGGCCATCTCACTGCACAACAGAGGATTGTCAGAGCTGGGTAAGAGAAAAAGCAGGACCTGCAACAGGGTCCACAGCCTCTCCTTGGGCTACCAGCCCACAGGATGGATGTTCAAAAATTACATACCCAAACTTCCAGAAGTCAAAATGGAAGAGTAAAATTTAATTGCTCCAATTCCCCTCACTGACCCAGAAAAGTCTGGAATTAAATACCCCACCCAGAGTAAAAACCCTGAATTAGTGGAAACAGCCTCAGGCTTGGGTGTCACTGAGGAAAGGGGAAGGGAGACTGTATGGAGCCTAAGCCCAGGAGGGTGGAGCCAGCAAACACCAAGAACAAAAGCCCAGGCATGCTTTAGAACCACCTGGGAAATCAGAAAGAATACAGCCCTGCCCTGCCCTGCCCTGCCCTTCTGCTGACCTCCTGCTACTGAGCCTGCAGGAGCTGTGGCCCAGAGACACAGAGATGGAAACCTGAAGGAGTCAGACCACCCTTTCCCCATAGGTTACTCTGTAAGCCTCAGGATAACTCAGGGGAAACACTGAGATTCCTGCCCTTTCTTTTGATGAAAATAATGTACTAAAAATTAGAATCAGTCAAATTGAAGCAAAGGACTCTATGATGCAGCAACAGTTGGTCAAAAAAAACATAAAAATTGAATTAAAAGAAAGTGCAAAATATCTCACTGGAAAAAAAAACAAACCTGACCTGGAAAACAGATCCAGGAGAGATAACACAAGAATTAACAGCCTACCAGAAATACAGGGATGAAAAAAGCAGCCTGGACAGCATCCTCTAAGAGATTATCAAAGAAAATTGTCCTGAGGTCCTAGAATCAGAAGGTAAAACAATTATTGAAAGAATTGGCCAATCTTCTCCTGAAAGAGATTCCCAAATTGAAAACTCCAGGAAATATAGTAGCCAAATTCCAGAGGTACAAGGTCAAGGAGAAAACACTGAATGCAGCCAAAAAGAAACAATTCAAATATCATGGAATTACCGTCAGGATTACACAGGACTTAGCAGCTGCTACATTAAAAGATCAGAGGCATTGGAATTTGATCTTTCATAAAGCAAAAGAGCTGGGACTGCAACCGAGGATCAGCTACTTGGCAAGACTGAGCATAATCTTTCAGGCAAGGAGATAGTCATTTAATGAAATCAAGAACTGCCAGACTTTCCTTATGAAAAAGTCAGAGCTCAATGGAAACTTTGATTTCCCCTTACAAGACCCAAGAAAGACATAAAAAGGTAAACAAGGAAAACACACATTCACACATACACATACACACACAGATGCTCACACATGCACATAACTTGGGACTCAATAAGAGGAAACTTTACATCTCTATATGAGAAGCAGATACTTGTCAATACTGAAATTTGTGTAAGTATTGTGACATTTAAAAGGGATGAACACAGATAGAGGATGTGGGTATAAGTGAACTGATCTGAAGATTTAACAAAAGCCTATTAAGGGGAAGAAAGGGATTGTAATGGGAGAAAGGAAAGGTTGAGGCAGAAAATGGTAAATTATACCACAAGAAGAGGCATAAAAACATACTAAAGTGTAGGGGAGGGAAGGAAAGAGATGATCATTACTCTCATTGGCTCTGATTTAAAGAGCGATCAGTACAAATGACTAAGTTTAGATTCTAACATGAAAAGACACAAAAACTCATAACAACAGAGGGGAAAGAGGGAGGGAGAGGAGCACTATATGAAATTTTCTAGCATTGGTTTGGGTTCAAGGAGGGAGTAACATACTCTGTTAAGAATAAAAATCTATTGTGCCCTACAGGCAGTAGGAGGGATAGGGTAAGGGGGGTTAGAAAAAGGGGGAGGGTAGTCAGAAGGGAGGGAAAGAGTAGAAAGGGGAAAGGGTAGGTAAAGGGGGGGACACTGGGAAGAAATACTGAGAGAGGCAGTGGTCGAAAGGAAAACTCTTAAGGAGGGGAAGGGAAAAGGAAGATACAAAGATATAAACAGAGGAGGGAAAAAGATGGAGGGAAAGTCATAGATAGTAATCATAGCTGTGAATGTGAATGGGATGAACTCTCCCATAAAACAGATGTGGATAGCAGAATGGACTAAAATCTACAATCCTACAACATGCTGTCTACAAGAAACACATCTGAAACAAGGGGAAGTGAACAGGGTAAAGGTAAAAGGATAGAGTAGAATATATTATGCTTCAGCTAAAGTAAAAAAAAAAGCAGAGGTAGCATTCCTTATCTCAGATAAAGCAAAAGCAAAAATAGATCTAATTAAAAGAAATAAGGAAGGAAACTACATCCTGCCAAAAGGCACCATCAAGAATGAAGCAATATCAATACTTAACACATAAGCACCAAGAGGTATAGCATCCAAATTCCTGGAGGAAAAGTCAAGGGGAAGAAATAGATAGCAAAACAATACTAGTGGGGGACCTCAAACTCCCCTTCTCTGAACTTGATAAATCTAACCTCAAAATAAACAAGAAAGAAGTTAAGGGGGAAAAAAAGTTAAGGAGGCAAATAGAATTTTAGAGAGTCTAGCCATGATAAATCTCTGGAGAAAACTGAATGGGGATGAAAAGGAATACACCTTCATCTAAGCGGTACATGGCACATAAATAAAAATTGACCATGTACTAGGACATAAAAACCTCACAATTTAGCACAGAAGGGCAGAAATACTAAATACATCATTCTCAGATCATGATGCAATAAAAATTATATGCGATAAAGGGCCATGGAAAGATAGGCAAAAAAACTAATTGGAAACTAAATAATTTAATCCCAAAGAATGAGTGGTTAAAACAAAAAATCATAGAAACAATCATTAACTTCATTCAAGAGAACAACAATAATGAGACATCCTACCAAATCTTGTGGGATGCAGCAAAGGCAAGTCTTAGGGGAAGCTTTATATCCCTTAATGAATGCATGAAAAAATTAGAGAAAATGTAGGTCAACAAATTAGTCATACAACTGAAAAAGCTAGAAAAAGAACAAATTGAAAATCCAAATTAAATACTAAATTAGAATTAGTGGAAACCAAAGGAGAGATTAATAAAATTGAAAGTAAGAAAACTATTGAACTAAGAAATAAAACTAAAATTTGGTTTAATGAAAAAAAATAAATTTCATAGACCCTTAGTCAATAGGATAAAAAAAAAGAAAAAAGAAAACTAAATTTTGAGTCTCAAAAAAGGAAAAGGGTGAATATATTTCCAATAAAGAGGAAATTAAAACAATAATTAGGAATTATTTTGCCCAACTGTATGCACATAAATTTGACAATGTTAGTGAAATGGATGAATATTTACAAAAATATAAGTTGGCCAGACTAACTGAAGAGAAAGTAAATTACTTAAATAACCCCATCTCAGAAAAACTAAATTGAACAAGCTATCAGAGAACTCCCTAGGAAAAAATTCCCAGGAGCAGATGGATTTACTAGTGGATTCTATCAAACATTTAAAGATGAATTGATCCCAATACTCTACACACTATTTGGGAAAATTGGTGAGGAAAGACTCCTACCAATTTCTTTTTATGACACAAATATGGTACTGATGCTTAACTCAGGGAGAGACAAAACAGAAAGAAAATTAAAGACCAATATCCTTCATTAATATAGATGCAAACATTTTAAATAAAATATTAGCAAAAAGACTACAGCAACTTATCATAAGAATAATGCATTTTGATCAATTTGGATTTATTCCAGGAAGGCAAGGATGTTTCAATATTAGGAAAACCATCAGTATCATTGATCATACCAACAATAAAACTAGCAGAAACCATATGATGATCTCAACAGATGCAGAGAAAGCCTTTGACAAAAAACCATATCCATTCCTATTAAAAACACTAGAAAAGTATAGGAATAAATGTAATTTTCCTTAGAATAATAGGTAGCATCTAATTAAAGACATCAGCAATTATTATATGCAATGGGGATAAAATAGAAGCATTTCCAATAAGATTAGGGGTGAAATAAGGATGTCCACTATCATCCCTCTTATTCAATCTAGCTAGAAATGTTAGCTAGAAATGTTAGCAGTAGCAATTAGAGAAGAAAAAGAAATCAAAGGAATCATATTAAGCAAAGAAGCGACTAAGCTACCATTCTTTGCAGAAGATATGGTGATATACTTGGAGAATCCTAGAGAATCAAATAAAAACTTCTTGAGACAATAAATAAATTTAGTAAAGTTGCAGGATATGAAATAAACTCACATAAATCCTCAGCATTGCTATATATTACCAATGAAGTCCAACAGCAAGAGATAGTAAGAGAAACCCCATTTAAAGTTACTGGTGACATTATAAAATATTTGGGAATCTACCTGCCAAAACAAACACAGTACCTTTGTGAACACAATTGCAAACTCTTTTCACACAAATAAAACCAGATCTAAGGAATTGGAAAAACATCAATTGCTCATGGCTGTGCCCAGCTAATATAATGAAAATGACAATTTTACCTAAATTAAATTACATATTTAGTGCCATACCAATCAATCTAACAAAAAAATCACTTTATAGAACTAGAAAAAATAGTGACAAAATTTATCTGGAAGAACAAAAGGTCCAGAATATCAAGGCAATTAATGAAAAGAAATGCTAGGGAAGGTAGCCTAGCTGTACCAGATTTTAATCACTTATTATAAAGCATCAGTCATCAAAAGTGCTTGGTACTGGCTAAGGAATAGAGTAGTGGATCAATAGAATAGATTAGGTACAAAAGACTCAGTAGTCAACGATTATAGTAATATGCTGTTTGATTAGCACAAAGATCCCAGTTTCTGGGTTAAGAATTCACTATTTGACAAAAACTGGTGGGAAAATTGGAATATAGTACGGCAGAAACTGGGCATAGACCATCATCTAATGCTGTACACCAAAATCAAGTCTAAATGGGTGCACAATCTAGGTATAAAGGGTGATACTGTGAGTATCAGAACAAACATATGGCAAAGCAAGCAATAGTTTACCTGTCAGTTTTATGGAGTAAGGAAGACTTGGTGACCAAAGAAGAGCTGGAGAGCAGTATAAAATGCAAAATGGATAATCTTGATTACATTAAATTGAAAAGTTTCTGTACAAACAAAGCCAATATAACCAAGATTAAGAGAGAAGTAGGAAACTGGAAAATAAATTTTACAACCAGTGTCTCTGATAAAGGCCTCATTTCTAAAATATACAGGGAATTAAGTAAAATCTATAAGAATACAATCATTCCTTGATTGATAAATGGGCAAAGGATATGAACAGGCAGTTTTCAAAGGTAGAAATTAAAGATATTTGTAAGCATATGAAAAATACTCTAAATCACTATTGATTTGAGAAATGCAAATCCAAACAACTTTGAGGTACCACATGTCACCAGTCAGACTGGCTAAGATGACAAAACAAGAAAATGGCAAATGCTGGAGAGAATGTGGAAAAATTGGAATACTAATGCATTGTTGGTGGAGTTGTGAACTGATACAACCATTCTGGATAGCAATTTGGAAGTATGCCCAAAGGCTATAAATAATTACATACCCTTAGACCGAGTAATACCACTTCTGGGGTTGTACCCCAAAGATATCATAGAAATGGGAGGAAGACACATATGCACAAACACATTTATTGCAGCTGTCTTTGTGGTTGCAAAAAAATGGGAATTAAGGGGATGCCTATCAATTAGGGAATGGCTAAACAAGTTGCGGTATATGAATATAATGGAATACTATTTTGCTATGAGAAATGGGGAGGAGAAGGTCTTCATATTCACCTGGAGAGCCTTATACAAACTGATACTAAGTGTGAAGAGCAGAACCATGACAAATTTGTACGCAATCACAGACACATCATATATGTGATGACCAACTTTGATAAACTGGACTCTTCTCAGCAATATATAGTTATAAGACAACTACAAATCTCAGGATGGAAGGACATACCTACATTTAGAGAAAGATCTAGGAAGAACAGAGTTAAAATAGAGACTGAAGCAATCTACATGTTGTTGCTCTTTTTCATGTTTACTTCTCTTTCTTTTTTCCCATTGTTCACTCCATTGGCTATAAACCTTCTATACAACCAGACTCATGTCCAATTTGAAAATATTTTCAGATCTAATACTTGATTGCATGCCTGCATACAGGGGGTGGCAGGGGAGAAAATTTGAAACTCAAGAGATTATGGAAATGAATCTTATAAATTACAAGTAAAAAAACAAATCAAATTTAAAAAAAAAAGAAAATATAATGCAATACTAACAGCAACAATATGTGCTAAACACTTTACAGAAGATATCTTTTTTGATCCTCTGAACAACCTTGAGAGGTACGTATTTTTATTAACTCCATTTTATAGATAAAAAACTGAGACAAACATGCCCATAGTCACACACCTATTAAGTTCATGAGATCAGATTTGTACCCCGACCTTCCTGACTCTGATAGCTGGTATGCTATCTACTATATCACTTAGTTGTCCCCAAAACTACCTGAATTTTAATTTCATAGGTTAGACTACTCTTCTTTCAAGTTGCACTAGATTTCTCTAAGACTTTTTGAGTAAAATCATAATTGTAACAGATCTTTTGATCTAACATCTATGAGTTCATCTTTGGCTCAGTGTAATGGCAAGAAAAATAGCATTTTGCTCCTTGCTTCAACTAATCAAGCATCTTTGAGCCTTACCTTTGATTGTGTCATGTCTTTGTTGGAAACAGTATACATTGTGTTGCCTTAATAGGCCTAAGGGAGTTTGGAGACTTACTTTGCCCTTAATAGGCCTAAGGTCATCACATGGAGCCCACAGTGAGAGGAGCTTGCCAAAAGAGCAGAACAGGGAAGACAGAACAGGAGGGGTGGAACAGAAACAAGCAGAGCAGATAAAAGCTCATGTACAAGCTAGGCCCAAGCAGAGCAAAGAAAGAGAATGGCTGTGATATCAGCACTCTGCATGTTGTTCTGTCTATTGTTTGGCATTGGTGTTACTTTGTCAGAAAGAAACACTCTGTCTCTTGGATTGTGTTGCTTTGTCAGACAGAAGTATTCTGTCTGCTGATTTGTGTTGATTTTTCAGGCAGAAAGAGAATTGAGATGATAGTGATGGCAATGTTTGTAAATATTGTTATAACTCTGTTGAGCTTTGTTTTCCTAGAAACAGGAACTGTGAAGAGCTTGGGGTGGAGCAGCTCCTGTGGACTGTGATATGTAACAGAAGTAGACAGCTGTCTACCTGCAAAACCAGACAGCACTCAGGTGAATCCAGGCAAGAGTGTGGAACATGGAAGAAGAGCCATGGGCTTTGGAAGCCAGTTTTGAATCAAGATGAAGGAGAACTTTACTTGGGTATTCAGTAGTAACCCATGACATTGTAATTTACTGTGACATAGGGGTGGATGGTCTTTGTACTTTCTACTACCCCCCTTACCTCCCCCCCCCCAAGCATGATTAGCTTATGAATGATTACCCCTTAAGGATGATACACCTAAGATAATTGGAAGCCAGTCTCCAGTCAAGATGAAAGAAGACTTTAGATGGGTTTTTTATATTGATTGAGGAGATTGTGACTCACTGAATGCTACATTTTGTTTAAGATTCTGTGGCTATATAGGCTCTGGGAAACCTCTTGAATTCTGATTGAATCATCCTATTTGATAGCATTTGGCTGAGGTCATAAACCTTTTATTATTGCTAGGCCTAAATCTGTTACTTTTAGCCTATCCTAGTCCTTCATTGTCCAGCTACTCCCTACTCCTGATTCTATCAAAATATCTATACCTAAATCTATTACCCTTAAACTAGCCTAGCCCTCCATTATCTATCATCCCCAAATAGCCTTCAGTTGCTTGCCATTCTTAATCCCATTACTGAAGTATGACCTTAGTTCAAGATCCTCCTTAGACTCTTCCTCAAGACCTTCCCCAAATCTCTCCTCAGATTCTCCCCACAGTCTTTCTGTATATAAGATTCATCTTACCTCCCTGAAAGTGCTGAGATTCAGTCTAGCACAGACTCAGTCTGTGTCAGATTGTTCTGACCACTCATCAACAAAAGCATCACAAATACTTAGACTCCCTAAGAGTCTACCCATTATGGTGAATCTTTAATAAACTTTATTTATTCAGCTGACTGCCAATCATCTTAAGTCAATCATCCATATGTGTATGTATTTGTTGTTCAGTTATAATATATATGACTTTTCATAGGTCCCATGTAGTCATCCTTAAACCAATCATCCTTAAGGGATAGCAGAAAGTACAAACATCACCCATCACTACATAACAGTAAGTCACAATCTCATTAGTCAATACAGAGTATGCAATTAAAATCTTCTTTCATCTTAACTTATGGCTGATTTCCAAACCCACACTTTTTAACAAAGACTTTTAGGAGTGGTTAGGTGGCACAGTGAATAGAGCACCAGCCCTGGAGTCAGGAGGACTAGACACTTAACACTTACTAGCTGTTTGACTTTGGTGAAGTCACTCACCTCCAATAGCCCTGCCTTGCCCCTTGCAAAAACAAACAAAAAAACAAACAAAAAAGCCCCAAGACTTTTGATATTATCAAAAGCCAAGGTTAAAGGTACTTGAATAGTTGCTTGTCACTACACTCATCCAACCTTATTATTTCATTATTTCATGTAGCAGCTCTCTTCTGTTTTCCAGGCTGTTAGCCTATGACTGGAATGTACTCTGGCCCTATCCCTCTTTCCTAGAATACATAAATGCTCAGTTCAAGGATGTTTCCTTTTTCTTCTTTCATTTAGTTGTTAGTGGCTCTTATTCCAGTGCACAGTGGAGATATCTGTTTCCCTTTTTATCTAGAACTATATCTACATCAATATCTATCATCTATATCTCTCATATATCTACAGTGTCTGTAATTGTATCTTTACATATGCTCATATGAGCATATGCATGCACACATAAACACACCGCACATATAAACACAAGCATATATGTGTATATCTGTATGTTTTGTTGTAATGTGTGTTTATGTGTGTATGTATTTGTTGTTCAGTTATAATAAATATGACTTTTCATAGGTCCCACGGCCATAGCATGTCAATACTGGTCATGTTGTTTTCTTCACAATGATACCAAACTGGTTTGCCATTTCCTTCTCTAGTGGATTAAGTCAAACAGATGAAGTCATTTATCCAGTGTCACACAGCTAGTAAGGCCTCATTTGAACCCAGGTCTTTCTGACTCCAGGACCAGAACTCTATCCCCTAAACCAGTGGTTCTCTACCTGTGGGTCATGACCTCTTTGGGGGTCAAATGACCCTTTCACAGGGGTCTCCTAAGACCATCAGAAAACACATGTTTCTGATGGTCTTAGGAACTGAGACACCTCTCCTCTGTCTCCAGGTGGGTCTGCCCACATACACATATTAAAGGGTCATGGCATTCATTAGGAAGGTTGAGAACCACTGCCCAAAACCATCTATATGCCTTTATGTATATATATTTCCAATGTATTTACTAGCTTGGCTTATCATATGAATACACCAAATCCCCTTTAAGCTCCTTGATGGCATGGACTGCTTAATTCTTTAAGAGTTGGACTAAGCAGAAGACCACAAGCCAAACTCCTTGAGAGAAGGGGATGTTTTGTAGATGTCTTTGTATGCTAAGCAACTTTTATCAAGTCTAACTTCAATGCCTTTTTAGCCTTTGACTATCCTCCCACACAAGCCCTATAATATAGCTTAAAGTCTTCCTATTCTTCTTAGCATTCTAGATAACAGGGGATAGAAATGGCAGGAAAATCAAAATTTGAGAGTTCAGGCAAATTATGGAGGGAGTTCGGGCATAATTTTACCAAAATGGCAAAACTGTAACCCACTGAAATCTATGATGTCCCATGGGGAGCTGAATCTATGGGAAATTTCATTAAGTTCCAAGGTCAGGGATACAGCATTTTTTCTATTAGCATGATTTAAGTTGACCTGCTATTCTCACTTTCTCTACTGTTCAGCTGACCTGAGTTTGATCTTTTCCCCTTCCTTGCTGATTTCTGAAAAGCACGAAGGTCAAAGGATTATTGCTAATTATTTTGGTCTCTCTCATGAATAAGGTCTTGTACTTTGTATCTGTTCGAGTTCCATAAAATAGAGGTCCCTGATATAGCATTAGGTCAGCTACAAGCTGCCTAGAGTAATTAACAACTACCTTGGCCACAGGTAGGCATAATAGTTACTGCCAAATACCCCTTCATATATTCTAACCTTTGAATCCATCAACTACTACCATACTGAGGTTATAAATTAGCTCTAATGTGCAACTAGTCAGTACAGTGGGTGGAGTGTCGGACTTTGATTCAGAAATATCTTAGCTTGAATTCTGCCTTAGACTCTCTATAGCTATGTGACTCTGCCAATTCACATAAGCCTTGACTTCATCATCTATGAAGTGAAGATATTAAAAGTAACACCTTTACATGGCTATTGTATGAATTTTAAAAAGACACATGTAAAACACTTTGCAAACCTTAAAGTGTTACATAAAAGCTAGCTTTTATTACATTAGGATGTACTCAACGTATGATTTATAATGGAATTATATGAAGCTGAGAGTTGGTATCAGCTGTATTCTTTTAAACTTCCTAGTTTTTTAATATTAAAAAAATTATAGTTTTTTTTCTCATCAATTTTATGGATGAAGAAGCTGAAAGCTGAAGTTCAGAGATTTCATGATTTGCCTATTGTTATATAGCTAGAAGTTAGTGGAAATGGAATTAGAATCTAGGGCTTTGCTGCTTCAGTTCCATCTCTTTTTATGATACAATTTGTTGCTTCTCTCACTTGTAACTACAGATTTCCACTTGGACAAACCATGATTGTTTCAATCTCAACACATCTAAAAGTAAATTCATATTCCTTCTAAATGTCTCTTCTTTCCCAGGACTTCCTTTCTTTAGGCACTTTGCTACTCTCTTTTCATAGTTTCAGATTAATTTGTTATCCTTCAAATCTGAACCATTAGCTAATAAAAGAAACTGGAGAGAAGAATATATTGAAACCCCCACCCACCCACACACAATAAGTCCTTTCTAAGATTTCTCCTTAGGGATAGTCAAAATTACTAATGCTCATAAATAAATTTTGATGTATTTGACTTCTCATAGGTTTTTTTTTTCAATAATTACAATAGTGAACTATGCTAAGTCAACACTTAAAGTAATGAAACCTGTGATCATGATAAAGAAGTGTCTTGTGTAAGCTAATAAATTATTATCATTTGTGATAGAAGTACAAAGAGAATCCTGACTCATGAATCTTCTAATTGTGCATCTCTGCTGACACGTTATTCAGTATCTTGTCATTAGACCTAATATACTTGCAAAAGAGATGATATAATTCAATGATAAGAAGAGTAAAAATTACCTAAAGATTGAAGCACACAATTGTTTATTTCAGAAGTCTGTTAATCTCCTGATTATTTATATATACATGTGTATATATGCACGCATATAGATATGTATGTATGTGTGTATGTGTGCATATCTATTTATATGTGTATATATATATATATATATATATATATATATATATATATATATATATATATATAGAATAGTCTCTCAAAGAAATTTTGTGTTTGATCTTTCTTTAGACATTATCATCCAACCTCTAAATTTTATGTGAAAAACCTGAGTCCCAAAGAGGTAAAAAGATTTGTGTCCGACAAAACAATTAGTCAAAAATAGAATGTCTTAAATTCAGATCATTTTTTCCCCATTCTGTGAGCTTTCTAATATTAAAATGCTGCCATTCCTCTAAATATGCTTATGGGAAGCCAGTATGACCAGTCATTGCCAAACATTGAGAGGTTTGTGAATACTAAGGTGGGAAGCTCAGGCAATAGTTAAGCTGGATGATCTTCAGCAGGTAAGTTTATTTCTGACCTTCCATTCTTACAATTAAAATAAATAGGATGAACAATACTACAGATTAAATGACTTCTAAGGTCTTTTCCAGATCTTTGTTCCTATGATTTGAAAAGAAATTCTACAATGTGCAGCTAATGATGTGTCCCTTTGGTGTCACTCAAAACAACAGATTGGTATTTTGATGTGATTTTTAAAATATCATCAAAATTTTGTCAGAACTGAAGAACCAAAGTCCAGTTAGCTCAGTGAAAAAGGGTAAAACTGCCAATGAAACAGAACAAGGAGTAAATGTTTATTCACTGAGGCCCTGAGACAGGCAGCTGGCATGAAACACATATAGGAGTTCAAGATACCTATATGTCTTTTCCTGTTACTTGATCAACTGAAAATGAAAACAATTCAAGAAAATTAGATTTTAAGGGTAATTTTCTATTTCTTTGTGTCTTGAATTTTTTCTCTCACAAAAGTTAAAACAACTCTTTAAAATAGGAGTTATGACAACTACAAAGATTCTTCTGGCATTCTTATTCAAGAGCAAGGAAACATTGCTAGGGGTTTGCAAAGATTAGGGAAATTATGAATCGAACACACCTTCATATAAAGGGTTGAAAGTACACAATATGTGAATAAGCCTCAAGGTCTGCCCCTCTAAAGATGAGAATGTCCTCAAAATATTTTGATATGAAGCAGCCTGTCATTCAATCTTCCCCAACTCTGTGGGAAGCCTCTAAACACATTTCCTACTTTTATCTTGTATATTTTAAACAACACCTAAGTGTATATGTGAACGGTATCTTCACAGAAAAACAACAATAAAAACAGCAATAACAATGGAAAACAATCTTATATTTGGAAAGAATCTCAGAGGCCATCTGCTTTAAACTATATTTGAAAAACAATCCTTTCTAACCATGCCAAAGGGCCATTCAGACTTTGCCTGGATGCCTCTAGTAAAAGTAAATCCACAGTCTCCTGGGCCAGCCTTTTCCACTTTTAGATTGATCAAATTATCATCATATTTCTGTTGTTTTTCTTCTTCCTCAAATCAAGTTTAAATCTTTCTCTTTCTATTTTCTACTTAAATTTTGTTCTTTCTGGCTAATTCCTCTTCTATATGACATCCCTTCAAATTCTTAAAAATTGCTGCGACATCCCAACCAAATGTTTTCTAGGCTAAACTCTTCCAGTATCTTTGCAATAATTATATGTCAATAATTTCAGGCCCTTCACTATTCTGCTCATTCTCCTTTGGACCCTATATGTTACCAATGTCCTACCTGAAACCTGGTGTTGAGAATGAAATACAGTATTCTAGTAGTGGTGTGACCAAATTGGAACATAGACTATCCTTTCCCTAGTCTGAAGTTTTCCCCCAGTACTGCCTTTCATATTGTAGCCTAAGAAAATATAATCTTTATCTCTCATACTATACTGTTGACTCATGTTGAATTTACACTTCAGTAAAACTCCCAGATCTTTTTGTTGTTGTTCAGATGAACTGCTGTTTGACCTAATTTTTATATCAACTCCACATGTTATTCTTCATCCTTCTTGACATTTCTGCAAATTTTGACACTGTTGATCTCTCTCTTATCCTTGATATGCTTTTTTCTCTAGATTTTTGTGACATTGCTCTCCCCTGGTTCTCTACCTATGTATCTGAACCTTCTTTCTCACTCCCTTTGCTGGGTTAATTGTTACATCCTCTACCAGTGGGTAACCCACAAAGCTCTGTCTTGTGTCATTTTTTCTTCCTTCAATAGTATTTCACTTTGTGATTTCATCAGTTCCTGCGGATTCAATTACCATCTCTATGCTGATGATTCACAAATCTGCTTATCCAACACTAAACTCTGTTCACATTTAGTCTTGAATCTCTATCTTCTATTGAACATATTGAATTGGACATCCTACAGACATCTTAACCTCAACATGTTCAAAACTGTACTTATTACCTTCCCTCCACTCCAGTTCTCTCCACTTCTAAACTTTTCAAATATTGCCAAGGACACTATCATCCTCCCAGTCACCCAAACTCACAACATAAGAGTCAGCCCTGATGCCACGAGCTCTTTTGTCCCCTCCATTATGTCTGATCTATTGTCAAGGTCTGTTTATTTGATCTTCTAAGCAGTTTTGCTTATGTCCCTTCTCTCCAATGGCAGTGCCATGATTTGATTTTTCTAAAATCATTTTTAAAATTCCACATCACTTCAGTCCTGGAATTCTATAATGGTCTGGTGATTTGTAGACTTGCCCCAAGTCTCTGCCCACTCCAGTCCATCCTTCACTCAGTTGTCAGAGTTATTTTTCTAAAATGCAAGTCTGACCATGTCTCTCCTATTCAATAAAATGCATAGACTCATTATTACCTCAAGGATCAAGCATAAAATCACGTTTTGTATTCAATGATAAAGGATATGAAGTCTCTTACGTTTTGTACTCCTCTATGTATTCTGAAATCAAGTAACATGACCTCCTTGCTGTTTCTAGAGCAAGATACTCCGTATCCTAAATTCAGATGTTTTCACTGTCTTTCCCCCATGTATGGAATGCTTTCATCTTTACTTATTAACTTTCCTGACTTTCTTAAGTCCCAAGCAAAATCCGACCTTCTGTGCAAAATCTGTCCTGATTCCTTTTACTTCTCATGCCTTGTTACAGTTAATGATTTCTATTTTACCTTGTATAGGTTTTTTTATAGGTATTCTCTCAGGTTAGACTACGAACTCTTTGAAAATAGAGACTACTGTTGTTTTTTTTTCTTAAACTTATATATATATATATATATATATATATATATATATATATATATATTTCCAATGCTTAGGACCATGTCTGACACATAGCAGGCACCTAACAATGTTAATTGACTGCCTTAGGAAGTTCCTTTACTTTAAGGCAAACCAAGTATAAAACTTTACATTATTTATTTTTATTTCATTTCTTTTCATTTATATCTTATCAATATTAGCAGTTCAATGTTTTTGGCATGATGAAATTCTATCCAGACTCTATCATCCAACGTGCTTGCTATTCTTTCTAGCTTTGTCATCTCTAAATTTGATAAGTATGTCATCTATGCCTTTATCAAAGTCATGGATGTAAATGTCAAAACTACACTGCTCTAAGCACAAATTCATGTGGTACTTCAGTGGCAGACCTTCAGAAGCGACATTGAACTTCTAATGGCTCCTCAGAATCTGGCCATTCAAGCGACTCTGAATCACATTTACTGCACTATGTTCTAGCTTCTACCTCCAAAAAGAGTAGAACTCAATGAATTTGTAATTTTTTTAAATTAAAATACAGGTAAACTCTATGGACAGTATTCTCTTGTTATTCCAGCCAAGTAACCCTGTCAAAAAAAAAAAGAAATGAGAAAATTATTGCAAGTTTTCTTTTTTCTTAATGCTAGTTCTCCATGGACAGTATCCCTACCCATCCTTTTATTAACATCTTCTAGATTTTTCAAAAGAATGAAAATTAAGCTCTCTGACCAGTAGTGTGTGGGTCCTTTCTTTCACTCTTTCATTCTCCTACTCCCTCTTTTTCTTCTTCTTCTCTTCCTCTTCTACTTCAGGAACTTTCAAAGACCACTGACAGTTGCTTAGCAATCACATCCACTAGTTCTTTCAGTACTCTTAATTACAGCTTGCTTAGATTTGGTGACTGGACCCCAAAGTGGCCAGATAATCTTTTATCATATCCCAGCCAACCTTGACCATCATGTTCCTACTGACCATCTCTTGTTCTGACTCTTCCACTCTAAGTATAAAGCTCCTTGGCAGAGAAAACAGAAGTAAAACCAGAGTCGAGAATATCTTCTTTTTCTTTTCTTTCTTTTCTTTTTAACTTCAAGTCTTAATTGGCATATCTGAAATTACTCCAGGTAAAATAGCGAAAGCTTAATCCTAAAATCACTGGGTAAGGCTGTTAAAACTTTAATACCCAATTGTGTCTTGGTCAATGGCTTTCACTTTGCTATACTTCTTTGTCCTCATCTAGGAATCTTTTAGATAGTAAGATGCTAGAAGTCACAGACTCTCTGTGTAATTTTTATTTGTTTCTCAGAACAGAACCAGGCAGTAATCAAAAAGGGCTCAGCAAAAGGGAATTCTCAGGTTTTGGAGATAAAAGAGATTCATTTAATGACAACAGACCTGTGAATGCTATTTCAAATAATGAGGTGTAGTAAATATATAAAGTGCTACCAACATCATCAATTATTACACCAATTTTTACACATTCCCCATTTATTGTTTTTCTTTAACCGAATTCTTGATTCCCCCTAATTCTTTTAATTTTAATTTATTTTCTTGATTACATCATTCATTTCCACAAGGTTTTGAGTTGCAAATTTTCTCCCCTTTTTGTCCCTACCCCCCAGCCCAGAACATTGATCCCACTGTAAGACCCCTCCCACAATCTGTTCCCTTTT